>CM055905.1:5777994-6994571 GCA_029582155.1 Panopea generosa | reverse complement strand
TGGTTTCAATGGACACCTCAGTTGTCTTCTACACCCTCTGGCCTGCCCAGTGACACCCAGTTTTTGAGCCTGGCTCATGTAGAAGTCGGTCATCGAGTGTCGTGAACACGGGGACCCACACCAGGCTGCAGTCTGTAGGCTGTTTGGAGCGAATAAGTGGAAAAGACGGCATTTGGTTTGTGGCCAATATTTAGTTTGGAGCTAATACTTGGGTTTCAATGGACACCTCAGTTGTCTTCTACACCCTCTGGCCTGCCCAGTGACACCCAGTTTTTGAGCCTGGCTCATGTAGAAGTCGGTCATCGAGTGTCGTGAACACGGGGACCCACACCAGGCTGCAGTCTGTAGGCTGTTTGGAGCGAATAAGTGGAAAAGACGGCATTTGGTTTGTGGCCAATATTTAGTTTGGAGCTAATACTTGGGTTTCAATGGACACCTCAGTTGTCTTCTACACCCTCTGGCCTGCCCAGTGACACCCAGTTTTTGAGCCTGGCTCATGTAGAAGTCGGTCATCGAGTGTCGTGAACACGGGGACCCACACCAGGCTGCAGTCTGTAGGCTGTTTGGAGCGAATAAGTGGAAAAGACGGCATTTGGTTTGTGGCCAATATTTAGTTTGGAGCTAATACTTGGGTTTCAATGGACACCTCAGTTGTCTTCTACACCCTCTGGCCTGCCCAGTGACACCCAGTTTTTGAGCCTGGCTCATGTAGAAGTCGGTCATCGAGTGTCGTGAACACGGGGACCCACACCAGGCTGCAGTCTGTAGGCTGTTTGGAGCGAATAAGTGGAAAAGACGGCATTTGGTTTGTGGCCAATATTTAGTTTGGAGCTAATACTTGGGTTTCAATGGACACCTCAGTTGTCTTCTACACCCTCTGGCCTGCCCAGTGACACCCAGTTTTTGAGCCTGGCTCATGTAGAAGTCGGTCATCGAGTGTCGTGAACACGGGGACCCACACCAGGCTGCAGTCTGTAGGCTGTTTGGAGCGAATAAGTGGAAAAGACGGCATTTGGTTTGTGGCCAATATTTAGTTTGGAGCTAATACTTGGGTTTCAATGGACACCTCAGTTGTCTTCTACACCCTCTGGCCTGCCCAGTGACACCCAGTTTTTGAGCCTGGCTCATGTAGAAGTCGGTCATCGAGTGTCGTGAACACGGGGACCCACACCAGGCTGCAGTCTGTAGGCTGTTTGGAGCGAATAAGTGGAAAAGACGGCATTTGGTTTGTGGCCAATATTTAGTTTGGAGCTAATACTTGGGTTTCAATGGACACCTCAGTTGTCTTCTACACCCTCTGGCCTGCCCAGTGACACCCAGTTTTTGAGCCTGGCTCATGTAGAAGTCGGTCATCGAGTGTCGTGAACACGGGGACCCACACCAGGCTGCAGTCTGTAGGCTGTTTGGAGCGAATAAGTGGAAAAGACGGCATTTGGTTTGTGGCCAATATTTAGTTTGGAGCTAATACTTGGGTTTCAATGGACACCTCAGTTGTCTTCTACACCCTCTGGCCTGCCCAGTGACACCCAGTTTTTGAGCCTGGCTCATGTAGAAGTCGGTCATCGAGTGTCGTGAACACGGGGACCCACACCAGGCTGCAGTCTGTAGGCTGTTTGGAGCGAATAAGTGGAAAAGACGGCATTTGGTTTGTGGCCAATATTTAGTTTGGAGCTAATACTTGGGTTTCAATGGACACCTCAGTTGTCTTCTACACCCTCTGGCCTGCCCAGTGACACCCAGTTTTTGAGCCTGGCTCATGTAGAAGTCGGTCATCGAGTGTCGTGAACACGGGGACCCACACCAGGCTGCAGTCTGTAGGCTGTTTGGAGCGAATAAGTGGAAAAGACGGCATTTGGTTTGTGGCCAATATTTAGTTTGGAGCTAATACTTGGGTTTCAATGGACACCTCAGTTGTCTTCTACACCCTCTGGCCTGCCCAGTGACACCCAGTTTTTGAGCCTGGCTCATGTAGAAGTCGGTCATCGAGTGTCGTGAACACGGGGACCCACACCAGGCTGCAGTCTGTAGGCTGTTTGGAGCGAATAAGTGGAAAAGACGGCATTTGGTTTGTGGCCAATATTTAGTTTGGAGCTAATACTTGGGTTTCAATGGACACCTCAGTTGTCTTCTACACCCTCTGGCCTGCCCAGTGACACCCAGTTTTTGAGCCTGGCTCATGTAGAAGTCGGTCATCGAGTGTCGTGAACACGGGGACCCACACCAGGCTGCAGTCTGTAGGCTGTTTGGAGCGAATAAGTGGAAAAGACGGCATTTGGTTTGTGGCCAATATTTAGTTTGGAGCTAATACTTGGGTTTCAATGGACACCTCAGTTGTCTTCTACACCCTCTGGCCTGCCCAGTGACACCCAGTTTTTGAGCCTGGCTCATGTAGAAGTCGGTCATCGAGTGTCGTGAACACGGGGACCCACACCAGGCTGCAGTCTGTAGGCTGTTTGGAGCGAATAAGTGGAAAAGACGGCATTTGGTTTGTGGCCAATATTTAGTTTGGAGCTAATACTTGGGTTTCAATGGACACCTCAGTTGTCTTCTACACCCTCTGGCCTGCCCAGTGACACCCAGTTTTTGAGCCTGGCTCATGTAGAAGTCGGTCATCGAGTGTCGTGAACACGGGGACCCACACCAGGCTGCAGTCTGTAGGCTGTTTGGAGCGAATAAGTGGAAAAGACGGCATTTGGTTTGTGGCCAATATTTAGTTTGGAGCTAATACTTGGGTTTCAATGGACACCTCAGTTGTCTTCTACACCCTCTGGCCTGCCCAGTGACACCCAGTTTTTGAGCCTGGCTCATGTAGAAGTCGGTCATCGAGTGTCGTGAACACGGGGACCCACACCAGGCTGCAGTCTGTAGGCTGTTTGGAGCGAATAAGTGGAAAAGACGGCATTTGGTTTGTGGCCAATATTTAGTTTGGAGCTAATACTTGGGTTTCAATGGACACCTCAGTTGTCTTCTACACCCTCTGGCCTGCCCAGTGACACCCAGTTTTTGAGCCTGGCTCATGTAGAAGTCGGTCATCGAGTGTCGTGAACACGGGGACCCACACCAGGCTGCAGTCTGTAGGCTGTTTGGAGCGAATAAGTGGAAAAGACGGCATTTGGTTTGTGGCCAATATTTAGTTTGGAGCTAATACTTGGGTTTCAATGGACACCTCAGTTGTCTTCTACACCCTCTGGCCTGCCCAGTGACACCCAGTTTTTGAGCCTGGCTCATGTAGAAGTCGGTCATCGAGTGTCGTGAACACGGGGACCCACACCAGGCTGCAGTCTGTAGGCTGTTTGGAGCGAATAAGTGGAAAAGACGGCATTTGGTTTGTGGCCAATATTTAGTTTGGAGCTAATACTTGGGTTTCAATGGACACCTCAGTTGTCTTCTACACCCTCTGGCCTGCCCAGTGACACCCAGTTTTTGAGCCTGGCTCATGTAGAAGTCGGTCATCGAGTGTCGTGAACACGGGGACCCACACCAGGCTGCAGTCTGTAGGCTGTTTGGAGCGAATAAGTGGAAAAGACGGCATTTGGTTTGTGGCCAATATTTAGTTTGGAGCTAATACTTGGGTTTCAATGGACACCTCAGTTGTCTTCTACACCCTCTGGCCTGCCCAGTGACACCCAGTTTTTGAGCCTGGCTCATGTAGAAGTCGGTCATCGAGTGTCGTGAACACGGGGACCCACACCAGGCTGCAGTCTGTAGGCTGTTTGGAGCGAATAAGTGGAAAAGACGGCATTTGGTTTGTGGCCAATATTTAGTTTGGAGCTAATACTTGGGTTTCAATGGACACCTCAGTTGTCTTCTACACCCTCTGGCCTGCCCAGTGACACCCAGTTTTTGAGCCTGGCTCATGTAGAAGTCGGTCATCGAGTGTCGTGAACACGGGGACCCACACCAGGCTGCAGTCTGTAGGCTGTTTGGAGCGAATAAGTGGAAAAGACGGCATTTGGTTTGTGGCCAATATTTAGTTTGGAGCTAATACTTGGGTTTCAATGGACACCTCAGTTGTCTTCTACACCCTCTGGCCTGCCCAGTGACACCCAGTTTTTGAGCCTGGCTCATGTAGAAGTCGGTCATCGAGTGTCGTGAACACGGGGACCCACACCAGGCTGCAGTCTGTAGGCTGTTTGGAGCGAATAAGTGGAAAAGACGGCATTTGGTTTGTGGCCAATATTTAGTTTGGAGCTAATACTTGGGTTTCAATGGACACCTCAGTTGTCTTCTACACCCTCTGGCCTGCCCAGTGACACCCAGTTTTTGAGCCTGGCTCATGTAGAAGTCGGTCATCGAGTGTCGTGAACACGGGGACCCACACCAGGCTGCAGTCTGTAGGCTGTTTGGAGCGAATAAGTGGAAAAGACGGCATTTGGTTTGTGGCCAATATTTAGTTTGGAGCTAATACTTGGGTTTCAATGGACACCTCAGTTGTCTTCTACACCCTCTGGCCTGCCCAGTGACACCCAGTTTTTGAGCCTGGCTCATGTAGAAGTCGGTCATCGAGTGTCGTGAACACGGGGACCCACACCAGGCTGCAGTCTGTAGGCTGTTTGGAGCGAATAAGTGGAAAAGACGGCATTTGGTTTGTGGCCAATATTTAGTTTGGAGCTAATACTTGGGTTTCAATGGACACCTCAGTTGTCTTCTACACCCTCTGGCCTGCCCAGTGACACCCAGTTTTTGAGCCTGGCTCATGTAGAAGTCGGTCATCGAGTGTCGTGAACACGGGGACCCACACCAGGCTGCAGTCTGTAGGCTGTTTGGAGCGAATAAGTGGAAAAGACGGCATTTGGTTTGTGGCCAATATTTAGTTTGGAGCTAATACTTGGGTTTCAATGGACACCTCAGTTGTCTTCTACACCCTCTGGCCTGCCCAGTGACACCCAGTTTTTGAGCCTGGCTCATGTAGAAGTCGGTCATCGAGTGTCGTGAACACGGGGACCCACACCAGGCTGCAGTCTGTAGGCTGTTTGGAGCGAATAAGTGGAAAAGACGGCATTTGGTTTGTGGCCAATATTTAGTTTGGAGCTAATACTTGGGTTTCAATGGACACCTCAGTTGTCTTCTACACCCTCTGGCCTGCCCAGTGACACCCAGTTTTTGAGCCTGGCTCATGTAGAAGTCGGTCATCGAGTGTCGTGAACACGGGGACCCACACCAGGCTGCAGTCTGTAGGCTGTTTGGAGCGAATAAGTGGAAAAGACGGCATTTGGTTTGTGGCCAATATTTAGTTTGGAGCTAATACTTGGGTTTCAATGGACACCTCAGTTGTCTTCTACACCCTCTGGCCTGCCCAGTGACACCCAGTTTTTGAGCCTGGCTCATGTAGAAGTCGGTCATCGAGTGTCGTGAACACGGGGACCCACACCAGGCTGCAGTCTGTAGGCTGTTTGGAGCGAATAAGTGGAAAAGACGGCATTTGGTTTGTGGCCAATATTTAGTTTGGAGCTAATACTTGGGTTTCAATGGACACCTCAGTTGTCTTCTACACCCTCTGGCCTGCCCAGTGACACCCAGTTTTTGAGCCTGGCTCATGTAGAAGTCGGTCATCGAGTGTCGTGAACACGGGGACCCACACCAGGCTGCAGTCTGTAGGCTGTTTGGAGCGAATAAGTGGAAAAGACGGCATTTGGTTTGTGGCCAATATTTAGTTTGGAGCTAATACTTGGGTTTCAATGGACACCTCAGTTGTCTTCTACACCCTCTGGCCTGCCCAGTGACACCCAGTTTTTGAGCCTGGCTCATGTAGAAGTCGGTCATCGAGTGTCGTGAACACGGGGACCCACACCAGGCTGCAGTCTGTAGGCTGTTTGGAGCGAATAAGTGGAAAAGACGGCATTTGGTTTGTGGCCAATATTTAGTTTGGAGCTAATACTTGGGTTTCAATGGACACCTCAGTTGTCTTCTACACCCTCTGGCCTGCCCAGTGACACCCAGTTTTTGAGCCTGGCTCATGTAGAAGTCGGTCATCGAGTGTCGTGAACACGGGGACCCACACCAGGCTGCAGTCTGTAGGCTGTTTGGAGCGAATAAGTGGAAAAGACGGCATTTGGTTTGTGGCCAATATTTAGTTTGGAGCTAATACTTGGGTTTCAATGGACACCTCAGTTGTCTTCTACACCCTCTGGCCTGCCCAGTGACACCCAGTTTTTGAGCCTGGCTCATGTAGAAGTCGGTCATCGAGTGTCGTGAACACGGGGACCCACACCAGGCTGCAGTCTGTAGGCTGTTTGGAGCGAATAAGTGGAAAAGACGGCATTTGGTTTGTGGCCAATATTTAGTTTGGAGCTAATACTTGGGTTTCAATGGACACCTCAGTTGTCTTCTACACCCTCTGGCCTGCCCAGTGACACCCAGTTTTTGAGCCTGGCTCATGTAGAAGTCGGTCATCGAGTGTCGTGAACACGGGGACCCACACCAGGCTGCAGTCTGTAGGCTGTTTGGAGCGAATAAGTGGAAAAGACGGCATTTGGTTTGTGGCCAATATTTAGTTTGGAGCTAATACTTGGGTTTCAATGGACACCTCAGTTGTCTTCTACACCCTCTGGCCTGCCCAGTGACACCCAGTTTTTGAGCCTGGCTCATGTAGAAGTCGGTCATCGAGTGTCGTGAACACGGGGACCCACACCAGGCTGCAGTCTGTAGGCTGTTTGGAGCGAATAAGTGGAAAAGACGGCATTTGGTTTGTGGCCAATATTTAGTTTGGAGCTAATACTTGGGTTTCAATGGACACCTCAGTTGTCTTCTACACCCTCTGGCCTGCCCAGTGACACCCAGTTTTTGAGCCTGGCTCATGTAGAAGTCGGTCATCGAGTGTCGTGAACACGGGGACCCACACCAGGCTGCAGTCTGTAGGCTGTTTGGAGCGAATAAGTGGAAAAGACGGCATTTGGTTTGTGGCCAATATTTAGTTTGGAGCTAATACTTGGGTTTCAATGGACACCTCAGTTGTCTTCTACACCCTCTGGCCTGCCCAGTGACACCCAGTTTTTGAGCCTGGCTCATGTAGAAGTCGGTCATCGAGTGTCGTGAACACGGGGACCCACACCAGGCTGCAGTCTGTAGGCTGTTTGGAGCGAATAAGTGGAAAAGACGGCATTTGGTTTGTGGCCAATATTTAGTTTGGAGCTAATACTTGGGTTTCAATGGACACCTCAGTTGTCTTCTACACCCTCTGGCCTGCCCAGTGACACCCAGTTTTTGAGCCTGGCTCATGTAGAAGTCGGTCATCGAGTGTCGTGAACACGGGGACCCACACCAGGCTGCAGTCTGTAGGCTGTTTGGAGCGAATAAGTGGAAAAGACGGCATTTGGTTTGTGGCCAATATTTAGTTTGGAGCTAATACTTGGGTTTCAATGGACACCTCAGTTGTCTTCTACACCCTCTGGCCTGCCCAGTGACACCCAGTTTTTGAGCCTGGCTCATGTAGAAGTCGGTCATCGAGTGTCGTGAACACGGGGACCCACACCAGGCTGCAGTCTGTAGGCTGTTTGGAGCGAATAAGTGGAAAAGACGGCATTTGGTTTGTGGCCAATATTTAGTTTGGAGCTAATACTTGGGTTTCAATGGACACCTCAGTTGTCTTCTACACCCTCTGGCCTGCCCAGTGACACCCAGTTTTTGAGCCTGGCTCATGTAGAAGTCGGTCATCGAGTGTCGTGAACACGGGGACCCACACCAGGCTGCAGTCTGTAGGCTGTTTGGAGCGAATAAGTGGAAAAGACGGCATTTGGTTTGTGGCCAATATTTAGTTTGGAGCTAATACTTGGGTTTCAATGGACACCTCAGTTGTCTTCTACACCCTCTGGCCTGCCCAGTGACACCCAGTTTTTGAGCCTGGCTCATGTAGAAGTCGGTCATCGAGTGTCGTGAACACGGGGACCCACACCAGGCTGCAGTCTGTAGGCTGTTTGGAGCGAATAAGTGGAAAAGACGGCATTTGGTTTGTGGCCAATATTTAGTTTGGAGCTAATACTTGGGTTTCAATGGACACCTCAGTTGTCTTCTACACCCTCTGGCCTGCCCAGTGACACCCAGTTTTTGAGCCTGGCTCATGTAGAAGTCGGTCATCGAGTGTCGTGAACACGGGGACCCACACCAGGCTGCAGTCTGTAGGCTGTTTGGAGCGAATAAGTGGAAAAGACGGCATTTGGTTTGTGGCCAATATTTAGTTTGGAGCTAATACTTGGGTTTCAATGGACACCTCAGTTGTCTTCTACACCCTCTGGCCTGCCCAGTGACACCCAGTTTTTGAGCCTGGCTCATGTAGAAGTCGGTCATCGAGTGTCGTGAACACGGGGACCCACACCAGGCTGCAGTCTGTAGGCTGTTTGGAGCGAATAAGTGGAAAAGACGGCATTTGGTTTGTGGCCAATATTTAGTTTGGAGCTAATACTTGGGTTTCAATGGACACCTCAGTTGTCTTCTACACCCTCTGGCCTGCCCAGTGACACCCAGTTTTTGAGCCTGGCTCATGTAGAAGTCGGTCATCGAGTGTCGTGAACACGGGGACCCACACCAGGCTGCAGTCTGTAGGCTGTTTGGAGCGAATAAGTGGAAAAGACGGCATTTGGTTTGTGGCCAATATTTAGTTTGGAGCTAATACTTGGGTTTCAATGGACACCTCAGTTGTCTTCTACACCCTCTGGCCTGCCCAGTGACACCCAGTTTTTGAGCCTGGCTCATGTAGAAGTCGGTCATCGAGTGTCGTGAACACGGGGACCCACACCAGGCTGCAGTCTGTAGGCTGTTTGGAGCGAATAAGTGGAAAAGACGGCATTTGGTTTGTGGCCAATATTTAGTTTGGAGCTAATACTTGGGTTTCAATGGACACCTCAGTTGTCTTCTACACCCTCTGGCCTGCCCAGTGACACCCAGTTTTTGAGCCTGGCTCATGTAGAAGTCGGTCATCGAGTGTCGTGAACACGGGGACCCACACCAGGCTGCAGTCTGTAGGCTGTTTGGAGCGAATAAGTGGAAAAGACGGCATTTGGTTTGTGGCCAATATTTAGTTTGGAGCTAATACTTGGGTTTCAATGGACACCTCAGTTGTCTTCTACACCCTCTGGCCTGCCCAGTGACACCCAGTTTTTGAGCCTGGCTCATGTAGAAGTCGGTCATCGAGTGTCGTGAACACGGGGACCCACACCAGGCTGCAGTCTGTAGGCTGTTTGGAGCGAATAAGTGGAAAAGACGGCATTTGGTTTGTGGCCAATATTTAGTTTGGAGCTAATACTTGGGTTTCAATGGACACCTCAGTTGTCTTCTACACCCTCTGGCCTGCCCAGTGACACCCAGTTTTTGAGCCTGGCTCATGTAGAAGTCGGTCATCGAGTGTCGTGAACACGGGGACCCACACCAGGCTGCAGTCTGTAGGCTGTTTGGAGCGAATAAGTGGAAAAGACGGCATTTGGTTTGTGGCCAATATTTAGTTTGGAGCTAATACTTGGGTTTCAATGGACACCTCAGTTGTCTTCTACACCCTCTGGCCTGCCCAGTGACACCCAGTTTTTGAGCCTGGCTCATGTAGAAGTCGGTCATCGAGTGTCGTGAACACGGGGACCCACACCAGGCTGCAGTCTGTAGGCTGTTTGGAGCGAATAAGTGGAAAAGACGGCATTTGGTTTGTGGCCAATATTTAGTTTGGAGCTAATACTTGGGTTTCAATGGACACCTCAGTTGTCTTCTACACCCTCTGGCCTGCCCAGTGACACCCAGTTTTTGAGCCTGGCTCATGTAGAAGTCGGTCATCGAGTGTCGTGAACACGGGGACCCACACCAGGCTGCAGTCTGTAGGCTGTTTGGAGCGAATAAGTGGAAAAGACGGCATTTGGTTTGTGGCCAATATTTAGTTTGGAGCTAATACTTGGGTTTCAATGGACACCTCAGTTGTCTTCTACACCCTCTGGCCTGCCCAGTGACACCCAGTTTTTGAGCCTGGCTCATGTAGAAGTCGGTCATCGAGTGTCGTGAACACGGGGACCCACACCAGGCTGCAGTCTGTAGGCTGTTTGGAGCGAATAAGTGGAAAAGACGGCATTTGGTTTGTGGCCAATATTTAGTTTGGAGCTAATACTTGGGTTTCAATGGACACCTCAGTTGTCTTCTACACCCTCTGGCCTGCCCAGTGACACCCAGTTTTTGAGCCTGGCTCATGTAGAAGTCGGTCATCGAGTGTCGTGAACACGGGGACCCACACCAGGCTGCAGTCTGTAGGCTGTTTGGAGCGAATAAGTGGAAAAGACGGCATTTGGTTTGTGGCCAATATTTAGTTTGGAGCTAATACTTGGGTTTCAATGGACACCTCAGTTGTCTTCTACACCCTCTGGCCTGCCCAGTGACACCCAGTTTTTGAGCCTGGCTCATGTAGAAGTCGGTCATCGAGTGTCGTGAACACGGGGACCCACACCAGGCTGCAGTCTGTAGGCTGTTTGGAGCGAATAAGTGGAAAAGACGGCATTTGGTTTGTGGCCAATATTTAGTTTGGAGCTAATACTTGGGTTTCAATGGACACCTCAGTTGTCTTCTACACCCTCTGGCCTGCCCAGTGACACCCAGTTTTTGAGCCTGGCTCATGTAGAAGTCGGTCATCGAGTGTCGTGAACACGGGGACCCACACCAGGCTGCAGTCTGTAGGCTGTTTGGAGCGAATAAGTGGAAAAGACGGCATTTGGTTTGTGGCCAATATTTAGTTTGGAGCTAATACTTGGGTTTCAATGGACACCTCAGTTGTCTTCTACACCCTCTGGCCTGCCCAGTGACACCCAGTTTTTGAGCCTGGCTCATGTAGAAGTCGGTCATCGAGTGTCGTGAACACGGGGACCCACACCAGGCTGCAGTCTGTAGGCTGTTTGGAGCGAATAAGTGGAAAAGACGGCATTTGGTTTGTGGCCAATATTTAGTTTGGAGCTAATACTTGGGTTTCAATGGACACCTCAGTTGTCTTCTACACCCTCTGGCCTGCCCAGTGACACCCAGTTTTTGAGCCTGGCTCATGTAGAAGTCGGTCATCGAGTGTCGTGAACACGGGGACCCACACCAGGCTGCAGTCTGTAGGCTGTTTGGAGCGAATAAGTGGAAAAGACGGCATTTGGTTTGTGGCCAATATTTAGTTTGGAGCTAATACTTGGGTTTCAATGGACACCTCAGTTGTCTTCTACACCCTCTGGCCTGCCCAGTGACACCCAGTTTTTGAGCCTGGCTCATGTAGAAGTCGGTCATCGAGTGTCGTGAACACGGGGACCCACACCAGGCTGCAGTCTGTAGGCTGTTTGGAGCGAATAAGTGGAAAAGACGGCATTTGGTTTGTGGCCAATATTTAGTTTGGAGCTAATACTTGGGTTTCAATGGACACCTCAGTTGTCTTCTACACCCTCTGGCCTGCCCAGTGACACCCAGTTTTTGAGCCTGGCTCATGTAGAAGTCGGTCATCGAGTGTCGTGAACACGGGGACCCACACCAGGCTGCAGTCTGTAGGCTGTTTGGAGCGAATAAGTGGAAAAGACGGCATTTGGTTTGTGGCCAATATTTAGTTTGGAGCTAATACTTGGGTTTCAATGGACACCTCAGTTGTCTTCTACACCCTCTGGCCTGCCCAGTGACACCCAGTTTTTGAGCCTGGCTCATGTAGAAGTCGGTCATCGAGTGTCGTGAACACGGGGACCCACACCAGGCTGCAGTCTGTAGGCTGTTTGGAGCGAATAAGTGGAAAAGACGGCATTTGGTTTGTGGCCAATATTTAGTTTGGAGCTAATACTTGGGTTTCAATGGACACCTCAGTTGTCTTCTACACCCTCTGGCCTGCCCAGTGACACCCAGTTTTTGAGCCTGGCTCATGTAGAAGTCGGTCATCGAGTGTCCTGAACACGGGGACCCACACCAGGCTGCAGTCTGTAGGCTGTTTGGAGCGAATAAGTGGAAAAGACGGCATTTGGTTTGTGGCCAATATTAGTTTGGAGCTAATACTTGGGTTTCAATGGACACCTCAGGTGTCTTCTACACCCTCTGGCCTGCCCAGTGACACCCAGTTTTTGAGGGTGGCTCATGTAAAAGTCGGTCATCGAGTGTCCTGAACACGGGGACACACACTAGGCTGCAGTATGTAGGCTGTTTGGAGCGAATAAGTGGAAAAGACGGCATTTGGTTTGTGGCCAATATTAGTTTGGAGCTAATACTTGGGTTTCAATGGACACCTCAGGTGTCTTCTACACCCTCTGGCCTGCCCAGTGACACCCAGTTTTTGAGGGTGGCTCATGTAGAAGTCGGTCATCGAGTATCCTGAACACGGGGACACACACCAGGCTGCAGTCTGTAGGCTGTTTGGAGCGAATAAGTGGAAAAGACGGCATTTGGTTTGTGGCCAATATTAGTTTGGAGCTAATACTTGGGTTTCAATGGACACCTCAGTTGTCTTCTACACCCTCTGGCCTGCCCAGTGACACCCAGCTTTTGAGGGTGGCTCATGTAGAAGTCGGTCATCGAGTGTCCTGAACACGGGGACACACACCAGGCTGCAGTCTGTAGGCTGTTTGGAGCGAATAAGTGGAAAAGACGGCATTTGGTTTGTGGCCAATATTAGTTTGGAGCTAATACTTGGGTTTCAATGGACACCTCAGGTGTCTTCTACACCCTCTGGCCTGCCCAGTGACACCCAGTTTTTGAGGGTGGCTCATGTAGAAGTCGGTCATCGAGTGTCCTGAACACGGGGACACACACCAGGCTGCAGTCTGTAGGCTGTTTGGAGCGAATAAGTGGAAAAGACGGCATTTGGTTTGTGGCCAATATTAGTTTGGAGCTAATACTTGGGTTTCAATGGACACCTCAGGTGTCTTCTACACCCTCTGGCCTGCCCAGTGACACCCAGTTTTTGAGGGTGGCTCATGTAGAAGTCGGTCATCGAGTGTCCTGAACACGGGGACACACACCAGGCTGCAGTCTGTAGGCTGTTTGGAGCGAATAAGGGAAAAGACGGCATTTGGTTTCTGGCCTATCTGCGCCGACGGCTAATACTTGGGTTTCATTGGACACGTCAGGTATCTTCTACACACTCTGGCCTGCCCAGTGGCACCAAGTTTTTGAGTGTGGCTCATCTAGAAGTCGGTCAACGAGTGTCTTGAACATGGGGACCCACAGCAGACTGCAGTCTGTAGGCTGTTTGGGCGGACTCAGGCGAAAACACGGCTTCGCTTCCCGCCGCCAAAGTCCGTATGGGGACCCATACTAAACTGCAGTCTGTAGGCTGTTTGGCCCAACTCAGGCGAAAACACGGCCTCGCTTCCCGCCGCCAAAGTCCGCCCCCGGCTAATACTTGGGTTTCAATCGACATGTCAGGTATCTTTTACACACTCTGGCCTGCCCAGTGGCACCAAGTTTTTGAATGTGGCTCATCTAGAAGTCGGTCAACGAGTGTCGTGAACATGGGGACACACACCAGACTGCAGTCTGTAGGCTGTTATGGCCGACTCAGGCGAAAACACGGGCTCGCTTCCTGCCGCCAATGGGCGCCCTCGGCTAACACTTGGATTTCAATGGACACGTCATGTATCTTCTACACACTCTGGCCTGCCCAGTGGCACCAAGTTTTTGAGTGTGGCTCATCCAGAAGTCGGTCAACGAGTGTCGTGAACATGGGGACACACACCAGACTGCAGTCTGTAGGCTGTTAGGGCCGACTCAGGCGAAAACACGGGCTCGCGTCCTGCCGCCAATTGGCGCCCTCGGCTAACACTTGGGTTTCAATGGACACGTCAGGTATCTTCTTCACACTCTTGCCTGCCCAGTGGTACCAAGTTTTTGAGTGTGGCTCATATAGAAGTCTGTCAACAAGTGTCGTGAACATGGGGACACACACACAAGGGTGCAAGCTGTAGGCTGTTTGGGCCGACTCAGGCGAAAAGACGGCATCTCGCCCCGGCGCCAATTTCTGCCGTTGCCAAACAACATGGCAAATACTTGGGTTTCAATTGACAACTCAGGTGTCTTCTACACACACTATCCTGTCCAAACAGCCTACAGCATTCACCTTCGTGTGTGCGCTCGATGTTCCCGACTCTCGATGACCGACTTCTAGATGAGCCACACGGAAATACTTGGTGTCCCTGGGCAGGGCAGTGTGTGTAGAAGTCACCTGCTTTGTCCATTGAAATCCAAGTATTTCCCAAAGGTTGTTATTGGCAGCGGGGCGAGAAGCCGTCTTTTCGCCTGATTCCGCCCAAACAGCCTACAGCATGCATCTTGGTGTGTGCGCTCGATATTCCCGACCCTCGGTGACCGACTTCTAGATTAACCAGACTCAAATACTTGGTGTCCCTGGGCAGGCCAGTGTTTGCAGATGACACTTGAGTTGTCCATTGTAACAAAAGTATTTGCCAACGGCGGAAATTGGCGGCGCAACGAGAAGCCGTCTTTTCGCCTGATTCCACCCAAACAGCCTACAGCATGCACCTTGGCATGTGTGCTCGATGTTCCCGACCCTGTATGGCCGACTTCTAGATGAGCCACAATCAAAAACTTGGTATGTGTAGAAGACACCTGTGTTGTCCATTGAAAAACAAGTATTTCGCAAGGGCGGAAATTGGCTGCAGAGCGAGAAGCCGTCTTTTCGCCTGATTCAGCCCAAACAACCTACAGCATGCACCTTGATGTGTGCGCTCGATGTTCCCGACACTCGATGACAGACTTCTAGATGAGCTTCACTCAAAAACTTGGTGTCCAGGGGCAGGCAGTGTGTGTAGAAGAAATGTGTTTTGTCATTGAAATCCAAGTATTTGCTAACGGCGGAAATTGGCGGCGAGGCGAGAAGCCGTCTTTTCACCTAATTCCACCCAAACAGCCTACAGCATGCACCTTGGTGTGTGCGCTCGATGTTCCCGACCCTCGATGACCCACTTCTAGATGAGCCACACTTGAAAACATGGTGTCCATGGGCAAGCCAGTATGCGTAGAAGCCACCTGAGTTGTCTATTGAATTCCAAGTATTTGCCAACGGCGGAAATTGGCAGCGGCCGAGAAGGCGACTTTTCGCCTGATTCCGCCCAAACAGCCTACAGCATGCACCTTCATGTGTGCGCTCGATGTTCCTGACCTTCGGTGACCGACTTCTAGATGCGCCATACTCAAAAACTTGTTGTCTCTGGGCAGGTTAGTGTGTGTAGAAAACACCTGTGTTGGCCATTGAAATCCAGATATTTGCAAAGGGCGGAAATCGGCGGCGGGGCTTGAAGCCGTCTTATAGCCTGATTCCGCCCAAACAGCCTACCGTATGCACCTTCGTGTGTGCGCTTAATGTTCCCGACCCTCGATGACCGACTTTTATATGAGTCACAATCAAAACCTTGGTGTCCCTGGGCAGGCCAGTGTGTGTAGAAGACAACTGTGTTGCCCATTGAATGCCATGTATTTACAAAGGGCGGAAATTGGCGGCGGGGCGAGAAGCCTTCCTTTCGCCTGATTTCGCCCAATCAGCCTACAGCATGCACATTGGTGTGTGCGCTCGATGTTCCCGACCCTTGATGACCGACTTCTAGATCAGCCATACTCAAACACTTGGTGTCCCTGGGCAGGCCATTGTGTGTAGTAGACAACTGTGTTGTCCAGTATACCCAAGTACTTGCCAAGACCGGAAATTGGAGCGGAGCGAGAAGCCGTCTTTTCGCCTGATTCCGCCGAAACAGCCTACAGCATGCACCTTGGTGTGTTCGCTCGATCTTCACGATCCTCGATGACCGACTTCTAAATTAGCCACACTCAAAATCTTAGTGTCTCTGGGCAGGTAAGTGTGTGTAGTAGACACCTGTGTTGTCCATTGAAATCCAAGTATTTCCCATTGGCAGAAATTGCCGGCGGGGCGATAAACCGTCTTTTCGCCTATTCCGCCCAAACAGCCTACAGCATGCACCTTGGTGTGTGAGCTCGATGTTCCCGACTTATAGATGAGCCACACTCAAAAACTTGGTGTTCCTGGGCAGGCCAATGTGTCTAGAAGTCACCTGTGTTGTCCAATGAAACCCAAGTATTTGCTAAGGGCGGAAATTGGCGGCGGGGCGAGAAGCCGTCTTTTCGCCTGATTCCGCCCAAACAGCCTACAGCATGCACCTTGGTGTGTGCGCTCGATGTTCCCGACCTTCGATGACCGACTTCTAGATGAGCCACACTCAAAACCTTGGTGTCCCTGTGCAGGCCATTGTGTGTAGAAGACACCTGTGCTGTCCATTGAAATTCAAGTATTTGCCAAGGGCGGAAATTGGCGGTGAGGCGAGAAGCCGTCTTTTCGCCTGATTCCGCCGAAACAGTATACAGCATGCTCCTTTTGTGTGCGCTCGATGTTCCCGACCCTCGATGACCGCATTGTAGATGAGCAAAACTCAAACACTTGTTGTCCCGGAGTAGACCAATGTGTGTAGAAGACACCTGTGTTGTCCATTAAAACCAAAGTATTTTCCAAGGGCGAAAATTGGCGGCGTGGCGAGATGTCGTCTTTTCGCATGATTCTGCCCAAAACAGCCTACAGCATGCACCTTGGTGTGTGCGCTCGATGTTCCCGAACCTCGATGACCGACTTCTAGATAAGCCACACTCAAAACCTTGGTGTCCCTGGGCAGGCCAGTATGTGTAGAAAACACCTGTGTTGTCCATTGAAACCCAGGTATTTGCCAACGGCGGAAATTGGCGGCAGGGCGAGAAGCCATTTTTTTGCCGGATTCCGCCCATCAGTCATTTAAAGCATTTATCATTATGTATATTCCATAACACCGTTATGCTTAAGGAGTGGATATGCTTTTGTATAACAAATAATACAACAAATATATATTACAGAAGTTGGTCATGTAAAGGAAGTAAATCCATTAAGGAAACTACATTATTAAACATGTAGGTTACTTCATTCAAAGAAGGGAGATAGTCCTAGATGACACATTTTAAAAATGGGGAAATAGGAAAGTGTAATAACCTATTTAAGGACATAAATAAGTGCAACATAGAGCATACATTATTAGCAATGTTTGTAGAAATTTATATAAGGATAATATGACCATTAATTAATTAATTGTAATAAAATATGTTAATGATGAGATGAGCAGGTTTCACTCTGAGGGAAAAGCTTCTAATGTTCCACTTGTATGCTTGAAAATACAAGTAACAAACAGCCAAGGAAGAGAAACATTTGAAATACACTTGTCCAGTGGGATAAATGGCCTCAGACGATCAAAATATATTCTTACATGTTTATTTTAAAACTACCTCAGTGTTTCTTTTTTACCATTTTTATAGCCATCATTGGGTCATATTCCCAGTAGCAAATAGTAACTTTTTTCCCAATTGAGTGGTAAAAATTCCCAATTGAAAACTTCAAAAATTGTAAATTAAAACTTGCCATAATTCCTTGATAAAATAAATAAAGTTTTCCCCATTTTGAATTAAGTTTGACATTGAAGCATGTGTACACATTTTTTATGAAGTTGAACAAATATATTTAATCCAAGTTTTCCTAATGGTAACGAAAACGCCGCTTAATTCCCAATTCCAAGGGTATGGGTCATCTTCCCAAAATACAGACAAAAAACCACTGTACCTGAAATCATTTATTTTAGACAATCAAGCATTGCCAAACCTCTTTCATAACTGAAACATTGAAGTTTATCATTCATACATGTACTAATTCTTTTATTGAGTGCATGGATTTTATTTTTGACAGCTTATTCAACAGAAAAAAATATTGATAAGAACTCCTGACAGCTTTTGGTCAACAGTTACTGTACATGTACATATATCTAATCAAGCTTTCTGGCAACCTTACAATGTCATGTTTGGTGCAACTGACACTGTTGTGGATTGCAACATCATTTGGGATATGGACAAAGCAAGACTCTCTGCTTCAGGCCTATACGTTAATCTCACATACTTGAATTTGAATTGTTATTTTTTTAATTGTAATACAATATTGAAATGTTCCCATCAATTAAGGAATAAAAGAACAGTAAGAATATACAAGGAAACGGGACATATATAAAGTCAATGAGGACCAGTACTTGTTTAGGTCCCATAGGACTAGCACTAGTAATTTTCAAAATTTTCATCCTTTTTTAAGACATTTTTATGACAAAACTGGTAACACTTTTGATTTGTTATAGTCAAAATAAAATGCCTTAAAATGTTAAAATTCTGTAATGTCTGCTTGCAAAAATGTCTTTATATTGACAGGAACCGCCATATTCATCCGACCGATAAAGCAGTTAACAACTTTCAACACGCATTTACCGTAGCAGAGGACGTATTATACAACAAAAATTTCAAAGTTTTTTATTTATGGCGGATGTTTTTCTTTACAAAATTTCAAAAATACGATGCGGGAAGCATACAATTTGCATGGAAATGCGGAAGAATACACTTATCTCGCTGTGCTCTAAAAACACGCGGCAATTTTCATTGATAAAAAATGTTTTACGCATTTACTACAATGCATAGTGACGTCATCTGGTGGTAGGTGGGATATAATCTCTAACACCATTCGACATGTAATCATAAATGGGGTGAAATATTGACATGTTTTCCATATAATAACTCGTAGTTTGAGTAAATAGTGATTGTTAGTGAAATTTTATTCACTACGGATTGTTTGATAGTAAAATAACGAAATTAGGTTCGGGGCTACATTTGTTGTATATAGAGTAACGCGCCAAACTGTCATCTTATGCAAGCAGTTTATTGATGAACATATTTAACGGTTAATTAGGTCATCCGACCGTTATGTTTGTTGTGTTGTATTTTAAGATAGATTAAATCTAGGTCACGCAACAACGTTTATAATGCTATTTATTGATTATTTATAGTGTTGATTGAAAGCTATATGAAAATCGAACATAACTCAAGTTAATATCCACGTAAATCTATAAGTAGGTCATGTTTGTTTTGGTCTAGTCAAAGAGTTATGGATATGTGTTGTATATTCTCGGACAATCAGGAACATTTTGTGCTGAATGCGTTTCGTTATCCATAATTCATAACTATTGAACTGGAGATATCAAAATAAACTGGAGTTGTACATCACAACTCAATTCTTTCGATTTTGGAGAAACACCAGAATATGAAGGTTTGTTTGGGAAGCTTTCATATAGGTTGTTCATGTTGATAACTTTTATGTGGAGATGTGGAAAGGAATCCTGGACCACCACGTTACCAGTTAACAAAATGTCCTGAAATGGATATTTTCACCAGGGTCATCAAATTTTCAGTCAATTTTCACACGGAAGATGGTGTGTACCATGGTGTTTGAATTTTTTCAAATGCATTATTAAAACCGTTTGATAGCTACAGTTGGAAAAGTATTGATATGGACTTTTTTTTTGTATGCAGGATACACAGATACACAAAAGAAATATTAAACACACCACATTCTTTTCTAAATCTCAATGAATTGCCTTTTAACATATCAGAAATCTAACTAAGTTTTCCAATTTTCCGAAACTACCTTTTTTAATTAACACAAGCAGCGGGCATTTCCTCAGGCCCTTCAGGCCTTTGATAGTAAGCTTAATTTTGGTTAGATGAAAATGTCAAACTGGCAAATGATCACAATAAAATATAAGTTTATTATGTTTGTGTCAATAAATAATCAAAATTATGTTTCTGTGACTGTCTAAATTCATTTGATCAAGGAAAGTGTGTGGAAAGTAAAATTGGTGAAATTTACTTTTTTTTCATGCTGAAAGTGGGGTACCCGACTTCAGGGGACAAAAAGTGGTAAAAAGTGATACTTTTGACCCCATTTTGGGGACATTTAAATTTGAGTCTAGGATAGTACTTTACTATGATGTAGGACTTTTTCGTGGAGCGCGTGGTCAAGTGGTAGAGCACCGATCCCATGATCGGAGAATCGTGGGTTCAATCCTCCACCACGGCTATATGTGGTATCCTTGAGTAAGACACTTTTCCGCATGTGCTTAGTACTGGTTCTAACCAAGAAGACTTTGAGCGTGATTTGCCTAAGTTGTGATAACTTGTTTCACAATCGAAGTTAATAAATTAGTTTAAACTAACCTTTTTGGTCCGCGAATGGTAGAAATAGTGAAAATTCGGTCAAATGTTATAATGTAAGTCTATGGTAATTGCAATGGTGGTGGCTGACCTAAACGAAACCTCACACCTTATGTGGTCAGCTACCACCATTGAGAAGAGCTCTCTGATTGGCTGGAAAAAGTATAGGGATGTTCAGGGGATATATTTTTATAGTAAGGTTATTTCTGGTTGGATGAAAATGTCTAACTGGCAAATGATCACAATAAAATATAAGTTTATTATGTTTGTGTCAAAAAAAAATTAAAATTATATTTCTGTGACTGATTGAATTCATTTTATTATTGAAACTGTATGGAAAATAAAATTGGTGAAATTTAGTGGTTTTTTTCATGCTGAAAGGGGTTACCCAACTTTTGGGGGCAAAAAGTGGTACTTTTTACCCCATTTTGGGGACATTTTAATTTTGGAGTCTATGATAGTACTTTAATATTATGTAGGACTTTTTGGTCCACAAATGGTAGAAATAGTGATAATAAGGTCAAACGTTATAATCTAAGTCTATGGAAAACGCAATGGTGGTAGCTGACCTAAATGTGAAAGGCTGTATTTAGAGTCGCGAATTCTGATGACTATTAACAGCAAATATTTCCATTCTCAACTTCTTGGGTTGTTTACAGGGGACCTGTCTGTAATAAACGCCGCTGAACGTTATAATGGAAGTTAGGATTTATTACAATAATGACGTTCAGCGGCAGCACAGTCGAAATAGTCCGGTACCCAGTCCAAATACATTCCCTACACTCATTACAAAGGAGTGAACATTCGAATAAAAATATATTCGTGACTGACTGCAGCCGAAACACATATCGAAACATGCACCAAATTCTAAAAATACATTTTACGCAGCAAGTAATGTTTAATCTGACACGAATAGACAAGACGTATGTAACTTTTACAATGATAGGATATAGTAGGAAAGACAAATAGCAAAGTCACAAAGGTGAAATGTTTCATTTCCCACAAAGAAATAAGAAGAAAGAAACATTTACACCCATTGCACAAAGAACAAACGACACATTTCAGACTACGAGTTATGGCGGTGATACCCTACCATAGAAACACACCTTATCTCTGCAATTCAATGACTACTTCCTCAAATATTCATGGACATAGAACTAAGTTCAAGGCAAACTGTAGCTAAATGGGATTCGAACTTGCAAACCCTGGATTGACAGAAGTGAAACATACTGATCTACATGTAACAATTCAGTAATGTAAATCATATAAGATATATTTCTAAATTTGTCGGGGCTACTCCTTGGCTGGGTTGCCTAAAAGTGCTGTCTTCAGATTACTCGTTTCTCACCACCGAGTTCATAGAAAAGTCATTAGTCTGTATGTAAGAAGCATTATCAGAAACAGTTTTCCTTGTGGAAAGAGGGTTGTTCAACACAGATTCATTCTAAGGGCTTAACTTCACCACCAGTAAAACTGGCTTCCAAAATATTATATAATCTGTATTGGGTTGAAAATGGCTTAATGGTGTTCATACTTCTTATAATTGTTCTTGTGGCTGCATTATATTTATGTATGTATGATTAAATTGAATAATATATTATTTCCCATATACCATCTTCCGTGGCCTAGTAGTTACGGCATCCGCCTCGGAAGCGAGACGTCGAAGGTTTGATTCCTGGTGGAAGCACTTGGATTTTTTTACTGATGGAGCCAGTTGCTCACCGAGCAGCTAATTAAATTGAGGGGTGTCTAACAGCCAGATGCCTGGCACTGATAGCTTTCAGGAAGAAACTTTGCAGCATAAAGGTATCTCATAAGCCCAATGTGGCTAACAGTTTCAATAGAGGTGACACTATAGTAAACAAACATTTAACTTTACTTCATACGGGTATGGTCCGGTCATCTTGGTCAGCCAATTTCAGCACTTGGTCAGGAAGACCTAGGTCCTACAATGTCTGTCAGCATATCACCCAGCAGGGAGACAGTTGCATGATATATTCGTATCTACGTCATCTTGTCTACGACATCTTTACTGGGAAAAAACATCTCACTGAGGTTTAACAAGAATTGGTTTCCAAAGCATCTTTATCAACCATGAGGCAATGGAAGAATCATTTAAAGCTTGCAGACTTCGATTATAAAAACAGACTTTTATCTGACGAAAGCCTCCATTCATTTTTAAGCATACAAAATAGTATTGACGACTCAACATTATAGCTGAGCACTTAGTGCTGTATTGTTATACAAATTACACTGTCCGTCACTATTTGTGGTGTAATCTCCACAATATACTTGGGATAACGCTCTTAAATGATTTTTACAAGCCGAGTCTTCGTGAATAAATCATTGAAATGTTTTCTGGTTATCTTTCACTGGATATGATTGATACACAACGGAATAGTTGCACAAAATGTCCTATTGACGTTTTGGGTTCAGTAGATTTGAGCCTTTTTTCTAAAATAATATTTTATTTTGAACATGTTACATCATTCAAAAGAATTTCATACGGAATACTGTTATTTCGTTTATATCTACCTTTTTAACTTGTTCCACATTTTTTTCTAATTATTTTTGTTTGCATTTCATATAAACCAATAATGAAGTTTCTTTTTCATTTTATATATTATTTATCGAATGTATTCTTTATTCCGAAAAACTTTTAGTTACCTAGTTTTTTTTCGATTCTATTTTCCGATTTTTCTACGTTCGTCACAATGTAGTGTGATAAGTTTGGATTCCGCCATGTTTTAAGTGTTCTTCTGGATTTTCTTCGGTTTCTTATAATCATCAATATATTTCTAAATAATACAAATTAGACGAATACTTTACTGCTGTCCAAAAACTGCATAACCATTTGTTGTCAAAACACGATCAGTTTTAAGTTTGTTTCTACTATGCATATAATATCAACATTTTGTTGGGGGAGGGGGGGGGGGGGGGGGGGGGGGCATTTATTTCTAAAGCTACCATTCACATTGGTCTATGTATTAACATTTCAAGCACAAATGATCACATTCTTATTAAGTTGAATATTGTCATGATTTATTGCACCATAATACATTATGTCCTTCAATCACAAGATTTCTATCTTTAAATTTCAGCCGTTTGGGGTACTACTAAAACCCGGTAGTCAAATTATATTGATAGAATAAACAACAGGTGTCAGCACCACCTTGATTGGATTAACGACACCCACCGTGCTTATAACGGGTGTCACATTTGACAATACATAAGTACGAAAACCAATTGGTCATTTCAATTATTTATAGAAATACACAGATATGAAATGGATATTGTTGTTATTTTCATTATTATAGATTCAGCATATCTTAAACTTTGTAAGAATTGATTAAAACCATGGTTATTTACAACGAATATACTTTAAATAACCATTCAAATTCAGCCGGAATTAGTAAAAAAACGTCGAATACTATTCAAAAAAAGTCATAAAAAGGTAAACTTCAAGATCAAATTTAAGGCATTATTTTATTTTTTTCATATATTTTCTTGAAATATATATCAAGGGCAGTACATAATTATTGGGATTTGGGCAGTTTAACATCATAATCAAAAGTATACACGCAACATTTGCCTTTTCCCTACGGACGGAAAAGTGACCGGATCGGCTGGAATTTGACCGGGTTTTAGTAGTTCCCCGCAGGGAGTGAAGTGAGCCAGGGTACCAATCGCATAATAAAACGTATTGCAGCAACACTTGAAAAGTTAACATGACCATATAAATCTTATTTTTAAAATAATACTTTTCACTCTTACATGTCTTATGCATAGCTTTGACACTGGTACAGACCATAGGTGACAGTATCGGTGTTTAGACCACCGCATTACCTGGCCGCCTAAAACATAAACAAAATCTTACTCCCCCACCACACTACATCCTTCAACACATTTTTTTAAAAAATCGAATCAAATAAAAAAAGTTGCGAATACAGAGATTTGAAGCGGGCGATTCTGTTAAATAAGTTCCATTTACGTTATTGTTTAGTTTTCAACTGGAAGATACTGGCAAATTTGGAGAAGTATTGATAAACTGGGGTTATATTTGCATTTTGAGCGTTCCAAATGTTTTCCGACCTACGATAAATGTTAAAATTTTTAATGGGTGGGGTCAGATTTTTTTTATGCTTTTGGCAGTCTTATATCTGGTGGTCTAAACACCGATACGGTCACCTGTGGTACAGACATGTATAAAACCGCAATACCTCAGATAAGTTTGGTCCGAAAATCAGTACACATATCACTTTTTGTTAATCAATTGTTTGAATTTTAAATTCAGTGTTCACAATGTGACATTCTTCACTGAAACTATATTGAGTCAGGTGGTTGATTTGATAAGTTTACTGAATATTAAAATTTTGGGTTTGACATTGTCCAGCAGTTGAAGTACAAATGAGGTTTTGCCATTCAAGCCTAGTTAGTAAGAGTGCACATGTTGTGGCTGTCTGTTTTAAATTGCACAACCAATACATATGTGGCAGATTACCAGAACCGGAATTTGTTTAGCTTAAACATATTTTATTGAAATATTTTAAAATGGGGTTGGACCACAAGTTCTCCCAACTTCGATTCGACCCTTCCCTACAAGCAGGGGCGTAGCTTGGCTAAAAACAATGTTTAAGCAAAGTTGTATGGGGATGGGGTGGGGTCCGCGTCGGTTTCTTATGTTTTTTTCAAAGACCTGGTTATCCTTAATATTAACTTTGAATTCACTTGTTTTATAAAAAATATTAATATGTATATGTTCCCATACAGTAGTGATGAGGATTGTTTATATGTGCCACAATGAGGAAAAAAAGAAGTTTTCTTAAGTCACTTTAGACAAACTTTAGTTTTCTGCATTTTCGTTACTTACACACGATAATTACACTATCAACATCTTTTTTCATGTTCTTGTGAATGTGGATCAGCGCTAGCGATGACAGCCTGCCGGTGTTGTGGAGTGTTTTGACCCCTCTGTGAAATTACCCCGGGGTCAAATTACTATAAACATGTAGTAAATATGGCCACGGTAAAGTGACCCCCTCCCCAAAATTGTTGTTATTTAAAATTTAACTGTAATGATGAATATCTTGTAGAATCACAAATGCTAGAGCAAATTGGAATCACATTTATAATTTGATAATCACTAAACATGAAGATATTAGGGATGGGGTTGGGGAAGCGGTCAATATACTTTAGAGTAAAGTGACCGCCCTCAATCTTCCTATATGTTTGCATAATGGCGGTTATAAATAAGCATTGTTTCTTCTTCTTTAAATGCATTTTCCTTATTTTAATGCTCATTTTTGTTGAATGGCATAATAAATTATTGATGTATTTTAAAAGCATGGTCATGTTTGGACTGCGAATTTAAGAAAAAAAATGATGCTTGGACATTTGGGTATGAATACATGATTTCGGAAGTATACTTTCACTTTGTCAACAAACAGTGTACACACTGAGCAGAAGAAATGTCTTATATGACACATGACCCCTACTTTTCTCATCACATTTTGGTAGCGCAAAGGTTGAAAAACAGTAAAATGTAAGTTTTACTTCATTGTGGTCTGTCTATGAATAACAAGCCTTCAATATTTTATTATTTACTATAGAATAAAGAACAAAAACCAATGGTGGAGTTACACCTGTATCCAAAATTAGTATTTTGCCCTTAATATATGGTAAAGTTCATTAAAAAATGATTTGCGTGATAAATTGGGGGATGGGGGTCATTTTACTATATCTGTAAAGTGACCCTGGGGTCATATTACAACGGGGATCAAAATACTCTACGACACTGACACTAATTACTAAACGCAAATAGTTTTTGATGCATTTCATTGCTTTGAATGATCTCTCAGATGGAGAGAACACCTAGAGTTGTAGAGACGTGACGAATTTGATCTTCGGGATGGAAATGGGAATAGAAAGCATGAAAACTAATCCCCTTTTATCAGATGCCGTTTCGTATTTTATGTACATTTGTAACTAAGCACTGACTCTGTGTAACTTTGTTTGAGCTAGACTCTAGATTGAATTGAAAATAGGTAACTTTGAGTTTGCCAAACAAACAGAATCATTAAAAGATAATTTCCCGCATATCTGAGCGAAATATTCCGCCACAGAAGAACCTGGGAACTAAAAGTGATGTGGGACGCTGCTCAGATAGTTTCGTGTTGTCATCTATTGAAGGAAAACTGAGACATCAAATGTCTGGATATGAAGGGCGATTTTCGGCCATGATGTTCAGGCTCTGTTTGCAATTTTCAAAATAAAGCTTTATGTGATCTATTGAATGTTTATAAGACGATACCAACTCGTAAACACACGAACATGAACAGATTTTATGAATCCATTACTAAATCATATATCCGTCGGTAATGATGTTAATTATCTTATGACAGTCAATGATTTTTTTGTTGCGAATTTATAGTTTATCCCCTTACCCCCTAGGGATCCGATTTTAAAAGGAAAAGTGTAGAACATACCTACAGTAAAGGAAGCTACGCCGCTGACAAGTAACAAATTTACAGTATATAAAAACAAATTGTATGTTTTATGATGATACAAACTAAACAGCGGTTATTTAACAATTAAGTTTAGGACCATATTGATGAAAGAATTGCTTACAGAAGGATGGTGAAATAAGGAATGGCTTACAGAAGGACGATGAAATAAGGAATAGCTTATAGAATGATGATGAAATAAGGAATTGCTTACAGAAGGATGGTGAAATAAGGAATGGCTTACAGAAAGACGATGAAATAAGGAATGGCTTACAGAATGACGATGAAATAAGGAATTGCTTACAGAAGGACGATAAAAAAAAAGGAATGGCTTACAGAAGGATGATGAAATAAGGAATGACTTACAGAAGGACGATGAAATAAGGAATAGCTTATAGAATGATGATGAAATAAGGAATTGCTTACAGAAGGATGGTGAAATAAGGAATGACTTACAGAAGGACGATGAAATAAGGAATGGCTTACAGAAGGACGATGAAATAAGGAATTGCTTACAGAAGGATGATGAAATAAGGAATGGCTTACAGAAGGACGATGGAATCAGGAATTGCTTACAGAAGGTCATATTGGTAATTTGGGTTGCCTATCCTGATTAAGTTTAATGTAATAAAACGAAATATGTAGAAGAAACCAGTTGAAGGTCAGTTAGCCATTACTACCAAGGGCCGGTTTCATTAAAACTTCTTAAACTGAGATTTTACTCAACTGAAAAAATCTCAGTTTTGTTAAATAATTACTTAAAACTCATTGCTCTTTATGTGACCTCACACAATTAAAGTTATTACACATCTGTACTTATTGGTGAAGGATAACATTGAACATATTTAATTAAATGAAGTCATAGCACATGAAATATCGAGTTGAGGAAAATCTCAAGTTTAGTGAAACTGGGGCTAGTACTCACAACAAATTAAAAAGATGACTGCAAAGTTGTTTTAGCGGTTGTTAGTAGTTAAAAATCAACTATCGAGCTATTACCACTTGACGAGACTTGTGAAGGAGTTAAAAAAAGCTTTAAAGTAAAATACAGCAGTCATTTCAATGTAATTACTGTTTTGCCTTTTTTTTTACTTTTTAATGTATGATACACGGTAAACAGTCTAACGGTACACGCCGAAATAGGAGAGCTGAAGAGGAAAGTACAAATATCTGAGTAATCGTCTGCTTTGAAGGGAAGGGAAATGTTGTGAACTACAAAACAATTTGATGTTTTTCAAAGTCCCAGAAGAAGTAAATGAAACGAAACAGCAATGTAAAGAGAAAGTTAAAGAAATTATTCTGGGGAAAATGGAGTTCGATACAGAGGGAGCAGAGCTGCAAATAGAAAATATCGAAAGATTTTGGAGATTTAATGTAAATAAAACTCAACCAATTTGTGTTAAATTCGCTCAATTATCAGATCGTGAAAAAGTGCGGAAACTGTCACCCAAATTGAAAGGCACATCATATTAAATAAGATAACAATATTCAATGGAAGTGACACAGAAAAGAAGGTTACTTGTACGGAACTTAATAAAACTAAACAAGCCGAGAAAAGAGCGTACATAAAGTTAGACAAATTGTATATCGACGGGGAGGCGTTTCAACACACAGCCCAAATGAATACTGCGTAGGTGAGACGAGGGAGTAAACTCAAAATTTTATCGTGGAATGTAGAGGGCCTCAGTTAAGAAAAGAAATGTAACGACCTATTAACTCAATCTCAAAATATGATATAATTGCTTTTAGCGAAAGATGGACAAGCAAAAAATCGATAATTGACCTCAAAGGATACATGCATATAGAAAATTCCGTAATTAACGAGCTCGACGATCTGGCGGAATTATAATATATGAAAAAAATGATATATGGAAAGGTATGAAGTTAATACAGAACAATATAGACTGTTTGGTATGGTTAAAGTTAAATGGTTAAAAGTTCTTTCATACTGAACGTAATTGGTATATGGCGTGCACGTATATCGCACAGGAACAATCAAATATACATGACATTTATGATGTTAACATTTAAAAAAAAACTAGACGATGATATTAAGGACTTTTCAGAGCGGGGATACATGATATTGATGGGAGACTTAAATGCAAGAACAGGTCATTTGTCGGATCGATTTTAAACTATGCTTGTCCAATTTGGGGGTTCTATAAGTCGAAGGAAATAGAAAGAGTTCACCTCAAGTTCTGTAAAATTATTCTTGGTGTTGGACCAAATGCTTCCAATGTTTCAATATATGGTGAACTTGGTAGGGTGCCACTTTACATAAACAGATATGTATAAATATTAAAATATTGGTTTAAAGCTATCCGTTCCAATAATTTGATAATTACAAACATATAACTACGTCTTAATCAACAACAACGTCCGTGGTGGATCATGGCCTTTTTAAAGTAAAACATCTACTAGATACATATGGTTTCTCCAATATATGGTATAATCCTGATGATGTAAATGTACCTTCCTTCATAAATAACTTTAGACAGCGTGCTATAGATACTTTCCGTCAAGAATGGTATGCAGATTTTAACAGTAACAGAGTGCTTAATATATATTATGTTCACTTAAAAACGACTTTTGAATATGAGGCATATTTATCAATCATTGTTTATTCAAAGCGTAGAAAACTCATTACGCGAATGTGTATATCTGCAAACAATTGACGCATATATACAGCTCGATTTAGGACGAGAGTGCCACGAAATGAACGATTGTGTCAGATATGTCCCCGAATAGTCCATAATGACATTGAGGATGAACTACATTTTATGCTCAAATGCAAATGTTTTGCAGATCTAAGAACAAAATACATAAGGAGATACTTCTATGTTCGTCCTAATATGATTAATTTTTTACAATTATTAAATACGAAAAATAAGAAAGAGTTGAACAGTTTGTGTTTTTATATCAGATTAGCCACTGTCAGACGAGACAATCTATTTCACACTTTAGGAATTTCGTAATCCACTTGTAAACTTGTTTAATTATTCCATATCTTATTTTCTGATTCATACTCCGTTTTTTTCTACCATTTGTACTGCTTCAAATTAAATTATAATATTACATATGTGTGCGAGTTTTTGTGCGCGAGCGTATATACGTGTGCGTGAGTGTTTACATGTGTGTGTGCGTGAGAGTGTGTGTGCGTGTTTTAGAGAGAGTGTGTTGAATATGTGACATACTATTTGTAAATTCATTGTTGCATGACTATGTATATGTCAAATAAAATGTATTTCTGTCTGATTTGTTTACCATGAATTGATAACGGACAATGATCTGAGTGATGTAATGAACGATAAACCTCCCAAGCGTAATTCACTGGACCGTACCTGTAATCGTGTTGGTGACTATTTAATTGACCTATGTAAAGCGGTAAATATGTGTATACTAAATGGCCGATTAGGGTCACAAATAGGTAATTTCACATGCGTAACTCACAATGGACAAAGTGTAGTAGATTATATATTGACTGTCCATTCCAATTTGAAAATATTAAAGGATTTCATAGTCCATGATCTTAACGAATTTTCTAATAGTGAGTTTAATGATAAATACAAAAGGGTGCGATAAAGAACAAGAGCAAACAAGAGTTACTTACCGTTAGGACGAGACGCATAAACAACAGTTTAAAGATAAACTGTATCAAGAAGTACTACAAACAAACGAAATGGTTAAGTCGCTTTTGGAAAAAATAACTTCCAACGCCAATTGTTTTTTTAAAAAAAAATCACGGAAGATAAACCAGTGTTATTTTAATAATACAAGACATAGTGATCTGAAGGAATGGTTTAACGAAGACTGTAAGTGTAAGAAAGCTGCTTACATCGAGGCTCTACAGAGATAAAACTGCCAGAAAACTAATGAAAATAGAACGCTATTCTTATCGCATAAAAGAACATACAAAAATATATGTATAAATATAATTAACAATATAATATTAAGAGATGTCGGGACATGAACAATATGAGACACAAAAGGCCAAGAGAATTCTAGAAACCAATTAAAAGTGCTAAAAAGATAATAATAGAAATATATCAATAAATGACTTATCTGCACATTTTAAGCATCTTATGAGTGAAATCAGTGAGATAAAACATTATTAATGTGGAATCATTTCTAAATGATTTTGACGCACAAGGGGAGACAACCCCTACGTTTGAGGAACTCGATAGACCAACTGCGCCAGAGGAAATACTAAAAATAGCAAAAACAAAAAAATCTAAAGAAAAATAAGACAGGTGCAATAGATTCAATTATCAATGAATATCTAATTGAAACAATGGACATAGTTATATACCCAGTAACACATCTTTTTAACCGTTTACTCGACAAAGAAATATTTTCCAGAAGCGTGGTCTGAAGGAGCACGCGACGACCCAAACAACTATAGGGGAATTACATTAATAAGATGCTTAGCCAAATTGTTTACAAATGTGGTAAACGAACGACTTTAGCGATGGGCCGATGAGAACAGTAAAATATCAGATGCACAGTTTGGTTTCAAAGCTAAACACAGTACCACAGTTGCTATATTCATATAACACTCACTAATTGAAAAATATTTTCAAGATGGTAAAAAAATATATACAGTGTACATCGATTTTCGCAAGGCGTATGATTCGATATACAGAAATAGACTATTCTATAAAGCTATTAAAAGTATTGTGGTCGATGTACAGTACGGTGAAACCGTGCGTCAGAATCAGAAATACATTGTCAGACTTCTTCGAGAGCAAGATTGGGTCATTCCAAGGGGAGATAAGTAATCCAATTTTATTTCCATTCTTCTTGAACGATTTGGAAAATAAACTTCAAGGAAACACGTTGGAGGGCATAACGCTTGATCAGCTACAAATTTACCTGCTGTGTTTTGCAGACAATGCATTTTTTGCTATCTGAAAGTGCAGAGGGACTCAAGTCTTCGTTAAATAAACTAGAACACTATTGCGAAGATTGGAATTTAAACGTTAACATTGAAAAAAACTAAAGTTGTCATATTCAGGAAAAGTGGACAACTTGCACGAAATGTATTGCGGACAAACGCGGGTCAGGTGATGGAAATTGTAAACTGTTTCAGTTATCTCGGCTTAAAAATGTCTTATATATATTATATGTCTTAAGTTCCTTCTACATTTGATTAAAATCCATTAAAGTCTTGTTTACACTCTCAGTCTAACCATACAATGTATGTATAGTATATAAATATATGTGTATTTACGTACGTTTACTCTGTAATATATGTTTTCAGCGCATTTGTTTATTTGTTTTGATATGTTGATGATTAGCTGTAATGTACGCTAAAGTCAGATAAAATATCTGTATTCTGTAAAACTATCTTTTCAGTCCCTGTATTATATCTTGTACATATTTCACTTACAAAACGACAGATACCAGCTGTAAAGCACAATCACACATGCTCATACGCAAGGCAACCAATAGTTATTTCTTTATGTAATTTATGTAATTGTTTGGGAAAGAATTTATCAGTGAAAAGATTTTTTCCGGTATCGTTATCTCAGCAAAATTGCTACGTTATACACTGAAACATCGCCAGACGACCAGACACAGTGTAATAACAATAAATACGTTATACACTGAATTGCCGCCAAACGGCCAGACACAATGTAGTAACAATAAAAACGTTATAAACTGAAACATCGCCAGACGACCTGACACAGTACAATAACAATAAATACGTTATACACTGAAACATCGCCAGACGACCAGACACAGTGTAATAACAATAAATACGTTATACACTGAAACATCGCCAGACGACCAGACACAGTGCAATAACAGTAATATACCATACACTCGCGCTATCATTTTCTGTAGCATTGTTGAATGAATCGATCTGTTCAAATGTGGAATCATGCAAGCAAACTCGTGGAACATATATACCGCTGTCATCTCTTACAATTACGAATTCATTTTCGAACAAAAATGTATCCGTGGCATTAACGTAGAGCAACGTCTTTGTCTCATCGAAGACGAACTCTCCCGATTTCAACTGGATTTGTTTACAGAAAAACATTTTTGTGATGATAGTGTATGTCGCATCGGGATCAGTATTGAACACTTCCCACAGTGTCGGAGCAGAAATATGGATATGCGATTTGTGATTAATATGCATACGGTGGGACCAAAGTGGTCTGTAACCTTCCAGCAAGTCACCTGTCAGTGTGGAATATTCAGCTATCTCCGACATAAGTTGGAAACTTGACTTATTTAGTGTGAGAGTCCATACTTCTTTAAGTCCAGTTTTTGCATGTTTCGTAATCTCTTCAGGTGATTTATTTGAGAACTTATACAGCAAACCTATAAACAATTTCTTCAAACGAGATTCTCCCAAACTGGTTGAATAATTTTCTTGGTACATTGCGTGTATTCTCCAATTCTTTAGAAATTTTGATTTTAGATTGTTATTAATTAATTTTTTGTTCAACTTCCAAACATGTTCCCTGTTATCTTCAATATTATCTCTGTAAATGGCCTTAAATGCAGAAAGATTAATCACATTTTCTGGATTCAGCTTTATCAATATTGAAATGGTTTCGCCGTACCAGTGTTTGCTTGGAAACCTGCAGTTGCCGTCCGGGAAATATAATTGGCCCGATGGGCAATACAACATCCGACAGTTACTTCTGCTCTATAATAAAAAGATAACACGAATGACAAACATGTGCAATGTAAAAGATGTGTAAAATTAAAATATTGGTATAATAAAAACTTTTTTCTCAATTATATCATCACACATATACATGTATATACCCAGTGAGATTTTATTTCCATCAGGTTATTCATTTAATCGTGTCAAATTAATATTTTGAAAAGAAATTTCATAATTTTGTCGTCGCACCCAAGCTAGACCCAAATAATATACCAACTTAAAATTGCATTGTTATTAAAAGACGTTTCAAAAGATAATAGTGACTTTTATTTAATTTGTTTTGATCCCCGAATAAATTTTTTTTTGTCATGGTTTAGTGGATTTAAATAAGTCGTATCCTAGTCATAAATGATAATTATATTCTTTATATATATTTTAAAAATATCTAAATTTTTTGACACACTTTAAGACAAATAAAGAATAAATGCTTAAACGTGTCGTCTCGTAAGTGATATTGATGAAAATTTTATAGTGTATTGAACTTCACCGAGAAAGGTAGATACTTACAGTTATCACTAGCTGATAGGTGATGATTATTGGGAGCAAGGTGCGCTTTGAAGCGTGATTCTCATTCGAATGTTAGAACAAAGCACCGTCCCTTTTGACATTTAAAATTGAGGTAATGTAGTAAGAAAGTACATGCAGGGAACATTTCTATTTGTTTCCCTCCCACCACGCCCAAAAACGTGTTACACACTTTGCACTTAATTGCCACTTTTCAATCATTTACCAATTTTTTCACATGAGTATACAGAATAAAATTATTGCATTGAAGTCATCTCTTTTACAAACGCACTGAAGGAACATAATTTTAATCTTAATTAAACTCGTAATAATAGTTAGATATTAATCATTCGTCTTTCGCTATTTAAACGTGTAACATTGGAGAGTTCAACAGAAATATATACCATGACACATCACAATTCCTCTGATAGTATTCTAAATAGATATTGATAGCTCCATGTTATATTGTTAAGCAAAACAAATTGAATGCCTGAAAAATTACACAGTGGTTTTAATATAAAAACAGAAAAATATTAATCTAACTTCAGTCTGCCGTTGGTAATACAAAAAAATATACCAACCAGAAACTTTCCGTCTTGTTCACAGGCCAGTGGACGATCATCTGTGTCTTGTCTGATCTTTTGCAGAGATTCTATGTAGCTGTAGTCGAGAAGCGTAACGAAATGGTCAAGGGAGTTTCCTCGTTTCATTATTTCCTCAGCATCTCGGCATCTGTTAAGCTTTTTTTCTGTCATTTTTGATTTTTGATTACACATGAAACAAAACACATTTTTATACCAACCCCTCGTAAACGGAAAAGGCGAGAAAAGACCACCTGTACAAGCTTCAGCTACATCAACTTCAGTTATACTCAAATTAAACTTAAAATCAAACTCTACGCGTTCTGAGCACACGTCTATAGCATTATCAAAGCATTGTGCACCTTTAATATCCGCTATTGCACCTGGATATTGAAATCGAATTAAACAATGTGAATATGAAACATCATGGTTAAATTCTAAATTTTCGATATGTTCCGGTATGCTCCACGTATGGTCGTTGTCACTTGAATCAAAACGCTCACACTCGAGTATTGCGTTCCAACGAATCCAGTCGCTTACCCCATGACACATGGCACATCGTTCGTTTTTATACAATAGGCCCGTTTTGGGGGAATACACCGGGAACAGATTTCCCCACGGTGCAACTATTTGGTCACCACATGCCTCTGATTCTTTTGTTTGTGCAGTATAATTAACGATTTCCGATTGACAACCCGTTGATGGATTATCAGCAACCATGTAGTACGAGTACATAAGTTTAAATATATTAAAAGTTGCGGGCAACACACATTGCTGTTGAGCCGGCTGTATGGTGTTGTATTTGTCAAGCTCTGGAAAGCAGCAGCTACCGTTAAGTCCACAGTCATCTTCACAGGAACAATCTGACAGATCAAAAAAAGAGCTTTTCATGGACATTTTGTACACATAACATAACTATTTCGCTCCACTAGTGCAAAAAAAAGTGGAAATTGCTACCTCAATTCATTATACACTTGGCTTCAATTTCATTAATAGTACGTTAAATACTTACATAACACTATTTTAAAAAGATAATACATTTGTTTCATTTAATAAAGATATATGATAAATAGATAACGATTGATAATCCCCTCGAAGTTCCTATAGCAACAAAAAGAAAATAGCAGACTTGGACTGATCGAGTATGATCATGACGGGTAATGAAGCATGTAGCAACCAAAGCCCCTAGCATCACTTAAATTATAACGTTTACGTATATTACATTAAATTGGATTCAGCGTTTGAGATGTGTGGGTACGCAAGGGAAGATGCCGAACATTATTTTATGTGATATCCCTATGAATTTAAAAAAAGAAATACGTTTATTTTACATGGATGTCTAGATGATACGTTATCGGAGTTAATTTAAATATTCAAAACAGTAAAATTAAGGTGAAAATTTGTCCAGTAAAAGCGTTTATTACGCCATGAATTAATATCATATAAATGCAAGATTCTCATCCATTTTTTTTTCTTAAAAAGTTGGTGGGTAGGGTCAGACAATTTTATCTATCTATTTTTTTTTTTTATTATTTCTATTTTTTATGAAAATTAAAAAATTAATACAAAGGTATGAAATTGTAGTTTAATATTTATCCTTTTAATGCATAAATTTGTCCAGTAAAAGCGTTTATTACGCCATGAATTAATATCATATAAATGCAAGATTCTCATCCATTTTTTTTTCTTAAAAAGTTGGTGGGTAGGGTCAGACAATTTTATCTATCTATTTTTTTTTTTATTATTTCTATTTTTTATGAAAATTAAAAAATTAATACAAAGGTATGAAATTGTAGTTTAATATTTATCCTTTTAATGCATAAAGTTTATTGTAATACTTTAATACAATAATAGTGTTTAATCCCTGGTTTAAAGGTGATGGTACTGGGCATTTTTGGAAAAGTAGAGTTTATTGCGATTTCCCGTCATTTGCTGAAAGACGTTCCCACAGTTTTTTATGCTTGATTTCCCACATTTTTTTCTAGACGACGTCCGCGCCGTCATTTATTATAATGTTGTAGGCTTCAAACACTTTTATTTGCGGGATCAGTTTATGTATAAATAGTCAGTGCAAACTGAATTCAGTACTCCGCTCATTTTCTTTATAAATACAACTGAAGTTCCGTGTATCTTTCTTTGTAAGTCTTAGTCATTATTAAATAATTTTAAATTTCTAAAGCTTATATTTTAACATATTTTATAAATTAAATCTAAGCATAGTGTAATAAATAAAGAGCAATAAAGCAGACTTATTGGCATTCTTAGGAAACTGATTTATTTAGGTGTGTTTTACGTGGATTAAGTTGACATTCTGTAGTATTATTCTTCATGTTACGCATACTTGTAGATCATAAATGTTTACATGATTGACAATTAAAGTATAGAAAATTGAGCATAATCTTGTTTGCTCTTTTGCTTTCCTACTTTATTTAATTGAGATATTTAAAGCGGAGTCTGCCTTAGTCTATACTTTAACCAGTGAGTAATTGGTTACATCACTACCTCGATCTTCAACCACCTGAGAAGTAGCCAGCTCGCAACAATATAGCACTAAAGCCACACAGCTTCCAAACACTGACGTCGTGGATTCGAGTCCAATTCGCTCAAAATATTTCTTTGAGAGAAATTGTCATCTACTTGCAGAAGGATGATTTTTCTGATCAATTATGAGAGTTTCATATACCAATAAAAATGAAGCAAGTATGGAGTTGATCCGCCTTCATAATAAGTTTGATAAATTGAACTGGAATTTCTTCTATTTTCACTCTAATCCCTTCGATCCTATTAATCTCGAAACCACCAAACGTTCATTTAACTGTACAAAGTTTCACCAAAATGGCTTGCAGGAAACTCGCGTTACTAAGCGGAAACCACATGTGTACAAACGAACTCAATATGGCCTCCTCAATTTCTTCTTTGAATGACATTTTTCTGTTGAGTTCAAATAGTAATAAGTTGACCAATGGTCATCAATTTATTAACATTTCTTACATGCTAATTCTTTAATAATAGTATTATTATAAATTTTACAAAGACTGACCTCTGCAGCACGCCGTAAATCCGTCTTCGTAAACAATATTTTGTTTTAGATTTGATGCGTTTCTTCTGCATACATCGGCACCTGGGCAGAAGTTGTCCATATTCGGAAGTACCGTCCACGGGGCGTCCGTTGTGTTTTCTCCGTTGATATACGTATTACAAATAACAACACATAATATAAGTGTTCGAGTATACATTGTATAATGCTTGAAGTAATGACCTGGTGATAATATGGTGTTAACAATCGAAAACAGCGTACCAGTCCGTGATTATGAAACTCACAAACGGCATGCGAGTCCGGGATTATAAAACTTACAATCAAAGACAGCATGCGAGTCCGGGATAATAAAACTCGCATTCAAAGACAGCATGCGATTCCGGGATTATAAAGCCTTAAGAGTCACATAAATTAGTAATTAATTACTTTTTTCAGAACGTGTGTCAAATCCATTTGCTTGCTATTTAAAACCAATATATAAACTAGACAGACAAGTTTTCAGTAAAAAAAAAAACAACGCTTTAAAATATCTCTACGGGCTTGATATATTAGGGAAAAACATATGTTCTGCTTTAGTCTACTTCAACGCTATGCAGAAACATAAACCTTAGTTTAAACATATTTTATTGCCAAATAAACACATATTACAATATTTATCATGCATATAAGTCAAATACAATTTAAGGCAAGAGGGATCTGGCCACAAGTTCTCTCAACATTAGATTCGGCCATTCCCTTAAACATTAACCTGCCGAAGAAGCTGAGACCATGAAATAAAATACCAGTTGCCAACTTGAATATTTAAATCGGTATAACGTTAGATTATTATTTGCAACAAGAGGCCAAAACGGTACGAGGAGGGCCTACTGATACATATTTGAAATTTCACAACAATTTTAAACCATTAAGTTCCCATGGTATTCCTATCTACCAAAACCACACCCACTTACCAGACCCCACACAGGTTAGGATATTAATTGGTACATAAACTAAAAGCAAGACCTCAAACTCCATGTAAATGTTTTTATGCCAAATATGAAAAAAATGCGACGGGATCGTTCTTGAAAATAATTTTGAAAAATAACATTTTTTTGTGATAAGATAAAACAAATAATAAATATTTCAGCAATAAGAAAATATATACAATAAAAAACGAAACGAGTCACTAAAAGGAAAAGTCATCCATAGTAGCATGAATATAATTAATGATATTTTATGAAACAGTTATAATATATATAATACAAACATGGATAAAAAAATGACAAAAAGGGTCGCCCGTTGCATTTCAAAAATAAATAATTAAAGACGACAATAAATATATTAGTTTAGTAACTTATTTATTTTACTTCGAATGTGAAACAAGCTCTTACAACTTAGACAAATCACGCTCGAAGTCTTCCTTGATATAACCAGTACTAAGCATATGCGGAAAAGGTGTCTTGCTAAAGGACACCACAAATAGCCGTAGCGGACGATCGAACCAACGACCCACCGATCATGTGTTCGGTACGCTATCACTGGACCACGTGCTTGACAATGAATATATTTAACCTGGTGCACCCAACCTCGAGCTTCCCCCGCCGCTTTATCATTAGCACGTGACCGTGTAAATAAGTGTTCTCGTCGGACTATTCTCTGCGAATATTTTCTACATGATAGACATTGGCAATTTTTTTTTAAATATGCCATGCAACCAAACAAGAAAGTGATTTACATGCAAAGATGGTATGTTCAAAGAAAGTTAAATTGATATGAATGTTATTATAACCATCTAAAAGTAAAAATACAATAAAGAAATAACCCATGCTTAGTACAACTACAAACATTGGATTAGGAATAAAATAAATTATATATCAATATGTAAATTATAAACTATTCATGTAAATATTAAGTGGGCGTGTAAATGCGGCGAATAGTGTCAGCCGCTCGTGCCAGAGATTTAGTCTTGATCATATGCGACGCTTGCTTTTCTAAAAGATAAACGTCTTGATAAGTCCGGCCGAAAATCGTGTGAAAATCGAATACTGTTTTTGATTGGTTGATTCAAACAAGTACCTCGGAGATATCCACAATCTGATCACATCGGTCTTTATGCTTCGCAGTATACCTCTGACATAATCAATCGTGAAACATCGGGTATTTCCGTATCCTCCGTATACTACACTATTGCGTAGTATAAAAGGCCGAGATGAACAGATTGTGACATAATAAGGCGCCATTTTAGAACAACTTTCAATCACATGATAAAATAAAATGGCGGTCCCCTTATGTCACCTTATTTACATGTACGTTGAAAATATCAACGTTGGTTAATCAAGACTGATATTTTAAATTTTTCTATAAACATGACCCATGTCGAGTATATAAATAAAAAATCGATATAATAACGCCATATATATTCAACTTAATGACGGATACATAAGTTGTTACTTTCACGCGAATGAACACAGACTTGTAACACAGGCGAATAGCGTTGGTGTATTCTAGAGCTATACACGAGGTGTATCATACGGAGGATACGGAAATACCCGATGTTTCACGATTGTGATTTCCATAGTATTTCAAAAGAGTATCGTTTCGATGTTTATTTCTTTATTCACTATTTTCAGATATTTTTATGACTAAGATCTTATACAAGATAACTGCCATGACTTCTGTCCGGATAAATATTTTTAAATTTTATTATAACATAACCATTGCAGATGCGTGTTTGTTTCATTCAGCCAATCAAATTTTACTTCCAAATCCAAACGTTTCTTCTGCACAATTTATCAAGACGTTTGTCTTTTAGAAAAACAAACGTCGCATATGATCAAGACTAGCCAAAGACTGTGAGTTCGATCCCAGGCTTAAACCGATAATGACCTCTCAAAAACAACGTGTATTACTGGTTCTACCGAGTAAACTGATTCGAAAGCGATTGACACAGACTCTGAGCTTTCTTCATAGTCGAGCCAAAATAAATGTGAATAAACTAAACACAATCATAAAATAAATCAAATAGATTGTTGTATAAAATTCTTGTTTAGAATGCTGGTTTCTTGTACATAATTTATTGTTTCAGGTAGTTTATCACTACAGCTACTCCGTCTGTCATTGTGGGAAACAAACGCTACAGGTATTACTGGATGCTGTTTTTTTTTCAGATTCAAATAAATCATTAGAAACAAATGAACATAGTTAGTTAAATCTTGTGCTTCTCGTGATAACTCAGGACAACTTAGACAAGTTCCCATTGCTACACAATGAGTTTTTGTGTCGCATGCTTTACAATAATGGAGTTTTAACAAACTAGACACAGATTTTGTTTTACATCAATTTATAATATATCTAAAATGTGTATTAATTTGCAAAACTTTCCAAAAAATATTTATTGAATACTTTTATTCACGGCAGCTCCTCGTATTCTGTTCTTTTATAATAAGAAAGTTTTAATTCACGCATTGATGGGGGGGGGTATAGTTGTGTTATTTTTTATTAAAGAAATGATCAGTATTCATGTATAACCAATAGCATAAAGTTTCCGGGGCGGGGGGTATAGTTGTGTTATTTTTTATTAAAGAAATGATCAGTATTCATGTATAACCAATAGCATAAAGTTTCCGGAAGCTATTTGAACATCAAAGGTTTTTAGCTTACCGCTAAAAGATACTGAGTACATGTGAGTTTAGATTAGTTTTTATAGGCATTGTTTTGTCTTATGTTTGTATTGAATCGGTTAATTAGCATGATGTTAATAACACAAGGTTTTTGGTCTGAGCTGGGCTCGAACCTAGTTGAAACTTATTTGTTTGACTTCGATTGTGAAACAAGTTCTTACAACTTATATATGCAAATCACGCAAATCAAGCATATATATGTATATAAGATCTCGGGTAAAGATTTCCTTTTGTACAATTTGTCTGTTAATATAATTAAACCGAAAAACAGTTCTATCCCGAACAGTTATATAAATAAAAACTACTTTTGTCTTACTTATGGTTATATTGTGATCTGGCACACAAACAGCTGGTATCGGTTATTTTGTAAATGATATATGTACAAGATATAATGCAAGGATTGAGAAAAAGAATTAACCTGTCTGATTTTCGTTCTTTTTTTTCATTTTCTTAAGTAATTTACTACGTTATCGTGGGCTGCATCACCATTCCATGTCAACCATGTATGCAATCTATCATCTTTGCATTTGTTATGCAGTCTAAAATAGGCAGCCGCACCATGTGGACACTTGGTTGTCTTGAAAAGCAAACACCCATCTATCTTGTGTAAACACCTGTTCCATTATGCTTTATTTGATGGATATCAAACCCAAGTTTTAACTTGACAAAACAACCACCTGTTTCCAGCAGCCAAATGTTTAAACTCGTTGTCTTTTAGCTCACATATGTATTTAAATATAATTTACCTTAGAGTATACATTATTAATTGTATTATAGATATTTATTTGAAATTATTTAGATTGTATTTGTGATGTTGTATGTTGCTCTTTGTTTTATAATCACTTTCAACATTTAACTGTGTACATAAACAGCTAACGAAGAAAAAATAATGGCAATAGGTAATACTTACCCCAGATTCCATGTATGGACAAGAAAACAATAACAACAAGAGCTTTCGGAGGACAGGACGCTAAAACTTTGGAAGCCAATATTAGCTGTCGGATAACTGAGAACAAGGCATGTAAATTATTTTAGATTACATCCCAATAGTATTTGAATTATAACTTTTCTAAAACATTTTATTTGTTCTGCCTGAAACAGAGTTGTCCCTCTTGAGCTCCTAATGGTTACGAATACAGTTTTGATATTTTAGCATGGTAAATTATTTGATGATTTAAGGATACAAATTCGAATTATATATCAAAATATGTATTGCTGATTTTTCTCTAATAACTTATGTGAACAATAACACTCAATCAATCGCCTTTAGCATGCATATGAAATGGTGCATATGGAATATAACAAAGAGTTGGCACCTTTCTTTCCACAGACTAATTCTTCAAAGACATCTGTTACCAGACTTCTTCTTCAAAGTCATTTGTGTTATATTACGGTACCTGAATTTCGATTTCAGCACATCAACATCAACAACTCTCTCTATTCTACTACCGTGCGAGATGGAGAAAGGGTTTTGTAACAGCTGGATCCCGCTGGTTAATATGGATTGCTGGTGTTATTAGAATGATAGCTTCTTAGTTGATAGCCTGAATCCCCCTGGAAGAAGCCAACAGTTACGTATTATTTCCATAACATACCTCAGTCCAGTCAACCAAAATGTGAACATCAAGCTGAGGCCATGGTCACATCTGTAAATCTGGTGATATTTAAAAATAAGCAATACCTTTTTCCACAACATGCCATGCAGAAACAATAATTATTACTTATAATAACAATAGAGAACCCTATCGCAAATAGAAACACAACCCGGATAGTGTCAGATCAACAGAAATGTGCCTTTTGGTGGATTACAAATGTCCCAGTGATTTATCTTTGATAATTGATATGTTAAAACAGAAATTATTATTGTAAAGAACATTTTCGCCGATTCCAAGAGAAATATCAGTAAAATGTCACTGAAAATAAACTTCAAAACTGGATAAACAAGACGAGAAGTGATATTTTTGATGATGTAGGGGCAGACAACTCTGCCTATGACATGAAATGGATTGGTTTTTAAACTTATCCGAGGTATCTTTGCTTTATGCAACATTACTGTACCAGTGTCAAGGCCATAATGTATACATGCAAGAATGAAAAAAAAATTAAAATTGAGTACATCAAATTGTCTTTTCTGCAAGTTTTGAAGTGTTCATTCTGAAATATTGGTGTACATTCAATCCGTTGCAGCACTTTTCCCGTAAAATTCAAACCTTTTATAGCTGAAACCACACGTAAATAAATATAGACGAACAAAAATGTTTTAATCTTTTTTACAAACATCGCCCATACTACTAACATATTTTATCAATGTACCCGTATTCTCAGATAAGAGGATCCCAGACCACCGTCAAGTATCAGATATAAGGACCCAAGAACACCGTAAAGTATCAGGTAAGAGGACCCCAGAACACCGTCAAGTATCAGATATGGGGACCCAAGAACATCGTAAAGTATCATATAAGAGGACCCCAAAACACCGTCAAATATCAGATAAAAGGATCCCAGACCACCGTCAATAATAAGATAAGAGGACCCCAGAACACCATCAAGTATCAGATAAGAGGATCCCAGAACACAGTCAAATATCAGATAAGAGGATCTCAAAACAGTCAAGTATTAGATAAGAGGACCCCAGACCACAGCCAAGTATCAGATAAGATTATCCCAGAACACATTCAAGTATCAGATAAGAGGATCCCAGAACACAGTCAAGTATCAAAAAAGAGGACCCCAAACCACATCCAAGTATCAGATAAGAGGATCCCAGAACACAGCCAAGTATCAGATAAGAGGACCCCAGAACACAGTGTAGTATCAGATAAGAGGACCCCAGAACACAGCCAAGAGGACCTAAGAACACGGCCAAGTATCAGATAAGAGGATCCCAGAACACAGTCAAGTATCAGATAACAGGATCCTAGAACACAGTCAAGTATCATATAAAAGGACCCCAGAACACAGCCAAGTTTCAGATAAGAGGATATCAGAACACTGTAAAGTATCAGATAAGAGGATCCCAGAACACAGTCAAGTATCAGATAAGAGGAGCCAAGACCACAGCCAAGTATCAGATAAGAGGACCTAGAACACAGCCAAGAGGATCCCAGAACACGGCCAAGTATCAGATAAGAGGACCCCCAGAATACAGTCAAGTATCAGATAAGAGGACCCCAGAACACTGTCAAGTATCAGATAACAGGATCCCAGAACACTGTCGAGTATCAGATAACAGGATCCCAGAACACAGTCAAGTATCAGATAAGAAGATCCCAGAACACTGTCAAGTATCAGATAAGAAGATCCCAGAACACTGTCAAGTATCAGATAAGAAGACCCAAGAACACAGTCAAGTATCAGATAAGAGGACCCCAGACCACAGCCAAGAGGACCTAAGAACACGGCCAAGTATCAGATAAGAGGACCCCAGAACACAGTCAATTATCAGATAACAGGATCCTAGAACACAGTCAAGTATCATATAAAAGGACCCCAGAACACAGCCAAGTTTCAGATAAGAGGATATCAGAACACTGTAAAGTATCAGATAAGAGGCTCCCAGAACAAAGTCAAGTATCAGATAAGAGGAGCCAAGACAACAGCCAAGTATCAGATAAGAGGACCTAGAACACAGCCAAGAGGATCCCAGAACACGGCCAAGTATCAGATAAGAGGACCCCAGAACACAGTCAAGTATCAGATAAGAGGACCCCAGAACACAGTCAAGTATCAGATAAGAGGATCCCAGAACACTGTCGAGTATCAGATATAACAGGATCCCAGAACACGGCCAAGTATCAGATAAGAGGACCCCAGAACACAGTCAAGTATCAGATAAGAAGATCCCAGAACACTGTCAAGTATCAGATAAGAAGACCCCAGAACACAGTCAAGTATCAAATAAGAGGACCCCAGAACACAGTCAAGTATCAGATAAGAGGATCCCAGAACACTGTCAAGTATCAGATAAGAGGACCCCAGAACACTGGCAAGTATCAGATAAGAGGATCCCTGAACACCGTCCAGTATCAGATAAGAAGACCCCAGAACACAGTCAAGTATCAGATAAGGAAGATCCCAGAACACAGTCAAGTATCAGATAAGAGACCCAAAAACACAGTCAAGTATCAGATAACAGGACCCCAGAACACAGTCAAGTATCAGATAAGAAGATCCTAGAACACAGTCAAGTATCAGATAATAGGATCCTAGAACACTGTCAAGTATCAGATAAGAGGACCCTAGAACACTGTCAAGTATCAGATAAGAGGACCCAAGAACAGTCAAGTATCAGATAAGAAGATCCCAGAACACAGTCAAGTATCAGATAAGAGGACCCCAGAACATCGTCAAGTATCAGATAAGAGGATCCCAGAACACAGTCAAGAAGACAAAGTAGTAGACTCGGATTTATAGTGGATGGCTGATGCCGTAAAGTCTTCTCCTCAAACTGCCAAAGGGGCGGTAATGTAGTCGATAGTGTTGGCCGCTCACACCAAAGGTTGCGGGTTTCCTCAAACTGCCAACGGGCTGGTAATGTAGTAAAGAGGCTCTCCATTGTTCCCCAGATCTCCAGAAGTATATGCCAAAGTCCCCCAAAAGTATTGTGTCCATGTTTCCCAGATCTCTAAAAGTATTTCCACGGTTCCCTAGATCTCTCCGAAAGTTTTAAACATAGTTCCCCGGTAGTACCAAATAGTGTTACCCTAAGTAAAACGTCTACTGTAGTAGTCTCTATTATTATTTACACATCATCATAATACACAAAAGTCATGCACTGTCTTCTTTTCCTGGTCCTTTCTGACTTTCCACCAGGTTCTTCATATGTATGTAGATCAGACTCACCCTCTACATGGCTCGTCTCTGTACTTGTGAGAACGCAAAACGTTTTGACAAGGGATGTTTGGATATGTATGTAATCCTCATTATCAAGTTCAATGAAGTCGTGGTGTTTGACTTCACTAGAGAGGACACATAGGATACATTCAGGTGAAATGCCCAACCTGACTTCCACAACTCTATCAATAGATCCCTCTGTAGTAACCATGCTACGTGTAAACTATCTAAGGTCTATGGCTTGGGCTTGAATATTGTTTTTTTTTTAAGTTTCCTTAAAAATGTGCTTATAAGACCTGTGACAGGAGACATTTGTGGTTCAATCACGCTTGTTCAAGAACTTGTCCAAGATTTTGTGGTTATATAAATATTGTTCAAATTTGGTTAAGATTCGTTGAGAAATGAGTGGATGTGGGGGTTTGCTATCACGTCTACAACCAAATGCGGCGTAATAGGGAGATTTTGTGATAAAATATGGTTGTTATATACTCCTGGGACTAATATTTTGTGACTTTTTATAAAGAACTAAAATATAAGATGTATTGTAAAATTGGTTGGGTGAGTTTCCTGATACGGGTATGTGTGTATTCGTGGGAGAGGCTCCCCGAAAAGAAGGTTAATATTTTGAAAAACAAATGCTGCATTCTTTTAAGTTTTTGAGGTACTCCGAATTTTTAAACGTTTTTATTTAACTATAACATGTATCAAATAAAATCCTTCCACTGGGTTTTAAACCCGGTTTGTCATGCACGGAGAGCACTGAGAGAGTTTTCTCTGCTTGATGGAGTAGGCCTCTGGATTTTTTCTTCTTCTAAAAAGCAAATGCTCTATTCTAGTTAGTTTTAAGGGGAGGGGTGATTGTTATCAAGGACTTTTATATAATTCCTTATTGTTATTTACTTCAGTATTTGTAACAACTATAAGATGCATTGAGAACCGGATTTCAAACACAGAACCTCAAGCACTGAGAGTTAAAACGTGAGGTAGAGTGCTGGATTGAGTTATTGGCGGCACGAGACATAGACATATTAATTTAAAACTAACTGTATATATAAACCAGTAATAGCCACTTTTGCAATCATATATTTCTATAATTTCTACCTTTAATTTATTTCCGTGTATTGATAAATCAGCTCGCTATTTGCCATAACTGTGTACATTATAATAGCGCCCCTTTCCCGACCCCTTAATCATTATTTACATCAATTTGTATATTATTAATCTAGAAATAAAAAGACTAAAGCATTAATCGTCAATTTTCGCCCGTGATACGTTTGGCGCACCAAATTACCTTAATTTAGATATCAGTATTGAGTATTGAATCATCCAATCAAAACACGTTTTACATAAACCTGTCCTATCGTAAAGGAGGCCATTTCAAACTTGGGTTTTGTAAACACGGAGAGGAAAAGTCAATGCAATTCCATTATTTTCTTCATTTTTTATAATTGTTTCCGTTTCCTTACGTTTTGTTCAATTATTCAAACACTCAAGAGTCACTATAGTTTACAGTTCACTGCACTCTATGTTTACATTTTGGATTAATCTTTTAAAAAAGTTGTCGAATTGCGCTCCATTCAATCGGCAGGAAATGATCGCCGATACCCGTTGAAATGGAACAGTGAAAGTGTGAACATTTCAATTGTTCCCACACGTTATTTGTTATGACTGGCTGTCTTTCTATGGCAGTTGTGCCTTCCTAATTAACAGGATATTAATTTCCTATTAATCGGCGATTGATCATTAAATATGTCGAGCTCTAAGTCAAGAACAAAGGGCAAGAGATTTTTGCCAAGTATTCCAGTTGAGGGGGGTGGAGTGAAGCGAGGTGTGACATTTAGTTGTGAGACAATAGAAACTTCTATAGGTGGCACCCAAACACCAGGAAAAGTTAAAGGTGATCCTTTGAGTCCGGTTAATAGGTTGAGCAATGATGAAAGTTCTTTGAGATTGGAAATGTTGGAATCGTTGGAGGAAAGTGTTGAGTGCGATGATTGTAATAATTCGCTGTCATTCGATCAAAATCATTCAAATAGGTTAAGAAGTGTTGAGATAAGCACAAGCAATATGAACAATAATGTTTCCGTGGATATATCTGTTACCAAGGATACTAAAAGAGCTAATTGTGAATCAGATAAAGAGAATAACCCCTCCAGCCTAAGTCAAGGTGTTATTGTAGATCGGACCCCTGTTAAGGGAGTCGGTTATCAGTATGCAATCTCTCATGGTAGTACAGAGAAGGATTTTGAATCATTGCGGTTATACACCCCTAGTCCAAACATGAAGGTGCGTCACCATGGAACACCATTGCGACGACACACGTTGGATGAAAAATTACTGGGCACACCAGAGTGTTATAATGTTGTTCATCTGGACAGACAGAGATACGATTTTGGATTTAACGATGGGATCACTGAGGATGGTGAAGACAGCTGTAGTGTTACAGTTGCAGTCAGAGTCCGGCCGTACAGTCAAAGGTATCACGCTGTTCTTTCTATCATTGTGAAAACCCCTTATTTGTAAAACAGAAAGATTTATATATACACCTGTAAATCAGTAACAAAATTTATAGACTGACTTATTCATACTTAACTTTTCTATTAATGCTCGAAGTGTGTGTATTTTAGATATATAATTTTATTGACTAAAACATACATTCTACACTAATTTGGAATACTGGTAAATATATGATAATATGGAATAATAATTGCAATCTGAATCATCAAAAAAATTTTGTTTTTTTTCACACAATTCATTTATAACTTTTAAAATATTTATTGCCAATAAGTATACTTGTATACAGCCAATAGATTGGACCATAAGTTCTTGTAACTTAGACTAAGTCCTTCCCTCCTCATATCATATCTGAGTTACTTAATATATTCATTTATATCACTGCTAATACTAAGTCTTTAGAAACACAAATTATTTTGCAACCATAGATCATTGAACTAGACTGCACCTTTTTTTAACTTTTTATTTAAGTTTCCACTCTTGTGAATGATATCAAATGATTTTGCACACATGAATGTTTATTATTAAATGAAAGTGAATACAATTTCATGTTTTCTTTAAAATGTTAAGTTAACATGTATATTTTTAGATTTTAGAAAAAGATAATATATAGTAGTAGTAAAAATAAATAATTTTTTTATTATATTGATTTGTGACAATGTGTACTTAACCAGGTATAAAAACAGTAGAAATATTATGCTAACACATTACCAATAATTACTACTAAAGAATGCAATAATCTCTATATCTTATGATCTGTTAAGTACAGTCTGGGAAGTGTGCCAATTATAAATAAATACATTCATTACCTATACTTTAGTAACTTTACTATGTATAGTTTTCTTGTTTTGTTTTTTCTTAGATCGTTTTTATCTGTATGATGTAATTAAGAAATTGCCTGGAGTACAAAATCATGTTGTTAGTTTTGGTATATGAAGATTTTGTTTATCAATGCTTAAAATTGATAAACTGACATTGACAGTCTAATATTTATGCCTAAAGCTGTTATTGTTTGGGTAATGCTGTACTTTTTTAAAGGCATGTTAAATATTCAGTATTGGATTCAGGGTGGGATCGGCAAAGATTGGCCCCATTGACATTTCCTTTGCCAAAACATGTTTTTCCTCTGTAATGTAAAAAAAAAATCCACTCAAACTTAATTTTTATTTTTTTTTAATGGATTTTAATACTAGTTCTTAACAGTAAGCAGCTATAAATACATATAATAAATCTATGTTGACCAGTCCTGTAAATTGTTTTTTAACATTTCTCCATTTTCATCATAACAATGTATTTTTACCCTATTGAAAGGACCCCCACCCCCCTCCCCCACTATTCACTCCCCTTAAAACCAAAAAACAACACTAAAATTGTATGTTTTAAAACAGGGGTGATACTCATCCTTGAGAGTAGTTCTATTCTAAGAATCATTCAGCCCAGTGTCGGTATATAAAGATAAATCTAGACACTGTGTGGTAACTGCATATGAATCTGACAATCCATATATTGTAGACCTGTCTGCAGCAGCATTTACAATTTGAGCTCAAATATACATGTCTATATATAGTGAAAGGAACGATTGAAAGATTTTTAAGGGAAAAAAACAACAAACATTTAAACATGAGTTGAACATTTGCTACATAAAATATGCCACTATTATTTTAGTTAACACCAACTGTGCTGTCAGTAAGTAATATGTGTTAAAAAAGGTGTTGACATTACAGCTTTGAGGCTTCCTACTCTGCAGTTATAGATCACCTCAATCATAGTGACATTGATGATGGTTTTAATGGAAGGTGTCATATATGGAAGGCTTGTCCTTATTTAGGTGTGAAGATGGTGTCATCTGTTGATAATTGAATTGTCTGACATTGTTTTCAATCGGGGCTCTTAAAACCAATCATTTGACATAAATGAATCCTGGTTTATTCCATGTTCCATCTTGAAGTTTGTACATTTTTGTCTGTCCTTTGAAATTATTATCTATCCACTCCTAAAGTATTTAAATGGAATGTGTTTTGTCTGTCTTAAAATTGTATTTGATTACCGGGCACTTGTTTGCCCATTTTTGGGGCTGTTTTTCTGCCCCATTCCCAATGGCAAATAGTCCCCTTTTTTCCCAGTCCAAAGTCCAATATCCAATATCTAAATGCAAAGAAACCAAAAGAAATATTTGGGGGAAAAGTTTGGAGAAGTTTTAATATTATGATTTTAATGTTGTCTTCTACAAGAACATCACATTTTTTATACATTTAATATACTCCACACACAGATTGTTACATTTATTGAAGGAACCTGTGCTATGTAATTTTCCCAGTTTCTTTAGCAATAACCCTAATTTTCCCAAAGTCAGGGGCCCTGACCCCAATGCCAAAAGTGAGAGGAAGAGTCATGGATTAGGAAATTAGTCTGTTCTTTGTATTTAATGAGGAACTTATTGTTGGTACTTTGTATTTAATTAGGAAATTATTGTTTGTACTTTGTATTTAATTAGGAGATTATTGTCCATCCTTCGTATTTGTTAGGGAATTATTGTTAGCAAATTATTGTCTGTCATTTAAATTCAGAATTTTTTATAATTAAGTTTCTGTTACTGTTGGCAAAACTGGCTGCATTCCTTCCTGTGGAGAACCTGTATATGTATGTATAATTTCTATTTGTTTGACCATCACTTTTGTGTGTTACAGGGAATTGTCATTCAACAGCGTGCGGAATGTGGTGTCCATGAATGGCAATGAGACAAGTGTGAAAACTGACTCCGGTGCCTTTCACAGATTCGCATATGACTTTTCATTCTCATCATTTGATGAAAAAGAGCCTGGGTATGCCTCACAGGAGCACGTATACTGTGCACTCGCCAGACCACTTCTGGGAAAGGCATTCGAGGGTTACAACACATGTTTGTTCGCATACGGACAGACAGGCTCCGGGAAAAGCTATAGGTACGGCATATAAATTTGTAATATTATTGTTCTGATTATAATGAAAGAATATTTATCAGCCAGTCATGATTTATACATGTATGTATTTACAGTCTGCGAAAAATAGATCTAGTCTGAGACCCAGTCGATGCTATTTTTAACCAGACTACAAAAGTTTTTCAAAATGTGTAGTCTGACTATATCTATGACTTATATTCAAATCAAACAATCTGAGCAAGATTTTAGGAGGCGTTTATGAAGTTTCGTTGCTGAAACTGAATACAATGATGGAAATTTAGAAAATGAAACTTAATGTAGATTGTAGGTTGTCTGTTGTTTATGGACTATAAGATTTAAAAATCTGACTGTGATTTTGGAAAGTTTCTAGTCCAAAGGACTATAGAAAAAGTAGTGAAAAGTTTTTGGCACAGACTGGTATTAACTTTGTGAAATACATGCCCAAGTACAACTTTCGAAGTATTTAAAAGAAACATAAATATTTAAGAAATATCTCAATAGCCTTTGTGGGAGACTGCATCTAATATTAAAAAACAACATATATACACTTGAATATTAAAAATACAGCAAGATTGAAGTTAAACAACTAGTATTTCATTCATATATCATTGAAGTTTATTACAAAATCAGCAAATTTATTTTGTTAAATAGCTTTTCACATACAATGACCATCGAAATTAAATACCGGTTCATTGAAAACTTGTATAACTTTGAAGATAGGAGATGATAAAAGATTTTTTATTGGTTTCTCCATTTTGCCATAAATTGTTATTGTAAGCAGTCATAATCTGTCAATACGGCTTTTATTCCTTATTCATCCTGGCACGGGGAGAACAGTCAATAGGGTCGGTCATGTCAGCGTAATACCCGTCGCTTGTGAAGTATTATCTTGTATAATGTATTGACAGCTCCATAAAATGCTATTACCATTTGTAATCATTTACTCATACCTTGCTGTTTATGTCATCAAAAGCAGAGGGTCTGGTTGGCTCAGTTGGTAACCCATCTACTATGAGTTGTGAGTTTGAATCCCTTCCTGACCACAGTCTTGGTGATGATTTATATCTGACATTGCATCTCATTGTCATTAATCTCTAACCACTTATTCAAGTGGGAAAGTTATCAGTTACTTGTGAAGTGTGCTTGAGTACTGGTTGATCTTACAGGAACCCAGGAAACAGTGGTTAGGTTAACTGACTGTCTGTTAACCCACAGTGGCATAAAAATAATGCTTAACATTCAAATTTTCTGTTCACCTCAATGGTACTGTTTGCAAACATATTAGGGTGTACATTGTTTGTGATGATTGAGGAGTCCTTAATAGGTCAGCTGGTTACAATATACATATTTATATACTGGTATGTAAAAAGAAATTATGCCCCACCATACAAAGAATTGTGAAGGGGTCCTGTTTGTCTGTCCAAGGTAAAAAATTGGTTTCCTAACAATAACTTCACTTCTTTGTATTTAAATAATATTTGATTTGAAGATGTTTAATTATAAAATATAATTTATATTTGTTAACGTCAGGCAAATTTTTACTGGAGTTATGACCCTTTTTTGATTTTTCAGTACAAAAGTGGTTTTCACTCAATAGCAGAGGAGGCATTGGTGTCAACAGACACATTTCTAGTTATGTAAAATTTAAAGTCAATTCCAGTCTTATAATTGTGGGACAATATACCTTGTAACCTTGGAACAGTTTTAATTTTTTTTTCGTCATTTAAGAATAGCATATTAACATTTACTGCAGCAGCTATTGTTACAAAACTTTGATGTAAATGTATTGTGCTTTACAATGTTTATTGCTTTCTCAACCCACATTCATCCTCTTGAGCCGTCTTCCGCCTGATTAAATATTGATTTTGCTTAGTAATAATTGACTTACAAATATTTATTATCACAGCTCTAGTGAAATCTAAACCAGTCCAGTACCGACCATTTCCCCTCCATTGTGATTGTTTAATCTTTATAACCAGTCCATGTTTAGGTGATTGAATATATTGCCAGCAGTTTATGTTTGAAATTTGTGACTTTAGAAGTAGTCACGTTTAAATATTGACTTCGTTTCTTTGCCTTTTTCCATTCTGTTCCTGTAAAATTCATGAAGTGTAACTCATTCTTTGACCTTTTGACCTTTCATATTTCTCCTAACTGGGTGGATAAGGCCATAATAAATTAATTGCTTGATTATCATCCCCGACCGCACGCCCCCGAATTTTCATACCGTCCCAACTCTTTTTATTTTAATATAAAAAAAATATATATATAATATATTTTAAATCTCCCCCCTTTCTTTCCCCTTTTTAAGAAAACATTCAATGACAATTTCATGGTGTTTTTCATGTTACAATGCCATAGACAGGTATAATGGTACTAAAAATTGTTTCATATTAGCCCAGTTATTGGTCCATGGATTGGCATATTGGACCTAGGTATATAAAGTATTTCAGAACTCTTATTCCTGAACCCTAGCTGACTTTTTGTTGTTGATATTTCAGTATAATGGGCCATGGTGAGGACATTGGAATCATACCCAGATTCTGCGAGGAGCTGTTTGCACGTGCAGATGTGGCCAAAGAGCTGGCTAAGGTATAACTTGGTGTTGGTACTATTAAGGTGTACAGATAATAAACATAATTTCTTGGGTGTAAACTAAAAAAATGATGTAAATGATGAATTTCTTGTCTTAAACACTTCTGCAACTACAAAAATCTGTCACTTTCTGATGTGGAAACTCTGTGGGGTTAGGGGGAGGGAGTGTCTGACCGGTGGCACTGTTATGGGTTGACCTGAAGCGGCAAACAATCAATATTTTCATTCAGTCCATGGTCTAAAATACTCATATACTTAAAAACTTAAATCTTAAGAAAAGCATCCAGGAGATTATGATTTTAGATTGGCTCCAGATAAACCGCATTGGGTTTCATTGACATTGGTTAAAGAATATTAATAAAGTAACCAGTCAAAATTAAGTTCAGTTTTTAAGACAATTTAAATAAAACTTTTGGTGAAACAGAAGCCTTGTAAAGTTCTGAAATTTTAACTTCTGAATCACATCATAATGTTGGAAGTCCCAAAACGTGAATTCTCTCTAGGTGCCATTGGATGTACATTGAATATTCTGAAACCATCAGTGTATATACATGTGTACATTGGTCACACAACATATTGAGGATTGGTTTTTATGCCCTGCCATTCAAACAATGGCGAAGGGGCATTACGTGATACCCCTGTCTGTCTGTCTGTCCGTTCATCCATCCAACGCAAAAAAATGGTTTCCAATCAATAACTTTTGAATTGTCTGCGTATATAATTAATATTTTGTATGTACTTGTTGAAATTTGTCAATGATGGTAAAATTTGACACAAATTCTGGCCCCTTTTTAACTTAAATTTTTGATAAATTAAAATTGGTAAATAAAATTGGCTTACGATCAAAAGTGAAGTAATTTGTGTCGACAGACAGATTTTTAGTTAATATTAAAAATATTCAATGTATCGGAATTCTAATCCCAGCAGTGACACTGTGTCAATACTATTACCCATACTGACACACACTTACAGGGCCTAAGCCTGGCAAGTCTGTTTATATATTTATCTAATATTTTGCAAAGACCAGAGTCACCAGACTAAAAATGATGTACCTAGTACTTAGAGGTTTAAATGTGTAACATATAACAAAGGATTTATGATAAACATGATAAAATTGAGTCAGCAGGCTGTCTTACAACCTTTCTTTGCTCCAATGTAGGACCACAGTTTGATTTCCAAATGTATATAGAAAATGTCTTTTTGATCCAAGTCAGTTATTCTCAATATAGTTTAAATTAAAAAAATATCTATTGAGTATATTATATAATATAAAGCATTGTTAGATAATATTATTTGTAGTATAATAATAAAACCTATGTAATGTTTCGTTGATATTAACCATTTACTCTAAACTGTTAAAAAGATAAAAAGATTAAGAATTACAACAGACTGGGTTGTTTTTTTTGTGTGGGTGGTGGGGGTGGGGTTGGCGGGATTTGGAGCGTGTCCCTTCAGTATAGGAAAATCGTGTCGTTATGATAATCAAAACCATACAAATCATAAGTATGTATGTTTGAAACAATTTACAGGTCAACGTCTCTGTTCTGCATTGTTTAACTGTTAAACATAAAACTAAAAAAAAGTAGAGCAGAATTGTTTTTTGACATTAGGGATAAAAACGTTTTGGTGAGGGGAATGGGACCAAACTTTGAACCCCAAAAAGGTGAGAAAAAACAACAACACTGATAGTGAATTATACAGATGTGATGCTGTTAATGGAGGATTAGACAGATGAACTCTGATGATATGAGTAACATAGAATTTTTTGTTGTTGATATGACTATCTTTAAAGCCTTTAAGGATTATCCACAAAGCCCCCTGACACAGGGCTTATAAGCATATTTTAAGGGAAACTTGAAAAAACATTTATTCTGAAGGTTACAGGCTTGGACTTTAAATGTTTTACATGTAACATTGCAATTGGTGGTCCCCTCAAAGGTTTTGGAAGCCGGGTCCCTGGATTAAATTTGGGTTGGTGATATTCCAGGAGCTTATAAGGGCAATTTAAGGGGAACTTCCAAAAACAAATCCAGGCAATTTTATTTCAAATAGAGCGATTCAGACCCTGTTGGGCCTCTTGTTCCTAATATACTGCCTTTTTCATGTTTATTATATCAAATAAAACGTTAAGTTTTTATCAGTCAGAATAAAAGATAATTTATAAGCTTACAATATTGAAAATCACCCTATTATGTTTATTAGGTCAGAGAGGTCATGAGTTGATCAATAAGAATTGATTTTTCTGAGTATTTGTATTTACAAATATTTGTATTGATAAGCATGATAATGGGTATTAGAAGACACCTTGTAATGTAACTGGGTATATGTGTATTATAATTAATCATTATGTGCCTAACAGTGCCATTGAAGTAGATATGCATTCATGAGCTTATATAACAAAGTTATGATAAGCAGAAAATGAGAAAATTCAGTTTAGGAAACATCTACTGTTTTTTTTCTCCCAAATTCAGAAAGTTCAGTTGGAAGTTCGGTCAAGCAACTTATGTCTCCCAAACTGAGAAAATTCTGACAATAACTAATTTCTTCAAAAAAATATATAGAAAGTTCAATTTTGGTTTAATAGAAAGAATACTAACGTCTACCAAAATTAGAAAGTTCATGACAGTGGGAGGGGGAAGTGTGGGGGTAGGGGTTACAGAAAGGAACTTATACCCCCATAGTTTGACTCAATCTTAAACTTTAAATCTGTATTTTTGTGTTGTTGTGGTGTGAAGATCTACTGACTCATTTTACTGCTTTTTTGTTTTATTGCATTATTGATATAATATGATTAAATATATTGTCTATAAGTTATTTAATATTAACACCTTAAAACTGACAATTCAAATTATTTAAAATTAAACAACCAAATTTTTGTACAAGAACATTCCTCTTGAAACCAAAATCAAAACTGCTGTAACTGCATATAAAAAAGGCAAAGATACACCATTTCAGCATTATATTCCTAATTTTTGTCGGTGACAAATACCCTGACATTCATTAATATAATATGCATTCAGTGTACTGGCATACGGTAATTATTTGAGTATTTTAATTGAATTAACCTACTAAGCATTTTTCTGTTTGCTATTCATTTGCATATATGTACACATAATACAACTATAGTAGGACATGTTCAGTTTATGGTTGAGCTAGTGAAATTATCGTTTCACAGATGGTTGAATATACAGTTAAACCTGTCTTAAGCAGCCAGTCAAAGGAAGGAGCAAAAGTGGCCTTTTAAGACAGGTTGTTGCTGAAAACAGGTTAATCTGTTCTTAGAGCATAGAAATGGGAAATTGCAAATGTGGCTGCTTAAGGCAAGTGGCTGCTTAATAGAGGTAACTGCTTACACAGGTTTGACTGTATAACTATATATATATGTTGATTATTTACAAACAATACAACAGATGTACAATATATCACACTTTAAGAAAAATAATCAATTGGTTTTAACCAGTGCATATTCTTCTCTTTCCACTCCCCACCCCTGTCATCACAGAACAGCATAACAAAAATTAAATAATACATGTCAGTGTAAATTATTTTATTGTAATTAAATATGCTTTTTAACCAGACTTGAGTATAGGCCAACTTCCGGAGATGTCATTTAAATGGACAGTTAGCATCATTTCTAAGAGTTGAAATTTCGTGTCCATCTCTATTCTTTTGAGAATATCTTTGTGCATGTTTTTGTCAGTAATTAGCACAACTCAGCTAAAAATAAACCAATCAACACTGAAACTGTCAGTATCTAATACTTATTTTACCCCTTACTTTAAATTTCAATGCTTTATTGAAACATTCCAATGTATAAATATCCGTAAATAGTGCTTATCTGGACCACTGTAAGCTATTTTTTACTGCTTACAAAATAAGACAAAAAATTAAGATTAAGCATGTATATATAATGATTTATATTGTCATATGAATCAGTTTTAGTAAGAGCATATTATTATAAACATGATAATTGGATTTAATATGTAAGTTAAACATACGTGTATATTATATTGGTTTTCTGATACATGATTCTATACCAATTTATATGCTAGTGTACAGATGGCATGTACAACAGGATAATAAATACTCTGACAATACCCTGACATAACTCTATATACCACGCTCTGTAATCAGCTGAATGTAATTATAAAGTTAATTAATTTACAGTTGGCCTGACTTGGGTGGGGTATTACTAATTATTTCAGTTTGATTGTGATTGAATGTCGATAATGACACTTGAGTAATGGTCTTGCAACATGCACATTTATTGTAGTACAGCTGGGCTTCAAATTGGCAGGCAAAGTTGTAATACCGTATATTCCCTAATTAACGCCCCCTGGGGGCGTTACATTTTACAAATTTAACAACAGTTAAAAATACAATAAAAACAATAAAGCCATGGAAAAAAACCTTAAATCCGGTTTAATTATTTAAGAGTGAATGAAATAATCGACATAGGATGAAAAATAGCTGAAAATCTGTATGAAATTATTAGTCTGCGTACTGGAATATCCGTATTTATGGTCAGTGTATTCTTCACTTTTAATCACTTTGACGCTTGCTCTTATCAACATGGAACAATGAGCTTTCAGCGTACACAGACTTACCGCATTTTCCGACATTTTGTAATGTTTTAATCGGTAGACGGTATTTCTACTAGTATAAAACAGCAAATATGGGGAAGTATTTGTTCAACCAAAAGTGGTTAAGTGGTCACCCAAGAAATAAACAATGGGTTAAAGAGTTCAAAGGTAATAAACACTCCGCTAATTGTTGTCTGTGTAACAAAATAATCGATCAGGGAAAGATGGGCGAATACGCACTCAAATCGCATATACAGTTTTATTTTTTAATTTTCCAGAAAAATAGGTGGGGGGCGTTTATTACAGTGGGGGCGTTTATAAGGGAATATACGGTATATATGGTTATTTAATTTTTTTATATTAAAGCATATTTTTCCGCCATTTGTTGTTGATTTATGTAATAAAAGCTGGCACTAGAATAGTTCTTTTCTTTGTTCATGAATTTTTTCTAAATGTTTTATATATTATATAGTATGTAGTTGAACATGTTTGTTGAAACAAGTTCAAAGTAATTTGGTGGGAGATACCGTATTTCCCTGAATAAACACTACCCCTAATAAACTACGTGTCTCATACCTCTGAATATGTAGGGAAGTAGTCAGCGACTTGCAGAGATAATATTTAGTACTGGTTAACCACCAAGCGGATCCCAGAGATGAATGATTAGGTTTGCTGACCACTGTTAAGTAATTTAAAGACTATTGGGGGGAAAAGGTGAAATACCCCAAACAAACAAAATTTCTTTCATTATATTTCTTTCAAAAATTTTGTTGATTTATTTTAAATTGCCTATTGTTAATATAGCGGTATAAACAGTTTAATATTTTGATTTCTTGCATGAATGCAACTACATTTAATAAAAAGACAAACTTCTATGCCAAAAGAGAAAATGGTCAAGACAAAACAACCAGATAAGCTACAAAGAAAACATATTCCATGTAGGTGTTTTAAACTTGGATTGGAGATGATTTAAAAACCCTTTAAATACTGTGTTCTACATGATTTTATCAGAGGCATCAAGTATGGGGATTACAAGGCGTTAAAATTGATTTACGATCTGACATTGGAAGGATTAGTAGTTAATCCATACTAATATTTGATAAGAGCATGTACAGAATGTTCAAAATTGATTAAATAGAGATTTATATTACATGCGAGTCAGCATAAATATGGCATAAAAACAATAATACCATTTTAATTGTCAGTCTTTGGTTTTAAGATGCTTTCTCAGTGTCACTTCGGGTCCTCCGTGGCCAAGTGGTCTAAGGTATCATCTCAAAATCACTTACCTTTCACCACTGAGGTCGCAGGTTTGAGTCCCACTCGCTCCAACAACTTTGTTAGAACATTTGCCAGCTACTTGCTGAAGGACAGCGGTTCTACTCAGATTCATTCTGATGACTTCCACCGCCAATAAAACTGGATATGCCATATATTACGTGAACTGTGCTGAAAATAACTTTAGATGCCATTAAAAAACCCACCTCACAACAACATTTAATACAAAATTTATAACCAATATAAGATGAATATGTTGTGTTAAATGCAATTTTGCTTTTTTTTCAAAAGTCCAACAGTATTATAAATTCTCATTGTTTATATATTAATGTATAAATCTGTGACTGCATGTAACAGAATAAGTAGATTCTAGCATTAAAATCAAATTGGTCCTGCCCACCAAAGTGAACAAACGGGATTTATTTTGAAAGCAGTTGAAACAGTTTAATGTAGTTCCGGTGTTAATTGGTTTGCTAACATAGTAGGCATCATGGTCATGTCAGATTGAAAAAAGAACAATAGGCACCATGTACAAATATTTGAACAACACATCAAGCAATTTACTGCGCTGAAGAGTATTGATTGTGCTGACTGACAAGAACAATAATTTGGTCATGTTTTGGTTGTGACATTGTGTTTTGCCTGAAGACATTTTGTCAGTCCGGAATTATTCTACATTGTGCCATATTTCATTAAGTTATGCTGATATCAGATGTTCATTCATTTATTTCTCATTCATCCTAATAATATCTCTGTCTTAGTTTCTCTCTCTCTCTCTCTCTCTCTCTTTATCTCTCTGTGTTTCTCTCTCTCTTGTTTACTATCTGTCTTTTATTCTCTCTTTTGCTCACTTTCTGTCTTTCTTTCTCTTACTTTCTCTGTCAATTGATCACTCTCTTTCTCTCTTTCTCACACTCTGTCTAAGTTTATCTCTCTTGCTCACTCTGTCTATTTCTGTTCCTCATGATGTCTTTCTTTATCTTCTATCTCTCTATCTCTTGGTCACTATCTGCCTCTGTTACTCTCTGATTCTGTTCCTTTTTTTTCTCACTCTCTTGCCCACTCTCTGCCTCTCTTTTCTCTTTCTCTCTCTCTCTTTCTCTGACAATTCATCTCCCATTCTCTGTCTCTCTCTGGCTATCCCTCTCTTACTCTGCCTCTCTCTGACTATTCCTTTCTCACTCTCTCTCTCTCTCTTACTCTCTGGCTGTTACTCTTTCTCTCTCTCTTACTCTCTGTCTCTCCTGCCTATCTCTGTGTTTCTGTTCCTGTCCAACTATCTCATGAAGCATTGCTCACTCTTTGTCTCTCTTTTATGTGATCTCTCTGTGTATCTATTAATTTCTCTCTTGCATTATCTCTACTATTCATTTGTTTTGTTGTTAATTTCTCTTTACATATTACTGGTAAATTCACAATGGACAATATAAACTCTTTTGATATAAGAATGTATTTCTAAGATAGAAATAATATTGAAAACAAATAAAATGACAGGAACCCACCTTGAATTGAGTGAATAAACTATTGAATTGAAATGAATTTATTACAACAAGAGGTTTCTCATCTTGAGTTCAAACTTGCTTACTTAATATTGTTAGTTACAGTCCTCAGTGCCAAAGTGGACTAAGGCTCTTTCTCAAGTTCAGTTTAATAACCTCTCACCACTGAGGTGAAGGGTTGGAGACCAGCTTATCAAATAGCTATACAGAGAAAGTTTACCAGTTACTTGCAGACTTGTGAGGGACAGTCGTTCTACTCAGATTTATTCTGAGCTCTTCCTCCACCAGTAGAACTTGAAGCAATATATACCAGAAACCTACATATTAAATTGCACATTTACTAGTAGATTGTTATAAACACTGTATACAAGTGTACCAGCGGCCTGCTCTGTTACTGACATGGTGTGAGCAACACAGAACAAACATGACATTGTCCGTAACACAATATATGTGACAATAGCTGGCAAAATTAACAAGTCATGAATTTCTTGTTGAATTTAAAATTTATTGATTTTTTTAATACCAGAAATAATAGTTGTATTTAAAGTGTACTGCAATGTTTGAGCGTATTTAAATCTTTGTTTGGCAGGCAAATGGTTTGATCTGAAATCACTTTTTATGAATGAATTAGTACAAATTGTAACGGTAATTAAAATTTGTACCACAACACATACACTTAGGCAATTATAAAAAAATGTTGATCCAGTTGTTTTCCACCTTTGGTTTTAAAGGGAGTATATCGTGGAAAAAACACTATAAATGTCTTATGAATAAAATAATAATTAAAATGGATTAAAATCATCTCATCATTAATAAATAAAATCCAAATGGTTTGAAATTGAAAATAGTTGAACTGGAGTGGTAAACGAAATCACCATTTTAAAAAATGGTTGACATCCCTTCACATTGTCATTCTCTTTCTAGGATGAAACAAATTTTACTACATGTAAACCTGTATAATGGATCATATTGAAATCAAAATGAAATCGTCTGACTAAATAAATTTAATAAGTCACAAAATATGTTGTAATTTTTAGCAGGAAATCTATTTTAGTCTAACATGGGCGCATAGCCAAAGTAAGGAAATCCTTTTTCAATATACTATTTTGGCATGTTTAAATAGGTATCTTTTGGCAATGCGGGGTCCTTTGGCAAAACTGCTGATTCAAGTAGGAAAGTTAACAATTACTTGTGGGATGGGTGTGCTGAAGTACTGTTTAATCTGCCATGATCTCAGGAAGCAGTGGTTCGGATAAATGATCATCTGTTAGCCCTCAATGGCATTAAAAGGATGCTTAATATTCAAACAAACAAACAAAAATACAGTTTTTTGAAAATCATCGCAAGTTTAAAGTATATGGTGTAAAAATAACCAGTGAATGGTCACTATTGAAATTGAGGGATAATGACTATGACCAGGGTCCTCCCTTCACTTTAGTGGGATGGGACCAGAGCCCTCTGAGGGGGGAATTTTCGTATTGCATCATATCTGTGGTTATGCAGAAAAACTCCATCATTTGCATGTATAACTAGTTGAAAAGGGACATCATTAGTGTAAAAAACATGTACATGTTAGCATTTTGTTAACTCTATGAACATTTTATCATCCCATATTTAACAGTAACAGTTAATTGATTAATGGCACAGAGTTATCTACCTTTCAGGTGAAGATTCACGTGGAGATTAGTTTTTTTGAGATTTACAATGAAAAGATACACGACCTCCTGGCCTCCACAAACAAGGAGAAAGGACAGAAAAAACACACAGTAAGTATAGCAACCCCACCTTGCTCACTTAATTACTCAACTAATTATTTGCAACCTATGGTCAGTGTTTTATTCAAGGGTGTAGTGATTGAGCCTATTTTGTGTGACCTTACTTGCCACAATCTACTGGTAACCAGTTAGATTATCATACCCGCTGCCCCGTAATTTTCATGCCACCTCAACCCTTTTTATTTCCATGAAAAATAAATTTAAAAAAGTTCTCCCCCCGCGCACACTTTTTAAAAAAATACAATGAGAAATTACCAAAATATACAAACTAGTTGTACATCAATGATACTTCATACGTGTCTTCAAGAAGGTGAGTGGGATACCATACATACAAGTCTGTTTTATACTTGTGCAAAATTTACTGATAGCTGATTCATGCCTGTGCACCGGGCCCAGTTAATTCAGTTGTTAACGTGTCTGACTTTCAATCCAGGGGTTGCGAGTTCAATTCCCCTCTTGGCCACAGTCTCTGTGATGGTTGATATATGACATTACGTTTCATTATCATTCATCCCTCACCTCTGATTCAAAAGGGAATGTTGTCAGATACTTGCATAGATTGGTGTGCTCAAGTACTGAGATTAACTGATCGTCTGTTAGCCCTCAATGGCATAAATATGATGCTAAACATTTAATTAATCAATCAATCAATCAATCAATCAATCTATATTAGCCTATGCTAATGGTGTCAAATATCTGTATTGTATTGTGACTTGTCAATTGGCATTGACGGAACCTTTATTATAATCAATAAAAACATTCTTTTCAGTTGCGGGTTAGAGAGCACCCAACTCTTGGTCCATATGTCGAAGGTTTATCAACATTTGTTGTGAACTCGTTTGATGACGTGAGAGGATGGATCACCCTGGGTAACAAGAATCGAGCGACGGCAGCCACTGGGATGAACGACAAAAGCAGCCGATCTCACTCTGTGTTCACCATGGTGCTTACACAGACCAAGGTACACAATAACTGTATAAGTGAATATATTAGTAAACAAAAAAATCAGACATTTTACATGCAGAAATGTTTGCAAAAATATACTCTTTTTATTTGTTAATGAGGTATTAGATAAAGATCTTAAAAAAAAAACAACAACAACAGTAGCAATGCTTAATTAAAATGGTCCTTGATATGAATCTACAAAAATATTAGTATGACACTAGAGGGATGATTTAATTTAATTTTAAGAGACAATAAAATATATGGACTGAAATTTGCGCAAATCATTAAAAAATTTAGAATCTTGAAATTCACAAACATAACCACATCACAAAATAAACCAAATATACAGTATATGTTGATATTTCTAGATAACCTGACCTTCATTTGCATATATACAATTGTATTTCCATATACATTGTATGTGAAACCATACATACTGTACATTTCCTGCAAACAAACCTGATAATTATAATGGCTTCGGATAGTCAATTCTATGTAGTTGTTTTACTTGAATTGGAGCCGTCATCTGACTATCAATCGAGGGGTCGTGAGTTTGAATCTCCACCCATCGACAGCCTCTGTGATGATTGATATATGACATTGTGTCTCATTATCATTTTTCGCTCACTGCTGATTCAAATGGGAAAGTTATCAGTTACTTGCGGAGATCGGGTGTGCTCGAGTACTGGTTAACCATTAAGGATCCCAGGAAACAGTGGTTAGGTTAACTGATTGTCTGTTAGCATAATTTTATGTTAGATGGTATAAAAATGGTGCAAAATAATCAATCGTAATTTGAAATGGTAAAAATATTTAGATTTTGATACTGTTAATTATAGCTTGGTTCCAGGGTCAGCTGTACCCGAGTGGTCTAACTAAGATTTTGTCTTAAGATCACTTACCTCTCACCGCTGAGACTATGGGTTTGAGACCAGTTTTGTCCAAACAATCAATGTGCGAATGTTTGCCAGTTACTTGCTGTTTCACACAGATTTGTTCTGAGGTCTTACTCTCCCAATTAACTGGATATGCCTTAAATAACCTGTAATATGTTGAAAATAGCATTAACTCAATTAAAGATGCATAACCTTTATCTTTCTGTTCAGTAAATGTTGAAAGTTTATTGATTCACAAAGAGGAAGGTCCCATTTGCAGATAATGGATGATTCCGTCCTTGTAGCTTATCTCTTTTATGTCAAATTTGTTAATACATGGGTCGGCATATTCTGTTTTATTTGTTGATGTTTAAGCATAACATGATACTGGCCAATGAGTGACTTTATCGCGGGGGCGCGATTTAGTATTTGGCCAACAAAATTAAAGAATGTTACACTACAGAGACAAAATACATTGTATAAGTTGTTGACACAGAATGTCTATAATATATAATGTTTGATATAAATGTGTAATTTTACTCAATATCGAAAAAAAAACAGCTATATAGGTGAGGCCTCTTCAAAAAACAACAAAAAAACCTTTGTTGAACTCTAAATCAACCTTGATTTCCATGGTTGACTAGTGCTACCAATTGTGTATGTACACTTACAGACGGAGATGTTGGAGGGACAGGAGCATGACCACTCCATCACCAGTAAGATCAACCTGGTGGATCTGGCAGGCAGCGAGAGACAGTCACAGGCACAGACATCGGGGGAGAGACTGAGGGAAGGTGCAAATATCAACAAGTCTCTGTTGACTCTGGGTAAAGTGATCTCACAACTGGCCGAACAGTCGAGTCAGACGAGCAGAAGGAAGAAGATATTCATACCATACAGGGACTCTGTGCTAACATGGTAGGTACCAGGCATGATTTCTGTAGATGAACGCTACTATTTCTGATGGATTTTCAATGTTGATTTATTAATTAATTAATTTATTTGAGTCAGTTGGAACTGTCCTTTTAAACAGTAAATGGTATTAACATACAACCTTATAATAGCTGGCTTGGCTAGCTCTGTCAGTAACTCAATCTGACTGTCATTGTAGGGGTTGTGAGTTTGATTCCATGCCTGGCCACAGTCTCTGTGATGATTGATCATAAACTTTGTTCATTGCTCTCCCACATCTAAAAATGTGGAGAGTAGTGACTTGCAGAGACAAGGTGTGCCTAGTACTGGTCAACCACAGATCCCAGGAACGGTGTTGTGCTAACCATCATTATATGGCTGAAATACTGTTGAAATAAGGTGCAGCATGCTTTACAAACAAATCCACCATATATTGATATCTGCACACAGGTTGCTGAAGGAGAGTTTAGGAGGTAATTCCAGGACGGCCATGATCGCCACAATTTCTCCGGCCAACCACCATACAGAGGAGACACTGAGCACGTTGAGGTACGCCCAGACTGCCAGGTCTATTGTCAACACGGCACGAGTTAATGAGGATCCGAAAGCTAAACTCATTAGAGGTAAATAAAGACACATGAAAGGCATTAAATAGTAAAAGTTTCCACTCTGGCTGAGTGATCTAAGGTGCTGTCTCAAGGTCATTTGCTTGTCAAGGTTAATGTTGTGGGTTGGAATCTGGCTGAATAAAAAAGAAATACTCCAGCACAGTCCAAAAACTTAAGTGAGAATATTTGCCTGTGACTTGTTTAAGACAGTGGTTCTACTCTGATCTGTGTGCATGAGTTGCTTAACACCAGTTCAACAGTTTAAAACAACTAAGAACAGATATGTTGACCTGTAAACTATTTTAAATGTACATACAATTTGCCATGTTTTGGTTATTTCCCCATTTTCATCACAGCAATGCTATTTTCTCCTATTTAAGGGACCTGCCTGCATTCCCAAAAATACAAAAATACACATGAAAAAAAAATGCTTGTAGCTCTTGTGTTTATATCACTGCAAGTTTTACTACAGCAATAAAATGAACAACATCGTATGAGATAAAATGTGTTGAAACTGATGTAAAACCCTCATAGTGAAATTAAACAAAATGTTTTGCTAAATCTTCTCTCTCATTTGATACACATGTGCATGTATATGATTGTCATTAAATTATATTGATTAAGAACATGTCCAACCCATTCTACAATACAGAGTTACGTGGTGAGATCGAGCGTCTACGTGCATCGGGGTTGTCAGGGAATGAAGATGTAACTGCTGCTTGTGTTATGGAGATCAGCTCACTGAAGGAGAAACTGCTGCTGAAGGAGAGAGAGATGGAAGAAATAACAAAGTCATGGCAAGAGAGATTAAGACAGTCAGAAGAGAGAAAACAGGAAGAAGCAAAACACCTAGAGGTACATCTCACAAATGTCAACTTTATTTACAGAATGGAGATTAAAATTATTTTTACTTGAATGACATGTTACAAGCATTTAAGACATATTTCAAAATATGTATATGGATAAAATAGCAACGGGCAGACCTTATATAATGACAATAGACATTGTGCAAAACAAACAAAAATCTAATTATTTGTATATGGGAACGAAAAAGTATTAAGGTACTACTACATATACATATTCTCACTATTATTATAAATTTTCCAATCACTGGCCATAGTCCCTGTGAGGATAGATATGCGAATGCGTCTTATTGCCATTCCTCTCTTATCTCTGATCCAAGTGGTATAAAGATACAGTGACTTGCGGAGATGTGTGTTCTCAGGTACTGTCCAACCTTCAAGGATCCCGGGAAAGAGTGGTTAGGTTAGCTGATTGACTATTAGCCCTCAAAGGCATAAAGATGATGCAAAATGTTTAAAAAAACAAACAAAAACATGACTTCTATTCATTGAGACAATATTGTTGTAATATTTTACAGAAAGCTGGTGTGACTTTGAAGGTTGATAACCGCCTGCCCAATCTGGTCAACTTAAACGAGGACCCACAGCTGTCGGAGATGTTGCTGTACAACATCAAGGAGGGAATCACCAAGGTGGGACGTATGGGCTCCAACTCTAAACACGACATTCAACTGAATGGAGCACTCATAGCGGACAATCATTGGTGAGATTTATAACTCTGTGATGATTTATCCAATTAATGCAAAAAGGTTACAAGATAGCACTAAATTTGTATTAATTTATTTTAGGTCTGTTACAAAGAAAGCTCAAAACTTATATGAACTGCTCTTGATTACAATTCAATTTTTTGCAGCATCATCAACAACATGGAGTCGGTAATCAGTATAACGCCGATTGGAGACGCCCCCACGTACGTGAATGGCAACCTCATATGTGATCCCTCTATTCTCCATCACGTATGTAAAACAGTAGCCTTATTTTACGTAGAAATAAAACTGATTGAATAAAAGAATTAGCAAATTAAACCAATCAATTTAACAAAATAAGAAAAAAAAATAAATTCATGAAAGATGTGTTACAGTATATCAACTCGTACATGTAGATCATATTGTGTGCAGTTATTCTAATATCATTTTATTGCATGATTGAAGTAAAATATTGAATGTCTTAATTAACTTCATACTCAAGTATCTCTTTTAGTACATCTTACTTAACAGTTGTGTCCCTGTTTAAGTGATTCTAACACAATTCTTGCTCTAAAAACTAGTTGAATGTTTTTTTATTTGAACTAGTTTCAAAATGGTTCTTAGGGGCTTTCTGCTGTTAAGAGCAAAAGCTGGCATACATGTAGTCTGTAGTGCAACAAGACAAAGATGGTGTTTAACTTTTATTGGAGTTTAACAGATGGATGTATTTTACAGCATTTGAAGACTTCTTTTAAAAAAGACTCAGGGGTGTCACTGCACTGTCACCTGGTCAACCCACCACTTATTATTGTGCTTTTGTACGAGTAGATATATTCCGCCTATGGAAAACATACTTTAAAAAATTTTCTATATGAATTTTTTATACAACGGAAATCCTAAGAACTTTATATAGAACATAAAGCAAATTGTATAGTGTGGTGAGACCATTATTGTATATAGCAATCTGTTAAAGAAGAAGTTGTTGTTTGTGTCTGTCTGATATAAAACGCGCTCTATACTTTGACTGATGTATATTACCAGGGTGATCGTGTGATTCTGGGCGGGGATCATTACTTCCGGTTCAACCATCCAATGGAGGTTAAACACAGCAGGAAAGACAAGACGAGCAAGCCACACGAAGTGAAGGATTTTGAGTTTGCCCAGGCTGAGTTGATGCGGGTACAAGAAGCCAGGTTGGTTGTAATTTTCATATATCCCCTATTAAAGTACAGTCAAACCTGTCTTAAGCAGCCAATCAAGGGAAAGAGCCAAATGGCATTTTAAGGTTGTTGCTTAATACAGGTGAATTTGCTCTGAAAGCATAGAAATTGGAAATAGGAAATGTGGCTGCTTAAGACAAGTGACTGCTTAATAGAGGTGATGGCTTACACAGCTTTTACTGTATATTTAAGATATGTATATGAATTTCATTAAAACGCACTGGCAACATTAATTCTGAATCATATTGTTTCTAGATTATGGAAGAACTTGTACACAGCATGTGTGTGAGTGTGTATTTGTGTTGTGTGTTAAAACATCATTTCAGTGTATAATAAAAAATCATATACATGTGCATAATCTATGACCTGATTCAATTATACATGTATATATTTGTTGTAGATTGCAGGAAGCGAGAAGAAAAGCTCAGGAGGAAATGTTACAGGAAGTTGAACAAGCAAAGAGAGATGCAGAACTGAAACTGGCAGATCTAGAGAAAGTCATGGTATAAATTGTATTGTTGAAATAAATGTTTTATATATTAGACTATAATATATGATACCTCTCTCCCACAATTTGCATGTTTTCTCCCCTTAATACCTGCTCTAATAACCTCAAAACCCAAGAGAACTATAGATACGCAATTTAATTTATTATAAATCCCGACCCCTCATCCCCCTGCCCCAAACAGACTCCAATTGCTAAAATATTAATAGATTTATTCTGGAGTAACTTGTGATGTAATGCACTCCAAATTGTAAACAGATACATGTGGATGTTAAAGACCTTCAGCAGGCTTGATGCAGCAGAGTAATAATGTATTTTTAGCAAACTGAAACCTATATACTGACAGGTACAGACAACTAACCACTCCTACAATTTCTTGCTGCCCTAGTGAGCATCTGACAGATCACTAATTCTCTTGTTGATTCATACTTTACATAGTTTGTGGAGTTTTAAGCTGTAAGGCACGGATACAAATTGAGTGGTCTAAGGTGCCTATTTCAACATCACTTGCCTTTCGCCATTAAGGATCATAGGTTGCTAAAAAAACTCTTTATGGGAAAATGGTTCTAATCAGATTTAATTTGAGGTCTTCTTCTACCAATAAAACTGGAAATACCATATATAATCCGAAATGTATTGAATATGTTGTTAAACCCCATTAAAAAGTCAATAAAAAACAAACTGTACTGCTGACCACACTGTATTACAGAGGGAGGAAAGTGAGGCAAAAGTGAAGCAAGCTGTATCACAGCGGGAGGTGAGTGAGGTGAAAGTCAAGGAGGCTGAAGATGTCATACAAAAACTGAAGAAACAAAAAATGGTATGTTTTATTGATACAGTCAAACCTGTGATTTGCAGTCACCTCTTCTAAGCTGCCACTTGTCTTATGCAGCAATATTTTCTATTTCCCATTACTATGCTTTTAGGGCATATTAAATTGTATTAGCAACAACCTGTCTGAAAAGGCCACTTCTACTCCTTCCATTGACTGGCTGCTTAATACTGATTTGACTGTAAATAAATAATTTACTTTTACGGTTTAGTTTTGAAATTTGTCTAAGTTCTTTAAACTTTATTAATAGATAACTCACAGTCAGTGACCTTCTTAGGTGACCAATACTCTAAACATATCCAGGCCAGATAAAGGCCTTTCTCATGGACACAACACAGTAACCCTGGGTTGGATTTTATTGAATGATGTATAGATCATTGTTGATATTGGTACTAGCTATTGAAAAACAATTTCTGTTGTTAGAAAAGACTAAAACAATAGATAGTGTGGCCCATTTTATTAGGTTAAATGGAATGAATTTTATTTGTTGAAAGTTTATGAATGTGCATGTAGAATGTGCAAAGTTTACAAGTCACATGGAAAATATGCTGGTTAAATGTTAGTTCATATCTCGTAAATGTTCAACAAAGTTCAATTCTTCATGCATTGGGTTAACACCAACAATTCAAGTTGAAGATTTATGTGGAACTGATGAACATGTCCAGTAAACGTTTTTGTGCTGCAACCTTGAGTTAAAAGTTGATCAATGGAATTGGCAATGGTTACACCTTTTATTTTCAAGCCATCACTTCTTAAATAAAAAAAAATTAATATATGTGATGTTGTTTATTGTATAATCAATGACAAATCTCAAACAAGTTTGATTTGTTAAAATCAAAATATGTCTCGAGTAAAGAAATGAAGGGATGCTTCCAGGAGGAAAAGAATGTAAACATTCTATATTGGTTCATTGTTGGAGTTGCATCATGAATATAAATATTAGTTTATACTGAATCAATTCAGCTGCCAAGTGTTGTGTTTTATAAGGCCTCGGGTCGAGCAGGGGATCAAACCCGAAACTCTGACTTGACAGCCAACTTTCTATCCACTACCAGCCTTACTTAAAATATATTGTAAGTATTAACCTTTACTTTTAAGTGGAAGGGGACAAAATTTGCCCCATTGGCAAAATAAGGTTCCATGTACATATAAAATAAGAAGGCACTTGGCACCTTCATACACCAATGGGGCTAAATATTCCTTTGCAATAGTACATTATCTTACAGGTTGTAAAATAAATACAGTATATGAAATGTGTGACTACTTCTTTCTATCAACCTATTTCACCACACCATGTGCTATTTAAATAATTTTTCACAATGCAGATGTTGGAACAAGAAGTTTTAGCAGGAAGAAAAAGACAACAGCTGGAATCTGAGGCAGCACTGAAGGTAATTTATATTATATATATATATATATATATATATATATATATATATATATATATATATATGTGCAGTAGTAATGAAGGAGTTGAATATTTTACATTGGTACGTATATGTGGTATTGGTTTTTACTCAGTTGTTAGTACTTAAACATGTTGTTGTTGCTGTATGTTATTTAACATTGCTTTCAACAATTTTCAGTCATATTGCACTGGTGTCTAATTTAGACAGTATTCTAAGCACTGCCACGCTGGAGTGTCATGTGATAGACGCATGGTGTCATACCCCCACCCAGTAACATTATACTGACACTGGGCACACCAGACCTAGAACTATCCATTAAATGCTGTGCGCTAAGCGAGGAAGCTTCTAGTACCATTTTTCAATTCTTTGGTATGATCTAGCAGGGGATTGAACCCACGACCTACCGCATGTGACGCTTGACCCCCTACCCCATGACCAGCGCATCGGTATTCTTTAACATGTACACACATACTTCTGGACATTATGGAGCTTTTATGGAAAGACACAACATCCAGGAATTTTGAAATCCTGGGGCAAGGAAACAGCAAATAAAATAATTTATTAAAGATGGCCTTTTATGGATTTATTCAACGTTTGTAATTATGTTATACATCTGCAGGCTTCCAGTCATGTGATGAGTGAGAGGTCGCGTATCTTGGAGCTCCTCAACTCCCAGATGGACCAGGAGGCGCAGAAACTGGAGGAACTTAAACAACGTCGCAATGAAGATTCACGCAGACTCCGCAGTCCCACACCCATGACGGTGGAGTCTTCGAACGGTAAATATGAAAAATATTCAGTGTCAAATAAAACAGGTCATAACATATAACATCGGTCATCTGGTATATCCTTCGACATATTGTTATTCTCAAATAACTGTTAATATCTTTTTGTGATGTTCATGTATAAATATTGATATTCTGCAACAATATTAGTTTAATTAGTTTAGTTTATACTGATTTATTTTAGAGCAGTTGCGAAGTAAGCTCAGAGCTTATGTGAACCACTCACCGCTCGGCTTCCTGGGTACAACCAGTACTGAGTGCTGTTTTATGAGAGGCTATTGGGAGGATCTGGGCATCAAACCCACAACCTCCCACACTGTCCACTGCACTACAGCTCTGCTGTAAACATTATTAGATGAAATGTTTTTCCTTTCTCCAAAGTTTCTTATGCATGTTGTTTATTACATTGAGTTTGATATTGTTATGTTTATGGTGTTTGGCTTCACTTTTAATAAAGTTCCAGTCCCATCGTGATGGTGTCTGCTTGCTCTAAGTGCTGCTGCACTGGAATATGTCGTTGACACATATTTTGATGATGCCAAGTAAATTATGCTGACTGGGCTGACCAGACTTAAAACTATCCTCAAAATGTGGAGAGCCAAGTGAAGAAACTTCTGGTACCATTTTTCAAGCTTTTGATATCACCCAGACAGGGTTCGAACCGACAGCCGTCTACATGAGTGGCAGACCCTGTTCCGCCAGACCACTGCTGCAGTGAAGTCATTACATATATATAAAGTTGATCATATTCTGTTCAATCAGTTTTTTAAGTTGTCTATCTTTTTACAGGTAAAATGGATTTATACAAAATAGCCCTACAAGTACGGGAGGCCAACAAGATCAGCCAGTACCTGAAGAAACGGACAGTGAGTTGACATTACTGCCTTGCTGTCTTGACTTTGACAATTTACTAGTTCAAATTTTTTCTAAGTATTGAAGGACTTATATTAGGATTTATATTAAAAATTGACAAAAAAGACCTTTAGATATGCACTGAGCCATCACAACTGTAAGTACATGTATGTCCATAACATGCTAGAATAATATATTGAAAAGGGGTTTCTTATCTTATATAAACCGCTCTCGAGTTCACTTCCTGGGTAGAACCAGTACTGAGTATAATTTTTAGCTGACCTGAGCACAAAGGCTCACAGGTGAGCTTTTGTGATCGCCTGGTGTCTGTCGTCCGCCGTCTTTTGTCTGTGGTCTGTCTTCCGTTGTTAACTTTAGCTTCTAACAACTTCTCTGAAACCACTGGGTTATACCTAAACGTATGTGTATATATGTACATTTGAATGAATAAATATGTTTAAACCAAATCACTGGGCCAATTTTGATGTAACTGCACAGAAATGTTCCTTGGGTGACCCTCTACCAAGTTTGTTCAAGCCATCTTGATTCGTAAAAAGAACATGGCTGCCAGGGGGCGGGGCATGTTTAATTAGTAAAAACTTAAAAAATCTTCTTGTCAGAAACTTCTGGCTCGATTTTAAAATAATTTCACACAAAATGTTCCTTGGAGGATCCTTCACCAAGTTTGTTCAAACCGTAGTGATTTGTAAAAAAACATTGCTGCCAGGCGGTGGGGTTAGTTTACTATATAAGCTATAGTAAAAATTTAAAAAATCTTTTTGTCAGAAACCACCGGATCGATTTTAAAACAATTTCGCAGAAATGTTCCTTGACCCTTTACCAAGTTTGTTCAAGCAGTTGTGGTTTGTTAAAAAACATGACCGCCACAGTGAGGTGCTAGTTTACTACATGTATATAGGCAGCTATAGTAAAAACTTCAAAAGCCTTTTTGTCAGAATCTACTGACCTGATTTCGATGTAATTTCACTGACATTTACTATGGGTGAACCTCTGCCAAGTTTGTTCCAGCCATTGCGATTCATCGAAAAACATAGTCGCCAGGAGGGGAGGCTGGTTTTCTTTATATGGATATATAATGAAAACTTCCTTTCGATATCTGATATCCAGATATCCACACAAGGATACTATTGTTATCGCACAACTCTTACTACGCATCTGTTACATTTTCAAAACAAATCAAAATTCTAACTACTCTCGTTTTTCTGGAATTTTGAGTGTACATGTATTATATAATCTACTTAATTTGGGTGTCTCAAGGTCACTCAGGTGAGCGATATAGGGCCATCTTGGCCCTCTCCTTTTGAAAGCATCTGGTTGAGCTTGGGACCAAACAATCAACAGCTGGGATGAGCGGCCAATACTCTGTCCACTACACTATCGCCCCAGCTTTGGTAAATGATTGTACAGAGTTGCAAAGGAAAACACAAACAGTTGACTGTTTGTTCAGCTTCATTAAACACATGCATAGGTCCAAAGAGCGGAAGAATATATGAGTATAGTAATCCTTGGAAGCATGTCCTATTATTATTACATAAATAAGGCCCATTTTGGCTATTAGCTGTTCATAGGATGTTCTTTTACATAAGCAAAGTACATATAGAAACAAGGAAAAAGGACAAAAAATCAAAATATTATGATTTGTTTTTCATTTCAGGTGTTCAGCAGAGAGGACTTTTTGGATGGTGATGAGGTTCGGACTGTGATAAAAGTGACCAATTCTAAGCTGAATGTTTGTACACACTGGACCCTGGCAAAGTTTGAGGATAAATTAATCCAGATGCGGGACCTCTACCAGGTATGTCGGCAAATTAGATAAAACATCATGCTCCTATTTCCCCAAATATTTAAGTAATTTACTTATATACTTAACCCTTTACTCCATTAGATACACGTTTTTCCCGCACCAATCACAGAAGGCCTGTGAAAACAGTGCAGGAAGAGTTCAGATTGCTCGTAACAAGCAATCTGAACACTTCCTGCACTGTTTTCCACTCTGTCAGTTGATATAAACATAATTCACCCAATAATTCAAAAGCCTTCTTTATTAGGTGTCCAAAGGCATTTATATTAAAGTGTCAAATAGCGTCTATATGAAGTAAAGGGTTAAAGGAACTAGGTGATCATGATTTTAGACTGGTTCCAGAAAATCTGCATTTGGTTTCATTGACATTGATAATAGAATATTTAAGTAACCTAGTAAAAATTTAGTGTTAAAGTATTTAAGTATTGTATAAAGTATTTGTTCATTTTTGTGGTTAAATCGCTGAGCCCTGTGTGGTTCCATGGTACCATTTGAGTGATAGAAAGAACTGGATCACTGTAGCTCATACAGGTTGTAAGAGATGGTAGATTGAATGTTGGATAGAATGTGTCTGAAAATGTGCAGTTTTGTGCATGTAGGTATCATTATAAGCTCAATTTGCATATTCAATTGTTGATATGTTGTGTTTTTTTGTCATTCTGTTGGCTTGTTTTTGTACATGGAGAGTGAGCCTGAAGTCTATCTTCCTGTTGGCATTATACATGTTAAACCTTTCTATTTTGGTGTGCTGTAAAACCCTTTCTTTCATTCGTGTTCATATACTTGGTTGTTACAAACAGAGGATTTGTACTATTCAGTGTCATTGTTCAGATTTTAATGAAAAGTTTCAAAATCGGCAGTATTTTTTATTGAGATTCCTGATGAAATGTTTTTATTTAGAAACATTCTGACTGTTTTAGAATGAAGCAGAGAGTTCAACAGATGATGAGGTTTTTAATGATCCAGAAGATCAGTGGGGCAAAGACAGCATGTGCATGTCCCCAGTGTCACCCAAGTAAGTAACATGTATACAGACTTATGTTTCATACTGAAAAACCTAAGATATAAGAAAAATCATCCAGGTGGTCATGATTTTAGACTGGTTCCACAAAAACTGCATATGGTTTCATTGATATTGATTCAAGAATATTAAAGTAACCAGCTACAATTAAATTAAATTTCTAAGTATTAAGCAAAACTTAGGAAAATGTTGGTAAAACAGAAGCCTGGTCTATTTGAAGTGATTTCTTTTTTTCAAAATCAATTGTTCAATGCGTTTTCGGTGTTGGCATTAAAAGTTGGTTTTAATGTATACTGTTAGATATTAAATTTTCAAAGAAACATACAATTTTTAATTATATACATGGAGATCTTGTAAATGCATGTGGAGTGTATGGTCTAGTTGTAGTCTGGTAGAGCATCTGGCAAAGGATCAGGGTTTCTATTTCTGCCATGGCTATGTGCAGTGTACTTAATCAAGACATTATTTCTGCATTTTTTTCTAGTCTTGTAAATTCAAAGCTAAACAAATGCATACAAAAACATTTTCAACAAACTAATTGTGTTATGCTATTACAGGAATGGCAAGAGGAAATCAATACCGTCACCAAGTCTGAGACAGGCCTTGTTGTCCAGTGTCTCCAGTATGAATGGAAGCATCACAAGACAAGGTAAACTGCCCACTTTCATGTGTAGAAATAGGGAATGTCACCAGGATGTCACTTAAAGTCAAAACCTCACAGTTAATAATTAAAGATTACATTTATATATGAGTTGCATGTTTGTACACTGCCAGTCTAATGAACTAATTACCCTCACACTTTATGTATTTAAAAACTTAAAATCTTAAATCTAAGAAAAGCAGCCAGGTGATTGTGATTTTAGACAGGTTTCAGTAAAATTGCATATGGTTGCATTGATATTGATTATAAAATAGATAAATAACCAGTCAAAATTAAGTTAAGTTTTAAAGCATTTAAGTAAGTGTGTGAAACAGAAGCCAGATCATTTTGGCGAGTATGACACAAATGTACTTAAGTACCAAAATAAATTTAAGATTTGTTCAATAAAAAAGATAGCACATCTTTATTGTAGATGAATGAACCAGTTAAGAATTGGGTATGGTCTTGCCTACTTTGTTTCAATGAATATGGTTCCCAAATGTATATTTACTGTTTATAATATGTGTTTATGCATAAAGCTTCATAAAGTGTAAGATGGGCCTGATTAGCTCAGTCAGACTATCGCATCTCACTACCAATCCAGGGGTCGTGATTTCGAATCACCCGTCCGGCAACAATCTCCATGATGATTGATATGCGACATTGTGTCTCATTATCATTCATCTCTCACCGCTTATTTAAGTGGGGAAGTCATCAGTTAACTTGTGAATATGGGGTTTGCTCGGGTACTGGTTAACCTTTCCGGATCCCAGGAAACAGTGGTTAGGTTAACTGATCGTCTGTTAGCCCTCAATGGCATAAAATTGACGCTAAATATGCAATCAATCAGTCATCAAGTGTATAAGCATCAACATTTGTATAGACGGTGTACTTTTTTCCCCATGTATACTGCCTTTCAGTAGTGAAGATTTACTTGTTGAGCAGAATTTAAGCTCAGTTGTTATCAGCTTGATTTATAATGCCAGGCTTAGAAAGAATTAAATATGAATTTTAATAGTTTACATTGAATTCTTGTTTTAGATTCAATATGTGGAAAAGGAGATAACCCTGCTGTCAGTATTGGTCCTGGGGTTGCCTCCCTTTGTAAGGATATTGTCAACGTGGTACTGAGTCAATTCAAATGTAAGTCTTTATTTATATTTCTCAGACGAACAGGGGATATTTTTATGCCTCTGCCATTCGAAAAATAATAAAGTGGTATAACTGTTACCCCTGTCTGTCCATTCTTCCGTTTGTTCGTTCGTATGCGGTAAACAATTGGTTTCTGATTAATAACATCTGAATGGGTCTGTGTATTTAATTTATATTTTGTGTTTCGTGTATAATTACAAAATACAAGTCAAGTTTGATATTTGTCAGCATCAGTCGAACTTTACAAGATTGTGGCCCCCTTTTAGACTTAATTTTCTGTAAAAATTGTTTTCTGAACCGCAGCAGGGGCATTAATGTTGACAGACACATTTTTAGTTTGTATTATTTTTGTTAAAATTATTTCGAGAATCACTGATAGAAAAGACTGAAATTTATATGTCGACTGTCATAATCTTTTATTCATTATGGTCCAAATATGTCTACTTCTGAAGAGGGCTAGGAATTAAACATCTTTGGTTATAATTACATATTTAAACAATACTTGACCAAAAGTGCTGGTGTGATACAAATTCTTGAAATTACACAATATACACATAATTCCTATCTTCCCAAATACATGCGTTGGTAGGTTACGATTCCATTATTTAAATCTCGCTCAGTATATGCATGTCACCATTTCCATTGAAATATGTACTTCTTTTCAACCTGGGTCTTAGTGGTCTTATCACTTTTGTCTAATGCCCACTACTTACCTTTCATCACTGAGGTCGTGGTTCGAGTCCAGATCAGTCCAAAATCTTTATGTGAGAACATTTCAAGTTTTTTGTGGCTAGACAGACTCAGTGGTACTACTTAGATTCATTCTGAGGTCCTCCTCCACCAATAAAACTGGATATGCCATATATAACCTGTCATGTGATGAAAATGACATTAAACCCCATTCTTTTCAAACAAAATGGGAGTGGAGTCCAGACCCCTTTATCCTGCCTCTAAACTGCCAGTGACTAACTAAAACTTGAGGTGGGGCAGTAGTGTAATGGATAGAATGTTGGTTGTGGGTTTGATCCCCTGCTCAACCCAATATCTTTCATAAAACAACACTCAGTACTGGTTCTTCTCAGGAAGCAGACTCAAGAGCGCTTCATGTAAGCTCTTAGCTTTCATCGCAATCAAAGTAAAAAAATTAGTATCAACTAACTAAGAATGAGGTGTAAAATAATACTAAATCTCCTGTTACAGCTTCCTCATTAGAAGAAAGCATTGCAGACAAGGTACTTCACAGCTGTCATACTCTCAAGTCCTGCATTATGCACGCTGCTGAACTTCCAGTTGCCATGGAGACCAACAACAATAAAACCAGTCATGCGGATGTCCTGCAGCTATCCTGCATACAGCTGACAAATGCTCTGCATGTGCTGATGACCACAAGCACATCATGGGCGTCCATGTATCAAAGTCTACAATCTGCACTCATTCATGACCTTTTATGTAAGATGACGGACCAGGTCAAGATCATAGGAGGTCAAATTGTTCGCTTCTTGCAGGTTTGTATATGTTTTATGAGCAGGTAATTCAGATATCAATTGTAACACTGCTCTATTTTCTTATTTATTTATATGAAGATATAACAGAGTTGCACTCTCCCCTTGATATGTACATCTTTATATACAGTATGTTTATTTTGTTAATCGTCTGAAGAAAAAGAAAAAAATGTAATTGAGTTAATAATTAAAAAACCTGCATGCATTCTACAATCCTGTCAGTTTACTTTTGTATTTAAAGTTCATATTAAAGGTTTATAGAAACAAAAAGAGGCATGACTGTATGCTAAACAGTATCTGATATCTTGATTACTAAAGAAACTATTCGTAATATTTGAAGTTTGCTATCAATGTTGAGGATTCCTCCCTGTCTTGTCATGACTGATAGTGAGATGTTGTGGGGGATCCCAAATCTAACATGTTGGTTTTTCTGCGCCACGGGTCATTAGGTTTGATACCACACTTAGACAACATCGACCTTATCCCTACAATTAAAAATGACTTGAATAATCCAAGGTTAACTTTGTATGATTTCCATTTTAACCTTGCTTTGTTTCTGTTTAACCATTCCAGGGTTGTGAAGGAGATATAGATAGCCTGATAGAAGAGTCTATGGGGCGTCTACACGAGGGTGTACACAATGTGTGTAAACTGACTGGGGAGTTAGCCCTGGCCACAGACACTCACATGTTGTACTTCGAGGAGACGGATTGTTCCACTGGTGACTTACAGGTGGTCAGTACTGTTTTGTGTTTGGTGCAACTTTCAATAACTGTACAGTGATATTGGGACACTATCTCTACTAGAGATGGGGATATGGTACTATCTCTACTAGAGATGAGGGGGATATGGTACTATCTCTACTAGAGATGGGGATATGGTACTATCTCTACTAGAGATGGGGATATGGTACTATCTCTACTAGAGATGGGGATATGGTACAATATCTACTAGAGATGGGGATATGGTACAATGTCTACTAGAGATGGGGATATGGTACTATCTCTACTAGAGATGGGGATATGGTACAATATCTGCTAGAGATGGGGATATGGTACAATGTCTACTAGAGATGGGGATATGGTACAATGTCTACTAGAGATGGGGATATGGTACAATATCTACTAGAGATGGGGATATGGTACAATATCTACTAGAGATGGGGATATGGTACAATATCTACTAGAGATGGGGATATGGTACAATGTCTACTAGAGATGGGGATATGGTACAATGATTACTAGAGATGGGGATATGGTACAATGTCTACTAGAGATGGGGATATGATACAATGTCTACTAGAGATGGGGATATGGTACAATGATTACTAGAGATGGGGATATGGTACAATGTCTACTAGAGATGGGGATATGATACAATGTCTACTATGGTACAATGTCTACTAGACATTGGGATATGGTACTATGTCTACTAGAGATGGGGATATGGTACAATCTCTACTAGAGACGGGGATATGGTACAATGTCTACTAGAGATGAGGATATGATAAAATGTCTACTAGAGATGAGGATATGATACAATGTCTACTAGAGATGGGGATATGGTACAATGTTTACTAGAGATGGGGATATGGTACAATGTCTACTAGAGATGGGGATATGGTACAATGTCTACTAGAGATGAGGGGGATATGATACAATGTCTACTAGAGATGGGGATATGGTACAATGTCTACTAGAGATGGGGATATGGTACAATGTCTACTAGAGATGGGGATATGGTACAATGTCTACTAGAGGTGGGGATATGATACAATGTCTACTAGAGATAGGGATATGGTACAATGTCTACTAGAGATGGGGAACTGTCTACAAGAGATGTGGATATGGTACAATGTCTACTAGAGATGGGGGGAAGGATATGGTACAATGTCTACTAGAGATGGGGGGGATATGGTACAATGTCTACTAGAGATGGGGATATTATACAATGTCTACTAGAGATGGGGATATGGTACAATGTCTACTAGAGATTGGGGTATGGTACAATGTCTACTAGAGATGAGGATATGATGCAATGTCTACTAGAGATGGGGCTATGGTACAGTGTCTACTAGAGATAGATGAGGATATTGTTTTTCTGTTTTAGTGTGAACTGTTTTTATTTCCCTTTTTCAATTGTATTTTTTTTCACTAAAGAATGTAATTGTTGTTTCAAAAAGATTAAATAGTTAACAGGATACAAGCAGTTTGTACTATTCTATCTTTAACATATATACATCATGTTAACATGTCATGTACATTTATATAATAATACATTAGGTCGTTCTTAAAAAAAATATTTGTTTGTCATGCTCCTACCTACCTACTCCAATTGCAGCTACTTAAATTTGTTACTGTCTTTCAAAGTGTTTTTTTTTCATTATTTCTGTTTTTTGTTCAAAATGACATTAAAAAAAAAATCAAACTCAAGCTGCAAAAGACTGGGTTGGAACACAGCAAACAGGTATTGTAAAAATTGCCTAACTGGGAATCTCTGTCTCATCTTCTATTTATATGTTGTATATTAGGTGAGCGTGGACATCTGTCAGTCGTTCTTCAATGGGTGTGAGACATTCATAGATAAAACTTTACAAGGAGCACTCAGGACCATTGAAGATTTTGAATTAAAGGCTCAGACGCTATCTGACTCCAGTGATGACAACATGGTAGGTATATCATAGTAGCCACATAAATGTTTCATATATAACATGAGGTGTAAGATGAATAGCTACCCCTCATAACATCAAGGTGTCACATGCCTTCATTGTTTCATATACACATAGCACCTTGGTGCTGTAGAAGGTCGATAGTAAAAAACTTTCAGCAAAATATTAACAGCAGCAATCATGGTTTCACGTTTCAGTGGATACAAAACATGATTTTACAGAGGACATTACTGTGCATTTTTGGGAGGTCATAATTCTTTTTGCCATTTCCAAGGGATGTTAAGAGGCATTTGAAACACTGATTAAAATAGAGTATTTAATGTGAACTGGGTACGACTCTCCCTGTACAAGGGATCGACTGCTTTAAATTTTCTCTGAAGGATTGCATTTTGGGAGTACATTTGAAAAAAACCTGGACGAGACGCCACCGGGCATCAGACTGACAAAGTCTGGGTGTTGGAGCACTTGTCCACCGCAATTTTAAGAATTCAGTTATAAAACTGTAGTCTATTATTAATACAATGTAATTAGAACTTGTGCCTGTTTGCATATATGCATAAACTTAAAACTATCTTTATAAGGAATTTTAATTGAACTTGTTGTAAAAAAGATAAATTCAGCTATTGTGGTAATTTTGTAACTTTTGAAATACCTTAAAAAAATGAATACTTACTAAATATCTTAGAAATAAAATCATATAAAAAACTACATGTATTGGGATAACTAATATATTTGTACCTTTATCTGTTTGCAGCACCTGGGTGATGTCCCACAGAATGTGGAGATCTGTGTCACCACTTGTAAAGATCTGCTGCTCAAATGTCAAGAACTACAGGTAATGGTTGGTTACTAGTGTAGTGATTTATTGTTTAAAAGCACTACCATTCGCTGTTTTTTTTTAAAATGGATATGTTGTATAGCTCAATCATAAAAAGTTGTTGCATAGATCTATCATATAGATTTGTTGCATAAACCCATCACATAGAAAGTTGTTAATTACTTGCAGAAGTGGGTGTGCTCAAGTACTGACCTTCTCTGTTCACCTTCGATGACATAAGAAAAATTCTTGCTATCCAAATAAAGCAATGGATATTAGGTGAAGTTATATTACAAATATGTCTTGTTCTGTTACTTATAATCATGTATTTAATCAATGTACATGTAGGTGGAGATAGACACAAGTATGTTGGAGAAGTCCAGTTATACACCGGTTCAATTCTGCAATGGAAATTATCATAGATCCCAGGCCCTTATTTCTCATATCAGTGCCCTTGTGGATGGAGTTGGGCTTCTTGTCAAGCATGCAGAGCCCGTTATAGAAGGTATGTACAAGTCCATACATGTAATGTTAAGTTTAAAGTATTCTGAACTCCTAGGTGTCTTTGTGCGATTTAAGTCCCTTAAAAAGTCTTTAAAAACCTGACATGTTAATTTTAATGTGCATCAGATGTCCCAAACCGTTTTCTTAGTGAAAGTTTTTAATAAGTATTACCAGATACTTATCTTAAGTTTGTGTTTGTTTCTCCATTTTTTAAATGTGCCTACATGCAAATGTTGTGGAAAAAATTGATGAAGTGATTGTGTTGCAGATAAGAAATAAAAGAGGAATATCTGCTTATTACCATATTTATTTATTAGTCCCCAATCGGTTTCACCAGAGGGGACTATAGGTTTACCTTCCGTCAGCCTTGCCGGTCGGAAAGATTACATTAAAATCTCACATTACAGGGAATATCTATTATCTTTATATATTTTATAATTATCTTTTTATTGAGGCACCAGATTTTCATGCGTCTCATTAGTATCATAGGATGTTGGAAAAATTTAATTAATTTCATATGCACCCTCTAACTGCTCAAGAGAAATTAGTTCTTGATTTTTAGCTCAACTGGCCAAAGGCCAGAAGTGCTTATGTGATGGCGCATTGCCTGTCGTCCGTCGTCTGTCGTCTGTCGTCTGTTAGCAGCACTTTCTCTGAAACCACTAGGCCAATTAAACTGAAACTTCACATGGGTGTTTCTATTGCATAGGAGACTACAGATTTTTTTTTTTCGATCTGAAATTCAAGGTGGCCACCGTTACTAAAAATAGTCCAAAACTTAAAAAATCTTCTTCTCATGAATGGCCCAACAGATTTTCAAAATGTTTATGTAGTTATGATGACAAACTATAGTTTTGTTAGATTTGTTCAAATGGTGTCGCTAGGGTTAAATATGACCCTGCCCCGAAGGTTCAATTAGGGGACACGTCATTATAATATTTTATTTATTTTTTTTAAAATGGAAATGATTTTGCCTATATCTTCACAGAAGCATTGTTTGGTGAGGGAGGTTCAGATTTGTAAAAATGACTGGGTTCCACTGTCTTAAGGGGTCAGGAGGGGCCCCAAAAGGGTAAAAATTAGGAATTACTAAATTTGTTTTCTTAAGAACCGGTATGTCAGATTTGTTCATATTTGGCATAAATTATCCCTATGTGTAGGTGTTTGATTGCAGATAAGAATTTAGGGGCTTAAATTTATAGGGGCCCTGTAAGGGGACTTAGAATTTTACATAGGGATACTATGGGAAAACAGAAAATTCACTTTTTCTTTCATTTGTTTTGAAACCACTAGGCCAATTAAACTGAAATTTCACATGGATGTTTCTATTGCGTAGAAGACTATATAAAAGGTTTTTTTTTTCGATCTGAAATTCAAGATTGACCACCGTTAAGTAAAATAGTCCAAAACTTAAAAAATCTTTTTCTCATGAACGGCCCAACAGATTGTCAAAATGTTTATGTAGTAATGATGACCTAACTATAGTATTGTTAGATTTGTTCAAATGGTGTCGCTAAGGTTAAATATGACCCTGCCCCGAGAGTTCAATTAGGGGACACATGTCAATATAATATATATATATATTTTTTTTTTAAATGGAAATGATTTTGCCTATATCTTCACTAAAGCATTGTTAGGTGAAGGAGGTTAAGATTTGTAAAAATGACTGGGTTCCTATGTCTTTATGGGTCAGGAGGGGCCCAAAAAGGGTACAAATTGGGAAATAGTAAAATCGTTTTCTTAAGAACTGGTATGTCAGATTTGTACATATTTGATATAAATTATCCCTATGTGTAGGGGTTTGATTGCAGATAAGAATTTAGGGGCTAAAATATATAGGGGCCCTGTAAAGGGACTTAGAATTTTACATAAGGATACTGTGGGAAAACAGAAAATTCTCATTTTTTTCATTTATTCTGAAATCACTAGGCCAATTAAACTGAAATTTCACATGGATGTTTCTATTGCAGTAGAAGACTATACAGAAGTTGTTTTTTTTTCGATCTGAAATTCAAGATGGCCACCGTTACTAAAAATAGTCCAAAACTTCTTCTCATGAACGGTCCAACAGATTTTCAAAATGTTTATGTGGTAATGAGGACCAACTATAGTTTTGTAAGATTTGTTCAAATGGTGTCCCTAGAGTTAAAAATGACCCCACCCCGATGTTTCTGTTGCATAGTAGAATTTCAAAAAGTGCTATGGCCACTATGAGTCAGTAGAGCGTCCTCTTGTTTATGTATCTGTCTGATGAAAGTAACTTTTCAATGTACGGAAAATAAAATAATGACATCAAAATGTGTTTTGAGTCTGTACTTTTGATATTTTATGTCTGCACATGATTGCTATTTACTACGAAGGCTGAAATGTAGGAGTGTCCATTCTAATTAGCATATCAACAATGAAATTAGTCCCTTGTAGGAGTGTCCATACTAATTAGAATATCGCATATCAATAATGAAAATAGTCCCTAAAGCAAATGTAAAATTAACAGGCTTTCTTCCAGTCGTCAATCGTGGTTGATTTCGAATTGATGTTAGATTCAGAAATGTTAAAAAAAGTTCTGTAATATGCCCTATGTTGTATAGATTCTGATCAGTCCATTTAAAAGTAATTAATAAAGTCGTGGAGTAGGTTATCTGGAAGATCGCCTCTTTCGGCAAACTAATTTTAATTGTATTGTATTATTGAGAGCATTTTACAAGTAAACAAAACAATGCAATCATAAATGGTTTATTCAGCATCTTATTTCAACAAATATATGATTAAATCACCACTTGAAATGGTTTATTTTGTAAACAAATTGTAGAATTTGGTTGAAGCAAAAAATACGGAGGTCGCCCACCTTGATATACCCGGTCTAAAAGTCAGCACCTTCAAAAGTCGGATTCATAAAGTTGGCGCATAGATTACTGAAGTCTCGTTCATTAGGGATGTATTCAGACTTAACTATTAATGTCTGCTGAAATTCGTATTTATTTTGAAATACACAGATACCTGATGAAAATATACTTTGTTACAGAATCAAACATTAAAAATACAAACTTGTCAATTGTATTAACTTTGAAATATGACAGGTAGTCCATTAAAAAAACTTGTTTACTATATTTTTATGGCAACAATATTTTAATATAGAATAGAAAAACATATACTTGAAATGCACTATTTATACATCATCGGATACCCCTCGTGTGTCAACTTTATACATCATGATGGATGGAGAGTATCGCAGTTGCTACCTGTTGGTATCTGACGATGCATTAATGAACACAAAACTTAAACTTTTCGGTTAACCTTCCAAGATCCCAGGATGGCATAGCAATGACTCTAAATATTCAAACAAACAAACAAATGGCGCCTCTCAGGACCTTGAGTACTTTGATTTAATTTGATATAAATTGAATAACAAAGGACCTTCTTCTATATGTTACAGGGAGAGAGTTTGACATTAGAAAACTAACAAAATGTGGAGAAGTGATAAAAAAATGTGCTGAAAAACTTACCTCCGTATCTGGTCGAGACTTAAACAAACTGCGACAGTCTACGAGTGATGAAGATTCTCCTGACCAGTCGCTCATATCTGAATCTCAGTTGGAACAGTTGGAGTATGTGTCTAGTGATGTGTTACAGTCAGTTGCCTCCCTTGTTGAAAGTGTTAGAAAGGTGATAGAACTTGAGCGTGCGGCAAGCCTGACTACGCCGCGAAGTAAACGATTGTTGCCGTCACATCCGCCGGGTAGCTCACCGCTGTCGCGGAGCTCTGGGAAGAAAAATGTTTCTCCAAATTCTTGATGGCTGTAAATGATGGTTCCTGCCAAGACATAGGTGGTTGTCTAAAGCTGCAATAGCATATATTAGTAGAATCGGCCAGTGGTTCTGTGTTGATGAAGCTTATATGTTTCAGAAAGAAGCCTATCGGCGGTATTAATCAAGCTTATATATCATATGTGGTTGATCAAGCTTATCCTATACCCAGAAAGCAACTTGGCAGAAAATGTGGATCAAGCTTATATATGTTGGAAAGTAGCTTATGGGTAATGTTGATCAAGCTTATATATAACAACAAACAACATATAGTGTTGATAAAGCTTATATATACATCAGGAAGCAAGTTAGTAGAAAGTGTTGATCAAACTTATATATCTCAGATAGTAGGTAGGTATTATAATGTCGATCAAGCTAACATATCTCAGAAAGTAGCATGTTGGTCAGTATTTATCAAGTTTATATACTGGTTTAAAAAAAAATAGATTGCTGTGTAGGGTTGATCAAGCTTATATATCTCAGAAAGCAACTTGACATATAATGTTGATCAAGCTTATATATGTTGGAAAGTAGCTTATGGGTAATGTTGATCAAGCTTATATATAACAACAAAAAACATATAGTGTTGATAAAGCTTATATATACATCAGGAAGCAAGTTAGTAGAAAGTGTTGATCAAACTTATATATCTCAGATAGTAGCTAGGTATTACAGTGTAGATCAAGCTGACATAACATGGAAAGTGGGTAATATTGATCAATCTTGAATATGTGAGAAAGCAACTTATATAATGTTGATCAAGCTTACATATCTCAGAAAGTAGCATGTTGGTCGGTGTTTATCAAGTTTATATGCTGGTTTAAAAAAAAAATAGATTGCTGTGTAGTGTTGATCAAGCTTATATATCTCGAGAAAGCAACTTGCCATATAATGTTGATCAAGCTTATATATGTTGGAAAGTAGCACGGTCAGTATTTTTCAAGTTTATATATACCGGTATCAAAAAATAGATTGCCGTGTAGTGTTGATCAAGCTTATATGTCTCAGAAAGCAACTTATCATATAAGCTTATTATAGATTTCTTGGAAAGTAGCATGTGGGTCAGTTATGATCAAGTTAACTTGTCTTAAAAATAGCTTATATATGTTGGATAGTAGATCACCTGTTGTTAAAGCACAAAGACATGTAATTGTGAATGTTAACCTTTTTAAAATAGATAGACACAGCATTCGGTTGGCTATATATATCTCTGCTATATTCTTGCAAAAAATGGTTCCTTTTGAAGGACTCGTTACTCAAAGTGGCAGTAAGGGTAAAACCTCTGTGATACATAAATACAGATTCCATGTAATAATTACTTCTAATCATATCACTGTGCAATGGTACATGGATGTGTTCTGGCAATCATATGATTTTTTCCTACAAGTTTCAGTAATAAATGCCTCAAATGTAAAATTCTTTAGTTTATACTTTTATCTTTTAGCTCGATTGCGATGAAAGCTCAGAGCTTATATAAACCGCTCTCGAATCCACTTCCTGGGTAGAACCAGTACTGAGTGTTGTTTTATGAGAGGCATCGGGTCAAGCTGGGGATTGAACCCACAACCTCTGGTGTAAGCGGCCAACACTCTATCCATTAGACTACTGCTCCCGCCCCTAAGATTCTTTTTATCATATAACTTGGGGGTGGGGGAGGGGAAATAGGGTATTTATTAATTGTTTAACAGATCTTCTCTTCATGAAGCAGGAATAAAGTGGGCGTATTAGTTTCTGTCTGTCGTAGTATGACTAAATGTCTCATAATAACCTCATTTTACAATGACAAATCAATGTCATATATTCCGGTAAGCACTTCAGCAATTTACATACAGAAGCCGACATATACAGAAATCAGAAGTGATATCGCACAATATTAATATAAGAAATATGTCATGGATTCATCTTGTTGCCAAATGTTTACGTATGACTGAAATTTTTACATCATTTATTTTCATTGAAGATTTGTAGTCAGACCTACATCATCCTTAATTTACATTTCCTGTGAACATACTGAAATGTAGTCATCCTTAACTTACATGTCCTGTGAACATATTGAAATGTAGTCATCCTTAACTTACATGTCCTGTGAACATATTGAAATGTAGTCATCCTTAACTTACATGTTCTGTGAACATATTGAAATGTAGTCATCCTTAACTTACATGTCCTGTGAACATATTGAAACGTAGTTGTTCGCAATTGTAACTTTTATTTTTTTACCCAGAATGCAGCTGTATCGTAATACTAGAGATATATTATGGTTGTTATTTATTGTTTTATCATAATCTAGAGCTTCCAACTGCCAAGTGATATATTGTATTTGTCATTTATGTTAATTTAATATGTTGCATGTAAGGTGACTTCAATGGTAAAGGTAAAATTTAGAATAAAAGATTGCTTTTTTATTATGCCTCTGCCATTAGAAGGGGCATAAAGTGTTACCCCTGTCTGTCTGTTCCTCGGTTCCTTGATTTCTGATCAATAACTTCTAAAGGGATCTACGTATTTACTTTGTGTGTAACTTTATAATAATAAAATACAGGTCAAGCTCGATATTTGTAAACGTCAAATATTACAGGAGTCATGGCTTCTTTTTAACTAAATTTTTGGTAAAAAAATGATTTCCAATCAATAGCGGGGGCATTTATGTCGACAAGACACATTTCTAGTTTCTTATATGAGGAATGAATCCTCAGCAATAATCTTGAAGTAATAATCCTCATATTTTCAATACACTACATATATTGAATATTGTTTAAGGAAGTTAGTACAACCAAAGGCATTGATATAATTTTCACTCAAATGAACTTTACTTTATCCACAGCCTACGTATCTGCATTAAATAAATTACTTCATTTTTCTTTTTAATCACTGCTTAACCCTTCATATAGATGCCTTTGGACACCTCTAATATAGACACATTTGGAGACCTAGTATAGAAGGCTTTTTAATTATTGGGTGAATTATGTTTATATTAACTGACAGAGTGGAAAACAGTGCAGTAAGTGTTCAGATTGCTTGTTACGAGCAATCTGAATTCTTCCTGCACTGTTTTCAATGACCTGTGGTTGGTGCAGGAAAATGCGTATCTATGGAGTAAAAGGATAACTTGGTCAATAGTTTCATCAATGGATGTGCAAAAATGGGTCTAACTGCTTGTACTAGTTGAAAGGCTGATAATAAATTATTACAAAATAAAAACACGGACCTAGCTCAAGTGAAATTACAAGTTTCCGACAGTGTAAAGCAAAGGTCCCGGACCTCGGACTTGTACTATTTTTAGCCCCTGATCTCAGTCGTAACAAAGGCATTAACAATTTAACAATCTTGTGTACAGTAGTCATTATTTTTTGTGGATTCAGGATTCTACTCCATAAATTCTGAAAAAAGATGAGCATCTGCACCCGCATGCGCTGCTCTTGTTAAAACATTGTTTTAGGAACACTTCACATGCTTCAAAGTAACCCCTAAATGATAATTTTACTTCAAAACTGTGCCACCTTAATATCATGTTTTTATTTTTAAAAAAAAGGTAAAATATGAATTACACCCGTTTGAACATCCTGCCAACAGACACTTACATGTTATTCTGTACTGTGACTGGCCAGTCTCTGTAGTCACAAAACATCTCAACTTGAATATACACTCAAGCTTAAACTACTTTAGTAGAAAATTTATTCATTTATATACATTATATTTGCACTTAAAATGTTTTAAATACGAAAGTATCAATGTAATAATGATATTAAAACTTCAGAAATAATGATTTTCATTGAAAATGAAATTTGAACTTTATTGGCATACTAGAGTTGCTAAAACTACTTCATTAGAAATTTTATTAATAATATTTGCATTTAAAATGTTCAAAATACATAATGTATGCATGGCAATATAATATTTCACAGTATGATATTGAAATTGCTTCAAAACAATAATGATAATTGAAAATGAAATTTGAATTATATGGCTGAAAATGAGTGGCTGACTCAAGTTGAAATGTTTTGTGGACATTGTCTGCGGCCAGCTGATTTGTTGCTGTAATTGTTATTTATGAGGTTGACCACAAAGTGTTCCTGTTCTTGTTTTGTTTTGTACAAACTGTAGTGCAATATAATGTAAAACCATGTACATGCCAACAATTAATATTATAAATAAAAAACAAAATATCATTTTGTCTTTCCTTGTTAATTGTAAGCCGAGCCCGGTTACTTCAGTCGTTAGTGTGCCCGACTATCAATCCAGCGGTCGTGAGTTTGAATCTCTTCCTGCCCACAGTCTCCGGGGTGATTGATACAAGACATTACATCTTATTGTAATTTGTCTCTTGCCGCTGATTCAAATGGGGAAGTTGTCAGTTACTTACCAATGTGAGTGTGCTTGAGTACTCGTACTTGTTGACCTTCCAGTACCCCATGAAAGAATGGTTAGGTTAACTGATCATCTGTTAGCCTTCGATTGTATAAAAATGATGCTAAATTCAATCATTTGTTAATTGTGAAATCTATTGATGAATCATTTCTAGTGGTGGAGTGGACTAAGGAGATGTGTCATACAACCTCCCAATCTCTCACAGAGGTGGTGGGTTCGAGTTCAACTTGGTCTAAAAATTTATATAAGAATGTTTGCTTTTTCCTTGCTAAATGACAGAGGTTCTACGCGGATTCATTCCGAGGTAACTTCACCAGTAAAACAAACTGATCATCTGTTAGCCTTCGATGGTATAAAAATGATGCTAAATATTCAATCATTTGTTTACTTGAAACCTATTGATGAATCCTTTCTAGTGGACTAGGGTGATGTGTCTTACAACCTCCAATCTCTCACAAAGTTGTGGGTTCGAGTTCAGCTTCCTCCAAACTCTCACTGTTAGGTTGTGGGTTCGAATTCAACTTGGTCTAAAAATCTTTATATAAGAATGTTTGCTATTTCCTTGCTAAATGACGGCTGTTCTACTCGGATGCATTCCAAGGTAACGGCACGAGTAAAACATTTTATTGTATACTTTCAAATTTTCCCTATAGTTTTCTATAGAGGACGATCGTGCAGTATTTTATGGTATTGCATGCATTGATATTGCACGGGAACCTTAACATGTGCAACGGAAGTAGGAACTACTTTCGCCATCTTATCAAAGAACGTGAAATATAGATAAAAGTATCGATTTGATTACATATTATATTCCGACCTTATTAAGAATATAATACAATAAGACACTAAATATCATTGATTGGAATAATTCAGACACAAATAAGTTATGAAAGTTATTTCTATGCCGGTCGTGACATCAACACAGTTAAATTGCGAAATGACATACTATTTTCCACGACGTTGCGTTAATATGATAGTGTTAGGTAGTGTGTAACTAAATTATTAGTTATATGAACAATTTATAGAAAAAAACAGCATTTTATGAGTTTAACTGGCCTAAAAAATATGAAAGTGTACAATAAAATGGTTACTGAACGTGTATGGATAAATATTAGTTGGGATATTATAATATTTATCCATACGAGTTCAGTAACCTATAATATGTTATATATACCATGTTAATGTATGTGTTGAAAGTGGCATTGAACCCCATTCTATGACCCCGTGCATGGCATATATGCGAATTTATTAGGTGTCGTTGAACAAAAAGTTGGATTGTGAATTGATAAGTACTTCAAAGTACTTTTGTTTCTAAATGAAGTTTCACTGATTAATTAGAATGTTCATTGATACATTGTACATATGCTGACTCTAGCTCCCCCTGAACGTGGCACCAACTGCAAAATACATCATCAACTTTCGCCGCACCTTGGCCGAATTATTCAACATTTAATATAAAATTTAACCTTGATCTATATTGACACCGATTACCACCAATTTATAGTTTATGTTTATTTGACAAATGATATATATCTCTGAATTATATTTGATAATTTCAATGCTAAAAACTGTAATTACAAATGTGTACAGGGCGTTAAAACTCAAGAGAAATTGAGAACCACCAAATGCCATTAAAATCGTGGCCACCTCTCGTCATTAGAGACTTGGCCAATTAAACTCATTCCAAGAGCCATAACTCCAGCAGCATCAATAATCTTATGCTGCCGATTCTTGGAACTTATCTGTGATATAGTGCATATATAACTACTGTGTTACTGGTAAAGATCCAATGTTAATTGTGAGTGCTGTGTTAAAAAGGAGGATTTTTTTACAATTCAAGAGCCCTGGCTCTGATTTCATGGGTTCAAAAACAAGAAAGCTGCAGATACCAGAATGCAATGTGCACAATGTTGAATTGGATAAATTTTGACGATTCAATGGCCACATTATTTAACCGTTTACACCAGATAAACAACTTCTAGATATGGATACATAACTTCTGTATAAGTTTAGTGAGGATCCCAAGACAAAGTACATACACTAACAAATAATGCATTGGGTTTTAGTAGTACCCCGTGCACAGGGCCAGATTCCGGCTGATCCGACCACATTTTGTTGTTATACTGCGGATGAATACTTCTTACCAGATAAAAACATTACATCTTGGCTAGCTGATTTATTATATCAAATAGTCAACTAGTTTAATATTTTATTAACAATGCATGTTAATGCATTTTGTTTTACTCTTTTTTTATGTTTACAAATAAATATGGATATTTAGTTTAAAATTATAGTAGCAAAATAAATAATTATATGTAATGATTTTGTTAATATTTCCATTGTTATAGATTCAGCATATCTTAAACTTTGTAAGAATTGATTAAAACCATGGATTTTTATTAAGAATATACTTTAAAGAACCATTCAAACTCAGCCAGAATTAGTAAAAAAACGGCGGAAAATCGTAAAAAAAACGTCATAAAAAGGTAAACTTCAAAACCAAATTTAAGGGCATTATTTATTTATTTTTTTTACATATTGTCTTGATATATATGCCAAGGGCAGTACATGATTATTGGGATTAGGGCAGTTTAACATCATAAACACGCCACATTTGCCTTTTCCCTACATCTGGAAAAGTGGTCGGAATCTGGCCGAGTTTTAGTTGTACCCCTGTGCACGTTGGATTTCGTTCCATTGGTGCAATACTGTACCAAGTGTATATAAAATAAGACGACACTTAGTACCTTTTTGCACCAATGGGATGAGTTGGTGAAAACACAAAGACACTACAGGTGCTGGAAAGCAACAGCATCAGAAAGGCAATTCGTGACGATTCACTGAGGGCCATCATCCAGACATTAATTAACTGATAATGATAATCAGCATATTGTAAACATAAACACGTCTCACGCCACTATTACATTTCACGTAGGGTTCAATTATAACATGTCTAAAATTCAGAGAGAAAAAATGCAGCTCATATTCTTCACTGGTTCAAGATCGGCAATTATGAAGAAAACAAGAGGTCAAAAGAGGGCCTGAGGACGCTCTGCTGACTCATAGCTGGCCATAACACTTTTTGAAATATCACAATATTTACCCTCTTTTGGGGTTCTCTTAACAACTTATGGATAAATACCCCCACCACATCCATACTGAACAAAAACTTAATTGCAATGAAAAGGAAATACTTTAAATTCCTATACCATTCATCTGTAAAACAAATAAAGTCCCTGTACAGAACCCTTATACAACTCAGCCCCTTGATTTGTTAGAACTTCAATCACCTAATTCTTAGGGATTTGTTATGAGCAGAAATGCTTTAGATTTTAAAAAGAAGTTTTTTTTGGACACATGGATGCGAAAATGAAAATAATCAGTTATAAGTCCCTTATCAGTCCTATAATATTCCATGTAAAAGTAAAAAAAAACCACATTACAGTGCCCCCAATATATCCCAGCCTCCTGATATGCAGACTCGTTAATCCTTGCTGATATAAGGATAATTTATATCAAATATGAACTAGTTTGACTGAAAGGTTATTGAGAGGAAGCTTTGTGAAAATTCACAATTTTAACCTTATTGCCCCAACCCACCCACTGCCCCATTATGAAAATTAAATCCTCTTTATTGAACAAAATCATATTTATTGTTACTAGACAATGCATCGAAAATTAAACAACATATTTACACAAATGGAAGAAAAAATGAGAATTTTCAGTTTTCCCATAATATTCCTGAGTAAAACTCACCTCTTACAAGGCCTTTATACATCCTAGTGCCCCTTGATTTGTACAAGCTTAAAACCCTAATCATAGGGATAATTCATATCAAATATGAACAAATTTGACTGACCGGTTGTTGAGAATAAGATTTATAACCATTTTTTACCCCCAACCTGCTCCTTTTAGAAAGTCAATCCTTCGTATCGAACACAATCTTATTTGTTATGACTAAAAGATGTTTCAAAACTCAAACTGAATAAAAAAAAGTCATAAATGAATGAAAAAAAAAGGAGAATTTTCCGTTTTCCAATAGTATTCCTATATAAAACTCAAAACCCACTTACAGGGCCCCTATAAATACAAGACCCTTGATTTGTACAAACTTCAAACCCATACCCATTGGGACAGTCTATATCAAATATGAATAAATAAGACTGACCGGTTGTTGAAAAGAAGATTTTTGAAAATTTTCTATTTTGACCCACCTTGGCCCCTTATGGAATGTCATTATTCTCATTGAACTAAATCTTATTTCCTATGACTACCGGTAAACACTAGACGATACTTCAGAACTAATAGTGAATAATAATTTTGCCTAAATAAAAAAAAATGAGAATTTTCTGTTTTCCCATAGTATCCCTATGAAAAAATCTAAGTACCCTTACATGGCCCTTATAAATATTAGCCCCTAAATTCTTATCTACAATCAAACCCCTACACAATGAGATCATTTATGCCAAATATGAACACACCTGACTTGCCGTTTCTTAAGAAAAAGATTTTTGTAATTCCCAATTTTTACCCTTCGGGGACCCCTCCTGGCCCCTTAAGACAGTGGAACCCAGTCATTTTTACAAATCTGAAACTTCTTCGTCAAACAATGCTTCGGTTAAGATATAGGCAAAATCATTTCCATTTAAAAAAAATATATATTATAACGACATGTGTCCCCTAATTAAACCCACGGGGCGAGGTCATTTTTAATCCTAGGGACACCATTTAAACAAATCTAACAAAACTATAGTTTGGTTATCATTACTACATAAACATTTTGAAAATCTGTTGGGCCGTTCATAAGAAGATTTTTTAAGTTTCGGCCAACTGAAATTTCAGATCGAAATTTTTTTTTTCTGTATAGCTCCTTTGTAATAGAAACATCCATGTGGAGTTTCAGCTTAATTGCCCTAGTGATTTCAGAGAAAGTGCTGCTAACAGACGACAGACGTCAGATGGACAACGCGCCATCGCCTTTGGCCAGAAAAGCTAAAAATCATACCGCAGTCATTTTTTTTTACTTCAATGATTTTGCGATACCTATAAATTTCTAGTGTAATAATATGTCGACAAAATTCGCCCACGATGCGATTCGACCAATCAATTTTTAATGACACATAATTGCCTTGAAATCTGTTATCAGCTAAAACTTTTCAGTGGTGATTTCTAAGTACTGACCAGTTAACACGTAATAGGAATGAATAAACCACTTTAATATAGACTATGAAAAAGAAGGAACTATAGCTTTACTTCTCCCCTTTCATCTCTTGGCCCGGAGTATTTAAGGGAGATAATAGTGCAGTGCACTATTAGTAAGAGTTGGGAGACATGGGTGATTTCCCTTATAAACTATTTAATTGTAAATCCAATATATCTCTCTTTAGTTTTAAACAGTATAAGCTTTTTAAAATACGAAACTTACTGTGCGCAAACAAACATATCAAGTTGTTTCCTCATGCTTAACTGGTTACAGTGAGCGGCATGTGCTGTAGTACAGCTTTTAAGGGAAACTTCCTTCTCTGCCATCACAGCCTCTCCAGTATTGCAATTAAACATGTAAATCAGGGTCATAGCCAAAGTTTGATTTTACAGGAAGCACAAGGGGATCCGCTTACCGAGAGAAAAATATCACCCACAATTCATTCATTGTTGTTTCCCGATATCTGGGAGACATTTGGTAAGCCTTTCAAACCAATAACTCATACTGAATGTATACAATTGTCAATGGTTCACACCAATTATATTTTGAATACACGTGTAGCTTTTTAGACGTGGCATATCAGTATACTTCAATTGTTAGTAACAAAAACTATTAGCTATGTACTGTGTTGTGTATTAATAGTAGAAATATGTGCAGGAAATGACACATCGTTGCAGGTTACGCCCAAATAATTTATCTCCTTTTCTACAAAAATATTACTTAAGTAATTCGAATCTCAACAAATTCTACAGATGGCAAGTACCTCCGTTTGCACCGGTGTGGCTACGACCCTGATCTGGATAAAATCAAAACCGACCATTTTACGTTAGATTTAAAACTGACGATATTGCTACTTAAAATGATAATGTCCATTTGCAGAAAATGTAATCTCCGCTTATATGCAAGTCTTTCTACTTGTAGAGGTCGCAAAATTTACTCTCGGTCATTTTAAATCTCGCATGACTGTGCTTACCAAGTAATAAAGATCTATGAACAAGCAGGTACTACAGAAGTTACTACAAAACAATCTTTGTATATTAAGTCTTTCCGAACAGGTGAGCAACCTCTTTTAATATTGATAAGATTGCCCATAAGAGGATTTATGTATCCCCAAAGTAATTAACGCTCACCTACACGCAGTAGGGTATTTTACAAAACAGATAGTAATATATACAAATGATGATTTTCAATGTTCCATGAAAACTGTTTTTCATGAGAAAAAGCGACTGGCCAAGTCGCAACTTCAAGCTGTTGGAGTAAGCATCGGATTGTTTGGTTCAATTCTGAAGCCCTACAAGACTGGAAAGTAATGGCCTGTTTTTTTTATACATGATAGTTGCAGCACGGACCAACTGCAAAGCAACACACATTACCATAAAATACACAGTCTGCACTATATTCGTAATGGTGATAGGAAAAAGTAAGTAATATTGTTTTAAATATTCGACTGTGATATGCTTTTTTTTTATTCACAGCTTCGTTATAAATTATGAAAATCGGATAAATACATTCTTAATGCTTCTTTAAATGCAAAATTAGTGTAGCAATGACAGTCATATAACTAAATTTCAGCAAAACATTTTTCCCGATTTTCCTTAAATTTTACTGACTAATTAAAACAGTCAACTGGATGTTTTGAGCTCAGGTTTTGCTCCTTGCTATTAAAAATAACATGTTTTCCGATTTTGACTTTTGGACATTTTCCAGCCACGTTTAAAGTCGTCATTTTTTTCTAAAAGTTTTAGGAAAATTACGACTTCATTCAATCCAGGAGATCAAGCTTTGAACATATATATTGGCGGAATAGACAATTCATGCACATGTTTTTTTTCCTGATTTTCTTTTGAAATTTTGCATGTTGCAAGAAAAAAATGTTGATCGGATTTTTACTCGCTATTAAGAACCAATTACAAAATCAGTTTCGTTTAAAAGGACGATTTAAGATGCAAGTTAAGGACGTGAGTTTCAATCATTAACACATTCCCCCCCCCTAAAACATTGACGGTATTAAATGAATCTTTATTTTACTTTTATTGATTGAAAATTAACAGATCTTTCAGTAAAAACTGCTACTTTCACGATTTTTTGAAAGTGTGTAGAAATTTCAACTTTGTCACGTGAAACTGGATATGTCATGTACACCCTGAAATATGTTGAAAATAACGTTAAACCCATTAAAATATCTATAACACTTGGTAAATATATAAGTATATACATGTACATGAGACATTGGTCACATTATCATTGATTACTCCATTTTTTGTCAAACGGGAAATGAGGAAAGCAGGAACCAGGACTATAGCATACAATTAAACCCGACCCATATTTCAACTGATATGATAGCAGCGGTTGCTTGTTTAAAGATGTATAGCAAAATGTGTTTCCCGGATGCAGATATTAAGTATTATTTTCCGGTACTGGTGATATTATATCTATGTAGATCTAGTTGTTGCTTCCACACTTTCCAGCGTGCTGTATATTTATATCCTGTCCAGCAGTGAAGTAGCTGGCAGGTACAGCAGTAACTGCAACCTTCCTTTAGAACAACTTCCTGCTTACATAACAGTCTAAATTGTAGATTGAAAACACAAAATATGATGGGATTAATCACACTATTAAGGAAGGGCAAACGGAGAGCGAATTGAACACCCCCACTTAACTCATACTCATTGGTGTTTGTTGTGAGGCGGATACCTATTACAACAAAGAAAAATGGCACAAAGCAAATTATGAAATCAACTGTTACAGCGAGCATCATTATTGTTACGTTCCGTTCAGAGTTCCGCGTTTTAGTCGTTGTCCGTGCTCTTGTGTTCGCAGACGGAAGTACTAGATACATCTAAACTGATGTTACTTCCTCTGATTTTAGTAGACGGTACTTGAAGGGTATTTCCCGATTGACTTGTGTTGGTTTGCTTATGACTTGAGTGTGACTCGAGCTCGCCATTAAGAGAAGATATGCTGGTACAGCTTTTTCCAAATTCAGCCTGTATATTTTCGTCTTCTTTATTATACTTTGCAATTTTGAGGGTGAATTTCTTTGTTTGTTTATTCAAAAGTCGCAAGATATTACCGTATGTGAATATAAATGTAACAATAATACAAACGATAAATAACGCGTCAACACTATATACCAATGTTATGACTAGTTGCAGATTTGGGTTATCAGAAGTGGTACAATAGTGACCAATGACCGAGCCTGTCGATACCGTCAGATTAAGCTTTACGCTGTCTAATATAAACAAATCTCGCACACAGGAAATGACAATAATTGCTATCAAAACAAAAACAGCAGTCAGTGCAGTTCTTGGTGTAAACTGTTTACCTAAAGGTTTACACATCTTTTTATACCTGTCTATAGATATTAAACTTAGTACCGACACCGAGGCAGAAATTATCGAATGGTGAAAGAAGAACATAACTTTACAAAGAATGCTGTTCGTAAAGTAGATATTTACACACATTTCAGCGATAGATGTAGAAACTTGATAAACACACGATTACATCGATAACTGCCAATACTATAATGAATGTAAATGTCGAAGTCTTTCTTGCCTTGGAAGCACAAAACATGATCATTAGGCTGTTGCCTATTACACCGACAAATGTCATAACAACGAAAAATACGATAATTGGCACGACTTTAATCAAGACGTTGTAGTTAGCCTCCCTAAGCATTTCTGACACATCCGCCCAAGTTGATACATTGGTAGTATCAACAACCACTATTTGTGTGCTGGTATCTGTATCTACCATCAGTTTTTGTGTGACTGTATCAAGCAGTACAGTGTTTGTATCTACCATCACTTCGTGGGTGCTTGTACCAATCATAAGGTTGGTTGTATCTACCATCACTTCGTGGGTGCTTGCACCAACCATTTGTGTGCTTGTATATACCACACCTTCTTGTGTTATTGTATCACCCATGACTCTTCTTGCATCTACCACCACTGCTTGTGTATTTGTTTCAGCTATCATTTTGTGTGTACTTGTACCAACCAGCACTCCTTTTGTGCGAGGAAATGTATTAACCATCATGTCTTTTGTGGTTGTGTTAAACAATTGCGATAGTTGTTAGTTATTTCTGTACATTTAGACAAAAGTCTCGGCTTCTTCTGAAAAACAACAACAACAACAGCTCAGTATAAAATGTTTCAAAGAAAATATAACACACACGGCATGGTACATACATTCTGACAGTTTTATACATCGCAAGTATTACTACACGAAACTTCATGTAAGTCACACTAGTTGAAAATACGAGTAAATATTCGTTAGAAATACAAATTTATATACCAGATAACTTGTTCTTTTACATCATTTACTAATAAAAATAAATTATATTGACACGTTGGGTCACAAATGGTTTTCACCCATTTACCAGAGTTATGCATGTTTCCAGTATATAAAAAGAAATTGGGTGTCTGCATATTTTCAATTCATCAAAAAATTGCCGTTTGTCCACTTGATAACGATACGACGGTATATGTCATTGACATAATAATTCATGGCGAATACAAACATCAACAAACTATCAATTTAAGCTTATCATACAAATATATATCGACGGTAATTTTTTTTCAACGAATATCCATATTTAAAGATTTCTTTAAAACACTGAAATAGAAACGTGTGTCACACGATAAAACCAAATTAATAGCAAGGTGAGACCGTCTGATGTTTCATTGCCACACAATATCATGAACATGGAATAATTTCATCAAATAGCACAACACACCACTAGTGAGCTTAACCCTTGCTTACATATTGAATGCATAAAACAACCAAGTTCTAATAAAATAATATATATTTAAATCAATTCAATCCCCAGAAAACAATTAATACAATTTACACAGTATAAAAATGTTTGAATTAAAATGTAAAATTTAACCATGCTCTGCTTACCATATTAAGTCATCATGGATGGTTGTCCAAGGTAGAATGGTCAATTACCGGAGCTGGTTTATTGACAATAATCGATGTCCGGAAACACGTTCATCGCATTTCGTTGGCTATTGAACAGTGTGAATGCATAACAGTATACGGATATTGATTTGCTACAAAGTGGTTCCGTGGGCGGATCACGACTTTCACAAAAACAATTGCTACACCAAATCGTCGTAAACGTAAACAAACAAATATTCATAGTATTATAAATATATCGTAATAAACCCCAAGTTGACTCAAATCATGAACAAGAGGCCCAAGAGGGCCCGAGGACGCTCTACTGACTCATAGTGGCCATAGCTCTTTTTGAAATTCTACTATGCAATAGAACATCGGGGCGGGGTCATTTTTAACTCTAGGGACACCATTTGAACAAATCTAACAAAACTATAGTTGGTCATCATTATTACATAAACATTTTAAAAACCTGTTGTACCGTTCACGAGAAGAAGATTTTTTAAGTTTTGGACTATTTTTAGTAACGGTGGCCATCTTGAATTTTAAATAGAAAAAATAAATCTTTTTTATAGTCTCCTATGCAATAGAAACTTCCATGTGAAGTTTCAGTTTAATTGGCCTAGTGGTTTCAGAATAAATGAAAAAAAGAAGAGAATTTTCTGTTTTCCCACAGTATCCCTATGTAAAATTCTAAGTCCCCTTACAGGGCCCCCATATACTTTAGCCCCTAAATTCTTATCTGAAATCAAACCCCCACACTTAGGGATAATTCATATCAAATATGTACAAATCTGACATACCAGTTCTTAAGAAAACGAATTTAGTAATTCCCAATTTTTACCCTTTTGGGGCCCCTCCTGACCCCTTAAGACAGTGGAATTCAGTCATTTTTACAAATCTGAATCTCCTTCACCAAACAATACTTCTGTAAAGATATTGGCAAAATCAGTTGAACAAATCTAACAAAACTATAGTTGGTCATCATTACTACATAAACATTTTGAAAATCTGTTGGGCTGTTCATGAGAAGAAGCTTTTTTAAGTTTTGGACTATTTTTAGTAACGGCGGCCATCTTGAATTTCAGATCGAAAAAAAAAATCTTCTGTATCGTCTCCTATGCAATAGAAACACCCATGTGAAGTTTCAGTTCAATTAGCTAGTGGTTTCAGAGAAAACAGACGACAGACGTCAGACAACGCGCCATCGCATAAGCACTTCTGGCCTTTGGCCAGTAGAGCTAAAAACGTCAATAATATAACGAAAAAAATTTCCAATTGACTAACGGCGAATTTATCGTAAGTCATTTAGTAACACTCAGTCTTGCATTTTTTATCAGTTCTTCGTTCGTTACCGTTGAAAAACAGCAAACCGTATACTAAAGTTACTTTAATTTGAGGTCGAGCATATATACAATAATATATATTTCACAATGTTAGCAAAACCATCGTGGTTTCTGAATTCAGCCCCAGTGACGGCCGACATTTTAAATACACGGGTAACGTGGACTAGTTGAACGCACGAAGTTTTGTCTGAAAAATACTTTTAACTAGTTAGCAACATTTTCGGATCCCTGCACTCTCTTGAATCGCCATTTGATTGGACTTCATGTTAGTCATTGATATTGTCAATTTTGTGGATTAACGACCGTTCAATAGTTACTAGTACTACATAAGTAGTTCAAACTCCGGTGACCAGGTCAATTTGATTAATTGCTATAACATATTACGTTTAGTTGTCAATAATGAAAACACAAATTTACATTTTATTGGTTTTCCTGTGTTAATTTAGAAACAATACAACTTGGACAACGATTATTTAGATATATAAAATTAGTTAAAAAATCAAAGATTGTGATTGATTGATTGACTATTAAGCGTCCATTTCTATGCCACCGAGGGCTAACAGACAATCAGTTAACCTAACCACTATGTATTTGGATCCTGAAAGGTAACCAGTACTCGAGCACATCCCATCTCCTGCAAGAACTTTCCCATTTAAATCAGCGGTTGGAGACGAATAATAATGAGATACAATGTCGTATATCGATCATCACGGAGACTGTTGCCGGGCGGGGATTCGAACTTACGACCCCTGGATTGATAGCCAGACGCGTTACCTGCTTGTGAAACATTGCTAACACATATGTGGTATCATTACACTGAAATCAAAGTTACAGTAGGTTGTTTTTTGTTTTAATATTTAAGGCTATTTTTATGCCATCAAGGGCTAACCGACGACCAGTTAAACATGAACTCTTTCCTGTGATTCCTGTAACATAAGCAAGTATTCGTCTCAAGCAAGCAATTGATAACTTTCTCACACAAATCAGCGGTAGGAGACTAATGACAATGAGATACAATGTCTTGAAATATTTTGTTATATAATAGAAACCAAAAATATAATCCTGATCTAGACTGTTTTATTCAGATCCATAAGAATACATATGATAACACCACTCATGCACTTAGACCCGGCTTCTATTTTCGAGCTACACCGAATGAACATCACGATTCCAGGGAACCAGAAATGCAAACACCCCCGAGTACGAGACAACATTTTACGACCGCCTTAAAACACGCAAGTCTGCTGTTAAACCATTTGTTCTACATCTTGTCTGAAAATAATATAATAATTAATGACTAGTGGACCGGAGTGTGCAAGTAAAACATACGGTCATTCGGGAGTGATCTGCACGTCCACTTTTACTGGCCACACTGTCATATTTCCCTATGCGTCTCATTTCTCAATATGAAATTGTGTACGTTCCCAAGTGACAGTCGCTCGCCGTGGCGGAGTGCGCGTGGGGTCTATGTTGATACATATGGAATCGAAGTGGACAAGAAATAGCGTCGAAGTTATAGTATCTTTGCTAAAATATGAACATATTTATATGGTAACAGCGAATATTAAATATACTTCAGTAAGTACAAGTAATGGTATTGTAACTCATATTGAGTCGACTGTGCTATCGATAAATTTGAATGTAGACATTATAACAACGTTATCCAAATATTAAATCAATTAACCTTTTTAATTGTGTTTCAAGTGGGAGGTTTGTATTTTCCTTCATTGTAAGAACGACAATATTTTCCAGATATCTTTTGGAAAAATATATGAAAATATGGGTTTAAACCCCCTCCCTGGATCCTCGTCTGATTTAAAACTATGGTTAGTTGTTTTCAAAAGATATACATGAACGTTACCACAATGGCGTCGAATGTGTTCCTTATAGTTCTTCTTGGTACAATTCAGTTGGAATTCGGAATGACTTTACGCCGATGTAAGTTCTATTTAATTTTATTAATTGGATGTAATTGAAAATGTTTAAAGGGATGCACGGCAACCTTGGTAATAAACTTTTCACTAAAGTATATTTCTTCAAAACGTATATCTGTATGATGCTAGAATAATTCGATATGTATGCTGGCCATTAATTTCGTTTTGTTGTTTTAAACTTATAGCTGTTACACACCGATTATGAAAAAGTGCTGGCCCCGGTTTCACGGAAATACGTAAGCATATACTACTGAGTTTAAGAAAAATAACAAACAGTAACAGTATGTTCATGAATACTAAAATTAAGTTTAAGTAAAACAGAAGAAACGGGCTTCAACTTCGATAAATTACGCTCGAAAACTTCCCAGGTAGAACCAGTACTAACCATGTGCGGACAGTTTAATTAGTGGATGAAGACCTCAGAATAAATCCGAGTAGAACCATCGTCCTTCCGTAAGTCACTGAATAACTTTCTCACTTAAAGTTTTTGAAGCAAGCGGGACTCGGAACTTACGACCTTAGCGGCGAGAGGCAACTGATAATGAAAAAATGCCTTAGACCAGTTGGCCACGGAGGGCCCTCTTTTTCTTTACTCATACCTTTTAAACAAGCATGACTTCACAGGGCACTCGTTTGGCCGATTTTGGGGCCGAATATCGGCCCCATTCCCCTCCTAAAATAATATGTTTTTTCCCCTTTCTAAGAAAAAAAATCCCTTCGAAAGCAAAAATAAAATCGGAAGGAAAATCACGAAGTTACTCGTTGGCCGGACATAAGAACGAATAGTTTTGAGTATGAATCCAATAAAACATTCACGAGTCTTCTCTTTTGATTGACTGTCCAATGAATTTTCTCGTAACAAGTCGGTATGGATTCATTCGAATATTGCCCTTAGCAGGTGAAAAATGTCACATAATCAAATACATTACCGGCGAAAAATAACATCGAAAACAGCAGATAATTGTAAAAAAATAGACATCTTATTCAATCAGAAAAGTTTGCAAGCAAAAAAAAATATTAGAAAACCGCATGATCCATCCCACTACAAGCTCGCTAGATCCTCAAAAATCCTCTGACGTGCCATGTTCCGATTCCCAAAAACGTAAAGCCTCGCGGTCTGAAGCTGTGTCCAGTTCTGATTCTGATGGCGAATCGGACATTGTCCATGTTGATAAGAAACGTCATGTATTAGTACTTGATAATATGTTGTTTGACACAACTAGATATGAACTCTCTTTCAAGTGGTTGTATTATAGTGCCTCCAAGGAAGGTTACTGCTGCAAATATTGTGAATTTCTGTACAGTAGTACTATAACTTTTGGAAATGATTGAAAACAGTATTAATCAGTGTGAAAAGTAGTAATATTTATATGGCTAAAAATTCCCCCATTAGTCTTAAAACGACGAAAAATTCCCCTTCCAGAGGGTATGGGTACCTGTCTCCAAAAGTTGTCTAGTGCCCTGCTTCACTAGTTTAAAAAATAAAAATGTGGATACGTTCTTAAAATGGTACCAGATAACAATTCTTGGAGGTTAATAGGATTTGATTCGATACGTGAACACGACAACCATTTTAATACTGTGCGTTATTTGAAATCATGAGCTTTGTTTTATGGCTTCTACACAACGGAAATGCACGTCATCAAAATAAATCGAATTCAGCTAAACTGCTGGGTTGCATTTCACAAACAAACTTACGATAAAATCAGAAACTTTCATACTATTTTTCATGGACATCCATATGAATTTAAGATTGTATTTTCAGAAACATACCGTTTTATGAAATATTCGATCTTAGGTTGGGTTAATCTGGATTGATATTTAAATATTATGAACGATAATTACTTTCGTTTACGACCTATTTTTATCGTAAGTATTTTTTTTGGTGATAGTTATTATTTCCTTCATTTCGCCGTGGGATAACGGGTTTAATCAGTTTTAATGGCATATACTATGGCGGTTTTAATACTTTTCGTATCAAGATCATAATTTAATTAAATTTTCTTTACAAGACAATATTTTAAGTAAAAATCAGATTCAAGTAAAAATAGATTTCCAGCCTACTTCGTACAGATCTATATGCACTATACTTAGATATAGCACTGTTATAATTAACTTGTGGAGCGCGTGGTCCAATTGTAGAGCATCGGATCCCCATGATGGGGTCGTGGGTTTGATCCTCCGCACACTGCTATATGTGGTGTCCTTGAGCACGACACTTTTTCCGCATATACTGAGTACAGGTTCTACCCTGGAAGACTTCAAGCATGAAGTTATTACAACTTGTTTCATAATCGAATTCAATTAAAACAAGTTTAATAACAACTTACCAAACTCGATTAGTGAGCTGCAAAAACGGAATCTGGTGACGTCATCTGGAGGGGAACACATTGAGATTTATAGGCGTTACTGACTGTGGTTGGCAATGTATAGTTTCACCAGTGACATGTGTTAACAGCACACAACCGAGTTATTTATCCGGTATCGGCAGTGAATGTGAATTTGGAATATTTTTCCGGAACGCTTATGTTTGTTAAACTCACACATTCAATGGTGGAAAACTTAATATTTTAAAGAGGTTCGCAAGTCAACAAGTGTGTTTAAGCAGAAGTATTAATCAAACTGTTCACTGCTACACAAGCGCCTGGTTTTATGTGACTGGTGAGGTAATGGTAAAATATTATTAAAAGCGGCGCTATGTCTGGTAACGAAACATATGACCAAAGATCGAAGAGTCATTGTTAACACACAAACGGCTATGCTTAGCAGACACTTTATCCTTGTATTCTTCTGAGGAAGACTTTAAGCGTGATTTGTTGGGTAGAACTGATTTTACACTCGATATTAAATAAATATGCAAGTTGAAAACAAATAGTTCATTCTAAAGTTTTTTATTTTACCGACAACATATCGCGACGAATTAGTTTACAACATACAGTCGCCTTTGACTTCTAATCACGTGCCATTAAAGCAGCTGACAGTCGCGTTTGTTTCCCGTCACATGTGACAGCATGTGCCGCTACGTTGGCAGAGGGCATTCATGATTAATGGTTATTAATGAAGTGAAGTAACTGCAGTATCTTTATCTACTTTGGAATATTTACTATAGTCATGATTTATTTAAAGGGAATATAGATTTTATCACGAAAAAAAAAATGCTATAAATGTCTTAAAAATATAATCATTTTTGAAACGGATAAAAAGCATCTCATTGTCATCAATAAATAAAGTCCGAATGGTTTGGTATATCAAATTCACCAAAGCGTGACAAAATCGATGTTTTAGTCGGAGTGGTACCCTTGAAACAAAATCCCCGTTCTAAAATAGACCGCACTTAAATACTGCTTTTCGACCTTCATATCGTTATTCGGCCTCGTTCTGAGATGAAACAAAATTTACAACGTGTGAACCTGAAATTGAAATCAAAATGAAATCCCGTGACCCTCACAAAATACTTTGCCATTTTAGGCGGGAAATCTTTTTTAGTCTAACCTAGGCCGTAGCCCAAGTTAAGAAACCCCTTTTCAACATATTTTGTTGGCTTGTTTAAATAGATATCATTTTGGCAATAAGTATATATAGGCATATATTGAAAAAAAACAACAGATTTTTGTCAATTTCAAAATTTTGAAAAATCCTGTATCCGCTGTTTGAACAATAAGTCGGCGCACTTGATCTTTAGATTACGTATAACAACAGATTGAATATAAACAACATTTTTGTAGATCATTATTATTTTTCTTCTACATTAGAAATACATCAACATAGGCGGAGGAAATAAATAACATGCGAAGTCTAGCATAACATTACACTTATAATAAAAGCTGCAATATGGTATTTTGTGTGAATTTAGTTGTTTTAACAAATAATTAAATAAAAAAAGCGGGGCGGTAGTACAGTGGATAATGTTGCCGCTCACGCCTGAAGTCGTGGGCTCGATCCTAGACTTGACCCCAGGGCCCTCAACAATTACACTCAGTATTGGATATATTACCCAGGAAGTAGACTCGAGATCGTTTCATATAATCTCTGAGCTAACTTCGCAACCGATGCTAAAACAAATAAGTATAACATAATATATAATCAAATAAACCAAAAGTTTCAAAAGTTCGAAAATCAAACTGATAAAACTCATCAATGCATTAAATTTGGTTTCACAACATTATTAAAGATATATATTTTAACCGCATTATGAACTGTCTGTCTCGTATATAGAGGTATGTTTAAGGTAATGTTTATTTCATGAATAACACATGCAAATAGGAACTTGTTTTTCAGTTATTAAAAACACTTAAGTGCGTTTTACAGTTTAGCAGTTTAATAGATGTATAGCCCGGAGTCAGTATAATCTTCCTGGGTGGGCTATCAAGTAATACGGCACAAGTTAGTGAGTCAGGTCAACTTTAACTATTGTCTAAGAACACACTTGATGTCATTGTAATTCATTAAACACAAGACACTATGCTGATGTTGCTATTGTAACAATGCTTTCTATAAAACTTGCAATATGACTAGTATTAAAGAATTTTGTGTTTTTCCAAATGAACGGTGTATACCAAGGTAATTTATAGAGTTTTCTTGTGTTTAATCACGTCTCGAAAGCGAAATGGCGCGACAACGCCGAAGTAGTTCTGTTTCTGATCAGTTGGAAAGCATTAGCGTATACCAATATACTGAATAAAACAAGTTGAGCAACGAAAATACCTGTAAAAATATTGATGGGACATTCAAACCCCTATAGGTACATAGCTAGTCATGTAAAGTACAAATCTCATTACTAAAAAATAAATGCAACACATGACACGCAGATAATAAACAAACAATAAAATGTTAAATTCAAATTAGAAATAATATATTCATTTTACAAGTTTTAGAGGGAAGACATTTAACGTACTTTTAAATACATAAGTAGATCAACACACACAAGTTATATGTATACATTTTGATTGAAAGAAATCACGAACACTAAAAGCTTGATGAACATATTTTACATAGAAACAAGAAAACTGCCTTTTTCTTATGTGGGGATGCACTGTACCACATGAATAAGGATTTTTTTAACTAGTGTGAATTTAAAGTTAATTAACTGTGTTATATATAGTTTTTCTGTTACATGTAGTTTACATGGAGGATAAATGTAGCGGCACTATAAATATGGAGAGCGCAGGAATACCTGCCGGTCGTCTTGGTGTCACGCGACGATCTAAATATAGAAGTACGCTCAGCTGTCATGTGACCATTGTTGCTCCACCCGAGAGGAAGATTATTGTTGTTTTCAGGTAACGCTCTTTTCATTTTTCCAATCAATAGAAAATGTCCAGTTGACACTTAAATTAAATATTTATAGTCTTCTTAATCTACGACACAGGGTCCTCCGTGGCCGAGTGGTCTATGGCGCCCTCTCAAGATCACTTACCTCTCACCGCTAAGGCCGTAGGTTTGAGTCGCGCTAGTTACTTGCGGAAGGACGGTGGTTCTACTCAGATTCATTCTGAAGTCTTCTTCAACCAATATAACTGAATATGCCATATATAACCTGAAATATGTTGAAAATGGCGTTAAACCCCACTCAAAAAAGGAACGTCTACGACGCTCGTTTTTATGACCCCCCACCCCCAAAATATTGTTTTGCGCAGCGTCCGTCCGTCCGGTTACCGGCCTGTATCTTTGTCATGCATAGATAGATTTTATAACATGACGACGTGTCGCGAGTAACACCCACACCCGTACCTCAAAGGTCTAGGTCACAATTCGAGTTTGTTTGAATATGAATACACTTCAAGTCTGTGTGAGATTTCATGTCCGGCCTGTAATTTTGTCATGCATAGATGGATTTTAATGATACTTGCTACAAATGATCAACATAACATGACGTGTCGCGAGTATGACCCACACCCGTAACTCAATGGTCAAGTTCACTTTTTGAGTTTGTTTGACAACACTTCGAGTTTGTGTGAGATTTCTTGTCCGGCCTGTAACTTTGCCATGCATAGATGGATTTTATAAATACTTGCTCCAATTGATCAACATAACATGACGTGTCGCGAGTAAGACCCGCACCCGTTCCTCAAAAGGTCAAGGTCACAATTTGAGTTTGACAAAACTTTGAGTCTGTGTGAGATTTCGTGTTCGGCCCTCAACTTTGTCGTGCATAGATGGATTTTTATAAATACTTGTTATAAATGATCAACATAACATGACGACATCTGGCACTTAATACTCCAAACTCCCACTTTAAAGGTCAAGGTCACAATTTAACTTTGTTTGACAACACTTTCAGTCATTTTGACATTTCTTGTCCGGTCGTTTATTTCTGTTCCATTTCCACATAATTTGTTAAATATATGGTAAACATGTATTGATGTGAATAGAATATTGTTTAAACTAAATATGTTACTGTACATGCTCTAATTCGATATATTTGAAAGGTCAGTTCAAATATCTACCTAGGATTTATCTATACCGACGGTATTTCTTTATTTAATTGCAGAGAGATGGACATAGAATGGGAACAAAATTGTGACGATGATTTTGTCACTTTTCACAACGGTCCAACTATGCTTTCAGCTGTAATAGCAGGTAAATACATTTAATATACATGTTGCTATATATAGTAACAAAAACATTATACATATACTTTTCTTCCCATACCGCATTCACTCCAAGTACATATAACACTAGGTATAATTGTCTTCCCATACCGCATTCACTCCAAACACACATAACATTATACGTATAATTGTCTTCCCATACCGCATTCACTCGAATATATACTGAACTGAACAACTAACACGCCACCTGACCTCTCATGTATTTTCTCAAAAAGTATCGAAGCAATTCCCTTTAAATTGGGACTTCAATGAGAAAGGACATTTGGGCTATGATAATTCTGTTAATGTCTTAATGCAAATTTTAATAACACTATTCTATACTTTGACGAAGATATTGAAAATACAAAAGTGGTAGGTTAGCTGTTCCGTTCAGTATATATAACCGGCGTACTTGTTGTTTAACAATGCTTATCCACTGACTTGATAACAGACTGAGGCAGGACAATATCAATTTAATATACACGGTTAAGTTCGAGTGGACCATTCAGTATTTTTTAAATATATCTTTGAACCGTTGTCTAAATTTATCAATTTTGGTACCGAAGTAAAACTGATAAAAATGTTGACCTTTTCCAATTATCAACCATGCAGTCTAATAGTTCTGTTTCGAATTGAAATTATAACGGACTGGAAACAAAAAAGGATTTAACATCATAATTTATTATCATAGAAGTTTTATGTTCGTAGAAAGTCGAAGTAAGAACATAGATATCAGCAAACATAGTACAAAACAATTTATATTATTTCACTTTAAAAATTTATTTTTAACGGTGTCAAGATAAGGCCTCCTGATAAAATAAACACACACATATATATACACCTTTGTCATTCATTTGACTTCTCCGATCGAAAAAAAGTGAAAAGAAGGGATATGGACTGAGCAAAATAAACATTGCCTGTGGATGATATAAAATTATTGCAATATTAAACAGCGCTTCCTGACGGCCTGCCCTCGTAAGTAAATTCAAGATGGTTAGTGTTGTTAATAGTTACAGGGTAAAATGCAAAGAATGAAATTTCATTAGAAAGATCAAAGGGCCATATTATTAAGAATTATTGAAAATGAACACCAAGACCACAGGCACGTGTCCAGCGATTTTTTTTTTTTCAAATATTATATATATATATATTGAAACAAGGTTGGTTGTACAATTGACGACAACTATGGCTTTATTTACCCGTATACGTAAACAATGACGTTCGTATTTACAGGTTTACCAAATCGGATGTGCGGTCATAAACCTCCAACCGGAAGCTTCGTCACAACCGGAAACTCACTGACAATTTTCTTCCAGAGTGATTTGTATAAACAAGAGAACGGATTTGAGATCGTCTTTACATCGTTCCATAAATGTAAGTTTGTGAACATTCTGTATAATATATAAACTCTATTTTAAGTAATCAGCAGTACACAGTGTCAGTTCTACCGGACTTTATTAAATATGTGTTATAAAAATAATAGAAAAAAGTATTCCTAGTACCCCCTAAAAATCGCGATGATACTCTAGCTTGGTCGTTAATGGAAATTTAGGCAAACTTGTGAAAAGAACAAAAACGAAACTGAAGGCCAAACTACTATAAAATTGATTTTATAAGATGTAAACACTAACTTGTACAATAACTTGATATAATACAGAGCATAGGAACTAACAGTATTAAGGTTGCTTTTGGAACCAAATGTCATTTTACTGTAAGGCCTAAAAAAAAAAAAGGTTTGTTTCCTGTTACATGCCCAAAAAAATATGGGTCGGTAGGTAGGGATTTTTTTTTTTTTTTTTTTTTTTTTGTCGTTACCACACTCCTTTATTAAATGGAACATCAAAATGAATGAGTTTGTTAGTTTCTATTACATGATTATATATGTCATTTTGGGGGTAGTGGTGTGAAAGTAATATATCTTTTAAATAGTACTCAAATTCAGATATGAAATCTGAAGTGGCTATAATAAACTGAGGAAGATGTTTGATATAGGCTACACTGTCTTCGCAAAATTATACCTTGCACCGTTTCTGTGAGTCTATATCGTCTAGGCGTATGCAGTGATTATTTTATAATGAGATTACGAGCGTCTAAACGATACAGCGCGTCGGTGCGTAATAATTACTTCGTTGTGAAAATCACCAAAAAGAGCGCGAAATCCGATGCCGATTTTTTGGACATAAAAACTTTTGAGTCGGCAGTTAAAATATAGGGTCGGTCGGGTTACCGGAAACAAACATCTTTTTTTTTTAGGCCTAACCATACATGTATTTATCTTTTAAATGTATATATATTTTATGCCATACTAGTTTATTTCCGTATTACCAGCAAGTCAGTCACATTTAAAGACAACTGGATGAATCGGGCCATACTTTAGTTACAGGGATATAATGCCATTCTGATTATCAAACACTATTTATAGATATAATTTAAACATTAAAAGTGATTAGTTGTACATTCTACATTTTGCGTGTGAATAATTTGGAAATACTTTCTGTGGACTCATAATATTTCATTGGTATTTAGTATATTTTTTACATTTTCAAAAAGGAAAAGCCTTTTTATGTTATGGCGTGGCGTATGTAATGCATATAAATTGTTGTAAAAAACAGCCGAGCTTATAACTTATTACATTTTGACATTCCGTAATGACTCGGGATTGTTTTCCGACTGTTCCTCTGCCATTGTTCGGAAGTACAGATGGATTGCACATTAGTTACCGTCCGTCGCCGTTACGAACGGACTCGTGGTTACCTGTTTTATGCCGAATGTGTTCACCGGAAAGAAACGACCATTGATTTGTGAATAAAAAAAACTCGTTCGCATTTATTAGTTTAGTTCATGCATCTTTTTTAAATCTTGGTTTGTATACTTTCTCAGAGGTCAAATAAACATGCAAAATTGACCGAAATAATGAACAAAAATCAGTCGTTTTGGAAGTTTAATAATCCATTAAATTGACATTCAAGTTCCAAACTCGAAATTAAATTTGTAATATCACACCTGTTAAAAGTGACTTGTAGGCCCAACGCCTATGCATTTCCCTATGAAAATGGTATTGTTACAAATTTCACTAAAATAAACATGTTTGATCTTATTTTAGTAATTCATTTTTAATCGCTTTGTATATTTGACTGCAGATATAGCAAACAAATAAAAGCATTATTTCTGAATATGCTTTTGTATGTCTATTGTAGCCGACTCGTGTTTTATAGACGAGATGCGTTGTGACAATGGCCGCTGTATTGCTGTGTCCTTACATTGTAACGACTTTGACAACTGCGGGGACGGGTCTGACGAGTGTCAGGTACCAATCTCATTTTTCTTATATGTAGAGATATGTCCATAGGACAATGACGTTCGAAAGGTTTTGAGACAATGCAGATACAATAATAAAATGTTTTACCTCGCGAATTTTACCGCTTCCCAAATGAGTTTTAGCGTGTTTTTTTTTAAATCTGTGTAGTTGTTTTTCCTAAACTCTGTTTTTAATCACAATATTAAAATCCAGCGCCTATCAACAGTTTTAACGTTGCACAATGACTAACAGTTTGATCGCATTCAAATTATAGACGAATTAATGTCATAAAATGACGCTTAATGAATGACGTTTTCACACGAAAACAACTCCGAATGCATCCATTTGGTAACTATAGTATCCAGGAATGCATCCATTTGGTAACTATAGTACCTATAAACCTAATATGTTTTGACACTATTATTCATTTTCATACTAATAGTTAGGATCTCGTATTGTATCGTAAATTAACTGTTGTCCTTTTAAAATTATGACAATCACATTTTAATTGTATTTGCATTGTCTCAAAACTGTTCGAATATCTCTCGTATGTAAGTAAATATAGCTGCCAAAAAATAAGTCTAACGGGGATCATTAGTCGCGAAAAATTGAATCTATGTTAACAAATATCGACTTTTGACCTGTATTTTATAATTATACAATTACAAACCAAACACTAGTTAAATAAAAAGCTATTGATTGGAATCTTTATTTTACCGAAGTATGAATAACTCTTGTTAAATGTAACCGACGATGACAAATATCGAACTTTACCTGTATTTCATAATTATACAGGAATAAATGTAATACAAATTAAATACACACCCTACAGAATACATTGATAATAATACAAGTCTTTACCTCGAATTGCGGGGGCATAAAAAGAGTCATCCGTGACTAAGTGAGTCAAGACTCTTCACTGAGGTAGTGGTTTTGAGCAGTCCAAACACTAAATGCTATCCAGTTGACAGTTTATATTGGCAAATGTTAGGGAGAAAAAAACAGACTTGAAGTAATGCAAATCAATACGAAGTATGTATGCTGGGAAACGTGATTATAAATGCTAATTTATAAATGGATCTAAAGTAGGACCGCCATTTAGTAATTATTCAATTAATAAAAAAAAATGTTTAATTGTGAAAAAGCGAAAAGGTGACCGTTTGCATGTGTAAACTGTGCTTGCTGTCCATGTTGTAAGATGTTAATGTCCATGTTGACGAGAGTTATTTATTACATATTTATTTACATAACATTTCCTCTACACTACAAATAATACTTTTAATATATCTGGAACACGGTGTCAATATTTCATAGTAAACTGCAAAACGAAATTCAACTAAAAATGGTAAGATATTCTTCCTTACCGCTTCTACCACAATACATTTTAGATGAATCTGCTACATTGACAATATGGGAAATGACATTTAGAATTTTTTTTTTATAATTATACAGGTACACGCGAAATATTAATTTAAATACATTGACAAGTTCCGAAGTTATTAATCGGTAACCTGAGGACACTTGATGCTCCTTTGTAGAACGGACCCAGCTCTCCCGATTGGGTCCGTTCAATAGCAATGTGGGGACAGCCACATTTTAGCACATATATTGGTCAGTTGCTTCAACTGATGTTTGATTGACTGTCAAAGTTCAGTAAGCGTTCAATTGCTATGAATTCCCTGCTTTTTCATTGTGGGTTAAGACCTGGTTCGGGAGATATCAGGTTCTGGGATAGAATGGCTCCCTCGCCATTCTTTGAATGGCGGGGGCATCAAATGTATCTTTGTACAATTCTGGTTACCCTGATCTCTTTTTATTATCGACGAAATAGCTATAAATTGTTTTATTGTTAAGCTTGTCTCATCGCATTTACAGGTCAACTCCGAGGTACTTGTTGCCATTGTCCTTAGTGTATTTCTGTTGACGGTTGTAGCTATAGGCTCCATTACCCTCTACCGCAAACGGAAACGCAAACACAATGACAAGGTTAGTAATTAACGGTAACCAGTAGTACTTTATCACCAAATAAATCATGTATGCACCCTATGTCCTCCGTGCGTCAGAACACGTCAATTGTGTTGTATCCACCAATCGGGTGGTACAATGTAAAAGCGATAGACGATTTCAATATATTTCTAATATTATTTGTTTTCAACATTGCATAATGTAACGCGGTCCAGGTTACACGAAGGTATTATGTTCAGTGGTAATCGCATTTACTTTTCGAGTCCAGACATCTGCAAAAGCATTTGCATATACGATTGTATGTTAAGCTATATAATAATACATCACATACGCATTTGGATGTTAAAATATAACATACCACAGGTTAAGATATAACACATCTCAGACACATTAGATGTTAAGATATCACAGGCACATTTTGAATATTAAGATATAACACATCAGACACATTTTGAATGTTAAGATAATATAACACATAACAGACACATCTTGGATGTCAATATATATATATATATAATTAGGCAACAGACAAATTTCGGATATCAATATATACACAATACTCAATATACCCATATTGGATGTTATGATAAACACATACATGTTTTATTTCACAGAAAATGACAGTTGTCAAAGCGATGGCACTCGAATATATCAGCAGGTCATCAGGTAGTCCAGGATCGATTGACATTATACCATTGCGAGAACTGTGCCTTTAAAATCGTATCCTCAGAGAAAGAGAAACTGAAGAGAGAAAAAGGGAAACAACTTCATGCGAACCAGGAGTCTTTTGGCACTCATGTGAATCATTCCCTGTCTTTAGACGAAGATGGGGCTCGAGAACTCGATCTGCCAAAAATGAAACCGCTGCCACTTAGGTTAGCTCAAGCAAGGACGTCCATATGAGCGACATTAATATAAAACACTTATATAATTAACGTCTTTAAAAACAAATTTTACTACGTGTAAGCCTGTATCAACTGCGGATCTACTCTTTACACTTCCACCCATTATATCGTATATATTTCATAAAAATTCACTATATTTCTTCTGAATAACGTGTACTCATTCAAATTTGTGTTGCGCCCCTGTCAACTGAAATCGTGGATCCAACCCTAGTAAATAACAAATGAAATTGAAATCGAAATGGAATCAAGTGACTCATATAATATGTCACAAAATATGTTGCAATTTTAGTGTGAAATCTATTTTAGTATAACCTAGGCGCGTAGCCCAAGTTAAGAATTCCTTTATATTATATTTGTTTGAAATGTTTAAATAGATATCTTTTCGGCTATACGGTGTCAGCGAGTATATATAGGCATGATATATTGGAAAATATATATTTTAAAAATAAATTCTGATGACTTCCCTTTAGAGGCTATCGAGTAAATATAATTCTTTTATTTGAAAATACACCTCGATGAAGTAATACAGTGTGTAGTATAATTTAATTATTGCACACACAGAATTCATTCTTGAATAGTGAACAATTAACAATACAATTCCTATAAATGAGCTATTTGTAGACTGTACAACAGATAGACATAGTTAAATATGTAACATATAGGAAGACAAAATTCATTTCATTTTAGAAAAACTATGTCAAAATACCACTGGAACATTTCAAATGGCCCCACTGGTGCAAAAAGGTACAAGTGCTTTCTTATTTCATATACACTTGGTACCTTATTGCTCTAATAGGACGAAAAATTGTTATTGCATTATTACATTGACAATATAAATTATGGAAGCATTAAAAAACTTGCATGCATCAATTAAAAGTTTTGGAGATAGTAACATTGCTTTGAAATTGATATTTAATAGTATGTAACGGAGAAACCGTTTCTAGGGTGAATATACACCTGGAGAAAAGGTTAAGCACCTGGAAATTTGATAATGAATAACAACACACGTTCTGTTTTGAGGTGACAAGTTGAGCTCAGAAAAATGAATGTGATGCGTAGTGAGAACCTTTCAACAATCGAAAGCCTGTACGTCTTGTTTTTTTACGAAAAATATAGAAGTTTAAGGTATGGAGCTGCATAATTTAAAGTACTTTTTCAAGTAAATATATTTTACTAAAAAATGACGGGTATTACTCTATGACGCAATCGTCAGTAACGTGTACAACAGGTAATTGATTGGGTAAGATGTGGCTCTTATTTTGTGCGTGCCAGTACTGCTAAAATATAGTCGTGCTCTAAATGAAAAACAATAACTCCAAAGATGGGTTGTCACCCATACTTTGTATTATTTAAAAGAAATTGAATATCGTGTACATTTAAAGCGGAAACCCAGAAAACGGGGCCTCTGAAAGTTCGCTGTATGACTGATTTGTTATTATTTTTATTAGTGACATTGACCATACATATGCCACATGTATAACCGAGCCAATTTGGACAGCTTTCCAGTGAACATGGGATTTTATAGACACAAAGTCATGTAAAATAATATAATCTGTCTTCCAACAGAAAACCTGAACATGCGAGAAATCCTGGAGGCAGAACTGGATTTTTTTCTCATTCTTTTAACAGAGCACAAAAACACATACTGAATTATTCATTCCTGTATCTAACTTGTGAAAGGAGATTCCTTTGTCTAAATTGTCTGAGAAGCAAAGTTTGGAATAGGCTCTATCCTGTAAGATTTTGGATATTGAAATAAAGGAATAAAATGGACGATAAAGAAAAGAAGTACTGCAACTGTGACTTATGTCTTTGCAATCTGATCATCTCGGCCTTTATATGCTACGCAATAGACCTCTGACATAATAAGGCGCCATTTCGGAACAACTCTCAGTCACATGATAAACTAAAATGGCGGCCCCCTTATGCTACCTTTGTTGAAGATGTGCAAGAGACTTTTATTTACTGTCTGGGAGGAAGAAAAACACGGATGTTATAAATGTGATTACCATCAACCCTTTCATACCTGTAACTATCGATATAATAACGCCATATATTCAACTTAATGACGGATACATAATGTGTTACTTTCACGCGGATGAACACAGACTTGTAAAACAGGTGAATAGCGTTGGTGTATTCTAGAGCTATACACGAGGTGTATTATACGGAGGAAACGGAAATACCTGATGTTTCACGATTGATGTCTTTGTACTGTGCGGACGATGCCAACCACCCCGCAAAGAAAGAGCATAAAACACATTGATTATTAAGTTACTTAATAATTATTCGTTGCCATTCACAATATAGTAATCCCTGTTAGACACGATGACTAAGCTTATCATTTTGCAGTTTAATGGTCATAAGCAATTATTTTTTATAATCAATTTAACTTTAAAATTCAATAGATATCATAGCACTGCTTGAATACACTTTTTCGATGTTTTTATTTCCATCCGAAGTACCAAAACACATCATGTAAAAGACTAAACGGAGACCTTACGAAATGTTTATCTCTCTTATCTCCCTTGTCTTGCTTAACACTGATTTCCGCCATTTAATAAAAACAATTACTAACCTTGTCATCTGGGAATCTAAGCTATGAACTTAAATGAAGTAATACAGTCATATATGTTCGAACCGAGGTCTGTTACAGGGATTATATTGGCATATTCACCGTCAATTCCCTGTCCTAAATACACACGCCCAGCATGACGAAACACTTATAACTAGAGATATACTGCGTCTAAAATCTGTATTACAAACATCTGGTTTCTGAGGTCACGTTTTTGTTTTTGTTTACATTTACCATTTTCAACGAACTGCTTTCGGGTTTCCGATCAATCATCGGATAACATCGTGAAGACTCGTTACCGATATCGTTTTCGAGTCTTTGTTCGGGAAGTTTACGGAGTTCAATGTAAACATTACGCAATACTTTATTGCGGGACGTATTAAAGTTTTGACCAATATTCAATTACTGCTAATTTGATAACTTTCAAGTATGATTGATTGATTGAATATTTAGCGTCATTTTTATGCCATCGAGGGCTAACAGACGATTCAGTTAACCTAACCACTGTTTCCTGGGATTAACCAGTACTCGAGCACACCTCGTCTCCGCAAGTAACTGATAACTTTCCCACTTGAATCAGTGGTGAGAGGACAAATGATAATGAGACGCAATGTCGTATATCAATCATCACGGAGACTGTTGCCGGGCGGGGGATTCGAACTCACGACCCCTGGATTAATAGTCAGACGCGTAACCGACTGAGCTAATCGGGCCCGCATGCCAATATAATCCCTTTAAGATCATTCTTCTGTGAGCGATTCTGGGAAAGAAATCGGCCTCAACAGCTGCCTGGAACGGATCCGTCTCAAAATTATATGGACGAATTAGTTTATTTTTTTACGATCTGCTATGTTATATTAATGGGAATAAAAAAAACAAGTTTTCCATACCCAAGCAGTTCGTAGATTAAAAGATCTGATATCGCTGCTCGTTTACAGGGCATGGAAATACATGTGTAGTGTATAGATTATTGTATACTCAAACGCAAAAGAAAGTGTGCACTTTTTATTTTTTGATTATTTTAATTCTCCAAAGTATTAAGGTTGTCAAATTTGAAACATAAGAATATCGGTCGTTACGAAAAATCAGTCAAACTATGGCTAGTTATTAATACCCCAAATTACGATTTTGCAGGATTTCCACGTGGAACATAAGTATACATAAGTGTAGCAAAAATGACCAAGGGCAGACAACTCACGAGAGTAGAATACAAGTATACTCAAAATAAAATTTACAATTTTATTTTTAATAAAATTTACAATTTTATTTTTACATGAATAAAATAACGAATATACAATATATCTAAATTAAAGCTAATTACTAATCAATAAAAAACACAGCTGGTTTAAAGATGTCCTAAGATGGAATTAACACTTTTTTAATCACAAGTTATTTCTCCTACACGTTCCGTATATTTATGTCGCGATTCAAACTGCTTACATCACATTAATGTTATAACTTATTAAAATACACGTATATTGTATTGAAGAAACTACTACCGCGTCTGGATTATCGTAGATTTAGCGTAAATCGTCCCTCGTGGCGATGGCTATATCAACAGGGTTATCTTTCCTAGAGTACGTCTCCTCGTACATACCGATGGTGTGAAATTAAATTACAGACATTCTCGTCGGAATGGATATGAACGATTTATACAACTTAACTTAGATCTGATTACGTCCAAGTATATTTATCAGACATTTAAATAACTCAACCATATACAACATAATATAAAATTCACATACCCATCTGCCGTTATATAATGGAACAGAAACATTCTGAAATATTTTCTGCTAGACTGGACGGAGTTTCCATAAAACAGTCATGTCTGTACATTTATTTTTGTTTATTCACAAATAATTATCTCCATATATATATCATGCTTTGTGAATGAGCATCTGAAAAGATCCCAAAAATCGCAAATTCCGTTGTTGTGAATTTAATTATCTCCCTTTATGAAATTAAATATATATGAACTCACTGTATCTATATGATCCAACGGGTTTATAAATCTGTCCTTTATATAGCATGTGAGTAGTCATGAATCCTTAAATGGATCCTACTCATATAAAGCTATCACTTCATGTATGTAATTTTGTCCACCCTGTCCAGATGTGTTGCCTGTAATTCCATAGTATATAAGTCATGTAATAAAAAATGTATATGTTAAAAGATCTTAAAAACGTTACTCCTATCGAGCTATCGATACGTTTTAACAAACCCACTATCAATACAAGACCCTTTATTTGTACAAACTTAAAAACCATACTCATTGGGATAATCCATATCAAATTTGAACAAATTTGACTAACCGGTTGTTGAGAAGAAGATTTTTGAAGATTTCTATTTAAATCTTCTGTATAATCTCCTATGCAATAGAAACATCCATGTGAAGTTTCAGTGTAAATGGCTGAGTGGTTTCAGAGAAAAAACTGATAACAGACGACGGACAACGCGCCATTGCATAAACATTTCTGGCCAAAGGCCAGTAGAGCTAATAAGCTAAAAAATGATACCACACATGATAATATTCCATCATTGGATTTTCACAAAGTCAAAAATATAAATGCACACTTTCTTTTGCGTTTCAGTATATATCAAAGTAATTTCCTTATCGGTACAACTATCAAATTAATTTGTTTTATAACATAACTGTTTTGTTGACATGTAACTTACTGCAACACTATTTCTCCAGACGTTCGACTTATAATACGATCTTTGCATCCTCATTTGAACAAATACTTTGGAGACATGTTCCTGCAGCGGTGAATAATGTCTTACGAGGAAATTATGCTCTGTTTCATACAGGCTAACCCCTTGCCCAATGAAACTTCCCTTCTGACCATTGCTGTTTATTGTAACAATCGGATATCTTAACAAGTAGATGTCCAATATGGTCCTGTTCCAGCCGCCATTGCCGTACACGTTTGTTTGAGGTAATCAATAGGTGAAATATGAATAAATGGTTATCCACTTTGCAACGCTATTCAGTCTGCTTCTCCGCCCCATAGACAAACAGGAAGAACTTTTTCTGTTTGTTTATTATCCACTATTGTCCTCCCACCGAGCCATTTCTTTCCTGAATATAAACATAAAAACCTTCAATAGGGGGTAAAATAAAACGACTAACGATGTAGAAGTGGAACTGAAATAATAAAGGGGTATTAAATCCAACACAACTAAATTATTTTATCATACTACCCAGTTACAAATATGACTAACTTGGGTGTCATATAGATAATAACTGTATGTAAACAAAAACACGCCAGACATTTCGAATACACTTTAAAAAAGATAATCAATTGGAGAGAATTTGTATGCATTGACTGAGAAACAAGTTTACATATGAATGGTTAACTAGATACAAAACATGGACTCGTTAACATATGTATATTTAATACCTACTCATATCATACCACATGTATCCCTTATATACCTTAATACCGCGAATGCTCGTATACGAGTATTATCTCAAACGCGCGCACTTAGAATTTCTTACCTGGCACAGTGCGACAATTTAAATGGATGAGTACACTTAAAATACTGTACACCGGTAAAAATTTCTTGGGAGAGTTTCGACATTTCATGTTCTCTCTTTTAGCAAAACTAGAATCAGTGCAAAAATTCTTAAGTGTACAAACTCATTGTTTATGTTGATTTGAATCTTGAATGATATTTTTCATACAGTTTTTTAGTTTAATCATATTTTATTGGATATATAATTGTAGCAATGGGGTTTGGCCACAAATTCTCACAACATTAGTTACGGACCTTCCCCTAAAATATTACAAATAATTGAAAGAAAAAAAACCAACATGACATGGCATAAAACATGATAAAGGGTTAATATAAAATGAAAAGAGACGTACCACAACAGTGTGTACACACCAATTGAAATAATAGAGAAAAAAAATTTTCTTAAAAAATCAGTAATATCAATTCCATTTAGTTCTTATAAGGTTAACAAAAATTAGAAGACTGGAAAAGGAATAGGAATGCAATAGATGCATTTAGACACTATGCCGACTTGTAACACAACCATAAAAAAAGATTAACCCGGTATGATCTACATTGTTGTCATTAAAGTAACTGTTTACATATTCTAGATACATATCAATAATGATTATGAATATTTGTCAATCGTTAAAGAAAGCTTTTGTTTTTTCTTTATTTTTTATCGTATTGGATATAACAATGCTTTTCATGACGGATTTCTTAATTAGTACTCGGATTCAAATCTTTTTGAAGACTTAATAAACTGTTGTACAGCTTTAAATATTTTAGTATTATCATCGTATACAAGATTAGAATTGCCATATAAAATTAACCTTAAACCTAATTGGGTAGAATGCTCTATTTGAGCGAAAAAACTCAATTCTTGAAGCTACATATGTCACATTTAAAAAAGTAGTGCTCAGCATCTTCAGTCAAATATCCACAAGTACAGACTGGGATTAATTTTTAAATGGTTTAAATACATATCACTATTCAAATTACTGCAGTTATTTCTGATTCTAGCATGCAGAGTTGATACGTATCTGTTTCCCTCCGAGTAATAATTTGGAGGTGTTTTAGGTGCCATTCTTATATTGTTTTTAAAGGCAGATATACTTGAGTCTATCGCTCTTACTGCTGGGTCTAACTTGTTCCACAATGCAATCGAGGAAGGTATATAAGATTTCCTACTTATTTCAGTTCCTGCAGTAAGGAGTTGCTACATTATCTGAATTTCTTAATTGATAATCAGTAGTGTTGCGAATCAATGGAGGAATCAAGTCTCCTTTATAGGAAGAGATCATATTATTTGTGGCTTTGTACATGAACACAAGTTTTTATTGCTTTCGCCTTTCTTTGAGAGAAACCCATTCACACTCTGTATAAAGATTTTGTAAAGAAACTGATCTTGTTAATTCAGTTACAATTCTTGCTGCTTCATTTTGTAATTTTTCAAGTGATTCAGCAATATGACTTGGGCATCCATCCCAAACAATTGATGAATATTGAAAAAGGGGTCTAACATATGATAAGTAAATTTGATTTAGGGCATTTCTACTAAGGGTAAAATTCGATTTTCTCATTAATCCTAACACTTTAGATGATGATTTTTTAATATTTTATTTTCTTTATGAGTATCCCGTTTACCAGTGTTACTTAAGGTTAATTCAAGATGTTTGTGATTATCAACAAAAGTGACTGGAGTGTTATTAAACATAAGTTGAGGCAAAGCCTCACATTGATTAAAAGTAAATAGCATAGCTTCAGTTGTATCTGGATTAAACTTAACTTGCCACTGACTGGCCCAATTAGATTCATTTTCAAATCATGATTTATAATCCCTTCTATATCTTGAAGAAATGCGGCTGAACAGAAAAGTGAACTGTCATCCGCATACAATCTTGTTAAGCTTAACAATGATTCTGTTATGTCATTGACGAAACTAAGAAACAGTGAAGGGCCAAGTACAGAGCCTTGAGGAACACCTGCCGATATAGATTTGAGATCAGAGTTACACGTTTGAATCACTACTCTTTGTTTTCTATCACTAAGATAGTTATTAATCCAATTGAGCATATTGCCATTTACCCCATTTTCTTTTAATTTAAATGATAAACCTTTGTGCCAGACTCTATCAAATGCTTTAGAAATATCACAAAATGTCAAGTTTCAAAGTTTCAAGTTTATTGGCATATCAGCAAAACATTGCCTATGGCCATTTACACATTCAAATTAATTTAAATATTGCAAAGACATACAATTATATGAAATACAAACAAATACATACAATTTTATGTAATATAATCAAATACATACATATCACATATTCAAACTGAAGCAGTCATGGTATTTATATATCTATAATTACAGAATCATTTATAACCATATCAATAATCAATCAAATTGTTTAAAGTTTCTTGCCTTAGCTTTTGAGGTTCGGTTATAAATTTTGCCAGATTACAAATACTTTTTTTATTCCTTAATGACATAATGTTTTTAAAACTTAATATTTGGAAAAGCACTATGTTTAATATATTTACTTCTGATTGTTCTATATGTAGGACAACATAATAGAAAATGATACTCCGATTCAACCAACCCCCCATTACATACTCTACAAAAACGATTTTCCCTTTGTACATTTGTGTATCTCCCAGTTTCAATTTCTAAATTATGCGCACTCAGTCTAAATCTTGTTAATTTTTTACGGTTTGTTTCATTTGGAATAAAATCCAAGTAAAATTCATATTCAAAACATGTTTTAAATTTGCTTAAATAGTCTAATTTGGGCATATTTTGAAGAGATGTATTCCAGTTTTGTTAATACTGATCACAAATCCTTTGTTTTAACATGGAGAAATAATTTGCGTTTAAATTGAAATTCGACCAAATATCTCCAAAACCCAGTCGATTTAAAAGCATGTGCATACTACCAGCCCAACAGCTGGTATTTTGTAAAGTACATTGTTCATTAAAAACTTTAAATTAAATAGAATTGTTTTTTTTTCATAACTTTTGTCCAATAGCTTATAGCACGTTGTTTACAGATAATGGAGATCTCCCTAGTTCACCTAATACAGCTACGTTAGGAGTTTGTGGTTTAACACCTAAGATGCGTTTGCGAAACATAATATGTAATTTATCTAATTCCTTATTTTCATAAATACCCCAAATTTCCGATCCATATAATAAAATTGGCACAACCATAGAATCAAATAAAGATAATTTAGTTTTGATATCTAATTTAACCCTAGTGAATACTGAAAGTAAACTGTTATATGCTCTGATGCTTGATCTGATAATACCTTTACAGCATGTGACATATTTCCAGTGTAATGGAATTTAATACCCAAGAAGCAGAAATTATCAATAATTTCTATTTTTTTTTTTATTATTTATAAACCATTCATGGTTATGTTGTTTTCTTTTTTCAAAGATACAAATTTTTGTTTTATCTGCATTTATTTTTAATCCCCATTTGGTTGAATATTGAAATAAATTATCAATTTGTTTTTGTAAACTTAGTGGATTTGTTGTAAACAATGCTATGTCATCAGCAAAAAGTAACATATATAAATATAACTGTTCTACATCTTTGTCAGTTAATTCATTAAGATCAATAGTAGTGCTTATATCGTTAACAAAAAGAATAAACACAAGCGGACGAGTTGTCCCATACTATTTTTTCATAAGTTAAATTATCAGTTTTATACATCTGTAAATTATCAAAATTTAATGAAAAATGGATAGGACATTGGTCTGAGAACTCGGTCAAGTCAAAAACGTTTATATTATTTATACATGGAAAATTGTTAAAATTTGTAATAACATAATCGACAACACTTGCAGCTACCCTGTTACGATTTAAATTAGGACACGTAAAATTACCTTCTTCAAGGCGGCCGTTAACAATACTAAGTCCATTTTCTTTACAAAGGCTTAATAGCTCTGTGGCATATTAACATACCGTTGTAGGTTTATGTTATCAACCGTGTCTGACCTTTTACCTGTTCTGGCATTCAGATCACCTGTGACGTAAACATCACCTAGATTACTATACCTACTAATATCGATATTTAACTGATCGAAAAAATCAAATTCATAAAGAGGAGAAATAGCGCTTTTAAATATATCGTACAGGAATGCTGTTTACCATTGATCATACGTTCCATGGTTTTACAAACACAACTTGTCAAAGCAATTAGACGATAATTAATTTGGTCCGTCTTGTCTTGTCAAGGTTTGGGTACCGGAATAACGATAGCTTCCCTCCAAGACTCGGGGAAGTCACCCAAACAGAGTTAAATATATCAAGTAAAATCAATAAGGACGATTCGGGTAAATGTTTCAAAAGTTGATAATGGATATCATCAGTACCAGCTGATGTACCATGTGCTGTCTTTAAGGAATTTTTCAATTTACTCAAAGAGAATTTTTTATTATATTTTTTAGGAATTATTTGATTTAAAGTTAAGTTCCTGTTTTTCATTCTGATATTTACTTTAGAATTTTTTGGGTGGCAACTAGTAGTAGACGGGTATTTTCGAAAAAGTATCTGCCAAAGTATTAACGATATCTTTGGCAGATGTTGCTGTATGATTTTCAACTTTTAAATGGTTTACGCAACCTGTAGTATTCTAACCGCTGATTTTTTTCGGACTATATCCCACGCCTTCTTAAGGTTAGTACGAGAATTAAGCCTAGAGACGTAATTGCTCTAGAACTTCCTTATAATCTCCATTGATGTTACACATATTTTTGGTTTTCTTAAGGAGGTTAAGTTTTTAGTATGAAACCCGCTGACGGGTTAATCGGTTTTTAGTACTAATTATAATATGGATTTTATTCACTTTTTTCAATTTTTTTTTCATTTATTTTTTTGTAAACAGTTTTAATTAAATTTTAACCATATTAACTTAATGTTTTTGTCATCATCACATTCATGAATCTTTGCGCGCACAAAATGACCTATTTATGTGTCGACGTGCCGTAAAACATCATTCATTCATTCTTACTCTCCTAAATGGTACGTCATGCTTTTGCAAGAAAAATTGTCCAAATTAGGCTGTGTAGGTCGTAAATTAAATTGACTTAATGTTTTTTTTTTATCCTTGATTGTATTCTTGCAGTCATCATCATACCATGGTTTATGAAGGCGTTTTGGATTTGCCGAGGTTTTTGGGAGATTTTTTTCTGCTATACTGTATAATTTTGATGAAAACTGACTAGTAGGATAATTCGTATCGTTAAATAAATCGGGCTTTAACTGTTGCTCGCAAAGAGATTAGAACATATGCCAATCTGCTTTGCAAAGTTTCCAACGTTGATTTCTATCAAGAAGTGGAGGTCCAATATTTTCAAGAAATATTGGATAACGGTCACTCTCGCAGAGATCGTCACCAACACTCCATTAAAAGTCCAACAGAAGTGATGGCTCACAAACTGATAAATCGTAAAGTTTCCGATTCTGAAGCAGGATGTAAATATGTATGAGATATATTGTAATTATAAAGACATTTTTATTTTGATAAAAAAAATATTCAGTTTTATTACCTTCATCATTAATGTCTTTACAACCCCATATGTAATTGTGAGCATTAAAATCCCCTAAAAGCATAAACGGGGATGATAATTGTGTAATGTGTTTATCAAGACCTCCCGGATCAAGGCTTGCACTAGGTGGTAAATATAAAGAGCAAAATATTAGAACTCTATGCATTGTATCACTAACTGCAACTGCTTGCAGATTATTGTTCAGTGCAGTAGTGCTGTGCGGGACGTTTCTATAATAACAAGAAGACTCGCCACCAGTTGCTTTTCCACCTGTTTCACATATTGTATTATATAAAGAAAACTGTTTAAAAGTAGTTTTATCATTTGACTTCAAAAACGTTTCTTGAAGACAAAATGCAATAGGGTTATGTTCATTTAAAAGTAAAGTTATCTCATCATAATTCGGTTTTAAACCTCGACAATGCCATTGTATTATTTTATTTGAATTTGAATTGTTCATTTAGGTGGAAGTAAGGGTCTCCATATCAAGGTGTGAAAATTTATTGTGCAACCATATAGTCATCAGACTCTTCCGGTTGCCTCCCTGGAGCACTCAATTTAGCAGCGGCCAGATTTATTTTTCCTGCCTTGCGTGAACATGGACTCTTGGTATTACCAGAGTTCGTAGATGACGAGCTCTTGGTAACACAATATTGATGGAGCGATGTTACGATAGTACAATGGTGACGACGACGAAGACACGATGTTATACAACATCGTGTCATCCATATCGTCGTACCATCACCAGCGGGTTACCATAGTATTGCCTTCCTGTCTGAAATGTGCATAAACAAACACTTATTTGCAAAGATCATAAATACATTTATGTTATTAAAGCAAGTGGAAATCCTCTAGCAAATTTTGTTATTTTCTTTCAGGAATTTATTTTGTATAATATATATATATATAAAGCGAGTTATAAAATAAACATTGAATACGTGGTTGGTAACTGACTTAACAGATCAACACTTTGAATCGAGAGTTGTATTAGTACACTTTGCTATACACAGTTTGTAATATTTGCAATAACGTGAGCACTAAAGTGGTATATAAAGAATAATTTGCTTATTTCATGCTTTGAATACGTTGTCGATATTGCATATGTTGAATAAAGGAACTTCATCTATCATATGCTGGTTCGACCGGATAGCTCTCAAAACGAACACGCAGCACGGGGGTCTAACCCCGAAGTAGATGGTGTATATAAAGCAAAATATTAATGTCAGTTAAGATGTAATTTTCTTCTACGAGTACTTTCATAATGTGGTAAAATTGACTGAATATCTTTTAGCATATTAATGTATTGCAGTTCGCTTAAAAACACCTGCTATTCATTTTCTTTCGTCACTGCTGTTCTTTCACGCCTTATTATGTTATTCTATAGTTTTATTTGTTTTTGTTTGAAAATGCTGTGTTTGCATTCCTGGAATACAAATAACTAACAATGCCGACATGGTATAAATATTGGCATCTTTTTTGCGCTATATTGTTTGTAAATCTAATTCATTAATAAACAAAAGTTATGATCGATTCCCGTTTCGTCTGATTTTTTGTGTGGCGACATTATTTGTGATCACGTGATATTTTTTGTTTCCCCACCGTGGGTACACATTTAGGTTTTTTATTATTTGGATATCCGATCTGCTGTCCATAAACTACTTTTCTTCTGTCTATAAAATTAATTTAAGTTGTCATTCTTACAACGATTTTTTTTTTGGTGTTAACATTTTCTGTTAATTTTAATTCCAACTGAATCCTCCTTAATTAGTTTAACCACCAGTGTTAACCGATTCAAAGATGATAGAGTTGGTAATGTAAATATTGTGGTGTACGGGAATGTATCGGTATATATGTGCATTACTTCTGTCTCACATGGCTGTGTTGAGATTATTGTGTGGTTTGCAATATGAAATGTGGGTTTGCATCCTCACTGAGGTTGCCGATTTATCTTCTTTTCTTTTAATTTGATAACATTGGCAGTGAAGGAATAAAATTTTAATGAGCCATTTTTGTTTTGTGTGTCATATTTACACTTTCAATGGGCCATTTCTTAATAATCATATAGTCAAGCCTATAATAATCAGACATTATATTATGTACTCTATATATAAGTTTTCTGATGGTGGCCTTGACATTGAACATTAATTTTATGAAGAAAGAACTAAAATTATAATCTTTGATCGATTTCTGCATTTGATAAATCTTGTTATATACATATTTTTTTTCAGTAGACAGTATACGCTGCAATGCCAGTCAATGGCAAGTGATATTGTTTAATGATTATTCAATTGGAAGTGGTATCTTTAATGATGATAGTCATTTACATTAGAAACTATATAAGACATTTTAATAAATTTTATTATCAGCATATATATATATATACATATGAAAAGCAGGGCAGTAGTGAAGCTGGGAAAGTATTCGCCACTCTTACTGGAGATCGAAAGTTTGATTCCAGGCTCAACCTGATTACTTTTGAAAACGACACTGAATTCTGGTCATACCAAAGAAAAGGACCATTGATATGAGCTAATCATTTTCTTGAATTAATAATAAAGTTAATCTAAATAACTGTCGTAGAGTAACAGACAAACTTCTTAAAAACTGATTATCAGTTAAATACTTCAATGCATTGCTTAAACACATTTGTGATTTAATGAACATTTTCAAACTAAGTTTCAGTATTGAGGCAGAACATAAAAGACATCACGAATTCCTGGATAATGTAAATGTGTGCTATGGAAAAAGAGAGGAAGAAGCATTGTTTTGGGCATAAATACTATGAACAGAGCGTAAGTACAATTTTTTTTTCAAATTTGCACAAAACCAGTAGTAAATCTTTGATTCTTTTCACATATATTCCATTCAAATATTTACAATAATTTTAAAAAAAAATTGTTAGGGGAGAAATTATCTTTCTTCGTTGCTGTTTAACAGTTTATAGCACATAGTGTACCCCACAACGTGCACCTATATCTGTCCAAAATTATGGTCCAAAAAAAAGGCAAGAGTGGAGGCATTTTATGGTACACATTAGACATTCTTATCAATCTAATTCGATCGTGATAGATTCTTAAACAATTGCACAATTATCAGAAATCATAAATATATTGTCACGAATTGAATAAACGGAAGTGGACAATGCAATAAAACATTCGAGTATGACGTTAAGTTAGATATGCCACATCTGTATACCGATCAACTGATTGATTGCATACAGAAAATTGAAGTAAAAGTCCCAACATTACACTATGAATCGTAGTTTTAATGATGTGTCTTCTATTTTCAGACTAGTGAACTGCTTGCTGACAAATTAAATATGGATTAGATTTTACTTCCGAATAGATGTCAAGATAGTTAAGTATATGAATAAACATATCTTATTGTCGATAAGGTTTTTCCTGGCACTCATTAATCTTTGCTAATATGCCTTCTCCTTACAACCATTCGTGAGTGTGATATAATGCCAACTTAATAATGTATGGTATCAGTTTAAAGAACTGGAATATCGCTTATTTACATTCAGACACCAATAATTAATTTACAGATACTCACAAAATATGCATGAGTGCCAGGTAAATCATAACGCACAATACCTTTGGATAAAATATTTTACGACTACAATTATTGAGTCCGACATATTTCCCCCGATTTGTTGTACGACTTACTTGATAATTATACATGCAAGCTGTTAAGAATATTACACATTTACTCTGCATAATATTTCTTGCACTCTGCTCAGTGCATTTTTTGCAGGGAAAATGATATTATGTCTATCTTTTACATGTTATTGTTCCTCTTAAAACTTCATATTTTGTTTGGTATATTTGTATTGTACATAACTGTTATTAATAAAAGGGTTAACAAAAGTCTGTAAAACTTTATCAACTATTTATCATTTACAGCTCCTTAATAGTTTTCTCTCATTCGTTTCTTGCATATTAAAAAACTTCTGTAATCTGCCTATTGGTAGTGTTCTTATATTTTGAAATAGAGGTGTTGTCTCACCTTTTCAAAGATAGAAAGAAATGTCTTTTCCGTTGTCAGTGGAGGTGTCAACAGTTCAATGTTTTTGCATTAAACTCTGTTTTTCAGGATCTGTTTAATCTAGAGTCACCAGTTCGTTTAATTGTTGTGTCAAAATTAACATTGCCTACAAAATATTTTTGTTTTCAGATAAGCTGACCGTTTGCTTTATTACGACTTATAGACTTCTTCATAGCCTCATTGTTTGGTAATAAGGTCATACAGGTGATGTATATAAATGTGTGGAATTGTTTTTGTTATAAGTATTAATTTTATATTTATATTATACAGAAATCCAGTAACTGGCACACGTATGTGCCAGAACAGTCGATATTGTAGAAATTATTAATTTCCTAAAAAACGTAAGTGGTTTACAATAAGTATATATCCACATATATACTATAAGCTTATTTTAATTGTTTTATACTCAAGCATAAACTTATTAATAGAAACATAGGAGCTTCTTCAATACTTTCAGGTTACAAAAAGTTAATTGAAAAAATCGTGAAAAAGGGTTACTGCAATGTGTGTATATGTAAGCCTATGCATATTGTCTCCTGTTTTGCGAAAAGCGGGAAACACTAATTTGAGTCTGTCTGTCCATCCGTCCCACTTTGGTTTCTGTGCAATAACTTAAGAATGCCTGAATCATATCTTTTGTCACTGAATTTAAGCCTGTGTCTGTAATATCAATGATAATGTATGCTATAGAAGGACACAGTGTATAGATTTGGCATTTTATTCAAAGTTTACCTTCTGAAAATAAGATTTATTTTTATTTATTTATTTATTTATAATCTCTATTGTTAAATTGAATATTTTACATTTGTAAAAGCTTGTACAAGTTGAAATAACAGTAGTAATATATCTGACAAACACTTACATGTATATACCTCGATTCATTTAAAAGTGCTTTATTCCACTTTATTGTTTAATAAAATTGCTACATTTTGCGATATGAAAACTCAGTCCGTTTTCTTTCCATTATTTGTAAGTTAACTTTATCAGATCCTTCATATAAGTAGAAAGGCTGCCCTGCTCAAAACAGTAACAAATACAAACCAGTGAAATGTTAATGTCCGCTTTAGTCACTCATTCAAAGTTATTTCCCCTTCATTTCATATATTGTCTTTTCATAGTTTTCACATTTTATTTTGATCATTTGTTGATATTGTTATGTGATATATGGTAAAACTGAAATATAATACAGTAATGTTACATTTTTAAAGACAATTATTTACTTGAAGCCTTAATATTTATGTACATTGCATTTTGCATGTCCTTATCAAGGAATTCATGACATGACTTGTATGTGAAGAGTATGGAATGCCATCTGAGAGGTACCGAACGAACTGTGTTCAGAAACCGAATTAGATTGAAGTGTCATCGTAAAAAATAGAAAGGAAATCTGTAACTAGCTATGTATTGCTTGCAATAATCAAGTATCATGTTAAAACTGCTTATGGCTCCAGATTATGTTTGATAAGGCCATCTTTAAAAACAAGTGTTTACTGTGCTCTGACCAAGTATTTTCATGTCGTGGGCAGAGTTATAAGGTTATTATACACTTTATTAGACAATATAGATTTTTATTATTTGAGTATGTTGTGCTGAAAATCAGTACTGTAGGAGATTGCAGGAATTAAGTCCAATACAGTGTTTCATCTGTGCTGTGGGAGATTGCAGGAATTAAGTCCAATACAGTGTTTCAACACAGCATGGTCAAGTATATTAATAGAAGGTTATTTACAGTGTTTTGTACAAGACGGGAATATTTTGTACATTTACATATTGTGGCGAAAGCCATATTGGATGAGTCAATACTTATGCAAGTGCAATATGATTTTCCCCACAATACATACAAGTGCAATATATTCCCATAGTGTACAAAACAAAAATGAGCTATATTGTATCTGCGTTATGATACATTGTTGCTACTATAAGTACTGAGCTATATTGTATCTGCTTAATCGTACATTGTTGCTACTACATTGTTGCTACTAAAAGTACTGAGCTACATTGTATCTGCGTAATCGTACATTGTTGCTACTTTAAGTACTGAGCTATATTGTATCTGCGTAATCGTACATTGTTGCTACTATAAGTACTGAGCTATATTGCATCTGCGTAATCGTACATTGTTGCTACTGTAAGTACTGAGCTATATTATATCTGCGTAATCGTACATTGTTGCTACTATAAGTACTGAGCAATATTGTATCTGCGGAATCATACATTGTTGCTACTTTAAGTACTACATGTAAAAGGTTATTATACAGTTTACTGTACAATAATGTTTTTATTATACTAGTATTTTGTAAAAGCGGCCGAAAGGATGACGTAAATAATTATCGTCCTATATCTATTTTGCCAACATTATCAAAACTTATAGAAAAATTTATTCATATTTATTTAATGAAATTTATCAATTTATATAACTTATTGCATAAAACACAAAGTGGTTTAAGGGAAGGTCATTCAACTGAATCTGCATTAATTCATGATTGATAAATGGCTAACGGGAATTAATGATGGCGAGTTAGTTGGGACTGTCATGGTCGATTTTGTGAAGGCCTTTGATCTCTAAGTCATACTATTTTACTAGCAAAACTAAAGTGCTATAAATGTAGTGATCGTTTTTTGATGTGGATGAAATCTTACCTTACAAACAGAGGTCAAGTTGTGTTTATAGATTCAGCAACTTCAAAAACCAATTGTATAACATCAGGGATTCCACAGGGTTCTATTTTAGGTCCATTGTTATTTTTACTTTTCATAAATGATTTACCTTTGTTTATAAATAACATTTCAACAACTGACTTATATGCAGATGACACAACGTTATATGACATACAAACAAATACAGATATTTAAAACGGTAGCTTGCACACTTCAATTAATCGTCTTAATATGTGGTGCATTCAAAATGGTATGGTATTTAATACTGTCAGAAACGACAGCATTTAAATCAAATCAATTTACAACTTACGTACAACAGTACAGAATTAACTACAACAAAAGGCGATAAAATCCTTGGAATATTTATTGACGATTGCATGCTATGGAATAAACATTTACAATCTCTCTCAAAACAAATTTCATCATATATCTGGCTATTATCAAAGGTAAAAGATTATCCATCAACCATAGAACGTTATATTATAAAGCATACTTACAACCACATTTCAATTATTGTTGAACAGTTTGGGGAAATACTTCAAATAAAAATTTAAATAAGTTAATTAAACTGCAGAGGCGAGCATGCAAATATATTATAGGAAATGAATATGAAAGTCTTTATATTTCGTTCGAAAGACTGAATATTTTATCTATCGATCAAACTGTTTTTCTACAAACGGCAAAACTCATGTATAACATAGCAAATGGTATAGCTCCGCTATATTTATGCTAACTGTTCAACTTCGGTTAGTCAATCAATAAAATAATACATCCATCATGTTGCGTTCACGCTCAAATAAAAATGTCTTTATTCCGAAACCCAGAATAGAACTGTTTAAAGGTAGTCTATCATATTCGGGTGCAATTATTTGGAATATTATTCCACTTAGTATAAAAAAACTGCGTGTTCGTTAAATGTTTTTGCAAGTAATTGTTTGATTTGGATAAATGGAAATTGAAATTAGAAATACATGTACCTCCGACAGTCATATTCTTAATAAATACCATACCGTTATTAGTTTTTGTAAAAATAAATCGATTTTATTATTGTTGTGTTGTTTTTCCTCTTTTATATTCAAATTTACATGTACAATTGCATGTTTATCTAAATTGAAATACATGTATGTTCTTTATACGAATATGAAAAGCGAGTGTATGTATGTTAATGCGTGCGCGCAAATGAGAGTTGTAACCAGGAGCATAGTGTGAGCATTTTGTTAATCTATAATTAGTAGAGGGTATATACGGCCAAAATGGCAAATAAAGGAATTAATGATTTTTGGTGTGTGCAATTTATACGTGTCGAGGTCACTCCCCGGAATCTACTAAAATCTGCTGGTGCGTTTCCATTATTTTTGGGGTAAAACGATGAAAAATTGTAACAAAACTGGGGATTTCCGAAATCCATTAATAGCATGATTACATTACTTCAGAGGAGGTCAGAACTTGGTAATTTTGTACTTTAGTATGTCATCTAGTATTAACTTACCAATTTGTCATTATATCAATTCAGTATAAATCCAAAATGGCCGCAATAAAGACACAATGTAATAGCATAAAAATTGTTTCTTACGATATCATACCGTCTAACTTGCACAATTTCCTATTAAGTGTATTATCAACTCTTAGATAATTGCATAAAAAGTTCAAAGTAGTATATTAGAATTAATCCACGACATATATATATATATATATATGTATTATTATATGTATAAATGTGTTATATATTTATCAATGAACGTTTTTTCACGGTTCTTTTCTCGAAGGCCAGTGACTGCTTGCAAAGGTAAGACAAATATTTCATATTTTTCTTAGTATACTGTATCTTATTGACTTTTTATCCAAATTCGTAAAGATGATAAATATCTCTGTTGATCACTATGTTGAATATAGTTCTTCAATTCAAAAAAATGCTACACATTTTAAACAATTTCCTTAAACCATACTTTTTTATCAAATCTGCTGAACTAGAACTAGATAATGTCATTACACTCAGTGCAACACAGTAACACAGGTTTAATGACTAAATGTCTCATAGAAACAAACTTGTTTATGGATCCGGATACTAGGAAAGCATAATACAGTTGTGTCCCTTTACTTGCAAGCCGCCATTGAAAAAAATGCAGATGACAATATTGATTTTTTAAAGTCATCCTCACTAGGGTATCCCAGGTTTTAGAAAAGCCTAGTAGTATGTAGTATATTGGCTTAAAACATGTTCTCCCTTTGAATTACTGATTAAGTCTTCTAATTGTTAAATGCCTAGAAGGGTGCTGTTGCAGGAAAAATAAAAGTGTAGTAGAAGTCGGACAGGAAGAGTAACCGGATAATGTTGGAATTTCATTATTGCACAACACCATATTTACTCAAATATTTTTGTAGTTGTACTGTTGTTAGTTGAAGAATTATAAACTTATTTCAATTTTATTAATTTTTAGATGCTTTGTAGACAATAGTCAAGACAATTGGTTCCAGATTTTCTGTGACATTCCTCTTAGTGCTGACAAAGTAAACCTTTTTCAGAAATGGAAGGTAAATTTATTTGCACAAAAAATTTAACATTTTGATATTTTCTTGCATATTAGTATTTATATAATAATTAAACATATAAAGTTGCAAGATAGTTTGCATATATAATAATTAAACCTTTAAAGTTGCAAGATTGTTTGCATATACCAGTGTCATGCAACTGTGTAATGCATCTATGTAATGTAATGTAAACTCATAGTTGCAAAAGGAAGTTTGCTATTTCAAGCAATATTATTTCGATAAAACGTATCGGTCTCGAATTCGAACACAACCTTTATACACACTTTTGCTATAAATTGAAGGTGCACATGCAATTGAGCATAAATTGCTTTTAATTTTGATACCGAACATCATATATTTCTGTTAAAAGATATATATAAGATAAACAAAAACCTAAGTGTACACTTTCTTTTGCAACAGAGTTTCCATCATCTTGTGTAGAGGAAATATAGTTGAATTTCGCCGATTCTAAGAGTCTGCTTAAAGCTGTAATACAATTCCTGTCTGCTGCAACTATACATAACTCGTAACTATGTTTTGCTATAAAAAAAAAAAATTCTGTATGCTTCAATTTATTTCTTTGCATATCATAACTGACAGTATAACAGAAAGATTATAACGGATTTTAGAAGATATCTTAGCGCTAATGGGGATCAAGTATGCTGGAAACATTATGACATAAAGGTATCATCGATAATAGTAATGATGGAACAGTCAACAAGTGACAATGGTATGTGTGTAATTTGTAATGAATCGCTTGATTCTGGTGAAATTTCTACATTGACCGAAAAAGGAAAAGTTGGTATTGAGGAAACAGCTGAAGAGAGAAGAGACCATATTTGTAAAAGCAGGCGAAAGAATACATACTGACTGTAGAAAGAGATACACAAATTCAAGAAACATTGCGTTAAAAAGTAAAGAAAGACATGAGGGTATCAGTGACAGTGAACATATTCATTTAAGATCTAAGAAGATTGTCTGTTCTGTGGTAAGTCAATTGAAGAAACATCCAGGATGAAAGGATATAAAGACCATTATAAAGTTAGATCATTTGAATTTCAAACTGAAATATGTGACAAGGCAAATGAACGTAAAGATGATTGGGGACATGAGGTTTTAGCTCGAATTTAATACCCGCGTGATTTACATGCCTCTGATGCACTGTATCACCAAAAATGCAGTATAAAATTCAGAACTGGACAAGATAAGCCATTGAATAATCCCGAATCAGCCAAGAAGAGACGTCTATCTGTAAGAGGACGACAGAAAGATACAGTACGAGAGACAGCATTCATGAAAGTTGTGAATTATCTTGAAAGAAATGATGATGAGCAAATAACTTTGTCAGAGTTAGTAGAAACGATGGGTGAATATTTAGATGGAGAAGGTGAAAATTTCACATCAAAGTGGATGAGAATACGTCTTCAGGGACATTTTGGAGATGACGTAGTAATTTCATCAGTTAAGAAGAAAGAAAATGTCGTTACGTTTAGAAGAAAGGCGTCTAAGATATAACATGGATTTCATAATCTTCCAAGAATCATTGACCCTGAACAGGAGAAAATGAAAGTAGTAAAAGCAGCTGCAGAATTAATAAAGAGTGACATCAAGAGTTGTAAATCAACGAAAGAAGTGTATCCATCCCCAGAAGATACTGATGTTGAGAACACTCTAGCGTATTGACCAGACTCTTTAAGATATTTGTTAGAAGTAATGTTTGTGGGAAAAGACGGAGATAAGAAAGTTGCAGCAATTGGCCAATCAGTGATGCAAGCAGTAAGACCAAGGATGATACTTCCGCCACTTCAGATAGCTGTAGGTATCCAATTACACCAACATTTCAATTCAAAATGTGTGATTGAAACCCTTCACAATATTGGATTCTGTAGTAGCTACAAAGAAGTCCAACGATATGAACAAAATGCTGCTGTTGGCAATGATTCCGATATACCTCAAAGTACCACTGAACAATTCATACAGTATGTGGCAGATAATGTTGACCACAACATTCAGACTAATGACGGCCATTGAACTTTTCATGGGATGGAAATTATTGCATCAGCTACACCAGGTGGTAGAGCAATACGACACATTCCTAGAGGTTATCAGTCAGTGAATTGAATAATATTGGGAAAATCAATATATCATTCTAGTCCTAGAAAGTTTTCTGACCTTGTCTATGAACCATTGCACGATCTGTCAGATATCTTTTATGGAAGACAACGTGGCTATTACAGGCTAATTGAACATCATGGAACGGAACCATGCAAATGATCAACAGTAATGGGGAGTATCCTGGAAAATCTTCGATAGTGTTTAACCCAACTGATGAAACATGTGTATATTCTACACTATGTTGGGTAAGTGAGCATGCCAAGAGATATGACGCTACTCCAGTTTTGACATTCGACCAGCCCTTGTGGTTTAAAGCCACTATGATCATCGGTGCAGAGCCTACTGGCAGCGATCTAAGCAAAGTAGTTGTCCGTTTAAGGGCATTTCATACGGATATGAGTTTCTTGGGTGCAATCGGACATATAATGAATGATTCAGGACTATATCAAGTATTAACAACAGTCTATGGAAAAAATGCTGTAAGTCATATACTTTCTGGTAAAGCTGTAGCTAGGGTACTTAGAGGTCATAGATTATTGCATATGGCTCTGCAGTCACTAATCGTCTCTGATGTGTTCAATCTTGAAATGTCTAGTCACAATTTCGAGAAATAGATTGATCAGCCAAGTGTTACAGAAACAGAAGAATGCAGTGGAGAATTAGAAACCCATGATGATGACTATGAGCAAGAAAACAAACAGTTTGGCATTGAACATGAAAATACAGAACAAAATGCTACAGAAGCACACATGGTTGAAATAGATGAAGATTTAGATTATGCTTTGAAACTGTTTGACGGGGTATTAAAAGGTGATACAAGTATTGATGAAGCATTTACAGATCAAATAGTAAAAAGATTAAGAGTAGAATGAAAGAATATTGTGATAGGAAATCAGAAGAGAGTAGAACAGAGAAATGGTGGAACTACTGCGGTAGTTCATAAAGGCCGAGAGAACGGGAAAATGGCAGCTGCATTTGATAGCTTTGAGGTCAATGCTTCTTTATTTTGCAGCAGCAGGGCATAATCTATATGCAAAGTCTGTATATCTATACTTAGCAAAAATGGATGCATTAAAGACAACACATCCACAGTTACGTGATATTTCATGAGAGGGTTTCACGAAATACGAAGAAGTTACAGGTACTGGGCGGGCTTGCCAACAGACCTTGTGGTAGAGCAGATGCTTATGAGATGTTTAAAAAGTGCGGGAGGTCTAACTAGAGGTAGAGGGATGACAGATGTTCAAAGAGCAGTTGGGGTACTGTCAAGACCAGCAACATCAGCAATGAATGAGGCAATGCAGAACTTTTCTGGAGAAATCTATACATCAAGTGACCAACACAAAGATGCAAGTCCATCAATGCGCAACCGTGACAAAATCGACACAGACGTGATAACTGAGTATATTTATAGCAGGAACCCATTTAAGACCGAAATAGCCCTAAAAAGCATCACAATAGGAGTTGTGTCAAATGAAAGTAATGCCGACCAAGCAAGTGAGATTGGTGAGAAAATTATTACGAAAATGATTGGCAAAAAGGTGAATGAATTTACATTTAAGAAACGAAATGCTGTTGTCCCAATGAATGACAAGTCAGCAGTTAAGATTGATGGTGAGACTAAAGATTGATACACAGTTGCTATTTCAAAGATTAGTCAGCACAGCCAACAGATGTACTGAGATGAAACTGAACTGCCACTTGCTTATGAATTACGCACACACCCACCAGCATTGTTCGAAACTCCTAGACAAATGAGAGCAGACAAGCCAGCTTTAGCAAAAGCCCTTAAGTCAAATGGTAGCCCTGGACAACACATACCAGATTCTACAGGAGAATGGAGTCATGTAATCGATGGTGGAATGTTGTTACAATTGATTCCGTGGGAGAGTGGACATACCTTTGACCAAATTTGTGAGACATACATCCAATTTGTGAAGTCAGGCACTCCAATTTGACCGTAGTCTTTGATGGATATGACAGTAGACGAACCACTGGAATTATTGGCACTGAAGTAAGATTTACAGGATCAAGCACATTTCGAAGCAAGAAGAGCCTTTTTCTAGCTAACTTTAAAAACAAACAAATGTTCATTTACATGTTATCTGACAGGATGTTCACAAATGGTATAAAAACAGCACATGCAAATTCCGACGCCGATCTACTTATTGTCCTCACGGCTGTACAGTGTTCAATGTCTAGACCTACTGTTTTGGTAGGTGATGATACAGACCTGTTTGTACTCCTTTGCCACCAAGCATCGCCAAAATCCATGCCATTGTATCTCAAACCAAGATATAAATTGAATCAAACAGATGTTTCCTGTGACATTCATCATCTTGGTAAAGATATTTGCAGAAATATTTTATTTCTTCATGCTATTCTTGGCTTTGATACTACATCAAAAGTGTACGGCATGGGAAAAGGTATTGCATTAAAGGCTTTTGAGAAAAGTGACATATTTAGAAAAGCAGCTTCTGTATTTCTCAAACAACCAAGTGATGTTTCAAAGGAAGATGTTTTGAAAAATGGAGAAATCGCACTGGTTTACCAGTACAAAGGTGACCCTAGCTATTCATTGGACAGTTTGAGAGCGAGTAAATTTAATGAAAAGGTAGAAAAAAGTTCAATATTTGTAGATCCGAAACAATTGCCCCCAACAAGCGATACAGCACAATTCCACAGTATGCGGGTCTACCTACAAGTCCAAGATTGGATAGGGGACGGAACCACACTCAATCCATTGGACTGGGGCTGAGAACTTGTGGATGGTCGATTATTCCCGATGACAACGACCAAAGCACCACTTCCTACGCACATTCTGAAAGTTGTGCGCTGCGCATGCGCGAGCGGATGCCGGACAAAGGCCTGCTGCTGCAGAAAAGTTGGACTTGAATGCAGCTCTGCATGTGCCACATGCAAAGGAATGAGCTGCGAAAACAGTACCACACAGGACATGGTGGATTAGATAAAACACTGAAAACAATTAAATGTACTTCTATATTCTCTATTCATTGTCTAAAACATATAATCAACTTCATAGTTGGAAATATCCATTGGCGTAGCGGTCTAGTAAAGTCATTTATGACTTTTGCCGCCATTTTGTTTTCCATAATTCCAGCTATTACACAAGGCATCAATTTATTTTATCTTTATATAAAAAATGCAATGAACCCCCCAACAATATGCTTGATTTAATGCGACACATGGTTTATGTTACAAAAAATAGATTTTTTGCGGCCATTTTTTATTTTTACTGACACGAGTGTGTCTTAAAAACAGGTTATACACTGAACTAGCATTGTGCAAAGTTTTGACCTTTACAGATGTTATAGAAAAAAGTTATGAGCGGATTCCTGAAATTCTTAGTTTTATTTAATATTTCAACTTTTTACCCCCCAAAAAGGGATTTCGCACCAGCAGATTTTAGTAGATTCTAGTATGTAAGCTCGGTCTAAGCTATTTATCACACATGCCAAAAATCATTCCATGTAGGATTTAATTCCCCTGTTTTTCATAAATACCCTCTACTAAATGTGTGATATATGCAGCAGATGAATGAATTTTCTATTTTTTAGAAAATGTATATGTACATGTTTGTTTATACGAGGGCCTCAAGGAAGATTAGTTTACCGATTGAGTTACCCTCTTTAAATAAAGAAATTACTTACTTATGAAGCATCACAATGAAGCTCCACGTTTCATGGCAGGTTGCAACAACGCAGTCTTGTGTGGCAAGCACCTCAAAATACAGGGATATGCTCTGTATTTATCAAAGAAGAACACAACTTTGATTTTGAGGCAAACGACTATGTCCCAGGACTCCAAAGTGTAGTAAAAAGCTGAATTTGCAAAAAAAGTTCAATAATCAACAACCTAGGAACAAAAAAGACAAAGGTAATGAACAATCTGCCATAGTAGAATACATAAGACATGGCCAACAAAGATGAAGACTGTACATTAGTCGAAGTACAGACGAAAGACCCAAAAGTATTGCAACATCCAAGTCTGCTGATAAAGCAGATATCTAAAAAATCTAATGGCAAAATACAATCGTTACGACAGAAACGAGCTGTTAAGAGATAATAAAAAATGGTGACCAACAAGAGTTGGGCAAATGGCGAAGCTTAAAAGTGCTGTTTAATTACAATACAGTGCAACAAGCCATGGAGGAGTTAACGATTGAGAAAACAGTATTTGGGACAAACTATGTTGACTAGTTGCCCCGCAAATGAGCTTACACTGACCACTTGACAAAGCATAAACTCCTACTAGATTGGTGTAACTTCCAACACATCGATATTGGAGAATTTATACTCGGAAGACATAATGTGTTGAGCATGTCGCTACCAAAGGCAAAACATTGGGTTTCTGCAATGACTCCTTTCCCGGACTGTCGGAATGTCTTATCAAAGTCAAGACTTTTCGTTTCAGCAATGCGTCGACAAAGACGTGATTGTTATACAGGAATTATCCATTGCAAAGCCAGAGCAGATCGAAGAATTAAAAAAAAGTCTGCGAAGGCGCTCAATGTCTTGAGAACATCAGAAGCAAAGCCCCCAGATTACTCACCCAAACCCCTGTATTGCTGGCATGCAATCGCATTTCATGACCTAATTTCGAAAGTGAACGGGAGGCAGTATGCAATTGAATGTTCGATAATCTTGTTGAATGTCCCCTATTGCAAGAGCAGTTGTCTCCAGACCCTACCTAGATTTTTCCAAGAATTGTTTAAGTTCTTGAAATATGACATTGGACAAGCTATTACCAATATCACTCCAGACGATAATAGCTGACATATTACCTTTTTAATCAAGAAAAAGATTTAAGAAATTCCATGACAACTTATGCTTGCAAGCTCTGTTAACAGCGTATCCCAGTAATATAGAACAACTGAACATTGATAAGTTCAAAAAAAGAGATATTCACTTTGTAAGAACCTGTTGACAATGAAAGTATGAATAATTCCCTAGTTTCAGAACCTGAACCAGTAATTATCGAGGTAATCGATTCCGATAGAAGCTCAGTCATCTTTGACGATACCAGATACAGTTGGGAAAATACCGTCGGACAATAAAAGGAAACGAGAAAACAGTGAATCCGATGAAGTAGATGGCAATGAATAAACACAGCCACCAAGCCTGAAATTTATAGATAAACTTATACCCTGCATTAAATTATGAATCAACATTCATTGATGATCAACCCATACATATATCTTCTTCAAATCAAAGTGATAATGGTAGTCTTCATTCGATTCGATAACCTGTTCTACTCCTTTGAAAATCGACGATAGCGTTGTCGAAGAGCTTGACTCTGAGATAAAAACTATCATAAAACAGTCGGGGACAAAGAAGTAGCAGGCTGTAGTTATAAGCTAGTATTCAAACAAAAAAGATCTAGGCGTCAAATTATTAGACCAACTGAAAATCCTTCTAATGAAGAAGTTGTTGTTTCTTCAGGTATCATTAAAATAAATAGATGTAGTACACCTACTAAAATTGATAATGCGCTTTCAGATAAGTTGTTTGAGCCCTGGAATGTAGAAGTTAATAGTCCGTACTATGCTTGGGACCTCGAGCATGAAGAAGGATTGTCTAGTCAAGAGTTAGATTTAGTGAATGAGTACATATTGAATGAAAAAAATAAAAAATAGATGAGTTTAGATATCGACTTCGATGCTAGCTTTTATGAATATATATTTAATAATGAAATTGAAAAACTATCACCAATAAGCTAGAGTTTGACTATGTATCAAGAATTGAAAAATAGATGAAATACTAAAAAACAAAAGAATTATTGTATATGAACATTATATTTTCTTCTAGTTTTTATTTATATATCCAGTATAACTTAAATATAATAAATTAGTTATAACATTTTACCGCGTAAATTATGGCGGGAAATTAATACACCGAGGGTTGCATTATATTGTGTACATCTTTAGATGGGTTTGGTGTGATGTGGGAGTGTCTCAATTTGGCGCCATTGGTGTTGAATCTATTCGCGAATCTTCCCAAACAAAGTGCCTGATTGGTTCGTCAAAATACCGAGTATACTTACCAGACGGCGATTCAAAATGTCCAGTTGGGGATTAGCCGCGAATTGCCAATTACCAACCAGTTCGGACTAGGATTTGTTTTTTTAAATCGCCGTTTTATTATTTAACATATCAATTCAATAAAAAACAAAACAAGTTTATAATAATAATAATAATAAGCACACAAGTGTCAGGTTAGTTCGTCAATAAACCGAGTATACTCACCAAACGGCGATTCAAAATGTCCACTTGGGGATTCGCTGCGAATATTCATAAACGATTTGTTGAACACTTTACAACAATCAAATCATTGTATTAAAATAAACGGCACAAATTACGGTTGCCCAACCTCGGCCGATAATAGGGTACTAACCTCACTTACTAAAGCAGGCTTAGATGTACTGATTGATATATGGCACACTAACTCAATTCGCAATAAATATACATACAATGCAAATGCAAACAAGTGCAATGTCATTGTGTTAAACGAATAAAAATAACGACTAACATAAATGTTCTAGGTCTTGGCACTTAGTGTTTGAAATTGTTGAAGAAACTGACCACTTCGTACACCTTGGTATAAATTGTACTAGACAATTATGTTCAGAAAGTGATATAAAATCGGCAATAGCAAAAATACGTAAAACATATTTTAGCTTAGCAGGTGTTGGTGTTTATAAAGATCGTTTACACCCTATCACTTCAAAGCGTTTATACGAAACAATTGTTCTTTCGAAGGCTTTATACGGTTGTGAACTATGGAATTCCATAACAGACACACACATTCGGTCACTCGAGCGAGTTCATGTAGTCAGTGTGCAAAATATATGCAATCCCTCCTTAAAATGACGCGAAGCGACGTGGCACTAGCCTGCATAGAGTTAATGCCAATAGAATATGAAATAGACAAACGAAAACTACTCATGTTTAGCCAATTGTGTCACATTGACAACTACTACGGAATAAAAAATATTTTCGTTAATCGACTTGTGCAATATATGTCTAAACCAAGGAAAACATAAGGTTTTATGCCAGACATATATCGTATTCAAGGAAAATACAATCTCACATGATGGTACAAAAGTTTCAAGCACAGGTCAACTAAACGCTGAGAAATTATTAAGCGAATCTGTTTCGCGTCATTTCAAAGACGTCGCATTTTACCATTTACCTGAATGTCCAAGAGTAGGTATATACTGTTTATAAGCCAGACCCAGCCGCATAAATATCAACAATGAGGAGAAAAAATGACAGTCATACGCCATACCAATTAAAATGAAACGCGACAGTTTGGCGGTTGGTATATCGAAAACTGGATACAGAGCTGTTGATAACAAATATCAATGACAAAATAATGAAACAGGAAATTTCTGCACAATTCATGAACAATATAATATTAATTGATAAACAGCGACATAAAAACAATATTGCTCATACGCGACGAACCGTATTGTCAAAAAGCATGCGCTAAAGAGTGGAAACAGTATCGCGACAAATGTTACCATTTTTATGTGGGTGGGGTATGAATTATACATAAATAATGAGTTTCTTACACAAAAAAATGGTTTAACTTACATGAATCATGAAATCTTGATGCAGTGAATGCTCTAGACATGCTTTTGTTGTGATATATTAGCATCACTGTCTCTCTGTGTGACTTTCAAGTGTTTTTAAGTGCAAACTTCTATTCATTTTAGCCAGGATTTTGAGACAGATGGCTAAAATCAAGTCTTATCACCGTTTTATATGCGCGACTGCGGACGTGCATGCATACATTCGTGTGTTCGTATATGTATGTATTTCTTGTATAATATCATTTTACATAAAGTTCCATTTGACCATATATTACCACATCATTTATGTCCACTATCCCGCTTGCCAGTTACCTTTCGTCTCACATTTTCGATTTGGGTAAAACAAACGTATAAAACGGTCGAATGCTACACCACATATTAAATAATATTTCACCCATTAGTTACTTGTCTTGCATTGTTTCGATTTTACTTTATTTTCGGTAAGGCATATATATTACATTTGAGGTGTTACATCATAATCTAGATAAATACGTTTGGTCTGAAAATTATTGCAATGTAACACAATCAAAATTATGATAAAATACTATCATGCTTTTTCTACTGTAATAATGCACAATCTATTTTAATTCTACAATAATTATATTCTTTCTTTGCACTATTTTGCTGACTTTTATAGTTTTGTTTGCAAGACTTATATGCGTGATTGCATGCGTGGATGCGTACGTGTTCGTATGTATTTATTTTATAATATTTTTTTACGAGTTCCATTTGACCATATAGTACCATATCATTTATGTCCACTATCCCACTTGCCAGTGAACTATCGTCTTCCATTTTCGATTTTGGCAAGACAAACGTATGAAACGATTGAATGCTTAAAATATGTTAAACCCATTAGTTACTTGTCTCGAAGTTTCGATTTTATTTTATTTTCGGTAAGGCATATATATTACATTTGAGGTGTTATAACATAATCCAGATAAATATGTTTGGTCTGAAAATTATTGCAATGTCACAACCAAAATTTTGATAAAATACTGACATGTTTTTTCTACTATTATTCTGTACAATCTATGTAATTCTACAATTATTACATTCTGTTTTTGCACTATTTTGCTGACTTTTATCATGTTGTTTTCAAATACTTATATATGACGTTCTGTTTAAATGCTTATATTGTATCATATGCTCTCCTGAATGGAGGAATAAAAGAATCTATCTATCACAAAGAATGAATAAATGAATGCCATTGTAGTTGGTGGAGAAAAACCATATAATCCGCAAGTAACTCGCAAGCTTTCTCACATAAAATGTTTGGAGCGAGCTGACAAGCAATGAACAAATAGAGGAGACCAAGAAAGTGTTGGACATAAAGAACTACTAATGTTGGATCTTGACATGGAACTGCCATGGAAGATGTTTATTCACGAAAGAGAAGCGTTTATCAACAGATTGCTCAGTTTTTGCGTGCAGACCCAAGATTATGGAAATTTGGGAGTGTATAATATATACATATAACCATTTCTTTCAATGCCATGCCATCATTACCAAGAATCAACAATTTTCATGAACGATAACCTACCACCTTTACAGGGACAACGTTTAAAATACCACCAGTGACTAGTAAAGCTGTATGTTTAAACTCAAAAATGTAATACCTTTCAAAAGAGATTTATTTGTTCTTTTATATGTTACAGTTTATGTGATGTTTAACTTTTTAGAGGCCTCTTATTATGTAGCAAAATCTTTTAGCCACAAAGCAGCGTTGTTGCTTATTGAGAGTTACAGAGAATTATGCCTTCTTTTTGATTCCCATGTGCACAAAAAAGATGCAATGTTCAAATCGATGCTGGATAAATGACGATGTATTTTGCTGATATGTGTTTATCTAAAATACGTTATATGAAATAAATGTAAGATTGTATGACCTTTGCATTTGTACAATAGTACAAACTGAATGAATTTCCCGTGTACAAAAAATATGTGTGGAGCAAAGTTTCAAATCGTATGCAAAAACACCTAACTTGAAATACAGGTAAGATTTTATAACTGTTGGACGTGTTTAGTGGTATAAGCTGAATGAATTTTTCCTTTGCACTAATAAGCAAAGAAGGAACAAGGTTTGAAATCGTATGCTGAAAAATGGAATTGATGTGTTCTACTGATATGTATTCATCAAAATACGTAACTTGAAATACAGGTTACATTTTATGACCTTTGCACTTTCTGAAGATGCACCATTTAAATGTTATTTTCTTAATTGGATAACGAATATACTAAATCCATATTATACAAGTATTAAATGTTTAATTTCCAAAAATTAAAATGGAATAAAATAGTCTATATATTGCTTGTTTGGAGGAAACGGATTGACTGGAAGGTGAACTGTAACACATTTATTTCAAACAATTGCATTAAACCACGTTTGTAGTTTTTGAGGTGCTTTCTAAATGGATAAAAATATTGTTAAAAACTAACTAGAATTGCTCTATCAGTATATGATTATACTTGTATTCAATTTTTAAATTTTAAAACCAGATATTATACCGCAATTAACAGTTCCAATTCACACCCAAATTGCCGACTCACAGCACCAACCAAAACACAAAAACAGCTCCCCCACCCGGAAGGTTCAGGCCATTCGCGGAAGAACAAACTCCCGTCAAAACGAAAATAAAATCGTTTACAGAGTTAGGGTTAAAAAAAGCAATAGTGATGAATTTAACATCAATGCTTCACTAAAACGAATTGATGTGTTCTGTGTACCAACACTTTATAGCGTGTATAACGCAAACAGCAAAGTAGAGTTGAGGTTATTTATGTTATTTGCGGAAGAACAAAAGTGGCGAAAAATCCGTAAGAAACAGCTACATAAGTTGCAAAAGATAGAAATGAAATATCAAAACCGTTTACAGAGGCAGTGTTGAAAAAAGTGATAGATTTTATATAAATGCTGTTTTAAAGGAATTGGGTGTTTGGCAAGCCTACCGTTTCCTTTATACCAACACATAATAACTTGTATGACTCCTACAGAACAAGGAAGGAAGATTTTAGATTATCCATGCAGCATAAAAACACTTAATTACCATATCAATAAAAAAAAAATTAAATACATATGTAAAATGATCCTATAAACCTTGAGTCTTCAAGCAAATTGTTCGCAATTCCTGATTTTACCTTTAGTAACATTGTCGGCAAGTAGCTTTAAAGCAACACATCCACGTTTGAACTTTTAAATTTATTTTTTTAATTAAGTTATGAGCACATTTCCCATACAAACGTATGATCAATTAGCTGTATATGAGCATATAAACACAATCCGGAACAAAATGATGCCCAAATTATAATGCGTGACTAACACTTTATAAAACAAGCGTGTAACTCACCCGAGTCAAAAAAAAATTGTCAAAATGACTTTCAAGGCAGGTAAAGTACACCACGCACTAAAACGTGAAGTTTTTTAATACGACTCGCATAATTCAATTTGAAGCCAAGTTGGAATCCTCGGCAATTTAAAAATAATTTATAAAGCGTTTGTCACACTTTATAATTTGGACATCTTTTTTTTATAATTCTAAAGCGTTCTGGATAGTGTTTGTTAGCACATATACAGCTCACTGACCATATATTTATGTATGGGAAATGTGCTCACAACTTAATTGAAAAACTTTTTAAAAAAGTTTAAACATGGATGTGTTGCTTTAAAGCTACAGTTATATATTTGTACATCCGAAATAAGATTTAAGTTTTTATATCTTGGTTAAATTACTGTGGTCCTATTTTGACTTCATTTCACACCATGGAAGCACACGAAAATAAATTTGAAAGAATGGAATTTCTTTTCTAATTATTCGAGTAATATTTGGCATGTTGCTAGTGTCGCCCAGTGTTGCTAATTTAATTTATTGTTCATTATTATGTGATTCAAGAGAGACAACAAGTCTTAACATTGATTATCCTATCATTGTATACATAAAATTAAACTGGGTAAATCGCAACTGTAAAAGTATTCGTACTTGTATACAGAACATACATGTAGTAAACCCAAACTGGTTTGTTTTGTTATGAATATATGTGAACTGGGTTAGCTCAGGAATGACAGATTGACAAGTGAGCTATCTGAATTAGATATTACCCAGCAAACTTTCTATCGATATCGGCCCGATCTGGGTGTCGGTCGCATCGGCCCGATCGGTTGTACGACCAAAATACGACATTGTGCCGATCAAAATATGCAATCATACATAAATCTTCCAGTAACTTTTGTCCTGTCATCATAAAAGTTAAATACTTAAGTTTTAACTGTAAAACTTGTTAACAAAACTAAACAGCCTACACACGAACATTGAGAAACAATTTTATCAGCGAAAATGCACATTTAAATTCAATGAGACAAGAAAAGCTTTGTCTTCAACATGTAACAAATAATATTAAATAAAAGTAATCCAGCATAAATTGAGCTTTACGCATACAATAAACAAAGCATTATAGTAATTGCAAATGACCAAAATGAGTAAATATCATCTTATTTCGTCACATTTTATTCAACAATCTTCCAAATATGGCAGCGACAGTTTCGCAGTGAATATAATTTCTTTTTGCTTACTATTTCGTGGATGAAAGTTCTACTTTCCAAACACATCTTCCTTTTTTTTTACCCATACACGTTGCATTTATTTATGAACAACAGTATCGTCAATTTTTACCAAGCCGCCGTGAAAGTGTCCATGTTTTTTTTAAATACTAGTGTATATTTATAGAAACTGCACACTTACTCAGTAAAACGAATGACGTAACGCCGCGAGAACGAACTTGTATTATGCAGTGAACAGTTATTTTAAGTTTTCTGGTTTTAACACGTTCTTGTTGCGAACTTTGATCATTGCGTGATAAAAGCTATAGATATTTTAAACCGATATTTTAGATATGCAAGTATATTGGTTAGATATTCTTGTAAGGCACAACGACAACGTGAGCTTAAATATAGCAAGGATGGGGTCGTGTGTGGTAAACTATTTGTTTTCATTTACCACTACCATAGGCACAGATCTATTATTGATAAGGGAGAAAACTCGTACTAGAGCAATTTTACACATTTATTTCCCATATTTATATGGTACATTCGTGCTTCATGGCGAAATTTGTTTATGCAACCTCTACTGTGTTATAGATTAATTCCACCGGTATATGTGCAGTTGTGTTGTAGTGTATTTAAATCAATGCGCACTCAGATGACTTGGTTTTCGGAATCTTCAGATGGCAGGCCAATCAAATATCCGTGCACACTCCATATTAAGACTATCGTGTACAAGTTCACACAGGATAGATGTTTTTAGTAATTAAAATAATAGCTAACTACAAAATGTTTGACAAATGTGTCTGTTATTTGATTGACACTGACTTCCTCTGATTAATATTTAAAACCATTCCAATTATTTGTATGGTTTTTAAATAAATTAAGAATTTTCAATTTCTTCTTCAACAACAGCTCATTTCGACAGGTATCATTTAATTTTTGAGCTGAAATGACTTCGAAAGGAGAAACATGCAGGTTCGTGAAGCATGATGATTTTTCATAAATAAATATTTAAGTTTTATAAACATACAGCCAAAAAATCAACGTACCAAATCATAATGCAGTGTAAAATTAGATTGTATGGTATGCGCTGCATGTGTCATAGTCCAGGAGAAGAATAGAGAGAATCGACTGAACCGTGCAATAAGGTAGATACAAGGTTTTATTGCTGTTTCCTGTTATTTAGGGTGTATTGAATAAGAATCCGCTGTATGCCACCTTGGCATCATTGGGGAAAATTTTTTATCAGCCATTATATTAACTTCCGTAAAATCATTATTTGTAATTTTTTAATAATCTTTTTAACTTTGTTATTTTGTTGAATACATTAAAATATATTGATAACATTGATATTAAAAGGGATCTGATTGGAAGGTAATCGTTTAAAAAGAATACAGATTTGAGATTCACACTTCAAGATAAAATAATCATTAGAAAAGGGAGGTAATATATTTTTATAATCACACATTTTATTTGTTGTCTCAAACGTAAATTATTTGAACCCACACAAATAGTCTAACTAACACAACCAATTTGACATTAAGGCGGCTTTTAGATTACAAAATAAATGCCATTCATCACAAAGCAACATCATGGCCTGGCAGTGTACTCCCAGCAAACAAGTTGTGACACTTTCAGCCTTCCATAATTTAAACTCTTCAGAAAGATGTTTCTTTACAACAACTCCAACAAATAAACTCCCAAAACACATTACAAAGTTGGGGAAGTTGATCTAAAGAAGTTATTTATATATATTATCTATACACCATGAACAGTCTTTTCATACTAGGTCAGATTTGTATTTTTGGACATTTGTTTATTGAGTGCAGACGACGTCAGATTCGGACGGTGACATTTATAAGGGGATATGTTATTTGGCAACAGATGAGCGAATGCAGAATATTCTTCGTGTCAATGTCTTTAATGTAGATGCCTGCAGCCATATATTTATTTTATTTATCAAATAATTTAAAACAATCGAATAACGTAAAACGGATGGAGTTCCGCTCAAAATTCCTATGTATTGAAGCCCGTATCAGTCATAATTTTGAAGAATTCATATCATTGACAGTTATCGATACTTTTTTGTTTTCAGTTATTAACTTTCATAATCATATAGTCGTAACATTATTTGTTTCTTTCCTCGTTGCGTAATATAATCATTTTAATCCGGAATGACACACGCATGCCTATTCAAGTGTGATGTCTTCAATAAACCTTTATATGAAGCAGGCCCGGAAACAATAAGCAGCATTATATTAGCATGTAATCAAAGACATGATGACTTATACAGAAAACTGGAGCAGAGTTTAGCAAAAGACTCAAATTTAGAGATTAAATACCATAAGTCATGTGCTTCTACATACATATCGACTCTGCATATATCCATATTTAAGAATAACATGGACAGAGGGAATCAACTTCAGTTAGTCAGGAGTCACAAATAATGAGACGATCTGTATGTGATTATAGGTGGCATATGCTCATGTCGTTCAATGTTGCATTGATATGATACTCTTATGAAAGGGTATTGTATTGAGGATATGCTGAAAGCAGCCTTTAGGGGAACAGCCCATATACATGACCAAAAGCAATGAGAGGACTATGTATGGTTGTCACTGAAATACTAAGAGATTCTAAAAAAAAATTTGATAGAAGGCACAGATATTGATATGTTGCTGTCAAAATCTGGAAGACCTAAGACAGAAAGATTGCCTTGTGACGACAGTTTGAATTGCCCTACGGCTCTTATATGCCGAATGAGAAGCAAACTATTTATTACATTCATATTCCGTATTCTTTTCGCGGTTATGCACGTTAATCATGCTATTACTCAGTATGGTATGTGTTAAAAATGAAGAAATGTCTCCAAGGAGAAGCACAGAACATGTTTCAAAACGGGAATCGCGTTTGTCGATATGGAATGCATTTTTTTTTTCAGACCAGTTTTGAGAACAAACCTATATCAGTTATGGAAAAACAAAGGGTGACCTTGTAGGTATCACCCTTTCTCATGATCAAGTATCACGATGGATGTTATCGTAAAATTTGTGTAACAGTGTTTCAATGTCAATGGATTAAATGTTCAGTTGTGAAAAAAATTCAAAGCATGAGCCATACTCATGGCAGCACAAAGAAAAAGGAACTAATAGAGAAGCTCTTGATACAGAAGATAGAAAGAAAATACAACAGGAACTTGAAAAAAAAGACACCCAATGAAAACATCAGGAGATAAGCTAATGAACTTCGTTAATGGTCATATTACAAATAAAAAGTCAATGTCCAAGAGGCTGTGGTAATTGGTGAGCGTATGGCTGAAAAATTCAAGAACAAACTTCACATAGGTTTTTATGATACACTCAAGAAAGATTTGGAAACAATGAACAAGGAGTCGGAGTAGGAGAAAAAAATGTAAATGATACTGAAAAGTTGTATGCTAGTATGATGGTGACAAGTGCACATAGAAACTTTGATCTCCAAGTGATACTCAGCTTTGAGTTAGCTTCACTACCATTTAACTTATTTGATGAGTATGGAGATCGAAGAAAAGGAAATAAAACTTTACTTTTGAATAAGCTAGCATTAATGACACCTCAGACGGACCAAAGATAGCAATCGTTGATGTCCTAACCACACACTTCTTTAAGTCAGTTACGAGAGACCACAGTGTTTATGTTGTTTGACTGGTACTTTGAATGATCCATCAAGTCCCATGAACGCGACGTATATGTGGAACTGTCACCTGTGGTATGGAAATGCCATTGCTTTCAATAAATATCTTCATGAAAAATGTCGGAAACAAGAAGCAGTTGATACAATCATTCTGTACAGCACACTATGGTGCCCCTCCCACTTTCTGAAAGTTATAGCTTGTAATCGTGCTTCAGACCTGCCTCGTGACAGAAATCAATGTAGTTAAAAAAGTGAACAGCTTTCATGTAAATGATTTTGTAAATGTTGCGCCTACATGTGCAAGAATGAGTATACAGTAAGGTTAAATGAAGTAGATGATATTATGACTGATGAAAACACTGAACGTGATAGTGACAATTATTTCAGTGCTATATTAATGAAAAATGTAATATCAAGTTAGCTGAAAATGGGTCGGACACTTTCAAAAAAATATTTTAACAGGTAGACCTACTAAATAAATGTGAAAATGATCAAGTGCTCTAAAATGAGAAAAAAACTAAGAATCAGATTCGACATAAAAACAATTAAATCCTTAAATACAATGTTGTTTCATATTTTTATTATTGTGTGTGGAGGAGTCATAATTTAATGACATTGCGTTTTGATTTTATTTAAACTACTGTTTTTATTTAATCAGTTATTGCTGAAATTTGTGTGATATCTCATATCCAGTTTATACGTTCTCTGCAACTTAAATATAATTTTAATATCCTCGTTACAAATATAAGTACTAACAACATAATAAGAACAGGATGTTTTATTTATTATTTAGAAAAAAGAAAACCATACATTGCATTATGCTCTGCATACTAGTCGTATTTCCATCTTGGTTTGTTAATTGATTTCTTATAACCCTTTAATTAAGCATATGTTTTTGGGTATAAAATTAATAATTTAATTAAAATAATAATAATGATAATAACTACGACTGAACTTTGCTTTAATATCCATGTGCTTGCACATGCTCATGCTAGTAGACAACAAAGTATGAGGATTTTCCTTAGTTTATTTGTTATTTTTAAAGAAAATAACATTGAAAATTGATGATGGCGGCCATTTTGAATTTCCTTAAATAAAATAAATTCCCCAAAGATGACAAAGTTTCATACAGTGGATTCTCATTAAGTACACCATAAAGAACTGGAAAATGCAAAAAACCTTGTATCTACCCTATTGCAAGGTTCAGCTTCAGTTCTCCTAGACTATCAGTTGTGTTGAGGAGAGGACAAATAATCTGTCAAATAAAAATGGAAAACATGATAGCAATGTAGATTATGTAATCTAGCATCGTTGTTTTTTTAAGTCCGAAAGATATGGACCTACAATTGTTACAAAATACCCTGTAGTCAAAACCACTACCGTTGGCTTTAAAAGTGGTGTGCCCTTATGCATACTGTAAGACCTTCGCTGGAAAACGAAAGTGTTGCTTTTTTGTATATATATATAAGTACCGTCAAACACAAGACATAATTTTGCAGAGTCTTTGGATTCATCCGACCCAAACAATGACTGTGCTAGTGGGCGTGTGTCGGTATTTATTAAGTCTTTCCTGGCAATGTGATGAAATCCCAAGTGTTTGGGTACGAATGTGTTGGTAAGGATCTGTCGGACAGATGTGATGGCCCTCCTTATACTATACTTTGATATACCGAATATTGTCCCTATTAATTTGTTTGACATTCCTGACTTCAGTTTTAAAAGGAATATACCAACTGTAGTACGAATACTTCTGGAAGGCGTGTTACGTTTGTGTCCATTAACCAATGTACAAAGATCATCAAAATCCTCTCATTTCAAACCTGTCATTTCGCTATATTCTGCATCATTGAGAGAATCAAAATTGAATCTATTATTTGTCCGCAGGCACGCGTGCTGGATAAAAGATCCAATATCATACTTCTGTTGAGATACGATGTAGCAAGCGTCGACATATCTTTTAGAGCTGCAGGCAACACTTTCTGGTCTTTGATGTGCACCAGACAGCATCTAGATCCAGCAGCAATTATCACATTACTTTCAAAACGCAGCAAACCTTGCATCTGATGCTAGTATTTGGCCAGGTCGCTTACAAATGAAACACCTAGAGTTGGATTTTGGCGTTGATGGAATATTCATTGTTATCGACGGGGGGCTGGCAATTTGAGCTGACCTGTTGTGCTGTCGATCTGTTTGTTCCGGTACATAGTCTGGATCCGTTTGTTCAGTTACGTCGTTTTTGTGCTGCAAATTGCAATTAAGTTTAAAGGTCTTCGTTTCTGCAATGTAGTATTTGTGTCTGCATGTATTAAACACTACGTCTCTATCTGATGCAGTTATTAAAAAAGACTACTTGGCTAGAAAAGATTTGAATGACCCATTCTTTCAAATGGTTGTCTGTTTTTGGGGTTTGCTCTTTTGCTGCACAAAATGCAGTTGTACGCTTTTTTGTTCCCCGCAGGCATCCTGGAAGAAAAAAAATGACAATGACGGGATTCGATCTTTCAGTCTGTAACTAAACGAGGTACCACTACGCTATTGCCGCTTCAGCACAATCGGCAAATAATCGAGTTATTATTTTTGAAACTAGCAAGTAACGAAACTGAAATTGTGCTCTTCAGATTTTTTTTTTTTGAAGTTGGGATCGTTCTTTCCATAAAAAATATAAACAATACAATTGCTTGTTCGAATCGACGGAATTATATCAACCATTCGGATTCGCTCCTGACCCTATTCTTACTTGTACATCGTTGTATAAATCTATACAGGGTTGCAAATGTTGCCTTTTGTACGATGTAAATAAAAAACAAATAACAAAATAAGTCGATATTCACACTACTTTGAATAATAAAAAGTATTACACACATAAATAAAAAAAAACTTCCTTCTTGAAATGTACGAGGGGTTATCCAGAAGTTCGTGGACAAATGTTATAAAAAATTATTGTGCACACGTTCATAAGTGTAAATTACATAACTTAAACATTTATGTATTACAAATCTATAATAAGTAATTTATTGTTTTTCATGCAACCATTATAAAGTTATAGTAACCATAGTAACGTACATGCACATAAAGTGCCGCAGCTCAATTTTTTAATAAACTCAAATTTATACATGTTAATTTTTAAAAAATATATTTCTTCAATTCCGCGGGAAAACATACATGTTTGTCGCAACGTCATTAACGTCTTTAAATTTAACATTATTTGTTGTTTTACGCGCACGCATTCGAATCCAGCGTATATTTCATTGAGGAGGTCTTCGCCAGAGTGCGTAAAAATGGCGTCTGAAGAACGGTTAAAACAACGAGCGGCAATACAATTCTGCGTAAATCTCGGGCATACACCGACACAGACGATGGAACTTCTAAACAGAGCCTCAAAGAAACCTGCTGTCGCACGTTCTCTAGTCTACAAATGGCATAAGCGATACAGTGATGGCCGGGAAAACATAATGGACGATGAAAGGTGTGGTCGCCCAACGTCAAAATCACGTCAAAGTGATGTTAAATTAGTCAAAGATCTTCTAGACAAGGACCGCCGAGTAACAATACATGAACTATGCCAGGATTTGGATATGGGCTACGGCACCGTTCATAGAATCATCAAAGATGAATTAAAAATGAGCCGAATAAGTGCGCGATGGGTTCCCCGATTATTAAAAGATCATGAAATGGAACGTCGGGTAACAGAATCTAGGAAGTTTCTAGCGAGATACGCAAAAGAGGGCGACTCATTCCTAAATAGGATTATAACTACCGACGAGACATGGTTGTTTTATTATGATCCGGAAACGAAACAACAGTCAAGTCAATGGAAATCAACCGATTCGCCGCCACCGAAAAAAGCCAGAATGTCCAAATCGTTAGCATATGTTCATCGTCTTCTTCGACATCAACGGAATAATCCTGAGCCATGCCGTTCCGAAAGGCCAGTCTGTCAACGCATTGTATTATTCAAAGGTACCGATTTTATAACAAATATTTTACTTATAATTTAACAATAGTTTTAAAAATAAAATAAACAACGTATTACATGTACTATAAAAATACAAAACTCTATGTAATTTATATATTTACAGCTTTAGCAGATTAAGGAACGTGACATTTAAATAATTAATACTCGATTTTCTTATTGTTTTTGTTTTTTCGTATGAATTTCAGGTCCTTCGCCGGCATCTTGCTAGAGCAATAACTAGGAAGCACCCAACTGGTTATGAGGGTGGACTTATAATACATCAGGACAACGCACCAGCTCACTCGTCGAGAGAAGTGCAGACGACAATTGAAATACAAATGGAGGCAGAAGTTCTTCCACATCCGCCGTACTCCCCAGATCTCGCACCGTGTGATTTCGCACTCTTTCCGAAATTAAAGTGCGAATTGAAGGGCAAACATTTTAATAACTTAAAAGAACTTCAAACGGAATCTAATTCCATTTTGTATTCATACCCATCGGATTGGTACAAGCAAGTTTTTCATCAGTGGGTAGAACGCAACCGCAAATGTATAGAAAATAGCGGTGCTTACTTTGAGAAGAATTGACGTCGCGACGTCGCCTTCAAAATTGACCTGCGGCACATCACTGTACATGATGTATATCGAATGTATGTAAATTATTTGTTATATTGTGTATTTTATTTAAAATTTGTATACAACTTACACTGAGATTAAAATACTATAAACTGAAAATATTACACATATATAAGATGTAGTTTTTATTTTATAGCATGTGTCCACGAACTTCTGGATAACCCCTCGTATGTGTCAAAACAGCATCGAGGTTCCAATGTAAAACTGTTGACGATGAACAGAACATTACATCTTTATCAGTCGGGGAGCTTACGTTAAACCGGTACTCTTTTAGTAACCATTATTTGTTACTAAAACTTGTTTATTGATGTTAACAAATCTCGTCCATTTCACCTATAATTTTGATTTTCCCGCCGTTTCTTTTTGTCCCCGCGAGATTGCATCGGTGTCGCGTTACTCGCTCGCGTTGAGCAGCTACTTTACGCGCGAAATAAAGTTAGTTGAGTAAAGACCGATTGTGACCTGTTTTTTAGTGAGATATTGGATTTTTTTTTGTGACTTTGAACATTCAAGAACACATTTTCATCGCAAAATTGTTTGTGCATCGAGGAAATGTTATTCGCCAGAGCATCAAAGTGCAGAGGGTAAGTTGTTTTGTAACCATTTTTTCGTTACTAAAATACAGTTGTTACCTTTTGTTGGTAATAGGGGAAATAACTATTTATGGCATATATCATTTGCTTAAAGGAATTATATTGGCAAGTAACACAAACACTGTTAATCCAGACTTTCCCTCTTATGTATTGACGTATAACCTTTATTTACTTGAAAGTTATCAAATTAACAGTAATTGGATATTGGCCAAAACTTTAATACGTTCCGTAATAAAGTATTGCGTAATGTTTACATTAAACTCCGTAAACTTTCCGAACAAAGTCTCGAAAACGAGATCGCAAACGAATCTTCACGATGTTATCTGATGATTGATCGGAAACCCGAAAGCAGTTCGTTGAAAATGGCAAATGTAAACAAAAACAAGAAAATATCGGTAGATCCCGATGAGCTCCCTAAGTGAGTGTTTGACTCTGTACCATATTCCCTAAGTACTGATGGTCACTTGGTTGAAAATTACCAAACTGCATAGCAGGAACAATTAGTGGCTATAACTCCGTGAAAAATCATCGAACCGAAAGATAAAGACAATATGCACATCTGCACTTGGTAATGATGCATCCTAGCAAGTTTCATAAAATTCCAACCTGAGGTTGTAGAGAAATAGTGCTGACAAGAATTTGGTGACAGACTCAATTAAATGGTCATAACTTCGTGAAAAATCATCGAACCGGAAGACAAAGACATTATGCGCATGTCCACTTGGTAGTGATGCATCCTGGCAAGTTTCATAAAATTCCAACATTGGGTTGTAGAGAAATAGCACGAACAAGAATTTGGTCACAGACAGAAACAAAGAGCCATAACTCCGTGAAAAATCATCGAACCGGCACGTCGACACATAAGTAGGTCATTTTGTGCGCGCAAATATTAATGGACGTGATTATGACAAAAATATTATAATAAGATACGGTTAAAAAATTATTAAAACTATTAACAAATAAATAAATGAAAATTATTTACAAGTAAATCAATGAAAAAGACAATTCAGCGAAAAAGGTCAATAATATAATAATTGGTACTAAAAATGATTATAAAGCTTAACCTCTTTAAGAAAACCAAATATTTGTGTAACATCAATTTTATTAAATAACTGATTCATACTGTCGACTCTGTAGTATTTTTCTCGCATTGGAGAAAAGTCGACCAGTATGTGCTTCACAGTAAGCGGTGCAAAACAAAGCACACACTCTGGAACAGGTTCACGTTTTAAAAGATATGAATGTGTACAGCGTGTATGTCCAATTCTACAACTTCTCGACGAATAATCCTATTGCTAGGATGCCACTCGCCAAGTTTTGGTTTGATATAATGTAACTTATTATGTATGGCAAGATATCCCAAAAAAATAGTTATTAATATTAGATAGATTATAAATCTGTAAAATGTAGTTTAATATGAAATATTCAATCTTAAGGCCGCTTTCGCAGCCTTATCAGCGTTATCATTTCCACTAATTCCTGTATGACCAGGAACCCAGCAGAGAATAGTATTTTCTTTACATAGTGCATTGTATTTATTTAGAAGTTGAAGAACAAGAGGATTATCATTTTTCATCTATGGTTTGAAGAGATGAGAGAGAATCAGAATATATAATAAACTGTTTTTTATCAGATTCATTAATGTAGTTCAATGCCAAATCATTGGCTTTAAGTTCGGCTGAAAAGATGGAGGCTCCGTTTGGTAAACGGCTCTTTGAGGTGTGCTGTTCTGTAACAGCAGATGCAGCCATGATGTCTCCATCTTTAGAACCATCTGTATATTTGACAATAATGATTGTAAGAGAATTTGATTTCGTTAAACTTACTTTGGAAGAAAGTGAAGTCTGTTTCAGATTTTTTGTCTTTACTAAGTTCAAAAATGTTTTTTGGCTTTTCCAAAACCCATGGTGGTATTTGTGAGACTTTGTACTTAGCAATTAAATTAAGATCAATATTGGCTTCGGTGAGTTTTGGTTTGATCCGGAGACCAAAAGTTCGAATAGCTTTAGGTTTTTTTATCAAATAGTTTCATAATTGGTGTCAAAAGTAAGATTAAAAGCAGGATTAGATGGAGTTGAATGAAGTTTAATTGTATATTGAAGAGCCAGTTTTTCACGTCTTAAATACAATGATGGTTCATTTGCCTCTACAAAAAGACTGTCGGCAGGGGACGTACGAAAGGCACTAAAGGCGAGTCGTAGTCCTTGGTTATGTATAGTATCAAGCATCGCTAAGTAAGACTTGCGAGCTGATCCATATACAATAGAGCCGTAGTCCAATTTTGATCTAATTAAAGATCTGTAAAGTGTAAGTAAAACTTTACGAACTGCACCCCAATTAGTATTTGCAACAACTTTTAATAAATTTAGTGCTTTATTTCACTTTGTCTTAAGATATTTAAAATGAGGAATAAAAGTAAGTTTACAGTCAAAAATGAGACCTAAAAAATTTGTTTCCTCAACAACAGGTAAATGTGTCCCGTCTAAAGTTAGATTGTGATGTTTACGTAGTTGACAAAAAGGCATACAATTTGTTTTAGATTTAGAAAAATTAAGTGTAAATGCAGAACTTTTAAGGAGAAAAACATATGTAAGCAGTCTGGCTGGCTCAGTCGGTAGATCATTTGCCCTGTAAAGCAAAATGCCCCAAATTCGAGTCCAGACTGGCTGTATATACCGAGTTCCAAAAGTTTTGTTGGTGTTTTCATGCATGTTTAACTATAATACAAAAACAGATTTCGATATTTTATTCAAGCACTGGGGTGCCCATATGCTGTGATGGCCAGTGGAGAATGTATGTGCAGAACTTGTAAGGAGAGAAACATCTGTAAGCAGTCTGCTTGGCTCAGTCGTTAGAGCATTTGCCCTGTAAACAAAATGCCCCGAATTCGAGTCCAGACTGGCTGCATGTATTCCATATGTAATCACTGTTTACGATGGACTGTTTATGAAGTGCAAGTTCACTTGAACTCGATTGGGGACATGGTTGTAGAGATGGTATGTTGTATCACCTAGTTATGTATTGTTACTCTTGGCAATGATAGTGTCTTTGCAAAATAACATTTCCTAGCAGTGATAATAATTCTAGCAAAATAATTTTCCTAATGGTAAATGATAATTTAATGAAAAAAGCACATTAAATTCTACTTCATTATTTTATATATATATATATATATATATATATATAATATGCATGTACAATCCACCAATAATACTGATTAAACATGTACACTGAGTTTGTAAGCTCAGGCACTGAGGTCGGAGCATGTGCACTCAAATGTGAGTCCAGGAACATTTTCAAGGGCTAGGGGGCATTCCAATTCTGAATTTCAAGCACTAGGGTGCCAATATGCTGAGATGGCCTATGGAGAAGCATGTAAATGTCAATACTAGAAGCACACATAAACCAATTGTTTATTATCCATGATGAGGTCACTGCTTTTACTCATGTTGTAAATGTAACTTTTTTGTTTCAGGAATAAAATTACTCAACGGAGCAGGGAAAGCTGCAAAAAAACAAACAATTTGAAGCAAAGTGGTAATTTATTTTGCATTAGTAAAATTTGTACCAGAGACAAATGAGAGATAAACAGTGACAATTACATAGTACAATTGAATTTTTTTTTGCTTTTGTAACAAGATTATAGATACAAACATTTTATATTGTAATGAATGAATGAGGTTTTACGACTTAGCAACAAATTATAGGTTATTCAACGCCAACAGGAAGGTAGATGCCTGGTTCACTCTTCACGTACAAAACAACAACAAAATAACATACCGATTAAAAAACCCATCAACAATTGAATAAATATGCCTCTAATAAATCGAGAATCTTGATACCTGCAGAACTGCTGAGTTCCAGCTAATTCTATCATATTACTCAAATTGTTACTTCCTACAACATGCATGAGCCACAATGTTCACCAATATGATCCCTGGAACATATTATTTAACCACAATAATGAACATGACAAAAAATGGTATTGTTAAAAACTTTTGGAGTTAATGTATAAATATTCCATAATTTCATATAATAACACTTTTGTCATTAAATCAAGTCAACATGTGTCTATTAGTTTTAACAATTGTTATAAAAAAGTAGAACAACACATTGGAATTGAATTGTTATCATTCTATAATTGATTGTGTAATTTGCATTATTGTTATTTCTTTGAGGACTAACATACATTCAGTTAATCAAATCACTCTGTCCTGAGATTGCCCTGTAGGTTAACCAGTACTTGAGTAGACCTATCTCTATGACAAACAAGATCATTTTCTCACTTGAATCAAAACTAAGAGATGAAAGATAGCGAGACCCAATGCCGTATAACAATCATTATGGAGACGGTTGCTGGTAAGTTTCAAACTAATGACCTCTAGATTGATAGGCAGACGCCCTACTGACTGAGCTAACCGGATTTTCCAAAAATCATTAAATGGAGATGCATATAAAGGTTTTGTTGCAAATATGTATCTATTCTGTATTTGTATATGATTATTAAAATTTTGTCTGAATTGTAAATAAACATTTTTTTCCTTTCTATTTCTGTCATAGCATAACACTTACATTATTTTTATTCATCAGCCAAATCAAAGAACGATGCAATGAAGAGACCACCAATAGGTGGTGGCATTCCACCAGTTTCATCCACAGCAAAGTCTTTGTGGGTGAGTGAGTGTGAGAGAAAAAAAATCCAACCTTAAATTGTATACCTGGTGGAATAGATATTGCAGGTAAAACAAAGCATTTATGGTTAAAAAAAAATCTTTTATTATAAGGTTAAAGATTTCGTTGCAAGTGTAAATAAGTTAAAATATTCTAAACAAATTGAAAATATTATTATCAGCGGATAGGGGACTTCTCATTGCATGTCAATATTTAATTTACTTTAAAGTATTGTTTATATTTTTTGTACTCAATAATCATTTGTGAATAATAATCTGTAAATTATAATTTTTATTCAAACACATTAGTATCTATATTAAACAATGGCCAGCGTCATCTTGAATAGAACAGAATGTGTTAACTAACAAAAATATTGACTATTAAACATACATTTCAGTTACTAACATTAACATGTATACCTAAAGATTAGGATGTCATAACTCTTCATCTCCCACCAAGTATTTGCGAATAATAATTTTTGAACGTATATGTGGAAAATACTGAAATTAAATCGGGTATTAAATGCAAAAACAACATAATTAAATTATTCCATTAATTTAAATGAGGATGTAACTACCAAAACAACCAGCAGTGTCCCTAAAATGTAAAACTTTCTATAAAACAAGTGTTCCAAAACGTGTGGATATTTGATAGAACTTAACTAAGAAGGGGTTTCAATTTGTTGATTTAAATTTCATTGTGAATCATTTATTACTATCTTAAAGAATTTGCCGTTTGTATTTTACTTTCAGAAAACTGTGACTTTCTGGGGGGGGGGGGGGGGGGACGTTCAGTGGGCTGTTTGAGGAGGCAATGAATGGTATAATTAATTAACTACTAAAAACTAGGTTATGTAATAATAATTAATGCTGTAGATTTTGTATTGATTTCATTTTTTTTAAATTCTGTAAGGAAAAAAAATATATAGAGAAAAAAAAACTAGTACGAGGCTGTGCGAAGTTATTTTTTATTTCCTGCTGAACCTGGACACTAACATGGTATTCTATTTATCATGTCAACATTCCTTTTGCACTTTTTAAGTAGGATTAAAAATAGTTCTGTCCCGGTCAAAATGTATAATTTCACATAACATCATGTGCCAGATAAACTTGCATTGACATGATAAACCAGTTTGTCTGGCAGGCAGTTTATCAATAGAAATAAATGGTTACTTTTATTCAGCCACCTTTTAAAAGATTTTGAATGAAATTGAATTGATTGAATATTTAGTGTCATTTTTATACCATCGAGGGCTAACAGACGATCAGTTAACCTAACCACTGTTTCCAGGGATTAACCAGTACTCGAGCACACCCCATCTCGGCAAGTAACTGATAAATTTCCCACTTTAATCAGTGGTGAGAGACGAATGATAATGAGACACAATGTCGTATATCAATCATCACGGAGACTATTGCCGGGCGGTGGATTGGAGCTCACGACACCTGGATTGATAGTCAGATGTGTAACCGTCCGAGTTTATCGGGCCCAGCCAAAAAATGAAATTAAAATATGTTGTTCTCCAAATAAATGGCACAGTCTGCCATTAAACAATAATTATATATATTGAATATGATGTGGTGAAAACCTTAGGGCATTATTATAGACCGAGTAATTAACAAATGCTTTATTATATTAGTCTATGGATAACAAATCACTGAGTAGACCATACACATACTTGCATCCTATATAAACAGATAAAGTGTCTTCAAATAAATATTATATAAGTTCTGCAGTGCATTTATATCTTTTTGCCAATGACTTTATTACATCAAATAATGCATATGATTTTTGTTATCACATAAAAAAATTGTCATTTACCATTCATTTAACTTATCACTTGTATAATGAACAAGTACAAATAGAGTACATGTATATTAGTTCCCATTGGTCATATGAAACATATGTAATGGATTTATTACACTCTTGCACTGTAAATTAGGTGATAAATACATATATTTATGTATTTTACATGGATTGTGAAACTACCAACTAAGGTTATTTTAATAAATTGTCTAACTCGAGGATTTGACATATGATCACGAAAGAAATTGGATCCACAACCCTCTATTCATAGGTTAGATGCTCTACCACTAAACCATTAATTCTACATAACTATATATCTAGCTCTTGTCAGTGTGGACTTGAAAAATGAATATTACAGTCAAATAACTATCCTTTAGTTTGCGAACTGATTTTATAATGTTCAAGTTGCCAGTGATTTATGTATGTTGCCATATTGCATGTGGCACATAGTTTTGGTATTGCACAAAACTTACACAATCAAATGAAAATACTATTGCGACAAGCACATCACAATCTACATCAACTACAACAACCGCAAGAGAAGCAAGAAAAAAAGGCGAGCCCAGGAAAGTTCTTGTGAAAATATAGAAATGGAAATATAACAACTTGAAAAAAAAATTGCAACTTGAAATTAAATATTTGGAGAGTAGAAAATAAGCATTGGAACAAAAACAAAAAATGTGGGAAGTAAAGGAAGCATTTTACAAAAATAATGCTTGCAAACAGTTGCAAGACATAAGTCATTTACTTATATGGGAATGCAAGTATGTTTTTTTTTTTGTATAAAGCTTCTTTTTATATTATTTCTATTTCATTCGTAAACAACTAGAAAACTTTCATATTGTCTTGTTTTATGAAATCACAAGTCAGTTTTGTATCTATATCCTTTTTTAGTTCATCTGGGCAAAGCTCAGGATGAGCTATTGTGATGTACCTCCGTCAGTCATATATCGTTAACGTTTGCTTCAAATGACTTTTTCTGGGGACATGTCAGTTTAACATAGCGAAATTTACATTTAAAAATCTCAAGAACAATCCAATCAAATTCATTCATATTTGCTATAATTTTATAAAATAATTTACTTTGATTTTTTTTTGTTTTAACAAAAAACAAAATACTTAAAAGCTTGTGTCATAGGATGAAATAAAAACAAAAACTTTAAAACCGTATCATCAATTGTGTTTATGTCATTTGGAGTTAACAATTCGTTAAGACCAATATTATAGAACATTATATAATAAGTAAGTAGTTTTAAATCAGTGTCGTTTATTAAATTTACTAAAGTAACGTCCCATTAACCAGCTCGAGCGTAACATAACTGCACGACACATTTTGTCCGCCATATTGATTATTCAAGGCGCTATTTGTATGTGAAGAATTATAAATAACAATCATTTTACCAGGAAATATCTAAATATACTTGCAGAAGACTTATCAGATCAGAATGATTGAATAAATGAAGATTTATGAGAACCTTTGACTTTCAGCTTCTGTTATATTGTCACCCATGCCTACCCCCGACATTGCTACCGGCAACAATGGCGCCCAACGTTTTTCTTCATTCATCAGTTCATGATATATATAAAACAAGATTGACTTCTATCACCGATAGACTCAACAACAATAGCGCATGTAAATGATAGCTGTTTATCCGGGATTCCTTCAATTTTTGAAGACAAACTGTCAATGAACTACATTTACAAAACACATCGCTATATTGCACGTGCTAATTATACTAACCAGCTTACTGACTAAATAATCCATTCATACCTGTAGATTATAATACACAGTAGTAGGTAGAGAGTTGGTAGTTTGTGTATTTAATTGTTATGATACAGGTGTAGGTTTGAGTGATATATGTAGAACGACGTTATATATTTTTATTTGCGTTATATTGCCATTTGTTTCAATTTGTGATTTTCGTGTTCTATAAAGTCAAGTATATTGATTCGCAACCGTTCATCCTTTACTAAGTTTGACTAGTGTTACTTTCAAACTTGATAATTATATAACATCCCTTTGACCATTTTCTCAATGATACAAGACCGCGGTCTAGTGGTAGAGCGTCCGCCTCGCATGCGGAAGGTCGTGGGTTCAATCCCTGACCGGGTCATACCAAAGACTTTAAAAATGGTACTAGAAGCTTCTTCCTTGACGCTCAGATTTAGAAGAGAGTTCTAGGTCTGGTCGGCCCGGTGTCAGTATAATGTGACTGGGTGGGGTATCATACCATGTGTCTGCGGCATGATACTCCAGTGTGACAGAGCTTAGAATACTGTCTCAAGCAGACACCGTCGCGATATGACTGAAAAATTGTTGAAAGCGACGCTAAACATCATACAACAACAACTCAATAATACAAGTATCTGTTTCAATGTGAAGTAAAACTGCTTCTTTGAGAAAAAAAAAGAAAAGTAAAAGAAAACCTTGTAAGGTATTGTGTTTTTTTCGCGTATAATACCACCAAAGACCCCCCAAGACATGTGGGTTTTTTAAAATAAAAAACACATAAATCTTCGATTCTGTTGATATTTACAAATCGAATGTAAAGAAAGTTTTATTTAAACTTGAGTTATCAATTGTTGGTTTATCAATAAATCGATATCGATAAATTCGCTGTTTTTGTTTTATTTATTATCAAATTGTATATCATATTGCTTTTGTAGTTATATTTAATAATACTGTTAAAAGTAAACAGTTGGAATTAACATAGCAGTTGATTAAACCTACAAATACTTCATTGAGGTTAGAAAAAGAGAAAGCAATGGTGAAGATTGGCATTAAGAAATGAATACTGAGTATGAATTGGAGCTTCAAGTGAACAAATTGAATAATGAATATGAATACTGGAATTACTTTGAAAAAGCATTTTATGAAGTGAAGTGAGTACAGTCTTTAACAAACAATTTGGAAATGAAGTGAAGTAGAGATCAAACATGTTTAGTGGAACTGAGATTCTAATATAGATTGCGTCAGGATATAGTTATATATCTAAAATATATACTAAAAGAACAGTAAGGTAATGTGTGTGTTTTAAAATGGCAGAGTATATGTCAGAAAGAGCACTGCGACTTGATAGAAGGGAAAGAATCAAAGAGGAGATTAATAGGAAGGAGAAAGAATTGAAAGAAATGAAAGATAAGGAGCAATGAGAACAGATTAAGAAAAGAGACAAGGATATAGAAGAGCACGATTGAAAGAGATATATAGAAAAAGAGCAGATACCATCAAAAGTCGACAAGTCAAACAGAAAAAAGAAATACTTAAGAAATTGAAGGAAGATATGAAAATGAAACGATCAGAAACTACGAAACAAAGAGAAGACTCTGAGGGAGTCAGTAGATTAAGCCTATTACAAGGGAGGTCAGATATAGATTTGACAGAATACTTAGAAACATGAAGAAGTTATAAGTATAGAAAGTATTAATGAAAGAGACAACTTACAAAGGAAAGCATAGGAAACTCACTTAGAAAAAAAGTTTCCAAACATTAGCAATATAGAAAGTTCTATAGTCAAATAGAGCATGGAGATAATGTTTTAGACAGAAGCGCGAGGTAAAGTAGAGATGGAGGAAAACTCGATGTTAGTAGAGAAGCGAGTACCTATGAACAACTTATAGAAGATCGAACATTTGAAGATAGTGGACATGCAACGAGCAGAGATGGATTGACAGTAGTGATAGAACTGACGTGGCTTGAATCGAAATCGAAAGAAGTTAATGAGTATATATATATTAGGTAATACTGGGGACAGTACTCCACACGAGAGGAGCAGGAATAGTGCTAATATTACATATGAACAGTTAGAAAACAAAGAGAGAGACTGTTTTGATTAGTCAGATCGGAAACGGACAGAGTGACTATTTAGTCAGTATTTCTGTAAAGAATAAAATAGAGGAAAGATATACAGGAAGACACAAAGTATATAAGAATGCATGTGCAGGTAGAAAAGAAGAAGAAATAGAACTAGACAGATTAAAGCAGAAATATAAGAAACTCGAGAGTGAAATCGATGATGACTTAGAAGAACATGAAATGAAAGAAAGGATCAAATTCTTGAAATAGAAAGAACAGATAGTCATGAAAGAGTTAATTGGAAAACAGAGAATTAAAGAAAAGATAATGATATATAAAATGGAAACTTTGGCAAAACGGAAAAATGAACAAATGGAAACGAAAAAGAGGAAATGAAGGAGTTAAAACAGATGGAGCAGGAATTGAAAGATAGTTTAATAGATACAGTCATCAATAAGTTTTATCGACGAAGAACTGGAAGGCTTGGTTAAGGAAGAAAAGTGTGTTAAATTTGACCAAATAATTTCAGCTGATAAGAAACCTGAAACAGTGAAGGAACAAATGAAAAGTGAAGAGATCGTAAAACAAAACATTGAAGAAATACTGAGAAGAAACCTCAAATATTTAGACCAAATGTACCAAAGTGAAATGAGATCCAGTTCAAAGAATGGAAACTTGAAATTGGAGTTATAAGCTCCGGTCTTTACGATTTACATTCTGGTGCAAAACTTCTGATTTTTTTTTTTTTGCTAACCGGTGATTCTTGTATGTTAATATTTCATATGTGCGTGTTGTAAAACTGATTATGTCTGTCTGTTCATAAAATAATCAGCCCTTCAACATGTGTTAATTAACAATATACACATATTTCAGTGAAGGAAAGGACCAACTTCTATAGAAACGGTGAATGTAAGCCCAACTAACCGAAATTCTGATATTTTTGTTAGTTTAAATGTATTATTTTGATGTTTCATTCTATACCCCTTCTGCTCTTCTGAAGTTTGTATTAAAATCACAAGTAACACTAATACTTATAATACCATGAATATAAGAAGTAAAAATTGATTTTATATATAATAAAATATAAGACCATCCTTGTTCCTAGAAACAATATTTCTACCCGACTCCCTGCATCCGTTAAGAAATCATGGGAATAAATTCACCACATTTGGATGTCTCACTGATTTTTCATCCTTGTTAATTTTTAACTCGGGGGAGGCACTTGGCCTGAAAGGTTGTTTGAGGTTTTGTACCACTTCAATTTCGCACCGGGTGGTTTCACAGCATCATACTTTAATACATGTTTCCAATTCATTTCATGTACAAGTATAGGAATTAGATCATAATATCATGCCATTGTGTTTAAAACTTTATTTATTATGTGTTCCCTATTCATTTAGTGTTCTTGTAAGTATAGAAATTAGATTAAAAAGAAATAACATTTTAAACTTATCAATGCCTTTAATTTAACCAATATGTATAATTAATAGTGTTTGATAATTAAAGTACAAAAATGTTTCAGAGGTTACACACTGTGGTAGTTGGTGACTCAATATGTCGAGGATTATTTGGAGATTCTACTCACTGTGGTAGTTGGTGACTCAATATGTCAAGGATTATTGTGAGATTCTACACACTGTGGTAGTTGGTGACTCAATATGTTTAGGATTATTTGGAGATTCTACAAACTATACACTGTGGTTGTTGGTGACTCAATGTGTCGAAGATTATTTGGAGATTCTACACGGTGGTTGTTGGTGACTCAATGTGTTGAGGATTATTTGGAGATTCTACACACTGTGATAGTTGGTGACTCAATGTGTCGATGATTATTTGGAGATTTTACACTGTGGTAGTTGGTGAGTCAATATGTGGAGGATTATTTGGAGATTCTACACGCTGTAGAAGTTGGTGACTCAATATGTCGATAATTATTGAGAGATTCTACACACTGTGGTAGTTGGTGACTCAATATGTCAAGGATTATTTGGAGATTCTACACACTGCAGTGGTTGGTGACTCAATGTGTCGAAGATTATTTGGAGATTCTACACACTGCGATGGTTGGCGACTCAAAGTGTCGAGGATTATTTGGAGATTCTACACACTGCGATGGTTGGCGACTCAATGTGTCGAGGATTATTTGGAGATTCTACGCACTGTGATAGTTGGTGACTCAATGTGTTGAGGATTATTTGGAGATTCTACACAATGTGGTTGTTGGCGACTCAATGTGTCGAAGATTATTTGGAGATGCTACACACTGGTAGTTGGCGACTCAATGTGTTGACGATTATTTGGAGATTCTACACACTGTGGTAGTTGGCGACTCAATGGGTCGAGGATTATTTGGAGATTGTACACACTGTGGTTGTTGGCGACTCAATGTGTTGAGGATTATTTGGAGATTCTACACACTGTGGTGGTTGGCGACTCAATGTGTCGAGGATTATTTGGATATTCTACACAATGGTTGTTGGCGACTCAATGTGTCGAGGATTTTTTGGAGATTCTACACACTGTGGTAGTTGGTGTCTCAATATGTTGAGGATTATTTGGAGAGTCTACACACTGGTGGTTGGTGACTCAATGTATCGAGGATTATTTGGAGATTCTACACACTGTGGTAGTTGGTGTCTCAATATGTTGAGGATTATTTGGAGTCTACACACTGGTGGTTGGTGACTCAATATGTCTAGGAATATTGAGAAATTCTACACACTGTGGTAGTTGGCGACTCAATATGTCGAGGATTATTTGGAGATTCTACAAACTATAGTGGTTGGTGACTCAATGTGTTCAGGATTATTTGGAGATTCTAAACACTGGCGACTCAATGTGTCGAGGATTATTTGGAGATTCTACACACTGCGATAGTTGGCGACTCAATGTGTCGAGGATTATTTGGAGATTCTACACACTGTTGTTGGCAACTCAATGTGTTGAGGATTATTTGGAGATTCTACACACTGTGGTTGTTGGTGACTCAATGTGTCGAATATTATTTGGATATTCTACACACTGATAGTTGGTGACTCAATGTGTCGAGGATTATTTAGAGATTCTACACACTGAGGTAGTTGGTGACCTAATGTGTCGAGGATTATTTGGAGATTCTGCACACTGTGGTTGTTGGTGACTCAATGTGTCGAGGATTATTTGGAGATTCTGCACACTTTGGTTGTTGGCGACTCAATGTGTCGAGGATTATTGGGAGATTCTACACTGTGGTGGTTGATGACTCAATATGTCAAGGATTGTTTGGAGATTCTACACACTGTGGTGGTTGGTGACTCAATATGTCGAGGATTATTGGGAGATTCATCTACTTCTCAAACTCTTCATATTCTGGTGCTGGCACTCATCATATTGAACATGTTTTTTTACATAATGATTTTAGAAATTTTGATAATATATTTATACTTGTTGGTAGAAACGATATCACTTATAATGTTTCTACTGACCATTTCCGTGAAAAGTATTCTAGTTTATTTAAAACTGTAAAAAGTAAATTAAGTAGGGATCAAGAGGTATACTTTATTCATATAATCTCGAGCCGTCTTGATTCCCCATCGCAACAACAAAAAATATTCAATTTTAATAAAATAATCCAAGAAATTGTCACATACGAAAAAATTGTTAGTATTCGCAAAATTTTTTAATATTAAATGTTTTAATAAATTAAACAATTCATATTTTCAAATTAGAAATGGAAAAATTGACTTGCATCCGACTCTCAAAATTAAAGTTTGCAATTGAAAATTTACTTGGTAGGGCAGGCCGTCTACATCATTACTTTGCAACAGAAATACATAATTACCAGGATATCATTAAAGTGTACTTTGTTTATTCTGTAATACATAATTACTAGGCTATCGTTCAAGTGTACCTTGTTTATTCTTTAATACATACTTACTAGGATATCGTTAAGTGTACCTTGTTTATTCAGTAATATATAATTACCAGGATATCGTTCAAGTGTAACTTGTTTATTCTGTAATACATAATTACCAGGATATCGTTCAAGTGTACTCTGTTTATTCTTTAATACACAGTTACAAGGATAACGTTCAAGTGTACCTTGTTTATTTTGTAATACATAATTACCAGGATATCGTTCAAGTGTACCTTGTTTATTCTGTAATACATCATTACTAGGATATCATTAAAGTGTACTTTGTTTATTCTGTAATACATAATTACCAGGCTATCGTTCAAGTGTACCTTGTTTATTCTGTAATACATCATTACTAGGATATCGTTCAAGTGTACCTTGTTTATTCTGTAATACATAATTACCAGGATATCGTGTACCTTGTTTATCCTGTAATACATAATTACCAGGATATCGTGTACCGTGTTTATCCTGTCATACATAATTACCAGGATATCGTTCAAGTGTACCTTGTTTATTCGGTAATACATAATTACCAGGGTATCGTTCAAGTGTAGTTCTAAAGTAATATTTGTCCAAATATTGTTCAGGCGCAACTTTTTTCTTTCATACATAATTATTAGTACTTAATTCAAACACAACGTGTTTGTTTCATATTAAAAAATATAATTATATTGTTATGTGTAGAATACATATTAAAATTCATGATATTGTTCAGGTCCATGTTCGTATCATTATGGCGGCATGATTCAGGTTTCTCTATTTATTTATACAGCTCTAAACATAAATTAAGAGCATTTAAGAATAGAGTTATTGATTAAATTATAAATAAGCGTTTATTATTTCTCATTTGTTAAATATTTTTAATAAAATGAAATTTAAAAAAACATTTTATTGTTATTGCAAGCTCGATCAATTTCATGTTGAAACAAGAGGCACTTGGTAGCACTGTTGGTTATCAGATTGTGTGCGATCCGACTTGTCAAAATGTTTATATACATAAAAGCTCACACTAGCTAATTAGCCAACGCATCAGTTTCTGAAACAATATATTTATTTCCATTGTATTAAACCCCCTGTCGGTAGGGATTAGAGTTTGTCGACTGCTCGTTCCAAGCAGAGGGGTAAGATCCTCCCCGAAAAGGAACCCACCTGTTGACCGTGGGTGGCGACCCGTGCGGTTGGATGAAGAAGTCCTGGTGGTTGAGCGCCGCAGGAGTCTGTGACGCAACACATCACTTTGGTCCGGATTTCAAGTCAAGACGGGAGTTTCGATGGGCCCGGTCTTGATCAATCGGTCTGTCATGTTTTTTTTTAGATTATATTTTATCATGTATCATCCTTTATCCATTATTTCATCCCCATTTTTTTCCATTATCTTATACTTGTTTATATTAATTTTCAATGAATAAACTTCCAGTTATCTAAATTCCAAATCCTTGAAAACTCATTTATTTGCCAATATTAATTTTCTATGATAATATATATTTTAGTAATCTTAATCTCAAATCCTTGAAAACTGTCATGGCTTATGGGCTATCTTGTGAAGTGAAATACTATATGGTTATACGTTTGCCATTTTAGATGGATGTTAGTGCGGTTCTTGTCTTGACTTGAATTTGCATCCATGGGGTGGTATGCGGGATCTGATGTATTACTTTGCTTGAGTATACTGTTCACGTATCCTTGGCATCATGTCTGTCGGATATCCACAGCTGTCCCATTGTTGGGCTCCGAGGCGGGTGAGAAACGTGGATAACGGAACAAACACAAACTCATTAGGCTTCAAAAAACACCAAAACAATACTAACCGACCTTTACCTGCTCAGTCTTTACACAAGCGTGCTCGACACGATTCTGTTGGGACAGATGATGATATAAATACCGTGAACTGGCCTCGATTCTTGACCAATACTTTAACTGGTGCTAATAGACCAGTAACAAAACTTTCACCTTTTGCGATTCACAAGGCAATACTTGGTTTTGCCGGTGAACCGCGGGAGATGAAGAAAATTAAAGTCAGATAAAATCCTTATTGAATGCTTAAAAAAATCACACTCGGACAATCTACGATCAGTTAAACGATTTGTGGATATGCCGGTAGAGGTCCGTCCTCATGTTACACTCGCTGGAACAGTGTACTGCTGAGGAAATGAGTGTATATCTGAAATCACAAGGATCACTACTAAGAAAAATGGCATTGTTAAACATACCAACACATTTAAACTGACATTTAACAACCAAGTTCTTCCCAAAACTATAAGCGGGACACACAGACTTCTCGTCGTGCGCTAAACCAGCCTGTTGCGTTAATTGCAGCGGGAGCCACGGGGCTTTCTCTAGAGAATGTCCAAACTGGAAAGTTGAACGCAAGGTCCAACGGATTAAGCTGGAGAAAAAAAAATTATTTCCAGAAGCAAGACGCCTTGTTAACATCCAATCTCCATCTGCTCCTTCAGGCAAATCATATGCTGAAGTGTGTAGAAATGTAGAGAAAAAAGTAACAAGGTGTATTGAGATACAAACTGATATCACCTGGCTAAATGATAAACCAATGCCATATAATTATTCTATGCCTGGTAATTCCAAGGTATCATCTGAAACTCAGACCTCTACATTGGTATTAAAACCTCTCATACAACCGAAACCTAATCTTAAAAACAATAAGAAAAATATTAAATCTGTTTCTGATCAGAAATCTACGAACTCTGGGAATGTTCCGAGTTCATCAAAACCGGAGAACTCGGGGAGTGTCTAGAGTTCCTCAAAACCGGAGAGCTCGGGGAATGTCCCGAGCTCCCCAAAACCATCGAGCTCTGGCAATACCAAGAGTTCAGTTTCGCCACGTAGGGCTGGAAAAATAAATCTGGCCTCTGCCAAATTGTGTTACTGGGAGGCAACCTGAAGAGCCAAAATGGCCCTGTACGGTTGCACAACAAATTTTCACACCTTGATATGGAGACCGATGAAGCACCATCGGATTCTACCAAGGTCGTGAAAACTAAAGCCCCTAAATGAACGATTCGAATTCAAATAAAATAATACAATGGAATTGTCGAGGTTTAAAACCAAATTATGACGAGATTAGTTTACTTTTAAATGAACATAACCCTATTGCATTTTGTCTTCAAGAAACATTTTTGAAGTCAAATAATAAAACTACTTTTAAACAGTATTCCTTTTTAAAATACAATCTGCTTGCCATCACCTTTTATGCTTTTGGGGGATTTTAATGCCCACAATTACATATGGGGCTGTAAAGACATTAATGATAAATGTAATAAAGTTGAATCTTTTTTAAATCAAAATAACCTATGTCTTTATAATGATAATAAATCTCATACATATGTACATCCTGCTTCAGGATCGAAAACTTCCATCGATTTATCAGTTTGTGAGCCGTCACTTTTGTCAGACTTTTCATGGAGTGTTGGTAACGACCTCTGCGGGAGTGACCATTATCCAATATTTCATGGAAATATCGGACCTCTACTTCTCGATAGAAATCAACGATGGAAACTGCGCAAAGCAGATTGGCCTATGTTCCAATTTCTCTGCACAGAACAGTTTTAGCCTGATTTATTTAACGATACGGATGATCCTGCTGGTCGATGTTCATCAATATTATACAGTATAGCAGAAAACTCTATCCCAAAAACCTGGACAAATCCAAAACGCCTTCAAAAACCATGGTATGATGATGATTGCAAGATTGCAGTCAAGGGTCTTAAAAAAGTGTTAAGTCGATTTAATTTACGGCCTACACAACATAATTTGGACAATTTTAAAGTGTTTCGTGCAAAAGCAAGACGTACTCTTAAGGAGAGTAAGAGAAAGTCCTGGAGAGATTACGTCTCTAGGCTCATTTCCCGTACTAACCTTAAGAAGGCGTGGGACATGGTCCGAAAAATCAACGGTAAGGGTACTCCAGGTTGCGTAAACCATTTAAAAATTGAAAATCATACTGCCACATCTGCCAAAGACATCGTTAATACTTTGGCAGATACTTTTTCGAATAATTCATCTTCTACTAATTGCTACTCAATTTTTTTAAAAACATAAACAGCAGATTGAAAAACAGAAATTGAATTTTAAATCAAATAATTCAGAAAAATATAATAAGACATTCTCTGAGTGAATTGAAAAAATCCTTAAAGAAGGCACATGGTACATCAGCTGGTCCTGATGATATCCATTATCAACTTTTGAAACATTTACCCAAATCGTCCTTATTAATTTTACTTGATATTTTTAACTCTGTTTGGGTGACTGGAAACTTCCCCGAGTCTTGGAGGGGGGCTATCGTTATTCGGATACCCAAACCTGGGAAAGATAACACGGATCCAATTAATGACCGTCCAATTGCTTTGACAAGTTGTGTTTGTAAAACCATGGAACGTATGATTAATGCTCGCCTCGTTTGGTTCTTGGAATCCAACAACTTAATTACTAAGTATCAAAGTGGATTCCGGCGCCAAAGAGGCACAACATACCATTAAATTAGATTTGAATCGTTTGTTAGGGAGGCTTTCATAAAGAAAGAACATTTAGTCGCTGTATTTTTTTACTAAGAGAAAGCCTACGACACCACCTGGAAGTATGGCATTGTGAAAGTTCTTCATAATATGGGCCTTCGTGGCCGTTTAGCTACATTTATTTTAAACTTTTTAAATGATAGACAGTTACAAGTCCGAATGGGCACGACCCTCTTCGATGTTCACAAACAGGAGATGGGCGTCCCACAAGGCAGTATCCTGTCTGTCACAGTTTTTAATATTAAAATTATTAATATTGTCAAGAGTATAAATCCTGGTGTGGATTGCTCTGTGTATGTTGACTATTTTGTATTTTGTTACCGTTTAAAAAATATGAAAACTATTGAAAGGCAACTACAGCAATGCCTTAATAAACTTCAGACTTGGTCTGATGAAAAGGTTTTAAATTTTCTAAGTCTAAAACAAATTGTATGCATTTTTGTCAACTACGTTAACAACACGATGATCCCAATCTAACTTTAGATGGGACACATATACCTGTTGTTGAGGAAACAAAATTTTTAGGTCTTATTTTTTACCGTAAACTTACTTTTATTCCTCATCTTAAATATCTCAAGGCAAAGTGTAATAAAGCACTTAATTTATTGAAAGTTGTTGCTAATACAAATTGGGGTGCAGATCGTAAAGTTTTACTTAGACTTTACAGATCACTAATCAGATCAAAATTAGACTATGGCTCTATTGTATATGGATCTGCTCGCAAGTCTTACTTAGCGATGCTTGATCCTATACACAACCAAGGACTACGACTCGCTCTTGGTGCCTTTTGTATGTCCCCAGCCGACAGTCTTTATGTGGAGGCAAATGAACCATCATTGTATCATTGTATTTAAGACGTGAAAAACTGGCTCTTCAATATGCAATTAAACTTCATTCAAATCCATCTAATCCTGCTTTTAATCTTACTTTTTATCCCTATTATGAAACTGTATTTGATAAAAAAAACCTAAAGCTTTTTGAACTTTTGGTCTCCGGATCAGTGCAGAATAGGGCATACCCGCTGTACCCATTCATATCTTTTAAATCGTGAAGCTGTCCCAGAGTGTGTGCCCTGTTTTGCACCGCTTACTGTTAAGCATATACTTATCGACTGTGTTGACTTTGCTCCAATGAGAGCGAAGTACTACAGGGTCGATAGTATGAAAGAGCTTTTTGATAAAGTTAATGTTACCAGTGTATTTTCCTTTTTAAAAGCGGTTAAACTGTTTAAATATTTTTAGTTAAAACCCGTTGACTGGTTAAATGATTTAGTATATCGTTGATTTCCCTGTATTTAATTGATGTTTTCATTTATTTATTTGTAAATAATTTCATTTATTTATTTGTAAATAGTTTTAATAAATTTTAACCATATTTATTTAATATAATTATTTTTGTCATCACATTCATCAATCTTTGCGCGCACAAAATGACCTATTTATGTGTCGACGTGCCGTAAAACACCATTCATTCCATTGTATTAATTGTTGAAAAACAAAAGATAACAAATTTCTGCTCATTAACTTTATCTTTTTATAACATGTTTGATGTTTTGATATAGAAAAATGAACTTTCCATTCAACAGCATTAACTGAATGAAAAATAGTTTATTAACATCAGTTCATTATCAATAACTAAACTAAAACTGAGTACCAGTCCCTAATTTAATTAAAATAACTGAGAACCTAACTGTAACATCAGGTATGATTAAGCTGTTAAATCTTTCCCATTGTTTCTTTAATGTTTTTAAATCATTAAATGTTTTGTATAATGTTGCTCTTTTGTGTTTTATCCTTTTTGAATTCCATGAAAATATAATATTTTATATAAATCATCTCCGACAGTTTCAATTATAAATATAATAAGAATAATCTGGGATTATATTCCACCAAAAAATACACTTTAGAATATTATGTTTATTTGGTTTAATATATTGCCAAGGGCACTTTTTTACTTATACACGTATTTATATACAAAATGTTAACAATCATCCCATTAATAATTTTAATTTTATGTAATGCTCTATTTCAAGTGGAATGATTTTATATAATGCTCTATTTCAGGTGGAATGATTTTATGTATTGCTTTATTTCAGGTGGAATGATTTTATATAATGCTCTATTTCAGGTGGAATGATTTTATATCCTTTATTGCAGGTGGAATTATTTTATAAAATGCTCTATTTCAGGTTGAGTAAACTGAGTATTGCACACATGTAATCGGTGGATGACGAACATTCCATATAGCTTACTCAACAACTGAAACCAGATGTTAACCACGTATATTCAAGAGCATATGTGAATCACACAAACAACGACTGCTATTCTCACAGTCCTTGCTGTTGAAAGGACTGCCAGATGGAAAGAAAATGTTTATAAGCTCAAATTGAAATCCAGTTGGGACACATTTTTCACATCTAGTAATGTTCCTCGATTTTAAAGAACGTTTTGAGACAATGTTATTTTTAAGAGAACCAGGTGAAAACATCATTGTGTCATTGTTTAAAGCCAATTGCACTCGTGCAAAATGAATTCATGGCAGACTGCATAACACTGTGTGACCAGATGAAATATATAAAATGAAAAACAGTAACTTGATTTGGTGTTGCCTATTGTGGACAAGCACAATTGGACAGATCTTAAAAAAATCAAATTCAAAGATATAAAAAACATTTAATAAGATTTACTGCATGTTACTTTTATTTTCAGTTTACCTGAGCAAAGCTCAAGGTGAACTGTACTGATCAGCCAGTGTCAGTCATTTACCCACAGCATATAAACGTTTATATAGTGTGCACACACTAGCACTTAACATGTTGGATTGGATCTTCGTGCAACTTACACAAAATGTTATATATATAAGTTCTTCAGGTGGCCATTTGATAATTAAGGCCAGGGTTTGTTCCTGAGACCTGTAGTTGTCTAAAATTGCAATATTTTACATTGTGTGCACTATATCACTTGTAAGACAATAAAGGTTAGAGGCTGCACACATATTGTTTTGTTAGCAGTAAAACTGCACGTAAATATCAAACATCAAAATACTGTTCAAAGGTGGTAAAATAAAAACAAAACTACAGAATATGGAATGACAATTGTTGCGATTTATTTCAAATTTAAAAATAAAAATAAAATGAATTTCAGAATAGTTTCCGTCTACAAAATGCACAAAAAAACGAATGATTTGAAACCCTACTTAAGAGTTGAATAGTGAAGACAATTATAATACTACAATTAACATAAAAAAATGATAAAATGGTGTCAGTTTCATTTATAGCAATTAATTTAATCCCAATGTTAAAATTAAAAAAAATAACAGTATTTTAATAGTATGATTTACAGATATGTTAATATGACAAAGATTAATTCGAACATCGTCTTGTTTAATTGCTTTTGTAACTAAAGGCTTATCATTTTAGCTGTGTGTCCATTCTTCAGTTGGTATTTATCCACTCAGTGTAGAAAAGTCTTAGAATTGTATTTCTGATATATGATTTAAAACTATAACAATCTCACTTTCATACATGTATTCATAGAATTAACATTGTACAACATAATTGTCTTCATAATGTAAAATTTATTTAATGCTGACTATAGATACAGGAGTGTGGTGAATGGCTTTTTGGCAGTAAGCTGTACACAAACTTGCAAAAAAGGTGAATTTCGAGCGTTCAATTGAATTTTGCAAACAGTTGTTTTGTTTTCATTATAAATGGTAAATAAAATGTTTCCAAGATTAATTAACAAATTATTGTTAAACTTAGATTTGATAATGTAAACTTTGCAGTTTCCTGTAGAGTAAAATATGATTTCTCCTTATTATAAAGAATTATATAATAAAAAATACCTTGGTTGTGCAAGGTCAGAGTTATGGGTTCAATCCAAGTCTCAGTACGGTGATTTCGCAAAGATTTACTCTGTACAATTTGATTCCATTCCATATTTCTTTTTAAAGATGTATTTTGAACAAGCAATTATATTAAAGCGGAAAAAACAAGAGTACAAACGTGAGATAATTCTGCCATTTTTCAAAATGAATAAAGATGGACAGACTCGCATGTGCAGGAATTGATGAAGCAAATGAATTTTTCATGAAGCATAAAAAAAAAAGAGCCAATGGCAACAATTTAACTAATACAAAATAACACGAAATAAAATGAAATACTTCGCACATAGCAATGTGTAATGTAGAGAACTTTTGTACTTACTGGTGTAATATAATTCTGACTATTACTACAACTAATGCCAAAAGCATAAAACCCTGATGACTAATAAACCGAAAATTTACCCTTGCTACTCCTATATAATAAAGATATCAAATTCCATGCCAACATATCTTATTCCCATAGTTCTAAGCCCAATGTCAGAACTAGTTCTCTAAGAATGTTTAACACTTTCTTTGATTTACTTCTTAATTTTTTTTATATACACTGGAATCATTTGTACTGTCAGAATTGTTTAAAATAAGGACAATACACGTCTTCCATTCGAAACTGTTGTTACAACACGGCGTAGGGACGGATGTGCAAATAAATTTGATGGAATTGCAATGCCTCTATGGGATGAGAAGATGGATTGTTCCCGAGTAGAAGGTTGCTCCACAGGTTGAGTACGTGGAACTAACTCGAGTGAAAGATATAGTTGCACAGAGCCTAACGAAGAAGCTTATGTTTTCTTCTGTACTCCTTTTTTCTATTGTGTTGCCTTAAAACTGCGTTGTTTTTTCTATTTTCTTGTTTGATGAGATTTTTAACTTAAATAGCTTTAATTCTTAAGTATTTTACTTAACGTAAAGTTTTTAAGTATCGGATTCTTAAGAAAACTTACGGTAGCAAAATTTAATTTTTTAATCGCTAAGTATGGCCTTAAGTGTGTTGGTGAAACATGACTTTGACCAAGTATCACAATAGATCTATATTATCTTACCTAACTGGACTCGTCAAATTCTATATATAATTTTTATCTTTACAGCTTAATATTGCTTTACGCATTTTCTTTATATCAAGTTCTTATAAAATTTAGATTCAGAAAATGTCGCCTTCACCAATAACTGACGTAATTCATTGTGTGACGTAATTCGTTGATATGTTTGAACTCCTACGTCACAGAGACGTCACTGATATCTTGTATTAATCGTTACTATGTTGTATCGTTAACATGAACTAAGGTAATTTTATATAAGTAAACAAACAAATACTAATTAAACTTTATAGTTCATGTATTATATGTTTAGGATAACGTTGCAGTTGTTTCCATTATATATTTAATATGTATTATGTTTATCATAAATAAATTGCTTATTGCATGATTGCAACTTTATTCAAGGAACAATATCTCTTAATTCCTTGGTTTGAAAAAACAAAAGCAAACGTTATTATTATCATAAATGGTAGTGCGACACATTGCACATCTCTAGGAGCCTTTTAAAGATTTTTGTTTTGCGTCTCCCGAGTTATGGACAGCAGAAAAGATATCCAATTAATAAAGAAGCTGTTCTATTCACGCCCTATTTAATCAAGCTACATAAGTGGATGCTGGTAACAAAATATTTCAGAACCTTTTGACGTGGGTTATTCTTGTTATTAATGTTTCTTGCATAATATAAATGTCACAGTGTGTACCTAAACTGTTAGGATAGAAACATATGTCAACAGTCTGGTTAGCTCTGTCGGTAGAGCTCCCATCCTGTAAGTGAAAGGTCCCGAGTTCAAGTCCGCATGTTTTTCTTGTCTTATTACATAAACAAAATACATGTCTATACTTTAGTTTACACTGTGCAGATATCCGGTATGTGTTTTACTGGGGTTTCAAAACAATTTCAAAACAGATCTAGAAGACATAGGAACCAATTTCAGTACAGCCACCGGCCTTCTATAAGCCCGGAATTGACATGGTAAATATGTAGCACAGATATTATTAAACAATAATACAATAAAAAATTAAAATTACCATGTATAGTCGTGCTTTTCAGCTGTTTTTATCATCCAGCCATCATGATTTTGTCTTAAATAAAAGTGGTTTCATTTATATTGATTTTATAATAGGTAAAATAACCTAACAAAACATATGTCACGGTGTGACCAGGAATGCAACGCGAAAATCACATGTAGCTATTACAGATTTTTTTACGCCGGAATGGACATGGTAAATATGTAGCACAGATATATTATTAAACAATAATACAATAAAAAATTAAAATTTCATTTTCAGACACTTCTAAAATATGTTGTTTTTTTTTTTAGTTTGTAGCTTCTTCAGAGCCTAGAAATATTTACATTTGATGTTGAATTTCCCCTTTCACCTAAGGCCTGAATTTTTGTTCTAGGGGCCCGTTTCTTTTTTCGTGGTACAGTCATTTTGAAATTCTTTAAGGATTCCACAAATGCTATTCTTATAAAATGTTCTGTAATGTCCCTAAATAATTTCATAATTAAAGTAAAAAAAGCTCATCTTCAATATCATCATTGATACCACTCATCTCAAATAAGGCTATCCATTTAACCACAAGTTCATCATTATTGTCTACAGCACATCTACAGTTTTGATGTAATTGTTCGAAATATAAATGGATTTTTTCTGGACTTAATTGCTGCTGTACAACAGCATTTAAATTCAGAAAAAAAATCAATCAGAATCATTTATAATTGTCCGACCTCTCGATTGGCCTTGTTTGAATTCAATCTCAGTCATAGTTTCATCAATTTTATCAATTTCTGACTCATTTATTCGGAATTGTTTTAACATTGCTTGTTTCTTGAAGTCAAATTTCTTAGCAATTTTGCTCTTTTTACTCCTTTGCCCAAGTTTCCTTAAAACAGATTCTTTTAATCTTTTTGCAATTTTTTGCGCACATGCTCCTGCTAAATATTTGATTTTGCTTTTACTAGCAGATGACAACACGTGTTTATAATTAACTTTCTTAATTTCTACCTTTTGTTCAATTTCTTCTTTTCGTTTTCCTGTAATGTATTTTGCTTTTTTATCAATTTCCTTATCCATGAGCCAAAATATGAGTTTTGTAGACAGTTTATTTTGAAGTTTATTTATATTATCAACTTGAAACAAGTTTTGAATTGAAGCTTTATGTTCATTCGTTAAGATGAATGAATTCAATATACTATAAGCGCTAATCCAAGTCTGTGGATTTTTTAAATTTTCACTGGTAATGCTATTAACATTAAAATACAGAAAGTTATCATGATGTATGAAGTATGAAGGCAGAAGATCTAAAAATCTTTTTAGATAAATCAGCTTACAAAAGATGCAGATTTATTTTCCATCTGGAAACCACTTATATCCCATGGGGACTCCATGGTTGGTAATGCTTCAATGTCAATGACATCAACTCTAGACACAACAGGTTCCTGGTCACTACTTATATATGATGATGGATGACAGTCTACATTTGATTGTTCTAAAATATGGTGACATGACAAGTCTGGTAAAAAAATTAGAAAAAAAATGTTTTTCATATAAATCATAAACAATACTTGGGTGTTTTCTGTTTACTGCTGTAGTGTTAAAATTAAAGTCCTTAACCCTGCAGTACTAGTTGCTCTCCCAATAGCCACGCCCATCTGACCAGGAGCAAAAAGAGAAACAATCAATCTCAAGATTATTCAGTGTCTGTCCTTGTGCTCGATGAACTGTTAAGACAAAAGATAAAATTACTGGATACTGGATTCTACAAGCCAGACTCTTTTGTTGTATCGGATAAAAAATATCAAAACAAACAGCAGATAGTTTTACAAGTTTTCCATTAAAGGTAATGACTGGAGGGCTGTCTTTAGCCAAGCAATGAACAGTCCCCTGCATACCATTACACAGTTCTTTACCAATGTTTTTAATTAGGAATCACTTTAGCCCCTTCTTTCAACAGTAAAGTCTTTGGCGACACAGTACTGCGCAGCAAATTGACATTACCTGAAGACAAGAAGTTGCAATTAAAAGGCCATAACTCTATTCTTATTTGATGTTGCAATGATAGAATGATAGTAAGATCGACTTCAATGAATGTTTAAGAATATTTTTGAAATAATAACATTACAATTAAAATGTTGTTTAAATTATTATCTTTGAATTTAATATATGTCATACAATCATGTATACTAAAACAACTATGTACATGTTTTTCAAATTGCTAAAGCAACACTGTGAATATTAATGATACTACAACTGCGATATACTTGTACCTAGAGTACAGTGTAATGGAGATGAACATATTACATGTGAGTAATATGAGTACAGTAAAAGAGAAATAACTGTTAAAGGGGAGTACAGTGTAATAGAGGTTAATATATATAAAAGTAAGTATTAAAATGAGTACAGTTCAACAGCAGGATTGTTGTGGGTTCTATTACCTTCATCTTTAGATTTAAATATGAAGACCTCTCCTTCAAACTCTTCGAGCATCTCATGGTTGACATAACTTGCACCAAAGTTGGTGCCGAACAACCTTGTTATTTCTTCTTTAGGTGCATTTAGAGGCCTCTTTAAGGTTTGTAAAAACTCTCTATTGTGCCTGCAGATGGCATTCCATCACATAGCTCATTAACTGCCTGTTTAAGTTCAATTTCATGTTGTCTTACCACCTGAAAATTGGTATGTACATGTTTTAAAATAATTTATAATAACATGAGGCCCAAAATGAGATTATGAGATATTTACAATGGCCAAATAACTAAAATGCAGGTTTTATTAACATTCTTAAAAATGCTCCAGATAAGAATGGTTAATACCAGATCACAGGGTTTACCAAAGCTCACCACAAGATACAAAAAAAACACACCATTTTAGAACAATTTGCTCAACTGAATTGGAATATACATGTTGTCAAATATAACACAGAATTTTCGGAATATACATTGTCAAATATAACATAGATTTTATGTCAAGTTAAATTGAATCACGGCCAAGCAAGGCTCTACTTTATGATTTATATACAACATTGCATTTTATTGTCATTCGTCTCTCACTGCCAATTTAAGGGGGAAAGTTAGCAGTTTAGTAAGTGGCTCGGTTGAGTGATGATCTGCTAGCCTCGATGGACTAAAAATGATGCTAACTTTTCAAATCAAACAAACAATTTCATTTAAAAATGGACCTGATGCAAAAACTAGTTTGTGGAATTGATCATGAGAAAACAATTATAATAAAGACATGCTTTACATGTGAGAACAGGATGGATGCAAATATTATTAAAATTATATGTATCATATATTATAATAAACAATTAACCCGAACTTTTTTTACAATGGAGTAATATCTGTGAGTTTAATTCTTATTATAGGACCGGAAGATAATATATATCTAACCACCAAAGGATATCTTACTTCTTTCAGATTTATGTGATGTGTGAATGTCAAATCAAATCTGTTGCTTTCGAAACAGTACCTGCCATCATCCCCATATCTGGTACAGGTGGTAGTTGTTTGAAATCACCACATCCAATAACCTGTAATATGTAAAGTTGCACAATATAAGAAATAACTACTTAAATGATCTGTTGGCAATAGTGATCCCAATAATGGCGGTTATAAATTTATAATCCTCGTTTCGTCTTTAAAAATGCATTTTCCTTATTTTAATGCTCTTTTTTTTTTATTTAAATGGCATTATTGATGTATTTTAAACATTTTTATAGCATTGTCGTGTTTAAATTGTAAATTTAGAAAAAAAAAATGATGCTTGGAAATTGGGGTATGAATTCATTATTTCAGAAGTCTACTTTCATTTTGTCATCAGTGTACTCACTGAGCAGAAGAAAAAAAAATCTCTTAATATGACACATGACCCCTACTTTTCTCGTCATATTATTATAGTGCAGAGGTTGACAAACAGTAAAATGTAGGTTTCACTTCTTTCATTTGGGGTTCTCTATAAATGACAAACCTTCAATCTTTTATTATTTATTATTGAATAAAGAACAAAAATCAACGGTGGGTTTACACCTTATTAAAAACAGAAATTTATTGAGTTAACAATATTCAGGAGTAGTTATTAGTAGATAAATGAAAGGGAAAATAGTACATAAATGGTGGCTTTATCTTATAAATGACAAACATGGAAATATTCTTAGACAAATATTATAAAACAAAGTGAGACGAAAATAGTTCCTTTTAATTGATCTACAAATCAACCTGGTGATATCCAAAACAGGAAGTCAATCGCAACTTCCTAATTAATATACTTCAAGGTTTATTTCATTGGGTGGTATTTAAGCTATAAATAGATCAATTTTGTTTACCTGTATTCCTCCAAATAACCTGTTGTTTAGTTTCACATGTCTGCATACATCCTCAACCATATCGAACACCTTCAAATACAGCATGCTTATTTCATGAATGACTAGACATTCTGTTTCTGCAATACGCAGTTTTGCATTAGCAAATTGGTCATCTCCATCAAGTAATTCCGCCAATTTCTGATGTGTATATCGACCGTCAACAATACCAGCCCAATGGTGCAGTGTTGAAGCATAGCCAAGCTGTAAACTTGCCATCCCAGTGGTTGCTGTCACAGCCACGTTACATTTTGACTTCAGATCTTTTAACTATTTTCATAAAAATATAAAATATTTAATATTAGATGTGTCCCATCAGTGTGGATTGGAAACCAATACATATCCATGTTGATGAATTTTCTATTTCATTTGATTACAGCCAGAGTTTAAAATATAATAAAAGATATAGTTTAGATAATCTTCTGTTTCAAGAGTAGTTATTCATTGTACTTTAAAGGCAATATATGCACTACCTTAAAATCATATTGTAATATACCAGTTCTTATAAATGCCAGGGCGAGTACAATAGCCCCTCTATTTTACAATTAGTCGAGCTTAAAACCGTAACAATTTTTAATGGTTACTTTTCTATTTTTTAATCAATAAAAATGAAACGACATGCATTTTCACTTGAACCAATCTAAAATCATGATCACCTGACTGTTTTTCTTAGATTTAAGTAATTAAGTATGTGTTATTAAAACAGGAGCCAGGTTATATCCTATATAAACCTACATTTCCATGCATTTTAATCAGGGTCTACATTGTGTGCTACTCAGTGTATTTTACAAATATCCAATTAATAGTGAATGTTGTTTATTTATACACTCTTTATGTTATGTATGCTTTTTAAGGCAACACGGACATGTCTGACTGGTTTTGGTCAAAAATAAACACATTCTAACCTTTAATAATAATGGATTTAAAATATTTGCCCTAAAATTATATACATGACGTGTCGCACGTTAGACCAATAACCGTTTATATTTTATTTCTATTGCAGGTTGGCTGTTAATTTTCATACAACAGACGAAAGTCAAGCAGTAACATTGAATGATATGTACCAAGCCTGTTTAGGTTTTGCAACAGCCAAGATAATTTGTTAACACCCAAGCAGGGAGCTCATTGGCAAGTTAATTCCGAGAATTTTCAAGGTTCCATCAAGTTTTACGTATGTTAGGGGAGAAACACTTGTAATATTATTTTAACAACTTTGGTAAAGACAATACATGGATAAGATTCCAACACATACATATTACATGTGGATTTTCATTAAAAAACAACCAACAAAGTGTTGATGGAGTTCTTAATTTAGTCGGTGCGTTTAAACTCTGTAATTGGATTCAAAGTGAAAGTGACCTGAATTCGAATGCTTTCAGCACTGAAAGTGTTTCGCTGATATCAGACACCGACCTACACCAGACAGAGATCAAAGTCCTGTAAAGTACTTTTGAACTAGTGTTCAAAAAATGACATTTGTAATGACACCATCAATTTGATTAACTTGCATAAATGTAAATGGACGCTACCATCACTTGTATTTCCGATGGTCAATGTATATGTCGTTGTGAATTGTGCTTGGTCACCTGAATGATATTAATTTACGGTTTACAAATGTAAAATATAACTTTAAAGATATAAGATTCCATACAGACGTTATTTTTTTATTGATATTTAATAATGCTAATAATACTCTTAAGGACACTGTCCGTATTATCTATGTCCCTGTTTTAACGTTTAATTAAGCAAAATCCATTAAAATCACTTAAATATTAATAACACACATATATCTATAGATTTCTAATATCTAGGTCAATACATCAGTTTGATAATACATATAGGCTATGTTAGGAAATACTTTTATTGAGATAGGCTACTAAGTGTTATAGCGTTGTTTAACCTGTTTTTATTATTTCCATGGTACTATCATAGAAACGACATAGTACAAGTAGTGCTGGTGTAATCGTGATAACAATTAACTATCTTAAAAAAAATAGTGTGTTTAATTCGGACAGTTCAGTTTTTCAGTATTTTAGACATTTCTTTAAATTTCTGTATAAAATATATTATTAAAATTCAAATGTTTAATGCTGAGAAGGAATGGCCATACCGGCGTAAGAATCTCCGCTTGTTTTAAAGTTAAGATGCAACGGAAAGAAATTGCGTAGTACGTCATTCAAAGAAGTGTCAACGATATCAGTTTTTTGCATTGCTTTTGTCGTTGACATAACAAAATAACGGAGATATTCGTGAACGTAAGCGGTTATTGATAGTCAATGTCAAGTGCATTGAATGATGATTACTCTACAAACTTTCACGGCTGTATGAGTTTATTCTTTGTCCGAATTTATCCGGATGTACCTTACTGCTTGCTGGTGGCAAACTTAAGTAAAGCATTTAATTGCCATAGAAATATATTAATTTGTCTTCGTCAACGATTTAATGTGAGCGAGGGAACTGCTGACCGTCCACCGTCATGTTGATCTCCTGTAACCGCGTCAGCGTGTGCAAAGGCAAATGGTAATAGCAAATATACAATTTTAAGGCGACTTCTGAATTCCTTTAGGCAAGAGATCAACAATTTGCATTATCTTTCCGTCGCTTTTGTTCAGGAATGAAACAACTTGCCAAACCAACGCTGTTTTCAAGGGTACGTAAGGGCAATGCGTCGACGTCTCGTTGCTTGTATCACAGCACGAGTGCATATTTTCTTTTGCAACTGAGCATTGAAGGCAATTTCACCGACGAAACTATACATTGCCAAAACTACAGAGAATCAATAGCAGGTATATAGCGCGTCCACTAATTTTACAACAGAATCTAACGACATGTTTTGAATATATTGAAATCATTCATGAATTGTATTTTCCAACACAAATTTTCCTTTGAAGCAGAATCAACTAATGCAACGTCCACTAAAATTGTCGATATACCACTTGTGTACATTTGATCAATAGACTATTCAGTATTCAAGCGATCTTTTCATTGTTGGCCTTAAAAGGTTTTGATTCTACGGAGACCAGTGAAAGGTTTTTCACTTGTAGCATTGGCAGTAGGCATAATCAGCACCAGTTTTAAAAGTTTCAAATGTTCACTTAACCATTTTCGTTCACGTGCTGATGCATCTGCTAAAGTAACTGGTAATATCTCGGCTGCACGGTTTATCATGTTTACTTTGTTTATAACGGTGAGCTAACGAAAGAAAAGTAAACGGAAATCGGTCTACTCGGCGTTGTCTCCACTTCGCATTAAGTCCCGTGAAAAGTTCCGGAGGTGTTTAATCTGTTAGCAAACGTTTAAAGCGAACATTTCGTTCAGTTCACTTCTGTTATCAAACAAATTAAACGGTTCCGCGAAATGAACGCAGCCTTGATAAACAGCTTATCACTTTTAGAGTTCGTTTCAATTGCGTTAAGTTGGATATTTCAAATCATTTTGGTTCAGGTTCTATACATAGAATTCTAAAACTGTGTTAAAGGGATTATATTGGCATATTACCGTCTAGTCCATGTCCTAAATACACACGCCCAGCATGAAGATACACTTATAACTTAGAGGTATACGCGTCTCAAGTGTCTTAATTGATTTTCATAATCACTAATATATATTACCTCGCGGTTATATGGATAATTTCGTAAAAGGTCGCACTAAGAACGTCGCCGTTACGGAGCAGCGTTTCACCAAGTGAAAACCCAAATAAGAAGTCAAACTTCTTCATGTTAGCATGTTTTTCCCTCTCCCGGGTCAGGTTTTCATGTCCGTGTCTTTTACATGGTCTTGGGACCATCACAAAAGTTCCATAATAGTTGAATTGTTAGCCCGCCGGGACGAATGTCCTAGGAGAGCTATTGCCACGACCCCGGCGTCGTCGTCGCCTGTAGACACCCATGTTAAACGTTTGCGTTTAAATTTTGGTGTTTGCCTCCAATCTCAATCTTTGCATGGGTGATGAGTTTTATTCCATAGGCTAGCTTTGTTGTCGTCTGACAAATCTTGTTCTGTTATATACTAACCATGGCATTATCAGCATTAACTAATGCTGTAAGATTTTCCCAAGGACAGTTTTAATGTAAAATCTGAGACAGCTTGTCAACACTTATTTTATAAATAGAGACGGATCTAAATGTAACTAAAAAGAACGTGTCATCTTTTGCATTAAACAATTTTTTGGCGATTTACAATACTTAGTGTCTATTAGGCCAAAACAAAATAATACTTTGGTTCTGGTAACATGCTGAAAAAAAAAATAGGGTAGGTAGGTAGGAAAAATATTTTATTTTTTAAAATTATTTTATTTTGGCTAAACTGGACATGTAGTATGAATAGATGAATTGGATATCTCTAACACATAGACCATAAGAAGAGGAATATAGCTAAAACATCTTTGATTGTACAGTTCTGGGTGTCTGTTGTTATATGATCTGACATTTAAACTGTAGAATTTTTCGATGTGCAGCTGCAAACAGCTAGACCAAAAATGAGCAATATGGTGGAAAATCTGTAATACCAGTCATGTGGAATGTGCTTTCTGTGAAGACTAGTCACTGGCCATCATTTGAGCTTTGAACAATGTGGCTGAAAGATTTTAACTTTTGCTTTCTACATTTTTTAAACTGTAATTTTGGATGTATGAGCAAGATTATCATCAAGCTTCACAATGTTGGGATCCGACAACTGAACAATATCATGAAATCAAATTAAATTCTTTGAACACCTTTGGTAGAGGAGCTTCCAAGGAACATTCATTCCAAATATCAACTTCCATTAATTGGTTTAGGAGGAGATGTTTGAAGTAAATGTGAACGGATGTTAAATAATTATAAAGTTTGACAAAATAAAAGAGCAGCCGTTGAATATTGGAACAAACATGTCTATGTTATACATGTACATTGTATTTGTAATAAAGCAATATTTATGACAATGTATTTTTCTTTTAAAGCTCAATACTTTGAAAATACCAAATAAACATCATGACAGAACCATCATCTTAAAATTTTATATTAATTGTTACGCCAGAACACAGAAAAATCTGATAGTATTAAACATGCTTGCTGGAATAAATAGACAGTCACAAGGTGAGATACCTTTCTCTTTACAGTCATCACACAAGGGCAATACAGATTTGTACTTTCTCTTTAATTCTGGACAAATGATACCCTGCTGAATGCCACAGTAAGAACACATGTCTTTCCTACCAATGTTGCTTCCATAATACGGAATTTCAATCAAAGACGGACAAGTAAGCTTGCACGAGTCTTTACTTTTCCATGAAGGTAATGTTTTGGTGGGGTGATTGGTGCACCGCAAGTGTAGTCAAAAAGCGCTGAGCAAGGTAATCAGAGAGAACTGTTGGCGTTCAGACAGACGATGTTTGCAGTACAATACTCGTGACTTCCTGCACTCAATACAAGTGGCCACTGTCCGTGCATTTTGAGTTGTACAAATACCATACTTTCCAAATACTGGCTGTTCAGCGACTTCATTTACCAACCGGTCAGCATTATCTTCCATTTCTACAGGATTATCAGTTGCATTTGTTGTATCAACTGCAAACATGCCAGGTTGTTCCGTCAGAGGTTCATTGTGTTTATCTTTATGCTTTTTTTTTGTTTCAAGGTGCTCCGTTTTTGTTCAGAAATATTTTTCGAAGAAGGCCGTGCTTCTGTGGTTTCCTCATGTTTTACTGCCTCATATTTCTTGTAATTGTCTGGGTTGAAATCATCCATAGAAATAATTGCAATGGGTTTCTTACCTCTTAACCCAGTTGACACAGGAGCTCCTGGTTCTTCCACTAGGCACTTTGGCCTTATCTCTACCATGTGTGCTATGGATCACAATATAACAAAGATGTCATTGACTCCATCCGTGACACTAAAATGCTGTATATCCGAGAATGTGGATAAATCCTTTGTTAAATGTAAAGTTTTTACTGTAATAAATGATTCAGTATTTCAACAGTCTAGTCCTTTTCGGCATGCTGTTGTCCTAGCAAAAGTATTGAAAAAAAAAAGACCAGAAAAAGATAATGATGAAGTCACAGATTGGGGGATAGATCAGAGGAACACTCTTGAGGCTGTCAAATGTTCATCAATAAGTTTATTTTTGGAACTAAATCTGGAAATGCTAATTCACGCAAGATGTGCGCCTGGTCACAGCTGGACCAACCCTGCTGAAAGGGTAATGTTTATATTAAACATTGGGCCTGAACAGTGCCTTGGAAAGGGAAAAGGGGAATGATTTGTTAGAGACAGAGCTTAAGAAGTGCGGAAGCATGGCAGACATCAGACTAAAGCTACCAGAAGTCCAGACCTTAAAGTATTCTGGACTCGTAGAACCAGTACAAGCCGTGGTGAGGAATATATTCACAAGCCTTAAGCTAAAAACAGAACCAATAGAAGCAGTAGACCCAGTAAGTGATCTTGAAATAGATATATTAGAGCGGCACTTGAGAGAGAAATTTCCGGACTTAGACGATACCAAATTGCAAAAAGTAAATACAAAAAAAGTAAAGTCTTACAACACCTGGATAGCAGATCACAAAAGACTAAAATTGTTTCTTCTTTAGCCTCAATAGCTTTCTCTTTGAAATATTTCAACTCGGCAGCGCAATAATGTTGGTCTGGGTGGGGTAAGCGTATTTGTCGTCTTTGAATCTTGTGCTGAACCTCAAGCTTAGCGGTGAAGTTCAAAGCTGTACGATCATAGGGTCTTTTTGGAGAGAACTGGAGCCTTACCAAACTCTTTGATGGCACAGGTGTTTCAGGTGGACATCTCTCGACAGTTTTATTTATAAGATCTTCTAATGAGAGCCATTATGCCACCTCATCTGCAGCAGTCTTTTCTTCAACAATGGCACCTAGATGTGAAAAGAAAACATCATATGCCTCACTTGGTCTTCCTGGGTTAAGCCTTCTTAAATCTGCTAAAAGGCCCTTTTCTCCGAGAAAAATGAGCCTAAGTCTTTCCTGAGTGACTGGATGTTCAGCTACTGAGGAGTCCATAGTCAGCTCCTTGTATATGAAATATGCAACTGATTGTTTAACTATTAACTATTAACCAATATTATTAAGCTTTTCCTTAAATACCTTTTTTGTGCTCTACTATAACAAACATTCAAATGCGAACTTTTGTCTATTTCTTGCCCTATCAGTTAAAATTTGAGCCTCTGACCTACTGTTATTAACTTTTACAATACAGTAGGTAGTAACAGTCTCCCCTCCAGGACTAAATTTTATCAAGTCTACGGGACATGAAACCTGACGCTAATCAAAATATCTCGACTTTTGCATGTCAAAAGGTTTATCTAAATGTGAATCTTCATAAAAAATTACAGTGTCACACAGATCTTTTTGCTTCATAACATTATCAATTAACATGTACTTATTTTTGACAGCAAATATTATTTTGTTTCTATGTTCTAGAGTTGCGTGACTGTCAGTTGTTCTAGGCAGGATGATCGCTTTGTTTATAGTGACGCGATTTATCAGATTGCCCGACAAGTTGTCTTTGTAAAACACTAAACAATCCGCAAGATGCCAGCTACTGTTACAGGACAGCACACCTCAAAGAGACGATTACCAAACGGAGCCTCCACCTTTTCAGCTGAATACAAAGCCATTGATTTGGCATTGGACTACATTAATGCTTCTGAGAAAAAAAAACAGTTTATTATATTTTCTGATTCACTTTCATCTCTTCAAGCCATAGATGGCATGAAAGATGATGACAATCCTCTTGTTCTTCAACTTTTGAATAAATACAATGTACTATGTAACGATAATCTGTTGTATTCTGCTGGCTTCCAAGCCATACAGGAATTCGAGGAAACGATAAAGCTGATAAGGCTGCGAAAGCGGCCTTTGGCTTGAATATTATTACTTTTAAACTGACTTTTACAGATATTAAATCTAATATTAATAAATATATTTTTAGTTCATGGCATTCCTCTTGGGATCTTGCTATAAATAACAAATTACATGTTATAAAACCAAAACTTGGCGAATGGCATCCTAGCAATAGGTGTGTGTTCGTCGAGAAGTTGTATTAGCTCGATGTAGAATTGGGCATACGCACTGTGCCCATTCATATCTTTTAAAACGTGAACCTGTTCCAGAGTGTGTGCCCTGTTTTGCACCGCTTTCTGTGAAGCACATACTGGTCGGCTGTGTGGACTTTTCTCCAATGCGAGAAAAGTACTACAGAGTCGACAGTATGAATGAATTATTTGATCAAATTGATGTTTCACATATATTTGGTTTCCTTAAAGAGGTTAAGCTTTTTAATCATTTTTAATACAATTATTATATTATTGACCTTGTTCACTTATTTGTTGGTTGTTGTTTTTTTCATTTATTTATTTGTAAATAGTTTTAATAAATGTTTAACCATATTTATTTAATATATTTTTGTCATCATCACGTCCATTAATCTTTGCGCGCACAAAATGACCTATTTATGTGTCGACGTGCCATAAAACACCATTCATTCATTCTATTTGAGATTTCAAGTCCGCCCTTCAACTTTATCATACATGGATGGATTTCAAAAACACTTGGCTCAATTTATCAACAATTGATCTGTAACTTTGTCTTACATTTAGGGATTTTAAAATAGCTTGACACAAGTGATCAGCATGTCGTGATGATGTTTCAGCAGCATTTAACTGTTGAAATACCCAGACCATTACATCATATATCAAGGTCATGCTTTAATGTAAAAAACATGAATTGCATGTTTAGTCTGAAACATCATTCCATTACTCTTTATATTCATGGATACATCGCTACCTATTATAACATAGTTACATTGTTAAGACCATTTCGGGGGCATGCGACACTTACCAGTGACGTTTCTTGTTGTTTTTTTTGTCTTGACAGCGCGAATGAATACATCGGTGTAGTGAATCGGTAGTGGTATAACACTAGGAGTAGTGAATCGTTAGTGATAAAAACACTTGGTTAATAGAAATATGTAGTGGGTGTATTACGCTCCTACACCGGATACTACTGAATACTGGACTGACTATACATGTATATTAAATCTCAAGTACTAGATTCAAAATTTGATTTTAATGCGTTAAGCTAACATTGCATATAAGAAATGGGCCAAGTTTAACAGACACCTGACATACTTTTGAAGAACACCCAATTTATTTATTTTTCTTAGTGCCAGTCGCAACATACTTTACAACCACAACTTCTATTTGTTTTTAAACCTAAACTAAAACATCTGGCATTGTACACAACCGACTTTGGTTCTTTTTATTTGACGCAGTGTTATTAGTTTCTTACTCCCATTGAATGGGGGATCATTGGATGTAGGAGGGTACTACTGATGCTGATGATAGGGATCATGATGGCGGTTACAAGTTTTATTAAACCTCCCAAACACGCTTGATACTGCTACTTCTATGCTTTCAATGGATCGTTTTATTAAATGTTATTGACTCGTTGTTTGATCTTAAATGTCCAATCGCAATTATTTTAATATTATATCAATGCATATCTGAGATGGCACTTGAGAAACATTATTAATGAGGTCACATGTTAACTGTTATCTTGCCGTATTGCATGGATATTTACTAACACATTAGAATGTCATTCTGTTCAGGTAACAACTGGACACATGCCAAATTTCATCATTGAGGACGCATATTTATTGGCTGTACGGTTGCCATATACTAATAAGTCAAAGTGCAAAACAAAATAGATACCATTATTAGTATCCAGCGTATCAGTTGACTAACCTAAAAAAAAACTAAATGTGAGGTCCTCTACGACGTTTTAAGTGCTTTTTAATGTTCTTATTTTATATCAATGGCGTCTTCTAAAACGGCTACCTTACAGCTTTTCATTGTGCAAAACACTGACGTTCCAGGTCTTAAACAGATCCAGATAGCGCACGCAAACGTTAACATACACAACGAACACGAAGGCAATTACAGTGTTCGCATGATAATAATAATTTAGTTTTAAAATCATCACACTTCAACTGATTTTTAACACCTGTGCATTTTACCAAAGGGGATATATTAATATCGAAGTATATTTATCAGGAAATTCCATTTAAGGAATATAATAAAACTAGCGCAGTTTTGAAAATCTAAGTAGAAAATACTATAAATATAGATTGAAAGTTTTTTGGATTCTTTTTCAATCATATATATATATTATACATACACTGAGGAGACAAAGAAACGCTTTATTCTTACTCATTGTACAATAAGTTGTTCATCGTGATTCAAAATTAGAAAATAATTTCATCATTTAAGAGATTTGATGGTTCATTAGACAGCACTTCATGGTTGCATTATGCTTTAAATATTGTACATTTCTGACAACCTGAACGAAAACCAGATCTGTCCTATTTGCCATGATCCCGCCCCCACCGAACCTGTTCCTCTGAAGGACACAGGCGTCCGCAAATCGCTCTGTTGTACGTCTGTACACTCTAACCTTACCGTCATGGTGGCTAAGATTAAACTGAGATTCATCAGTAAAGACGATTCTGTTCCACTGCGCCTTTTGTTTGGACATACAGGGAATTCTCGATCGAATAGGCGTAGCACGTTGACGAAGTCGTCTCAGAACCGTGTCTCGGCTTATACCGCATTGCTTCGCTGTAGCAGAGGCGGTTTGGTTTCGATGTCTCAAGAGCGTCAACTCAATATGACGCCAGACACAAGTGGCCTGCCGGATCGAGGACGGTCGGTAACAGTACCTGTTTGCATAACCCTACCATGTTACTTGATTATGGTGTTTCTATGGCAATTAAGTGCAAGTGAAATTGCAGTGACTGAGTCATTTCTGCCCAGCATCATTAAGGCGTCTAAACGCTGACGTTCTGATAGTCGTGGCATATTCGCGGTCTACAGTGATATACATGTGTGAAAGAGTGTAGAGAAAACAAGTTACGCCACTTGTACTATGTATACATGTTCCACGTGGAAATCCTGCAAAAACGCAATTCGGGTTATTACGTAATAATAAGCCATAGTTTGACTTATATTTCGTTGTGTCTATTAACCGTAACGACCGATATTCTTATGTTTCAAATTTGACAACTTTATACTTTGTAGAATTAAAATAATCAAAAAATAAAAAGGCACACTTTTACGATTGAGTATATATTTATTATATATGATCGAAACAAATATACAGAAAACCGTGCTATTGTAGTGTAAAAGAGGGAATGTACAATATTTGAGTTAGTCTGCACATTATATAATTTAAAAAAAGATACAAAAAACATACTAACTTCAACATATTTTGTATCTCTTCGGCTGTAAACAGTTATAACAAAACTTAGTATCATTTCATAATTCGATTTTTATCATGACACTATACAAAGTTGGATCAAAAAGTAGCTCAAAATGATAACACATACGTGTGTCGCTAAACAACATATCACGTGTTAGTTCACATGACTATAACTACATCTATTACACTCATGCTTTCATTCGTAAAACGGAACCACTACAATGGGCATCATGGCTGCGTTCCTTAGTGTTGCCGTCATATATATGGTTATCTGCCTGACGTTAGGCGCTTCCATACCCGGAGTAAAGACGACGGAAAAATATAAGCAGTCTACGTTGCTTGACAAAGATGGGAATTATATTTTGTTCTGGAATTTCAACGACACTCACGTAACGTTTGAAGTCCATGTGCGGGCTAAAGGTAAGTGTTGTCTTATTTTCGTTTGTATTTTTGCTTGCTCATTTTTACCGCCCAGTGTCAATATGTCGTTAACTTTTCCTTCAAACGATTTCTCTGAAACCGCTTGGCAAATTGTCATACAACTGGGTCTCACGGTTTGGCCCTTGAGCGGGGCCTACTTTACAAAATATATATCCGAGAAATTGCCAAACTTGTTATTTGTTTTGACTTTATAGACTTTTGTGAATGTTTTTTTTCGGTGTGATTTGTTGTTGCTTACATGACGGTAAATACCTATGTGAATGTCGTGGTCCCCTACCCCCATGAGGTCTTAAGGGCAGACGAATTCAAGGTAAATTTTAAAAATCTTCTTATAAGAAGTACACAGAAACAATTATTGAGCATGATTATTGACATCTATAAGTCCTGTATATACTAGTATATCATTTTAAGACAATTTGTCAATGTGTTGATTTCGAATGGCGGAATTCGTTTAGAAACAACTAAAAATGTGTTTTTGGCATATTTATGAAACCTGAATCTGTATTTCCACACATGAACTTTTCTTATCAAAAACACAATGGCGGCGCAGAGACAAATCGGTCAGCAAATAAAACGGAATTACACAGATAAAAGCGATATTCTATTTTTTTAGCAAATATATTTTCTCTGAAAATTCACTTTATTCGCCCAGAAATCATGAAAACAAAATTAAACACTTCGAAAAACAGTAAAAAAGGTTCGGGTAGGAACACGGCAAACATGTTTTAAAAGAACGACCCTATATCTTTATTTATTTATGGTTATGCAGAAGCAACTTCCTTTTTATCAAGCGTCTGTTTACCAACATTTGTTTTAAAACGTAATTTTAACTGGTCACTTATACATGTACATTCTTTTATCAATGTCAATGAATCTATGCATGCAGTTTTACTGGTACTAGTCTAAAATCGTGATGTTTTAGAATTATTTAAGTCGACACATGTACTTCTACTTAAATATGTGAAACAGAAACCAGGTTTTCGCCTTTTTGCCCTGCTTGCACTCTTTTACCACTTTAACGACGATGACACCAGTGTCTTCAACAAATATTGTATACTACAACGCTGGTATGTATGCGTTGCTTAACAACTTACATGACTAAGATAACAATTGGCATAACAAAATATATACACTCATCGCCTGATATTCTTTAATTCACTAAGACAAACGTGATATACAATTTGACCTATACATACATAACGTATTACGTTGCGTGATAACAAAGTAACGGACCTCTGTAGTAACGGTGTCATGTTTATTAAGAGGGTGTAGGTGGCTTGTAGTAATTTAATGCGTAGAAAAAGGATTCAGCTATAAGAAGAAAAAATGTACTATAATTATAAAGAAATAACATTTATCGATAAAAAATAATGAATTATATGGAGAAATAACAGCTATAAATCGAAATTAATGAACTATAATTGTGAAGAAATAACATCCATTAATCCAAAATTACGAACTATATGAAGAAATAGCAGCACCTATCAATCGAATACAATGAATTATATGGAAAAAATAACCACAAATATTAATAAAAATGAACTATATGAAGAAATATCTCATTTCAGGTTGGGTTGGTTTCGGATTATCAGGCAATGGCAACATGTACCCTGGGGACGTAGTTGTTGGCTGGGTATCTGACCAGGGACAAGCACATTTCGCGGTACGTCGTTAATGCAGTACATCGTCATGATTTGAATCAACATTTTCTAATTTTAATATAAAATATGGACGCATGAATTCCATTGTTTTCTATTAGTCTTTTATTATTTGAAAAAATGAGTCGATAGTTATAGGGACATTTAGCAAATTTGATAATATTCACTTAACACGGTCTTTAAAGGTTAATTATATACACGATGCAAATATAGGGTTAAGCACACCTAAAGAAAGTATACCTTTAAAACGGTTTACGTTGAAAATGTCTGACCAGAAGTGATAGATATACTACCATTTTATAAGCACAATAGAACCAACCAATTTATATATTTAATATTTTTTACTACTTTACTTGCTAAAAAGTCCAAATTGTTTTATTTCGACGGAGTGTTTGAACTGTCAAAAGGGCATAATTAATGTTATTGCTCTTGAAACATCAACATATAATGTATTATATTTCTTTCCGAGTACGTATATATTTAAGATATTATAATAAAGAACAAAACTATTGTGTTATATTCTGCAGGACCGCCACACGGTAGGACATCGAATGCCGATTCAGGACAAATCCCAGGATTGGACTCTCCTATTTGCAGAGGAGAACGAATTCGGAACAGTTCTAAAGTTTGTGAGAAGGATTGACACTTGTGATTCTACTGAAGATGAAGTTATTCCTGTACGTACATATACCTCCATCGTACCAGTACATTCTCACTATATGAACATATACAACCATCGTACCAGTATATTCACACCATACGAACATATACCTCCATCGTACCAGTACATTCACACTGTACGTACATATACCTCCATCGTACCAGTATATTCACGCTGTACGTACATATACATCCACCGTACCAGTACATTCACACTGTACGTACATATATCTCCATCGTACCAGTATATTCACGCTGTACGTACATATACATCCATCGTACCAGTACATTCACGCTGTACGTACATATACCTCCATCGTACCAGTATATTCAAGCTGTACGAGCATATACATCCATCGTACCAGTATATTCACACTGTACGTACATATACCTCCATCGTACCAGTACATTCACACTGTACGTACATATACCTCCATCGTACCAGTACATTCACGCTGTACGTACATATACCTCCATCGTACCAGTACATTCACGCTGTACGTACATATACCTCCATCGTACCAGTACATTCACGCTGTACGTACATATACCTCCATCGTACCAGTACATTCACACTGTACGTACATATACCTCCATCGTACCAGTATAATCACGCTGTACGTAAATATACCTCCATCGTACCAGTATATTCACGCTGTAAGTACATATACCTCCATCGTACCAGTATATTCACGCTGTACGTACATATACATTCATCGTACCAGTACATTAACACTGTACGTACATAAACCTCCATCGTACCAGTACATTCACACTGTACGAGCATATACCTCCATCGTACCAGTATATTCACACTGTACGTACATATACCTCCATCGTACCAGTATAATCACGCTGTACGTAAATATACCTCCATCGTACCAGTATATTCACGCTGTAAGTACATATACCTCCATCGTACCAGTATATTCACGCTGTACGTACATATACATTCATCGTACCAGTACATTAACACTACGTACATAAACCTCCATCGTACCAGTACATTCACACTGTACGAGCATATACCTCCATCGTACCAGTATATTCACGCTGTACGTACATATACATCCAGTGTACCATATATTGACAATGTACGTACATAAACCTCCATCGTACCAGTACATTCACACTGTACGAGCATATACCTCCATCGTACCAGTATATTCACACTGTACATACAAATACCTACATCGTACCAGAACATTCACAATGTACGGACATATACATCCATCGTACCAGTGCATTCACATTGCACGAACATATACCTCCATCGTAGCAGTGCATTCACACTTTTCGAACATATACTTTAATCGTACCATTTTTATTCACACTGTGCGTACATATACCCCAATCGTACCGGTATTTACACACTGTACGTACATATACCGGTACGATTATGTACGAACATATACCTCCATCGTACTGGTGCAGTCGCACTGTAAGTGCATATATCTCCATCGTACCGGTGCATTCACGCTGTAGGAACATATGCCTCCATCGTACCGGTGCATTCACACTGTACGAACATATGCCGCCATCGTACCAGTGCATTCACACTGTACGACATATACCTCCATCGTACCAGTACATTCACGCAGTACGAACATATACCTCCATCGAACCAGTACATTCACGCTGTACGTACATATACATCCATCGTACCAGTACATTCACACTGTACGTACATATACCTCCATCGTACCAGTATATTCACGCTGTACGTAAATATACCTCCATCGTACCAGTATATTCACGCTGTAAGTACATATACATCCATCGTACCAGTACATTAACACTGTACGTACATAAACCTCCATCGTACCAGTACATTCACACTGTACGAGCATATACCTCCATCATACCAGTATATTCACGCTGTACGTACATATACATCCAGTGTACCATATATTAACACTGTACGTACATATACCTCCATCGTACCAGTACATTCACACTGTACGAGCATATACCTCCATCGTACCAGTACATTCACACTGTACGTACATATACCTCCATCGTACCAGTATATTCACACTGTTCGTACATATACCTCCATCGTACCAGTACATTCACGCTGTACGTACATATGACTCCATCGTACCAGTATATTCACGCTGTACGAACATATACCTCCATCGTACCAGTACATTCAAGCTGTACGTACATATACCTCCATCGTTCCAGTACATTCACGCTGTACGAGCATATACATCCATCGTACCAGTATATTCACGCTGTACGTACATATACCTCCATCGTACCAGTACATTCACACTGTACGTACATATACCTCCATCTTACCAGTACATTCACGCTGTACGTACATATACCTCCATCGTACCAGTACATTCACGCTGTACGTACATATACCTCCATCGTACCAGTACATTCACGCTGTACGTACATATACCTCCATCGTACCAGTACATTCACACTGTACGTACATATACCTCCATCGTACCAGTATAATCACGCTGTACGTAAATATACCTCCATCGTACCAGTATATTCACGCTGTAAGTACATATACCTCCATCGTACCAGTATATTCACGCTGTACGTACATATACCTCCATCGTACCAGTACATTCACACTGTAAGTACATATACCTCCATCGTACCAGTATAATCACGCTGTACGTAAATATACCTCCATCGTACCAGTATATTCACGCTGTACGTACATATACATTCATCGTACCAGTACATTAACACTGTACGTACATAAACCTCCATCGTACCAGTACATTCACACTGTACGAGCATATACCTCCATCGTACCAGTATATTCACACTGTACGTACATATACCTCCATCGTACCAGTATAATCACGCTGTACGTAAATATACCTCCATCGTACCAGTATATTCACGCTGTAAGTACATATACCTCCATCGTACCAGTATATTCACGCTGTACGTACATATACATTCATCGTACCAGTACATTAACACTACGTACATAAACCTCCATCGTACCAGTACATTCACACTGTACGAGCATATACCTCCATCGTACCAGTATATTCACGCTGTACGTACATATACATTCAGTGTACCATATATTGACAATGTACGTACATAAACCTCCATCGTACCAGTACATTCACACTGTACGAGCATATACCTCCATCGTACCAGTATATTCACACTGTACATACAAATACCTACATCGTACCAGAACATTCACAATGTACGGACATATACATCCATCGTACCAGTGCATTCACATTGCACGAACATATACCTCCATCGTAGCAGTGCATTCACACTTTTCGAACATATACTTTAATCGTACCATTTTAATTCACACTGTGCGTACATATACCCCAATCGTACCGGTATTTACACACTGTACGTACATATACCGGTACGATTATGTACGAACATATACCTCCATCGTACTGGTGCAGTCGCACTGTAAGTGCATATATCTCCATCGTACCGGTGCATTCACGCTGTAGGAACATATGCCTCCATCGTACCGGTGCATTCACACTGTACGAACATATGCCGCCATCGTACCAGTGCATTCACACTGTACGACATATACCTCCATCGTACCAGTACATTCACGCAGTACGAACATATACCTCCATCGAACCAGTACATTCACGCTGTACGTACATATACATCCATCGTACCAGTACATTCACACTGTACGTACATATACCTCCATCGTACCAGTATATTCACGCTGTACGTAAATATACCTCCATCGTACCAGTATATTCACGCTGTAAGTACATATACATCCATCGTACCAGTACATTAACACTGTACGTACATAAACCTCCATCGTACCAGTACATTCACACTGTACGAGCATATACCTCCATCATACCAGTATATTCACGCTGTACGTACATATACATCCAGTGTACCATATATTAACACTGTACGTACATATACCTCCATCGTACCAGTACATTCACACTGTACGAGCATATACCTCCATCGTACCAGTACATTCACACTGTACGTACATATACCTCCATCGTACCAGTATATTCACACTGTTCGTACATATACCTCCATCGTACCAGTACATTCACGCTGTACGTACATATACCTCCATCGTACCAGTATATTCACGCTGTACGAACATATACCTCCATCGTACCAGTACATTCAAGCTGTACGTACATATACCTCCATCGTTCCAGTACATTCACGCTGTACGAGCATATACATCCATCGTACCAGTATATTCACGCTGTACGTACATATACCTCCATCGTACCAGTACATTCACGCTGTACGTACATATACCTCCATCGTACCAGTACATTCACGCTGTACGTACATATACCTCCATCGTACCAGTATATTCACGCTGTACGTAAATATACATCCATCGTACCAGTATATTCACGCTGTAAGTACATATACCTCCATCGTACCAGTATATTCACGCTGTACGAGCATATACATCCATCGTACCAGTATATTCACGCTGTACGTACATATACCTCCATCGTACCAGTATATTCACGCTGTACGTACATATACATCCATCGTACCAGTACATTAACACTGTACGTACATAAACCTCCATCGTACCAGTACATTCACACTGTACGAGCATATACCTCCATCGTACCAGTATATTCACGCTGTACGTACATATACATCCAGTGTACCATATATTAACACTGTACGTACATATACCTCCATCGTACCAGTACATTCACACTGTACGAGCATATACCTCCATCGTACCAGTATATTCATACTGTACATACAAATACCTCCATCGTACCAGTACATTCACAATGTACGGACATATACATCCATCGTACCAGTGCATTCACACTGCACGAACATATACCTCCATCGTAGCAGTGCATTCACACTTTTCGAACATATACCTCAATCGTACCAGTTTATTCACACTGTGCGTACATATACCTCAATCGTACCGGTATTTACACACTGTACGTACATATACCGGTACGATTATGTACGAACATATACCTCCATCGTACCGGTGCAGTCACACTGTACGTACATATATCTCCATCGTACCGGTGTATTCACACTGTACGAACATATGCCTTCATCGTACCGGTGCATTCACGCTGTAGGAACATATGCCTCCATCGTACCGGTGCATTCACACTACGAACATATGCCGCCATCGTACCAGTGCATTCACACTACGAACATATACCTCCATTGTACCAGTATATTCACACTGTACGTACATATACCTCCATCGTACCGGTGCATTCACACTGTACGAACATATGCATCCATCGTACTGGTGCATTCACACTGTACGTACATATACCTCTATCGTATCAGTATATTCACACTGTACGAACATATACCTCCATCGTACCGGTACATTCACGCTGTACGAACATATACCTCCATCGTACCAGTGCATTCACACTACACTGCACGTACATATACCTCCAACTTATACAAATCACGCTCTCAAAAGTCTTCCTGGGTAGAGCCAGTATTAAGCATATGTGAAAAAGCGTCTTGTTCAATGACATCATGCACAGTCGTGGCGGAGAATCGAACCCACTGATTATGGGACCGATGCTCTACCACTGGACCAGGCGCTCTGTTATTAATGACTATTTGTAAAATGATTCAGTAAGAATTGCGTTTTATAAAACAAAATGGCACAACCCATAGTAAGCAAAGTGAAATTTAAAACCGCCTCGTTTTTCGTTTTTAGTGAAGCTTGATATGTTTACATTTCAGGAAGGTACCGTGCGTCTTATCTATGCCTATAGCCACACTGACCCTGCATCAGACGATTCCATCACGTACCATGGCACAACACGTGGTACAAAGAGTGTTTCCTTACTTAGTGCAACAAATACACCTGACAGACTGCCAACTGATCTCAGACATTTTGATTTCCTCAACAATAATGTAATTACTAGTATTAAAAATATATAACCATTATTTGTCTTTTAATCATGTGTAAATGCAATGACGTTTATTTAAATATTTAACGTCATTTAATGCCATCGAGGGCCAACCGTCGATAACTAAAATTAACCACGTTTTTTCCAAGGACCCACGGAAGATAATTTAGTACACCTTTCTCCGCTGGTAACTGATAACGTTCCTACTTTTATTAGTGAAGATTGACAATGGGATGCAATCATCAAGGGTACTGTGGTCAGGCAGGGATACCAACATGTGTTAAACTTGAAAATAAGAGCGGTGTCTTCAATCATATTGTATGTCGACATGGTACATTAACTACATGTATCAAACCTTTCAGTTGTAATTTTATTCCATACATATCTGTTCCATATTAACCACAGGATGAATTGACCACATATTCAAATTGACTACATATTTCAAGTGATCGTATTTGTTTCTTGCAGTATCTGGTACCCAACGACACAACTACATACTGGTGCCGAGCTTTTACACTCCCAGCTATTGGAAAACATCATATGATAAAGGTACAACATTTCCTCAACTCTGTTTCTTTAGTTGGAATGTATGAAACTTTCTAGAAGGCATCACTTCCAAGTGGAGATGGATGTTTTTTCAGTTGCGTTTGTCCGGAGCATATCTTCAAAAGTATGGAAGAAAAAATAATTTGGCTTGTAATATTGATAGAGAGCAATGTGTGGAGAGTGCAGAGCGGATAAACTATACCTCTATCTTATATAATGGCAATTATCCCCATTTTTTTTATTTTTCTTTATTTTTGCTTGCAAAATTGAATGGGAACATAGATAGTGGACAATGTGTATAAGTACAGAGAACACGAAACATCTCCCCTGCTGAACTTTAATTTTGATTACCTTTGTTTGAGCATATCTTGAAATGGATGTAAGAGAATCAAACGCTATTTGGAAGTCGGATAGACGGTATTGTGCTAAGCTTATCTTGAATAATAATGGCGAATTCTCACGTTTTTGTACATTATTTTCGGTTATAATAGTTGCTTGTCCAAAATATGTATTAAAACGTACGGAAAGGAATCCAGCCAGACTTAGAACACGAGTAGACGTCAATGTGTAAAGGTGCGTAGCGAAAAACCAAATCTCTGTTCTCAGAATTATCTTCACTTTACATCGCCTTTCTGGTTACAAACAATGTAGCTTCTCAATTTAGCAGTAAATCGTGCATTTCAGTAGTTTAATGAGGCTTTAAATGGAAAAGGAAATGTCATTAAACGTGTGTGGAAAGAGTATATGTCCATCTAGAATTTTATTGAAGCAATTAAAAACTGTTAATTTTCTTGTCACTAAACAAAATATACAGTGCGTTTTTGATTATTTGAGAACAGTTGTAAACATATTAACGATACAGGTAAGCCAGATATGGGTACAGTTGTAAACATATTATCGATACAGGTAAGCTAGGTATGGGTTCTGTTGTAAACATATTATTGATACAGGTATGGGTACTGTTGTAAACATATTATCGATACAGGTAAGCCAGATATGGGTACTGTTGTAAACATATTATCGATACAGGTAAGCCAGATATGGGTACTGTTGTAAACATATTATCGATACAGGTAAGCCAGGTATGGGTACTGTTGTAAACATATTATCGATACAGGTAAGCCAGGTATCGGTACAGTTGTAAACATATTATCGATACAGGTAAGCCAGATATGGGTACTGTTGTAAACATATTATCGATACAGGTAAGCCAGGTATGGGTACTGTTGTAAACATATTATCGATACAGGTAAGCCAGGTATCGGTACAGTTGTAAACATATTATCGATACAGGTAAGCCAGATATGGGTACTGTTGTAAACATATTATCGATACAAGTAAGCCAGATATGGGTACTGTTGTAAACATATTATCGATACAGGTAAGCCAGGTATGGGTACTGTTGTAAACATATTATCGATACAGGTAAGCCAGGTATCGGTACAGTTGTAAACATATTATCGATACAGGTAAGCCAGATATGGGTACTGTTGTAAACATATTATCGATACAGGTAAGCCAGGTATGGGTACTGTTGTAAACATATTATCGATACAGGTAAGCCAGGTATCGGTACAGTTGTAAACATATTATCGATACAGGTAAGCCAGATATGGGTTCTGTTGTAAACATATTATCGATACAGGTAAGTCAGATATGGGTACTGTTGTAAACATATTATCGATACAGGTAAGCCAGGTATGGGTACTGTTGTAAACATATTATCGATACAGGTAAGCCAAGTATGGGTACTGATGATAAACTGTCATTACCGCTTTACATTATACCGTGCAATATTGAATTTGGCCATACAATCAACTAACTTCGATAATATGTAAAAAAAAAACACACAAATATCCCAACCACACAAATAGTCAATATACAGAACTACTCTTAGTATAATTGAAGTTTTTACGTACAAAGTGGCAAAATCAGCATTTGGGGGCTCATAAACCTGGTTATCCTTGATCTTCTTTCGTCACATCTTGAAAAGAGTTTAAGCGGAACCACGAATTAAAATAGACCAACCAATAAGCTGGCAGGAGTTACTATTTCTGTTTCTGTATTTTTAATAAAGCAGTGTTCAAATACTTTCTATTGTTTGCTTATGTCTGTAACGTTTAAATGTGTAGGTTACCGTATATTATTTTATATTTCAGTACGAACCTATCATCACACCCGGAAATGAGCTGAACGTACACCACATACTGCTATACAGGTGTAAAGATGGCGACCCGCACTCCAATGGTGCGAGTGGAAACTGCTACAGGAATAGACCGGCAGGACTTCCACACTGCAGCGACATCATTTTAGCTTGGGCAATTGGCGGTCAGGTAAATTTGTCTCTTAACGCCTAAGAAGGCGGTGTATGATTCCTAAGTAAACACTATGTAATAAAAAGGATATAAAGGAAGCAATAGAACGGAATCGATAATAGAAAATAAAATACGCCCACTACTAGTACAAGTTAAACATTAGGAAATATGCCAAAAGGGATATGTAACATTTAACATAAGTATATAAAACAATCGTAGTTTATACAAAAACACGTATATGCTCGCACACGAAATTTACGCTTCTCGTCATCTTTAAGTTTTTATAGTTTCGGTGCAAAGAAATGCTGATTATTTATCCACTGGGCGAGTGGCCGCAGCATCGGCAATTTCGCTACTTTTCCCATTGTTGCGCCGATTGCTGGATCTGGTTTTCTTGAAGTGATTTCTTGAAGTTGGTGATTATTAGTCGCCGATAGCGTTGAGTAGGTCCTTGTGGAAGTCTATGTTGTTTAAAATTCACCGACGATTATTGGAAGTGCTGTGTCATGGTATCGCCGTTGCTGGTGTTGTACTTTCCACATTGGGACATGTTAAAAAAACGTTATTTTAAAACAAGAGAGCCTAGGTCGCTCATCTGATTTCACATGCCACTCCTTTTCAAATGTTGTATGGACTAGGCTTATTAAGAACTTCTTATAATAAAAGATGAGAAAGATGAGAATTATCTGTTTTCTCATAGCATTCCCATATAAAGTGAAAGTCGCCCTACTGGGATTCAATTGACCATTGCCCTTAATTTCAAGCAGAATCCTTACTAGTATTTGAAAAACACAACGGTATCAGGAAGTTACCGTCTTATGTACAGGTAGATATTTACTTTGAAATTAGGGGTTAATTTAACTCTTGGACCATTTGTTCACTAATTTTATATAACTTTAATACTAGTATTGACTTTTATAGAATACATTTATTTTCAAAATAACAAAACGTATAAAAGGAAGTAATACATTCTTAAACAAGATTTTTGACTATTCACAACGTTGTCCCTTTTTGGTCCTTTATGGATATAATTAGCCTTTAAAAGTCTCGGGCTCAGCTGTTATAACTAAAAATTACTCCAGACCTCAAGTTAAACATTTCATTATTTAGTCAATATAGATTTTACATTTCTGAGAAATATTATAACATAGGTTATTGAACAGGGTCTATATAAAACATTACTTTTATATAAATATACAGTTGTATTGCGTACGTAAATACATTTCCAAACATATCAGAGATAGGCGATAGACGAGGCGTCTTCAAATTATGTATTTTGTGTGAGTCAAACAAGTTTCGTAATCTTTCATATACATCTTATTACAGCCCTTTTATTTCCCCGAACAAGTCGGATTTTCAGTCGGTGCACCAGATGACGGTTTGTATTACGTAATGGAGACACATTTCGACAACCCACATATGAAAACTGGGATGATAGATAACTCTGGGATGAGAATTACACTGACGAAAACATTAAGACCAAAGGAAGCTGGGATGTTGCAACTTGGAGAAATTGTCAACTTTCTTCAGATGGTACCTCCATACCAAGAGGGTTTCATTTCAAAGGGATTCTGCAATGAAAGATGTATGAGAGAGGTAAACAGTATACAGTACGCCATTCAATATAAGTATATAGTGCGTCATTTAATATGGTAAACATTATTACAGTGCGTCATTCAAAATGATAAACCAGCCAATCGTTCGCCAGTCAGTATTAGTATATAGCGCGTCATATAATATGGTAGACAGTAGGCCATTCAATATGAACACCAGTATACAGTGCGTCATTCAGTATGATAACCAATTTACAGTGCGTCATTCAATATGATAACCAGTATTCAGTGCTCCATTCAATATAATAACCAGAATACAGTGCGTCATTCAATATGATAACCAGTATTCAGTGCTCCATTCAATATAATAACCAGAATACAGTGCTCCATTCAATATAATAACCAGTATACAGTGCGTCATTCAATATGATAACCAGTATTCAGTGCGCCATTCAATATAATAACCGGTATACAGTGCGCCATTCAATATGATGACCAGTATACAGTGCCCCATTCAATATAATAGCCAGTATACAGTGCGCCATTCAATATAATAACCAGTATACAGTGCGCAATTCAATATAATAACCAGTATACAGTGCGCCATTCAATATGATAACCAATATACAGTGCGTCATTCAATATGATAACCAGTATACAGAGCGCTATTCAATATAATAACCAGTATACAGTGCTCAATTCAATATAATAACCAGTATACAGTGCGCCATTCAATATGATGACCAGTATACAGTGCGTCATTCAATATGATGACCAGTATACAGTGCGCCATTCAATATGATGACCTGTATACAGTGCGTCATTCAATATGACAACCAGTATACAGTGCGCCATTCAATATGATGACCAGTATACAGTGCGCCATTCAATATGATAACCAGTATACAGTGCGCCATTCAATATGACAACCAGTATACAGTGCGCCATTCAATATGATAACCAGTATACAGTGCTCCATTCAATATGATAATCAGTATACAGTGCGCCATTCAATATATTAACCAGTATACAGTGCGCCATTCAATATAACAACCAGTATACAGTGCGCCATTCAATATGATAACCAGTATACAGTGCGCCATTCAATATGATAACCAGTATACAGTGCTCCATTCAATATAACAACCAGTATACAGTGCGCAATTCAGTATGATAACCAGTATTCAGTGTTCCATTTAATATAATAACCAGTATACAGTGCGTCATTCAATATGATAACCAGTATTCAATGCTCCATTCAATATAATAACCAGTATACAGTCTGCCATTTTATATGATAACCAGTATACAGTTCGCAATTCAATAAGATAACCAGTATACAGTGCGCCTTTCAATATGATCATTAGTATACAGTGCGTCATTCAATATGATAACCAGTATACAGTGCGCCATTCGATATGATAACCAGTATAGTGTGCCATTTTATATGATAACTAGTATACAGTGCGCCATTTAATATAACCAGTATACAGTGCGCCATTCAATATGATAACCAGTATACAGTGCGTTATAACCAGTATACAGTGCGTCATTCAATATGATAACCAGTATACAGTGCGCCTTTCAATATGATAATTAGTATACAGTACTTCATTCAATATGATAACCAGTATACAGTGCGCCATTCGATATGATAACCAGTATAGTGTGCCATTTTATATGATAACTAGTATACAGTGCGCCATTTTATATAACCAGTATACAGTGCGCCATTCAATATGATAACCAGTATACAGTGCGTTATAACCAGTATACAGTGCGTCATTCAATATGACAACCAATATACCGTTCGCAATGCATATTCAATTGATATAAAAGTTATATGAATATCGCATAAAAAATATCAACAAAATATCTTTCTCATTATAAAGCATATCTCTTTCTCTCAGTCATTCTCAAGTTAGCATTATTGTTATTATTAAGGATTATTTTACATATTATCATTATCAAGATACAGTTATCAATTTATATGTCGTATTAATTTAATATATTGTTGTGTTTAAGTTGATAAAATGTTAAAATTCATAACTATAACTGTTACACTACAGGGACTCTCTCAAAGCAATTTGACAGAAATAAAAATGATTGGAGCATTGCAACATTCTCACCTTTTGGGTGCCGGCATGAAAACAAGGCATTTCCGAAATGGTGTTGAGATCCAACCATTGATAGATGACCCGAACTACGATTTCAACTTTCAAGAATTGAGAGTTCTGCCAAAGGAAGTGACCGTGTACCCGGTATGACTTACTTGTATTGAATTTTTCTTGTATGAAACAGTGCTGTGGATGAAGCAGATAGTAATTAATTTCTTTAAGAGGGTAACTCAACCGGTAAACCTTTCTTTGATGCCCTCGTATAAAGAAACAAGTATATATACATTGTCAAAAGATAGGAAATTATTTTCAAAGTCTTACAACATGCATATGATATCTACGTGCGCGCATACATACACTCTCGCATTTTGTTAGTATTCGTATAAAGAACATATTTAATTTCAGATACACATACAATTGTATATGGAAATTTGAATATAACGCGGGATAACACAATAATAAAACCAATAAAAACAAACAGAAAAAGCAAATATATTTACAAAAACTAATATAATTATGTTATTTATTAAACATATAGCTGTCAAAGGTATTTCTTATTTCAATTCTTTTATTCAAATTAAACAATTACTTGCAAGGGATAACGACTGAAAGAGAGGGAGGTATTGGGGGTAATACTTATGTGGACGAGAAAGAGATAGTAAAATAAGAAAAGGAGAGAAACGTAATATCAAGATGGGGCGAATAGCGCACATTTTAAGTATTGTTAAGCAATATAGGATTTAAAAGTACAAACAATATTATCAAGACTATACCAGACATTACAATGCCTTTGCTTCTATATAATATTATAAAGACAACTATTGAACCTCAACTAAGTAAATGTCTATTTCAGGGTGATAGTTTTCGCGTAGAATGTACGTATGATTCCAGGGGAAGGACTTTGCCCACTTTTGTAAGTGCATTTATGTTAAACAACATACATTGGAAGGATCTAAATTAAATTATGACAAATACTGAAATACACGCCGATATGAGATTGCAATTAGAAGGCATTCAAACAAAACTGCGTTTCAAAAATAATCTTATCACGATTGCTATGGATTGCATTAAATGCATTATGCGTAACTATATGCAGTACACATGCTGTTACCTGGTGGGCATGGCGAGTCCTACTTACATGGGAGGCCTTCGAAAATGATTCAGATGTACCAGACGAGGCGATGTTTGCCTAATCAGGAGCACTTGTCCAATCGCAATTCTCAAACCAATCACCAATAGTCGTCATGGCTGCAATTTCAATATGAGGGCCACCAAACATAACAACACATTTATGTTTTCCATGAATGATTGGCCAAATCCATTGCATATGTTTCGCCAGCACATAAAGGGACTGATCGCAAGCTATTTGTATTTGGTGTTTTTCCAGGGTTAAACAGTAAATTGTCCGAAGTACAATATTAAAGGAATGTTTTATCATGGCTAGAGACTGCTTGTTCCTCAATAAGAGATACGAGAGCAGTGATATCAACAGGCTTTACATCATTTGTTCCTTCCAGAAGCTTGCATGGTATGCTATCCATGACAAATGAACACCTGACCTGAAATCAGCTTAGTCTGGTCTATTTTCTTTTAATATGAAGATAATATAAAAGATCAATAGTGATTTATGTGTATATATTTAGAAGAGGACTTCACTCCTCATATGCTTTGTATCTTTTTCATGTATAGCGACCATTTTGTATTTTTCTATCAAATTGAGTTTTTCACTCGGTTCTTTTAATATGATTCGAGTCACCATATACTTACTTACTGTCAAGGTTTATTCCTTTGTTCACAAATTGCACGATTGTTTCACCACATGACTTACATTTATTGCATCTTTTTCATATATGACAGCCATTTTGAATTTTACGACCAGTTCCTTTTGATATGTTGTTCGGGTCACCATATACCTACTATCTGCCAAGTTTCATGTTTTTCCCACAAAATGCACGATTTGCTTACCGTATGACTGATATATTCTTAAAAGTTGTACAATGCTTTTTTTTTATTCCAGGGTGGTCTTTCAACTGCAGAAGAGATGTGTCTGACGTTCGTTTACTACTATCCAAAAATGAAAATGAAGAGCTGTATTAGTGAACATCTACATGAAAACTTCCGTAACGAGGATTTGGTAAGGCAGGTTGATTACTTGTTATGTACATCATTATTTTGATTAAGTGGGCAACTATAGCCACAAATACAGCAACACTGCCGATTTTGCGTTTGCAAAATCGAGTACAAAATGGTGTTGCATCACTTGTAGGGTATATATCTCATACATGCACAAACATACACACAAGCACGCACATAATCATTATATGCACAACTCCAATCTCAAACATACTCTGCTAATTATGTCATCCTTTGTCATTATTATTGAACAATGAATAAGTATGGGGTTGTCTTATTGTCCAAACTCATTTTATGTTTCAGTTTCGGCAGAAAATGATGGCACGTGACTGGACAAATAAAACTGCGGTTGCAGAATTTGTTTCTAAGACTGAGGAGACGCTAGTTTATCACTATTGTGGTGGTGATGGGTTTAATGAAGTAAGTAATACGACTGTGTTACCATTGTAAAATTATACATACTCATCAATTACAATATCACTTATACTTTACAATATAACTTTTACAAACATGAACTGAACGGAACATCTAACCTGTCGCTTTTGTATTTCCAATGTATTTGTCATATTGAGTAGCGTTATTTAAATTTGTATACGACATCGACAGTTTTGATTTTATATAGCCTAATGTTTTTTTCTCATTCAAATCCAAATTTGCGTAGATCCTTTTTGAGAAAACACATAAATCGTCAGGTACATAAAATGTCAAATGACAGGTTAGCTGTTCAGTTCAGTACGTTATAAAGCAAGTAAATATTTGGGCCTTGAGGTGTAATTTATATAAATATCTATGAAGATATCAATTAAATGATATTAAAATTCATTATGTCAATGCGCTGTCCGCAAATGATCACCTGCGTCTAAACCACATTCAAAAAATGATTTCGTTCTGTACGGCTCATATTTAAAATATCAAACTTGTCTGATGTGCCTTCTGAAATTTACCTCATTCCGTCTTTCATCACTCACCAAGAGCAGGCCCAATCATAGTACAGCTAGTTAGCGTGTAGTGTAATATACTTCATCACTCGCCAAATGCTGGCCCAATCACAGTACAGCAAGTTAGCGTGTCATGTTAAATACTTCCTCACTCACCAACAGCAGGCCCAATCACAGTACAGCTAGATAGCGTGTCGTGTTAAATACTTCATCACTTACCAAGAGCAGACCCAATCACAGTACAGCTAGTTAACGTGTCGTGTTTAGTACTTCATCACTCACCAAGTGCAGGCCCAATCACAGTACAGCTTGTTAGCGTGTCGTGTTAAATACTTCATCACTCACCAAGAGCAGGCCCAATCATAGTACAGCTAGTTAGCGTGTCATGTGATGTACTTCATTACTCACCAACAGCAGGCCATATCATAGTACAACTAGTTAGCATGTCGTGTTAAATACTTCATCACTCGCCAAAAGCAGGCCCAATCACAGTACAGCTAGTTAGCGTGTCGTGTTAAATACTTAATCACTCACCAAGAGCAGGCCCAATCACAGTACAGCTAGTAAGCGTGTCGTGTTAAATACTTCATCACTTACCAAGAGCAGGCCCAGTACAGCAGGCCCAATCATAGTACAGCTCAGCTAATAAGCGTGTAGTGCGGTGAACTTCATTACTCACCAACAGCAGGCCCAATCATAGTACAGCTAGTTAGCGTGTCGTGTTATGTATTTCATTACCCCCTATACAGCAGGCCCAGTCATAGTACAGCTAGTAAGCGTGTCGTGTTATATACTTCATCACTCACCAAGAGCAGGCCAAATCATAGTACAGCTAGTTAGCGTGTAGTGTAATATACTTCATCACTCGCCAAAAGCAGGCCCAGTCACAGTACAGCTGGTTAGCGTGTCGTGTTAAATACTTCATCAATCACCAAGAGCAGGCCCAATCAAAGTACAGCTAGTTAGCTCGTCGTGTTAAATACTTCATCACTAACCAAGAGCTGACCCAATCACAGTACAGCTAGTAAGCGTGTCGTGTTAAATACTTCCTCACTCACCAAGAGCAGACCTAATCACAGTACAGCTAGTTAGCTTGTAGTGTGATGTACTTCATTACTCACCAACAGCAGGCCCAATTATAGTACAGCTAGTTAGCGTGTCGTGTTAAATACTTCATCACTCACCAAGAGCCGGCCCAATCATAGTACAGCTAGTTAGCGTGTCGTGTTATGTACCTCAATACTCACCAAGAGCAGGCCCAATCACAGTACAGTTAGTTAGCGTGTAGTGATATATAATTCATCATTCACCAAGAGCAGGCCCAATCACAGTACAGCTGGTTAGCGTGTCATGTTATGTACTTATCATTCACCAATAGCAGGCCCAATCACAGTAAAGCTAGTTAGCGTGTCGTGTTATAAACTTTATTACTCACCAACAGTAGGCCCAATCACAGTACAGATAGTTAGCGTGTAGTGTTGTTATATACTTCATTACTCACCATGAGCAGACCCAATTACAGTACAGCCAGTTAGCATGTAGTGTTTTATACTTCATTACTGACCAAGAGCAGGCCCAATCACAGTACAGATAGTTAGCGTGTAGTGCTGTTATATACTTCATTACTCACCATGAGCAGACCCAATTACAGTACAGCCAGTTAGCGTGTAGTGTTTTATACTTCATTACTGACCAAGAGCAGCTTCAATCACAGTACAGATAGTTAGCGTGTAGTGTTGTTATATACTTCATTACTCACCATGAGCAGACCCAATTACAGTACAGCCAGTTAGCGTGTAGTGTTTTATACTTCATTACTGACCAAGAGCAGCTTCAATCACAGTACAGATAGTTAGCGTGTAGTGTTGTTATATACTTCATTACTCACCATGAGCAGACCCAATTACAGTACAGCCAGTTAGCGTGTAGTGTTTTATACTTCATTACTGACCAAGAGCAGCTTCAATCACAGTACAGATAGTTAGCGTGTTGTATTATATACTTCATTACTCACAAAGAGCAAGCAGGCCCAATCACAGTACATCTCGTTAGCGTGTAGTGTTAAATACTTCATCACTCACCAACAGCAGGCCCAATCACAGTACAGCTAGTTAGCGTGTCATGTTAAATACTCCATCACTCACCAAGAGCAGGCCCAATCGCAGTACAGCTAGTTAGCGTGTCATGTTAAATACTCCATCACTCACCAAGAGCAGGCCCAATCACAGTACAGCTAGTTAGCGTGTCGTGTTATGTATTTCATTACCCCCAACCCCCTCCCCATACGGCAGGTCCAATCATAGTACAGCTAGTTAGCGTGTCGTGTTATAAACTACATCACTCACCAAGGGCAGGACCAATCATAGTACAGCTAGTTAGCGTGTAGTGTTATATACTTCATCACTCGCCATAAGCAGGCCCAATCACAGTACAGCTAGTTAGGTTGTCGTGTTAAATACTTCATCACTAACCAGGAGCAGACCCAATCATAGTACAGATAGTTAGCGTGTTGTGTTAAATACTTCATCACTCACCAAGAGCAGACCCAATCACAGTACAGCTAGTTAACGTGTCGTGTTATATACTTCATTACTCACCAAGAGCAGACCCAATCACAGTACAGCTAGTTAACGTGTCGTGTTAAATACTTCATCACTCACCAAGAGCAGACCCAATCACAGTACAGCTGGTTAGCGTGTCGTGTTAAATACTTTATCACTCACCAAGAGCAGACCCAATCACAGTACAGCTAGTTAGCATGTTGTGTTATATACTTCATCACTCACCGAGAGCAGGCCCAATCACAGTACAGCTAGTTAGCATGTTGTGTTATACACTTCATCACTCACCGAGAGCAGGCCCAATCACAGTATAGCTAGTTAGCATGTTGTGTTATACACTTCATCACTCACCGAGAGCAGGCCCAATCACAGTATAGCTAGTTAGCATGTTGTGTTATACACTTCATCACTCACCGAGAGCAGGCCCAATCACAGTATAGCTAGTTAGCATGTTGTGTTATACACTTCATCACTCACCGAGAGCAGGCCCAATCACAGTACAGCTAGTTAGCATGTTGTGTTATACACTTCATCACTCACCGAGAGCAGGCCCAATCACAGTACAGCTAGTTAGCATGTTGTTTTATACACTTTATCACTCACCGAGAGCAGGCCCAATCACAGTATAGCTAGTTAGCATGTTGTGTTATACACTTCATCACTCACCGAGAGCAGGCCCAATCACAGTATAGCTAGTTAGCATGTTGTGTTATACACTTCATCACTCACCGAGAGCAGGCCCAATCACAGTATAGCTAGTTAGCATGTTGTGTTATATACTTCATCACTCACCGAGAGCAGGCCCAATCACAGTATAGCTAGTTAGCATGTTGTGTTATACACTTCATCACTCACCAAGAGCAGACCCAATCACAGTACAGCTAGTTAGCATGTTGTGTTATACACTTCATCACTCACCGAGAGCAGGCCCAATCACAGTACAGCTAGTTAGCATGTTGTGTTATATACTTCATCACTCACCGAGAGCAGGCCCAATCACAGTATAGCTAGTTAGCATGTTGTGTTATACACTTCATCACTCACCAGAGAGCAGACCCAATCACAGTATAGCTAGTTAGCGTGTTGTGTTATACACTTCATCACTCACCGAGAGCAGGCCCAATCACAGTATAGCTAGTTAGCATGTTGTGTTATACACTTCATCACTCACCAAGAGCAGACCCAATCACAGTACAGCTAGTTAGCATGTTGTGTTATACACTTCATCACTCACCGAGAGCAGGCCCAATCACAGTACAGCTAGTTAGCATGTTGTGTTATACACTTCATCACTCACCGAGAGCAGGCCCAATCACAGTATAGCTAGTTAGCATGTTGTGTTATACACTTCATCACTCACCGAGAGCAGGCCCAATCACAGTATAGCTAGTTAGCATGTTGTGTTATACACTTCATCACTCACCAAGAGCAGGCCCAATCACAGTATAGCTAGTTAGCATGTTGTGTTATATACTTCATCACTCACCGAGAGCAGGCCCAATCACAGTATAGCTAGTTAGCATGTTGTGTTATATACTTCATCACTCACCGAGAGCAGGCCCAATCACAGTATAGCTAGTTAGCATGTTGTGTTATACACTTCATCACTCACCAAGAGCAGACCCAATCACAGTACAGCTAGTTAGCATGTTGTGTTATACACTTCATCACTCACCGAGAGCAGGCCCAATCACAGTACAGCTAGTTAGCATGTTGTGTTATACACTTCATCACTCACCAAGAGCAGGCCCAATCACAGTATAGCTAGTTAGCATGTTGTGTTATACACTTCATCACTCACCGAGAGCAGGCCCAATCACAGTATAGCTAGTTAGCATGTTGTGTTATACACTTCATCACTCACCAAGAGCAGGCCCAATCACAGTATAGCTAGTTAGCATGTTGTGTTATATACTTCATCACTCACCGAGAGCAGGCCCAATCACAGTATAGCTAGTTAGCATGTTGTGTTATATACTTCATCACTCACCGAGAGCAGGCCCAATCACAGTATAGCTAGTTAGCATGTTGTGTTATACACTTCATCACTCACCAAGAGCAGACCCAATCACAGTACAGCTAGTTAGCATGTTGTGTTATATACTTCATCACTCACCGAGAGCAGACCCAATCACAGTATAGCTAGTTAGCGTGTTGTGTTATATACTTCATCACTCACCGAGAGCAGGCCCAATCACAGTATAGCTAGTTAGCATGTTGTGTTATACACTTCATCACTCACCGAGAGCAGACCCAATCACAGTATAGCTAGTTAGCGTGTTGTGTTATATACTTCATCACTCACCGAGAGCAGGCCCAATCACAGTATAGCTAGTTAGCATGTTGTGTTATACACTTCATCACTCACCAAGAGCAGACCCAATCACAGTACAGCTAGTTAGCGTGCCGTGTTATAAACTTCATTACTAACCAAGAGCAGGCCCAATCACAGTACAGCTAGTTAGCGTGTCGTGTTATATATTTCATTACTCACCAATAGCAGGCCCAATCACTTGAACAGAGCTATTAGATCAAGGTTAGACTCTATAAAACATCACATTTTTATTTCTTAGTTGGTTTGTGCTTTCAAGGAACACGATATTTAGATATTATAGGGATAAGTATACTGTAATTTTGAAATGTGCGACCATATATGAAGTTTTAATGGTTGCCAACATTTTTTAAACAATCATTATAGACATCGTATACGGTCGCATATTTCAAAATTACAGTAATACTTAGCAATATTCTAACGCAATTTAATGTTTTATTCTTAAAAACATTACTCAAGAGACTAGTGTTCAACTTTACCTACTGTTTAACCGAATGACATCGGTAATTTCTACACTTTGAAAACAGTTCTTGATAAAAAATAAACCGTAAAACTGTTCAATACATTTGATAAATAATTTTTACTTTTGACATTTTACAAATGAATATTAAATTGAAATCGACAAACATGTTTGGTTATCTATTTAAATTACTGTTTATGGTTGCGTTCTCTAAGTATGCGAAAACGTGGTGATTTTATCAAAGGCAGATGCAGTGTATAATACCCTGCAAGTCTGAGAACACCATTCAATGAAATCACATGAAATGTCTGAATGGTGTTTAAATATTTCCGTAACACACACAAATGAGAATCACGTTTCTCATTGGAAGACTCAATGAAACCGAGATAGTTTTTATTTCTTGGTTGCGGTCTTTGCTAACAAGGATTCGAGGTTATGAAACTGTTTTGTTCTAAACTCAATATTCCATACTCAACTTAAAACCAAAAGCACCAAATATAGAAATAAATGTAAATAACTACTATTTCACATAAAATCTACGTATAGATAATTTCATGTTTAAGCGACTTTGCCAAATGCTTTTATTTTAATTTGTGTTTATATATATAAATCCTGCAACTTGTGTTTGAGTACAAATCTGAGTAGAGTATGACTCAAAGTTTTATAACAATGACAACAATTTTTAAAATCAAAGATACACAGATCGTTTTTGTATTGTCATATTTTCAGCCCCGGCCCGAGGAACTCGTGCAGGTAGAAAAGGAAACGGCTCACCCATATGTCCCGCCCTCACCAGTGTGCACGTAAAGAAACAATTGGTATAATTCCATTTATAAAGCGGCAACGAATGAATAAGTACACGATCAAGTGAAACAGTGATCACATCCAACAGCTTTGATTGGCAGAACGTTTGCTTTCAGTTGCTTCATTATACAGCAAATGAAAGTCTTGCACACATTGACCTGAACTCGATGTTAATTATTACTATTGGCTTAATCATAACAAGAAAATACATTTAATATATATAGAATATATGTATTAAAGCATCAATATTTGCATTTTTGATGGAAAGTTTTAATTTAAATACAAGTTTTAAACATGTGCGATAATGTTAGTTTCCCGCCTTGTGCACAGTACTTAATATTAAACCACCTCTACGTATTGTTTCTTACATCATTATTCCTTTTTTGTTCAGTTTGTTCACACTTGAAGTTTTCCTGGGTAGAGCCAGTAATAAATATAGGCGGAAAAGGTGTCTTGCTCAAACATACCAAACGGAGGATCGAACCCACTATCTTCCGATCATGGGATCGGCGTTCTTCCACTGAGCCACGCACTTCGCTCTTTTATTAAGAGAAAACAGGAAATCATAACCACCACCATTGTTAAAATAAAGTCTTGTGGTTTGAACTAACGCATAGTATTTTGCAATGGTACATTTTATCTATTGTAATAAACTTCCTTCTTCACAATTGATTATAATTGTAGATTTCAGGTTATATATGGCATATCCAGTTTTCATTGGTTGAGAAAGATCTCGGAATGAATCGGAGTAGAACCACCGTCCTTTCGCTGTAACTGGTAATTTTCTCATATAAAGGTTTTGGAGCCACAGTGACTATAACCTTCGACATCAGCGATGAGAGGCGCCTAAGACCACTCGCCAATCAAGGACCACACACTCGATGAGTTTAATCTACAAACCGTTGACTATATTTCCACCAACACCAATTGTTTTTGTTATTTTCTCAAGCGAAAATTATAACTGAAAACATTGTTGCTAGTTCACAAATTATTATTATAGATTTTACAATTAAAAAGTTAAATCTACAAAACGTTGACCGCATTTCTACAGATACTCACTTTATTTGTTATTTTCTCATGTACAAATTATAACAAAACGCTTTCAAATGTTACAGTAACTTGTTCGCAAATAAATCACTTAAAATTTTCCACAAACATCCACTTTATTTGTTATTTTCTCATGCACAAACTTTAACAAGAAGCATTCAAAAGTCGCTTGTTTGTATTTGATTATTATAGCAGATTTTAAATTTAATAAGTTATATCCACAAAACGTTGGCTTCATTTCTACGGATACTCACTTTATTTCTTATTTTCTCATGAACAAATTATAACAAACATTCAAATGTAGCTTTATCATATTTAATTACATTACAAAATCACCATAATGTATTAAATATATATATATATATATATATATATATATATATATATATATATATAAAGGGAGATAATTAAATTCACAACAACGGAATTTACGATTTTTGGGATCTTTTCAGATGCTCATTCACAATACATGATATATATATGGAGATAATAATTTGTGAATATATATATATAAAACGAATTAATACCAAAATGCAACAAATACTTTTTCCAGAAAATAAAATACAGTTGTTGAAAAAAGAACCTTTAAGTTTCTTTTTAGACGACCCCTTTAAGCTAATTGTTGTTTTATCAAAACGATCATATCTCTCAACATTATTTATTGTATTGATGTATGTATTTAAGTACCAAACTATACACGAATAATATAACTGTCATTCTAAATGGAAACACAGTATATTAATTTAAAACAAAATTGCTACAACGGACATGGATCAAATGGCTGTGAGCGCTGTAAGCCTGGAGATGCAGACGGCTTAGTAGACAAGTCAGGTTAGACATTTTTGAAATTTCTACTCCAAGCACCATTGAGTTTTCAAAATCCTACTCCAAGATGTAATATTTCCCAAGAGTCGGACTTCCGATGTACATCTGTGATATCTAAAGTCGAACAAATAATAAAGATTTTAAGGAGTACTGCCAGGTTTTTAAACCGCATAATTTAATGCGAAATGACATATTTTCAGTACATGTTTTGGCTTCTGTAATTCTTGATCGATGTTCAATAACATTAGCATTCTAAGAACACCATTATGTTTCTAACATAGAAATGTAAAGCATATTAAAATCGAAAAATAAATGAAAGTATGTAGATTTAATCACGATAACCAGCTCGGTTCAACCCATTAATTTAATAATGAATTTTAATAATCTTTTCAGTTTCGGAAATTAAATAGTATAAGCTTTCTGAACATACTTTAGCTTTCCAAGAACAACATCATGTTTCTTAAACAGACATATAAAGAATATTTAAATCTTAAGAGTTAAAGGTTTATCGAGCGATATTGTGTAAATTTAATCGCAGCTCGGTTTAACTCATTTTTTTATAATGAATTTTTTATTATTTTTTTTTAGTTTCGGAAATTAAATAGTATAGCTACACTTTCTAAAAATAATAAATTTAACAGTACTGCCATGTTTACACCTGTCCCTTATTTGACACAATTGCATGCATCACTTTTACTTAGTGGATTTCTAAACGTTTGTTAACTGTATATGGTTAATAAAGACCTAAAGGTCTCACTACACAATTTTGTTTTATGTAAAATAAGGTTTAAGATTTCAACGGTTAAGAAAAAGTCAACATATTCCACATAATTTTTTCATAGCTAGAATTTATCCTCACATAAAATGCACAATAACTGGTAGGTTGACCAGCGTTTTTTTAAAGACAGTGTAGTGTCACCATAAGTTGTTTTTTTTTAAAAAAAGTCCTCAAATGCTCATAAATACATGTATCTGTCAAACTCCTAGAAGTCACCTTTTTAACACAGTGGTGTCTCATTGCAGTATGTGCTATGCCAGCTTTTGCTCTACTCATCTGTAGCAAGAATCCACAACCGTCATGAAACATTTTGAGAATATTTCAAATCAAATTACATAGGTCTTATTCAAGCGCAAGAACCATGTTACTGTGGCTAAAAGGGGCACAATTGTGTGGTGTGTGTTCTTCCAAGATCACTTAAACATCAATACGTGGTCTTTTCTGCTAGATATTCATGATCTTATATCTAAAGCAGTCTTATCATTGCAAATCCCTTAGAGTAGGGGATTGATGTTTGGACAAATTAATGATATGGGGTGTATAGGGTACTACCGTATATATATTTTTTCAATAGGAGAGGGAAACTGAATGTTCCAACTTTAAAGCATTTTTTGCATAGTGAAAATTGCGTCAGTCTTCTGCCCAAAATACATAAAATAAGCATATTAGTTAAGTAAAACATAAAAAAATAACAGGAGTGGTATTCACAGATATTCTTAAGAATATTCTTAGACTTGAACTCAAGAATGAATTTTTGAAAAACACACTTAGCGGTTCAAGATATGCAATTATAAAGGGAAAAAAGCATACCTTGACTAGGTTTTTTTTCTTCAAAATCCAATGTTTCTGTGAGACCTATACATTTCCAGAGTAATAATATGTCAACTATCCGCCCACGATGCGATTCGAACCAACAATTCTGAAATGACACAGAATTGTCAAGAAAGCTGGTATCGGCATAAAATTTTCAGTGGTGATTTTTAAAATACTTACCATTTAACTCATGCAAGGAAAAAATAAATCACTGCAGTACAAAGCCCTGAAAAAAGAAGAAAAAGATCACTTAAGTTTTAATTTCTTCCATCTTTATCTGTAATTGCATCATGCTCACAATCCAGTACCAGTTTTCTCTCAAATTTTTCGAAAAAAAAACGGCTTCAAATAAAAATTACTAAAAACAAACCGAGCGATTTTTGCATAATTTTTATATCATTTCATACAATATATTGTACAATTAATGTGAGCGTTTTAAAAACATTGATAAACTAGAATTTTTATAATATTCAATTATTTAACCTTACCCTACGTCAAAAAACGCTTTAAAGCAAAACGTCAACGTTGGTATAGCGCATTAAATATTTAGTTTGTGATGATTAAATAAAACTGGATATGTAATACATAGTCTAATAAATGTGTTGAACATGACGTTTAACGCCATTCTACAAAAAATCTAGTATTTTGTGCACACTAGTTATATTTACTATGGCACTACTCTTTAGTGGCATATTCTGTTGAGCCAGCCGACAATTGTTCCGAATAAAGGTCCCTTACTAGATCAACATCATCGTAATAAAAAAGCAAAATATCATCATCACCGTCATCAGTATCATCATGGTTATTGTCATTTGCTTAGATGTTCTTTACATCCCTTTTTATCGTTTTTTTATTCTACATAAAAGTCGCTCTAGATCCAATACTGCGTCGTTCCAGCAAACAACATTTTAACTTACTCATATTTCTATTCTCTATGAAATATCACCTGAATTGTGTAAATGTCAGTAAGGGAAAACCTGCGTTTTCAATAATATGTAAATAGACTGGTTATTTGCAAGCCTATGACTTTTTTGTCTGCTTGGAACTTTTTGTTCGCAACGCTTTTTTATCCACAGGAAAAATAGAAATACGTCGACTTTTGTTTTGATGCGGTTAGAAGTCTTCTATGTCCTGAATTTTCTGCAACCAAAAGGCGTAATAATGATCAAATATGTCGTTATTTCTATTTTTTCTGCGGACAAAATGCATGAAGCGGACAAAAACACCTGCACATATGGCCGTTTTGTGTTTTTTCTCTATCTCCAAAAGTGATGGAAGTAATGCACATGCATCTTAAAAATCGGTGTATGATATTTATATTCTAATAACTGACATGTTATTTGTTGTATATTTATGTTTTGTAACGAGGAACTATAACTTTAGTTAATAACATATTCTTCTTTTATCTCAAAAATTGATAGAAAATTGGTCACTGACCGCTTATCTTCGAACAGTTTTCTGTAAATCTAAAATATCGGTTAAATTACAAAATTGTATTACTTTAAAGGGACATATCCAAATTTAATAGATTTTAACTTAAAGCAATTTCTAAAATTACTTAGGCCAAAATAATATATCCGTTTCTGGTTAGTCAGTTAAAAAATGGTGTATACCACGTTTGATTGTCTTCTCTTTTTTTTCACTTTCGAGGTACTAGTGATGTTCAGAGCAAGCCGATCATTGGTTGTAGATGTATGTTAACACTGTTATATATTTGAGATAGGTACATTAAAGATTCACTGTGCTGTTCTGAGTAACAAAAAAAAACCCATTTGTTCGGGGCAGTTTTTTCTGTCTCTCTGAGCGGCCATGTTTAATATCGTACACACATTAGAATGTTCAAAATCCACATTTTGTTAAGTATAATGCAGTGTCTATGTAACGGAAATGATTTAGATGATAAAAACACAATAAGAAAGTAATGTTTTTGGGGTTTTTTAATTTGGAAAAAAATAGGGTTGGCAGTTAAGATTAAGGACGGTCAACCAACCGGAAACTTTTTTGTTGCTTTATCAAATATGGAATTAGATACCTCAGTATCAAAACACAAATCCAAAAAATATCATTTTATATTTTTAAGCTTTTTTTTGGGTACATTCATTCAAAACTAACATAACTTTTCTTGTTAAAGTTACAATATTCGAATCACCGGCCTGTGTAACATTACATTTTTCAATGTTGAAAATTGACCAGGTCATATTTCAACATTAAATTCTGATCAAAACAGTCGTTAAAAACTGATCAGTGTTAAATTTTGATCAGACAAGGGGTCCTTTTTTAACGGTTTGTTAAATACAAGCAAAACATCACATGACTGATGTCGAAAGTTGTAACAATTTAACATTAGCAAAGCTAAGCTTTTTAATCGGCATTAATTACATAACACCAATTTATTATTTATTCATTACACACAAAAATGCCAGACTCTGTTTTCATTTCAATTAATAAAATCTATTTTAAAAGGAACGACTTGTTTTTTTTTTTAGTAACTTAGCGTAATTATAAGTATTTTGTAAGTAAACGATACTTTAATGAGCGTTAGAGTACTTCAATTATAGAGAAGAGACAGCATGGGGTTATTGTGTGGGAAGGGTATCCCTCTCTCGCTGGTGACGGTAACTCTACTCTACTCCCGCTATTGGGATAAGGGGAACCGCTCGGAAACTTGAATGTTTTATATCTTAAACACTTAACAGCTGAATTCTACTCATTTCTTAGAAAACATGGTTGTTAATGTTTTTGTTTTTTTAACTTTTAAGCGTAATTGTTTAAACACACGCGCGCACGCACGCACACTTAGATGTATTCAAAAGCGAATCTCAAACGAGTAGTAAACTCAATACACTGCGAGTCAAGACGTAAAGGATCAACTTATGCATTCTAGTGAGTATTACGGGGGAGGGATATAATTATTATTTACTCCAATATTTTATTAAGGAAACGTACACACAAGAAAGTTAAGACTAAACTGTAAGATGTATTAAAAAGTGAATCTTAATCAAGTTTCACTTCCAGTACTACGAGCCAAGACGTAGAGGAAAGTGTCCCAGTGTGCCATGTATAGTGTTTCATGATCTCGCAGCTACAATGTTAAGGATGAGCCCTACGATATTGCAGGAACAAAGCAAATTGCAAATCAGATGGATCCTAATGTTTTCTTCTCTGTGACGAGGAGGACTTTGCTGAATACTGACTGTAATCCCATTTTATTAAATTACATCAACATGTACAGTAACTGTTTTGTCCTTGGATAGCGTATTAATTATATTGCCAGCTACAGTAACTATTTGAATATATAAACTTAAAATAAAATATTCATTAATTTAAATTTATTTAAAAAAAACATGCCTGTATCTGACAATTCCTTGTAACCGCTTTCGATACTGTATGGCACGACGGACTTTTTCACAAAATTGCCGATCTCGGAATATCTGGAAAGTTATGGCGGGTTATCAGAAAATCTTACGAACACCTTGATTGTGTAATACGTACTAATGGTGCGACCTCAAAAACATTCCCTATAAGGCGGCGTACTGTCAACATTCCTATATCTGGTCTTTATAAACGACCTCCTTATACAGCTTGAAGAATCGAAGTACAGCGCTAGCAAACTCAGAGTTAAAGCGGGAAATCCTACTCTTGCAGATGACATTGCCTTAATAGTCCATACAACGTACATAAACTACTCGACATTATTTACAGCTACTCTACAACATAGCAATTTGATATCAATGCGTCTTAATCCTGCATCATGATATTCGGCTGCAAACACGATACAATATTAGCAAAACTTATTTGGTGACCTGTATCTCGAGAATGCCAATACTTTATCACATCTAGGAATTCGCCAGGACATGTTTCACAAAAGTAAAGATCGAACAGTGGAAAGATGCAAAAAAGCCAAAAACGCGTTTCATGCCATGCTGGGCTTTAGTGTAAGACCTTCTGGTTTAAATCCACTTACCACAAAAAGCCTATATGAAAATATATTCATCCCTACTGCATTGTACGGCTGCGAATTGTGTAACAACCTTTAAACGCGGAATTTAACACGATAAATAAATTACAACATTATGTAGCGAATATAATACAGGGACTCTCAATAAGAACACCATCCGACATGTGCAAGTCTATGCTTGGGATGAAGCGCCTTACCGCTGAAATCGAAAAGCTAATGTTTCTCCGAAAGCTACACTTGTTATCCCCGAATACGCTGAGTTACACGATTTTCATACGCCGCTATATACATTTTAATAATGGTTCGAATGTTGCACAGATGGGCTTTATTCCTGATATATGTCAGATACTTTACAAGTATAAACTCCAACACATACTGAATAATTCCATGATAGACACAAAGTCACTACCAAGTAAATTGTTATGGCGAAATCAAGTAAAATATCTTATTACCACACATGAAACAAAAGAATCCACCAAGAATTCAAACCTGTAATACTGTGGACAATACCCACAAATAGGGTTGAACTAATAATGGCAACTAAGGTAGCCCAACTCTGGGTTGATGTACCATTTATGCAGGAATACCAGTGCACAATATGTCAGATACCTTTCATAATGAAAGCAGTACACATTATATCAGACTGTTAATGCATAATGCATCTTAAATCCATATTTTACTTCAAAAATATATTGCAAAATGTTAATACTGCTATAAAACAAGAACTAAAATACATAGACCCATTATCATTTACATGTACAATACTAAGTCAGCATCTCACGAGGAATCACCTATGCGATTATCTCTTCTTGCACTGGAGTTTGCGAGTGCGTGCTTTGACACATTCTCTTTTACCATTCAAAATCAACCATTATAAGCGATGGCGTGTCAGATGTTGAGTAATAAATAATTGGAGGTGTAATATCTGATACCACGTGTATCACTAATATATCATATGATAACAATGTCCCTATACCTTTTGGACATATTCTAATTGTTTCTCTCCCTTCTTATTTCTCTTCCCTCTCCCTAGTCTCTTTCTTCACTTTCCTAATCACTTCTTTTGTAAATATCAACATGTTTGTATAGTAATTATGTCTTGTCACTGTTTTTTATGTATTGTTATATGTTATTAAATTGTATTTTATATTCATAATCTCCTGTAATGGAGGAAATAAAGATATTGAATTGAATTGAAAAATAATAAAGATGGACTACAGAAAGGTGACGCATGGAACAATTCTACGTGGAATAGAATGCTACTTGTGGTACGATATTGAAATTGTTCTAACCTAGTTTCTCTACCAAGCTTTCTGCAGCAAAAGTATTGGTTACCTCTAATTTTTTTTATATCTAACATTTGAATTGAATACATCATGGTGTCTTTGAAATGAGATTGAATATGATCAAGCTACATTTTAATGTGGTCTTTTATTTGTGCATTGGAAAGTTACAAATAAAGTGGGTGTTTGTGGAAATGGGGTCGAAATTTTGTAGATATAACTCATTCAGTTTATGAACTTCCGTGGCCGTTTGATATAAGACGCTGTTTCAATATCATTGACCTTCCACTGCTAAGGTCGTAGGTTCGAGTTCCGTTCGCTTCAAAAACTTTGTGAGAAAATGCACCAGTTTAGTCAATTCTCGAGACTTTCAACAAATAAATCTATTGTTTATATAAATACTAACCAACAAAAATGCAAATATTGATGCTTTAATACATATATTCTATACATTTATAATGCATTTTCTTGTTATGATTAAGCCAGTAGTAATAATTAACCGTCAAGTTCAAGTTAATGTGTGCAAGACACTTTGATTTGCTGTATAAAGAAACAACTGAACACGAACGCTCTGTCGATCAAAAATGTTGAATGTGATCACTGTTTTACTGAATCGTACACTTGTTTATTCGTTCTTTACAGGAATAGTCTTTATCATTCGTTGGAGCTTTATTGAGTGTTGTTTCCTTTACGTGCACACTGGTGGAGGCGGTACATATGGGTGCGCTGTCTCTTTCTCTACCGCCATTATTTCGAGTGGCGGGGGCTGAAAATATGACGGTATAGAAATGATTTACTCTCATTCTGTGTATGTTTGACTGTAAAAGTTGTCTTGTTATTGTCTTGCTCAACTCAAATTTGGACTTAAACACAATTTCCAAGACTGATATATAAAAACAATTAAAGCGTAAGCAGTTGGCAAAGTCACTTGAATTTGAAAGTGTCTATATGCAGATATTATTTAAAATGGTACAAATATTTACATTTATTTTCTTATAATGGGTGCTATTGCGTTTAAAATGGAGTATGGCATCTGGAGTTGAGAAAAAACAAAGTTTCATAAGCTCGAATCCGTATCAGCAAAGAACGCAACTAAGAAATGGAAACTATCTCGGTTTTATCGAGTCTGCCCACGAGTAGTAGTCCAAATGACTAAGGTGCATGGTTCCCCGTTGTGTGTGTTTCGGAAATAACATCTACTTATTGTGTTCCTTGAAAGCACAAAAAAAAACGTAACAAAGAAATAAAAAAACTGTTTTATTGAGTCTAACCCTGAGTGGTATTCTAATAGCCTGTGGGTAAGTCTGCCCTTATTATCTATTTTACAGAAGAACTTTGATGGCTCGAACCCGACGGGACCGCACAAAATAGTTCGAGTTAAGGGTTGTTCGAGCCAAGTAATGTTAAACATCATACCATACATGTAAATGTATTTACACCTTAATCGGAATTCGGCCGGGATCAGATAAATGATTCGAGCTATATATGGTGTTCAAGCCACACGTTTTTGAGTCAACGAATTTCTACTGTACTTCGATTGTGAAACCAATGATTACAACTTATACAAATCACGCTAGAAGTCTATGCGTGTATGATTATATGATTGTAAAAGTGATAATATATTTGATGTCAAGTTATGTAAAATTGTTTTACCTTGGTAACATGATTATATTACTTACTCTATTGAACTCTTCACCACCACAATGGTGATAAACTACCGTCTCCTCAGTCTTGGTAACGTATTCTGCAACCACAGTTTTATTTGTCCAATCACGTGCCATCATTTTCTGCCGAAACTGAAACATAAAATGACAGAATTAGCAGAGAATATTTGAATGAGAATGGAGCTGTGCATATATATTTATAGGCGAGCATGTGTGTATGGTTGTGCGTGGGTGTGTGATATATACAATAAAAGTGAAGCAATACCCTTATGTACTCGGTAAATTTGCAGAAGCAAAAGCAGCAGTGCTGCTGTATTTGTGTTGTTGCTACAACTGTCTTTTGCATGCTGTATTTTCTTTTCTATAAATATTTCTACAGTTTGCTCCATTTCAATATACAAGTAGGTCTAGACAATATCCACTTAATCAAAATAAGAGTAATCAATCTGCCTTACCGCAACTTTGTTTCGGAAGTCGTCATACATGTGTTGACTTATACAACTATTCATTTTCATTTTCGGATAGTAGAAAACGAAGGTCAGACACATCTCCTCTGCAGTTGAAAGACCACCCTGTATGGAATAAAAAAACACGTTATTCAACTTTTAAGAATGAACGCTTTGCATTACAGAGGGAAAACCACGACATACACTTAAAATAACGTTTTATATCGCACTTGACCTTTTGTATACAAATATAAACAATTGAATGAAAGCATGTGAGTAGCACCATCCAATGTTCGTTTTGTAAATAGTGTCTGTATGTATATACATTCCCATGTTACATACTTCCAAAGCCCCAGTTTCACTAATCATCTCAACTTGAAATTTTTCTTATCGCAATTTTCAGAAATACTACAACTATATTTACATTGACCATTATTCTTTACCAATGAGTAACGATTGTTCAGACTTCAGTTGTGTTTGGTCATTAAATGCCTAAAGAGGTCGGGTTATTGGAATTTTCTAGTTGAGGGAGATCTTGGTATAGAATTCAAGACAACGGCAATATGTAGTATCCTAGATATAACAGGCTTTCAATGTTTCGACATATGTTTCTGTATTGGTTGAACGCATTATTCAATATATATCACGAGGATTTGCAGGGCAGTCAAGTTTTATTTGTGCCTGATTCATACACATACATATAACTAGGATCAAACTTCCATCCTTCCACAAGTAACTAGCAAAACTGACAAATTTTCTAAAATGAATTGTTTGGACCGATATCAGTTCGAGTCAATATCTCAGCAGTGAGAGACAGGACTTTGACCGTTTGACTACAGATGAAGTTGTTGTTTTTAATATTTTAGAGTTAACTTTCTACAAGTGTGTATTAGAATTGTAATTTAATCTATTACTTAAAAGATGAAATGTGATATTAGTGCACTCTATTCATATGTATACGCTGATGACTTTTCCATATCAGAAAGGATGAAACTGTATTTGACTGTACATGAAAACACTGCTCTTTTCGTGGCCGCAATTGTGTTAGAATATCGGCGAGGATTTTAGTATCAGTCATAATTTATTTGTAGACCTTTGCAGTATATGTATATAAATGTACTTACAAAAGTGGGCAAAGTTCTTCCCCTGGAATCATACGTACATTCTACACTGAAACTATCACCCTGAAATAGACATTGACTTTGTTGAGGTTCAATTATGTTCTTTAAAATTATATAGAAACAAAAGGCATTGTAATATTTGGTAGACTCTTGATAATATTGTTTGTACTTTTAAATCCTATAATGTTTAACAATACAATACTTAAAATGTGCGCTATTCGCCTTATCTTGATATTACGTTTCTCTCTTTCTCTTATTTTACTGTGTCTTTCTCGTCTACATCAGTATTACTCCCAATACCTTCCTCTCTTTCAGTCGTTATCCGTTGCAAGTAACTATTTAATTTGAATGAAATTAGAAATAGACCCAACAGTTACATACTTGATAAATAACGTATAAATTTTTGTACAGATATTTCCTTTTTGTCTGTTTGTATTGGTTTTATTAGTGTTGTGTTCACTATATTCACATTCCCATGTACAATTGCATGTGTATCTGAATTGAAATATGTTCTTTATACGAATACTAAAAGCAAGAGTATGTGTAGGCGCGCGCGTAGATGCGAGTTGTTTTCAAGTGCATGTTGTAAGAATTTGATAATCCATGTGTGATATATGTAGATGATAGTTGAAAGTTATTTCCTATCTTTTTGACAATGTATATGAACTTGTATGTTTACCAATTGAGTTACCCTCTTTAAATAAGGAAATTACTTACTTAGATCTGCTTGGTTACTTACTTACTTACTTACTTACTCACTTACTTACTTACTTACTATCTCCATCCTTCACACTGTTTCATACATTTTAATAAAAGAAAAGTTCAATATTAGTAAGTCATACCGGGTACACGCTCACTTCCTTTGGCAGAACTCTCATTTCTTGAAAGTTGAAATCGTAGTTCGGGTCTTCTATCAATGGTTTGAGCTCAACACCATTTCGGAAATGCCTTGTTTTCATGCCGGCACCCAAAAGGTGAGAATGTTGCAATGCGGCAATCATTTTGATTTCTGTCAAATTGCTTTGAGAAAGTCCCTGTAGTGTAACAGTTATAGATATGAATTTCAACATTATATCAACTTAAACAAAACAATACTGACCTGCTTTCTCCATTACTAACACAAACTATAAACACTGTCAAATAAAACAAGTTATATTCAAGAAGATATGACGGGTGGATACTTCTATTCACACTGTGGCATCTTATGCACATCTTTAAAGATGGGGAAAGAGCGAGGTTGGGTGAACCCGTTTATCAGGTTGAAGCTTCTTAGTTGCGTTTTTGGGACGGAACGTTCTAAGGCGGAGACCCCCTGCGACCACTTTTTCTCTCTGTATGTATTGTGCTTATTGATTATAAATTTTCCTTGTATTAATTGTGGTCATTTTGTTTTATTCCGAATTTAGCTTACCGCTGATAGATTGTTGTTTCAACTTTACGTTTCGTACTGTCAAAACATAATTTATATAATAGTTAATGTAAGTGTATTCTGTCAAATGAGATACAAAGTTAAATTCGATTGCGATAAACATTCAGCTGTATTAAATTGAGCATGTAACGTCAAAACGCTCTTATAAAATGCTGGTTTTCAACAAGTTTTGTTGTTCCTTTCATCCATAAGAATCAATATGTTTATATCACGAAAGAAGTAATTCGATAATTTATATAATATTAACAATTAGAGACATGTATTATCTAGCGATCTCTTAATTAAAACATTTCAGTAATATATTAAGTAAAATGCCATCTTAAAAACTACAGTCAAACCTGTATAAGAGGTCATCTTTACTAAGCAGCCACTTCTCTTAAGCAGCCACCTCTGTTATGTCCCATTTATATGCTTTCAGAGCAAATTTACCTTTATTTAATTAACAACCTGTCTTAAAATGCCACTATTACTTCTTCGCTTGACTTGCTGCTTAAGACAGGACATTCGGTATTGCAAAACTAAGATTATCTTCACAGCGGTTAAACATTGAACAAGGCGGGAAACTTGACCAGAACTGATAGAAATGATGCTTTATGCCACCTCAATGATATTAAAGACGTGTATCACCGTGTCCTTGCTATAAATCATTAAGAATATGGTACGTACTAAAAAATGTTTATTATCGTTCGAGTATGTATCAATTTATTGACCTTTTTTAACATGTCGAAATTGTTTTAAATAATTGAGCTGTATTTATATAAAGGTCTTTAAACAAAGGTCAAATGCTTTGAATTCAAACGAATGATATATATGTATTGTAAGTATGTGATTTTTGTATGTGTTCACTTTTGAAAATTTCGTATGTATTGGAGATAATCGGAACTAAAAGCAGGAAGTGTTGATTTCTATTAACTGTTACATATTGAATGATGCACTCTATATTGTTTACCTCTCTCATGCACCTTTCATTGCAGAATCCCTTTGAAATGAAACCGTCTTGGTATGGAGGTACCATCTGAAGAAAGTTGACAATTTGTCCAAGTTCAAACATTCCAGCTTCCATGGGTCTTAGTGAGTTCGTCAGTGTTATTCTGATCCCAGAGTTATCTATCATCCCAGATTTCATATGTGGATTATCGAAATGTGTCTCCATTACGTAATACAAATTGTCATCGGGTGCACCGACTGAAAATCCGACTTGTTCGGGAAAATAGAAGGGCTGAAATAAGATGTATATGAAAGATTACGAAACTTGTTTGACGTCCAAAAGATATTGTAAAAAGAGGTTATCGATACAATCGTATGTCTCTGATGTTTGGATATTTCTTACGTACGCAATATTTATAACTGTATTAATATAAAGTAGTATTTTATATAGATTCTGTTCAATAACCAATGTTGTATTATTTCTCTGAAATGTAAAAATAACCGTCCCTTGATAAATCATCTCATACTGTTCTCCAATCGCATATACTCTGCCAATACCGTAATCGTTATGCGATTTGTTCCGATTTACTGTTCTCCAATCGCACATACTCGGCCAATACCGTAATCCCTGTGCGAGTTGTTCCGATTTACTGTTCTCCAATCGCACATACTCTGCCAATACCGTAATCCTTCTGCGAGTTGTTCCGATTTACTATTCTCTGGACACTATTGACCTGTTTATTTATGACTTTTCTCATATATAAGCTGTACTTCAAAAGACATAACCAGGCGACATGCTTCCGTTCATGATTCGATAGTGAAGCTCATTTAGATTCAGTAAACAAATTAAACTTCAATTAAAATGTTCGTTGCCTAAATACTTCATAAGTAAGTCAAGTACAGGCGATTTTTAAATTGTATACCATAGTGCTCTGTGCCCGAGTGGTCGAAGCTGCTTTCTTTAACTGACCACTTACCTATAACTGCTGGGGCTCGTAGGTTCGAGTCCGTCTCGGTGCAAACACTTTATATAGAACGTTTGACAGTTACTTGCGGAAATACGTTGGTTCTACTCAGATTCATCCTGCGGTCTTCCGCCACCAGTATAACTCGATATGTCAAATATAACCTGTTATTTGTTGAAAAAGACGTCAAACCCCATTCATGGGTGAGATTTCTATTCCGACTGACGTATGAGCCAGTACTAAGTTCATGAGATAAAAACTCAATAAGAGGAACTTTTGTTTCAGTTAATATCGGACAAAATGATCCTTTGAGCGCAACAAATAAAAAAGAAAATAGCAGACTCGGTTTTAGTGTGTCTAACTACATGAAAGGCATTATCCTTTACGTTCCGGAACCATCCCCACACCCCCCCCCCCCCCCCCCCCCCACCTTAATGGTCCCATAGTGCCGTGTCGTCTTAATCGGTATTCTATTTTCGCGCCATATTGAATGAGCCCCATGTTCCGAGTGTTGTCGAATAAATCGTCCTTTAGAAGCATAGATTGTAAATCAAGAATATATAATTATAATATCTCATAAAGTAAGAGTTAAGATTTGAATTTCATATAATACAAATGTAACACCTTGTTAATATATGCAATGTGCTTTATAGCTTTGTTGACAGATCTATGTAAATCGCAGCAAAACTAGTTATCACTTAAACTGTGTATCATAACGAACGAATATGTTGAATAGCAGCCATGATAAATGTGAATTTAAAAATAACAATAATTGTTAAAAATAACTGTACATTTCCCTATTGTATTAACAAAACTAAAACGTCTGACAATATCCAAGTGTTGAATCGGCCGATGTGCATTGTTAGATAAACATTTTACATACTACCGGTTATATAATTAAACTACACACTTTATTCTATGTTACCCACCACCACCCCCACACCCTTTACACGTACCTATTCGGCAGTTTTACAAGAAATAAGCGGAATAGTGATGCATTTTTACTCACTGATGTTTCTCAAAACAATGCACGTTAATGAAATGAAGATCATTTTTTTATATATATAGTTGACAGAAATACTACTTCGCACATGTGTTATCATCCAAGACAGACAAACTGTGTAGAATTAATTTCAATTTCATCATCATTTATATATATGATTTGAAAAAAAATCGCTAATACTTTATATTCATAATGAAAATTCTGCTAGTTATACCTGGAGATTGAGAATTTCCTTTTAGTTTATATAACCTGATATCTCCCGAATCTGGTCGGTTAGCAGGGAATCCCAGAATTCATAGCAATTTAATGCTTACTTAACTATGAAGTAATTCAAACTTTCCTTTACAAATCAACGTGTTCTACTATTTAGCTGGTTCAATCGGAAGAGCCGTTCTGCAGACTATACACAATTACACAGCTCTGCTAAAGTAACGTATACGACCGTGAAGATATTACATGCAAATACTTTCCTTTTTTTTTTGAGTTCATATAAAAAAGAATATCATTTGTTTTACCAAATGTATATCATTAAAAACAAACAACTTGGAACCCGCTTTCACTAACTACCTTACAACGAATACGCATTAAACTGTGGCATTTTTTTTAACGTGGCCGAAGAAATTGTTTTCATGTGGAAAGTACAAAATCATTTACCAGCAAGGTGCCATACAATAATCGGCGGTGAATTCAAAACAACATAAGACTTCCACAAGGGCCTTCTTAACGATATCGACGACTTTTACCATCAACTTCTAGAAACTAATCGACCACTATATTTACCAGAACCGGCGAATCGACAGTTACTACGTAATCACTATTCCAGCAATTGATGCAACACTGAGCAAGTAGCGACTCTGCCGATGCTGCGGCCGCCCAGTGAATAATATTCGGCTTTCTTGCCCGCCAAAATACCAAGAGCAAAGCTTTGATGGTAAATAAAAACTTAACCACGACGACAGGCGTATACTTACTTCCCTGCGTTTTCATTTGGGTCGAACAGACCTGATTGGGGATAGATATTCGGTACTGGGATAAACTACTGAGTAAATATATACGTAAGTATGTTATGCTTTGCATAAACTAGTATCGTTTTATATTTTTTAATGCTACATATCCCGCTGGGCATATTTTCTTATTTCTAACTTGTACCAGTAGGCGTGTTCTATTTTATTTACTTGGTTTCGTTCTGTTTCTTCCTTGAAATCCTTTATATTAGATAGTGTTTACGTAGATGTCAATGACGCTTTATCCACCTTTTTCAGACGTTAAGAGACATATTTACCTGACCGCCAATGGCCCAACCTAATATGACGTCACCGCAGTTTGGAAGTCCTGCCGGTCTTTTCCCGTAACACATTCCGCTTGCACCATTAGAGTGCGAGTCGCCATTTTTGCACCTGTACATCAGTATGTGGTGTACGTTCATTTCAGTTTCCGGGTGTTATAATAGCTTCGAACTGAAATATATAATACATATATGGTACACTTAACAGTTTATCATTGCAGGCATAAGCAAACAATAGAAAATATCTGAATATAATAAACACAGACATAGTAACCCTTGCAAGCTAATTGGTTGGTCTACTTTAATTCGTGGTTCCAATTAAACTCTTTTCATGACGTGACGACAGGAAAAGAGCGAGGTTAACCAGGTTTATAAGCTCCCCGATACCGATTTAGCACGTGAAACAATAAGTGAAACAAGTGAAACATGTAAGTTCATTTCTCATTTACTTCAATTGTACGCATGGTCGTTCTGTACATTGATTATGTGTGCTAGTGTGGTGATTGTGTCCTACTGGACACATAAATTCAAAGTTCGTTGATAATATGGGCAAGTTCAATATTGCACGGTTAAGGTAAAGCGGATAATTACAGTTGTTTATGAAACTAATTTATAATTGAGTACCTGTCTTACCTGTATCGATCAATAATATGTTTCTCAAATAAACAAAAAAAACGGGCTGTACGTTTTCTCTTTGATTTATTGTTAAAGAAAAGAAGTATTTATTTGCTCCATTAAAATATATAGTATTGGTATACTCTTTCCGCACACGTTTAATTATATTTTCTTTTCCATTTAAGTATTGTTCAACTGTCCAGTATAAATTATATGAACTAACTTTGTATTCCAACGGTCTTGAGTTAAAGGCAAATTAACATTAAAATAATGAATATAAGACATTTGAGATCGTGTTATGGTAAATAAATACATCTTTGTAAAAATGGAAACAATACAAGATATCGGTGGATACGATGGATGCTTCCCGAACAAGTGCTTGATCGAGTAGCAGCTAAGGGGGGTGTAATTGGATGTAATAATTTATTTTTGGTTCTTCGCTGCACGTTCACACATTGACCTCTACTCATGTTCCAAGTCTGGCTAGATTCCTTTCTATAAGTTTTAATATTCATTTTGGAGAAGCAAATATAATCGAAAATAATGTAAAAAAACGTGAGATAATTCTGCCATCATTATTCAAGAAAAGCTTAGCATAATACTGTCTATCCGTGTCCCAAAAGCGTTTAATTTTTCTTGCATGCGCTCTGGACAAACAATGGTAACAAAAAATGAAGCACAGCAGGGGATGATTATTATTTAAGATAGAGTATGTTTCTTGTAATTAGCACATTGCCTATATGCATGTTCCAAATCAAGTTTGATTCCTCCTTTTTTCCTTTTGAAGAGATGCTTTGGACAAGCACAAGCAAAAATAACCGAAAAGGGGGATAATTAACCGTTATTCAAGAAAAGGGTTATTGTTTATTCTCTCTGCACTCTCCTCACATTGCCCTCTGTCCATATTACAAATTATAATGAATTTTCTTCCATACTTGAAGATATGCTCCGGACAAACAAAACTATTCGAAAACGAGGATTTGGTAATGGACAGAATCAAAGGGCCATAATTGAAACAGGAGTTATGAGAAGACCAACAAACCTCGCCTCTGGGTGTCTAATAATCCGAGACTTCTCTGACCCTAATAGCCTTTTTTTTCTTTTCTTTTTTTTGCGGCTTAGGGTCAGAGGAACTCCTATAGTAAAAACACGGGGATTACTGAAAACCACACAGCCAAGCACTTTCAACGGTGTATTTGACGTTTGGTCTCATGTTTTAGGTAATTTAGCCCGACATATCGATGAATTGATATTTAATTTACCAATTTGCAATGTTAAAACTGCATCTTTATCTACTGTAGTCTCGTTAAAAGATATGTATGTTATGTAGTACCGAAATCCTTACGAATTCTGCCATTTTGATGTTTTGCATGTTACCGTGATACTCTCGCGAGAAAAAGTGACGTCATACAGGCGGTGAAGGCATTAAAATTCCGCTCGTTAAATATATCGACTATCAACATTTTCAAAACGGCGGGAGTTAACGAGTGTAATGGAATTTTATAACAGCCTTTTTTTTTTTTTTTTTTTTTTGCTAAGGTCCGAAAAAGACACGTTTGGAAAAAGACGCGGTCGAAAAAATTGTGGGCGGAATCACCCGGACTCGATTTCAGAGGGCGCAAATTTATATCGCAACGGATTTCGATCACGTGACAGTTGTCGCGTGTGACCTAAATACACTTTTGCATGAAGGGATTTGTTTTTTTAACTTACTCTGAGAAAGATTGACCGTTACAACGTAATAAAGGTTTACAAAACAAATATTTCGGTTCAGATAGGTAAATAAATATATTGTCAATATAATGATATGCTTGAAATGTTAATCCAATGAATATTCACATATATATATTGATTTGAAGTTCCTCTCCCACACGGGTGAGGAAATCCCCGTGTTTTTACTATACGAGTTCCTCTGACCCTACACAGCAAAAATCGTAAAAAAGGCTGTGTAATAGTCAGAGAAGGCTCGAACTAGGTGTCTAAGTCCAAAAAGGGCCATAACTGTGCCAAAATGCAATCCAGAGTTATGGTTCTTATCTCTGTGTGTTCCATTGATGATGCTTAACACACATGCAACGTTTCATTCATATCCAATGAGTGGTTGCATAGATATCTGAAACTTGTACGCAAAAGTTTAACCTTGGTGTCTACAGACGACGACGACGCCGGGGTCATGACAACAGCTCTCCTTGGACTTCGTCCCGGCGAGCTAAAAACATCGCAACAAAAAACAATATGCACATCTCCACTTGGTAGTGATGCATCCTAGAAAGTTTCATACATTTCAACTAGAAATTGTAGAGAAATAGCGTTGATATATTTACTGTTACCTTTATCATATGATGTTTTCCAATAGCTGGGAGCGTAAAAGCTCGGCACCAGTATGTAGTTGCGTCGTTGGGTACCAGATACTACAAGAAACAAAATACGAACACTTAAACATGTAGTCAGTTTGAAGATGTGATCAAAGTATCATAGTATTATAGTCAATATGAAACAGATAACATATATGGAACAAAAGATATACATTTCTTTATTACAACTGAAAAGTTAGTCAATTTGAATATGTAGTCAATGTATTGTAGCGATATAAAATATTATTTAAGACATTACACTTATTTTCATTTTTTTACATAATTATGTTCGTATCCCGCCTGACCAGTCTCCGTGATGATTGATATATCTCATTGACATTCGTCATTGTCTCACCACTGATTCAAGTGGGGAAGTTATCAGTTACCAGCGGAGATAGGTGTTATCAAGGACTGGTTACCGTTCCAGGATCCCGGGAAAAGGCGGTTGGGTTAACTTACTGACTGTCAGCCCTCGATAGCATAAAATGACGTTAAAACTGTTGAATATAAAATAACGTTAAATATTCAAACAAACAAATCCCATATCATTGGCACACAGTTAATACCCTAGTATAACACTAATTCCATGTTAAAATCATTTTTAAAAGATGTCTGGTAAAAAAAAGTTTAAACTTATATATTTTAATAATTACATTATTGTTGAGGAAATCAAAATGTTTAAGATCAGTCGGAAGGCTGTCAGGTATAGCAGTTGCACTAAGTAAGGAAACACTCTTTGTACCACGTGATGTGCCATGGTACGTGATGGAATCGTCGGATGTGGGATCAGTGTGGCTATAGGCGTAGATAAGACGCACGGTACCCTCCTGAAATGAAAACAACAATACGTCAACCTTCACTTAAAATGAGAATGAATGAATGATGTTTTCACATAAATAGGTCATTTTGTGCGCGCAAAGATTAATGGACGTGATGATGACAAAAATATATTAAATAAATACGGTTAAAAATTTATTAAAACTATTTACAAATAAATAAATGAAAAAAAAAACCAACAACAAATAAGTGAACAAGGTCAATAATATAATAATTGTACTAAAAATGATTAAAAAGCTTAACCTCTTTAAGGAAACCAAATATATGTGAAACATCAATTTTATCAAATAATTCATTCATACTGTCGACTCTGTAGTACTTTACTCGCATTGGAGAAAAGTCCACACAGCCGACCAGTATGTGCTTCACAGTAAGCGGTGCAAAACAGGGCACACACTCTGGAACAGGTTCACGTTTTAAAAGATATGAATGTGTACAGCGCGTATGCCCAATTCTACACCGAGCTAATACAACTTCTTCTCGGCGAATACACCTATTGCTAGGATGCCAATCGCCAAGTTTTGGTTTTATAACATGTAATTTGTTATTTATAGCAAGATCCCAAGAGGACTGCCATGAACTAAAAATATATTTATTAATATGAGATTTAAAATCTGTAAAAGGCAGTTTAAAAGTAATAATATTCAAGCTTAAGGCTGCTTTCGCAGCCCTATCAGCTTTATCGTTTCCTCGAATTCCTGTATGGCTTGGAAGCCAGCAGAAAACAATAGTATTATCTTTACATAGAACATTGTATTTATTTAAAAGTTGAAGAACAAGAGGATAATCATCTTTCATGCCATCTATGGCTTGAAGAGATGAAAGTGAATCAGAAAATATAATAAACTGTTTTTTCTCAGAATCATTAATGTAGTCAAATGCCAAATCAAAGGCTTTGAGTTCAGCTGAAAAGATGGAGGATCCGTTTGGTAATCGGCTCTTTGAGGTGTGCTGTCCTGTAACAGCAGCTGCAGCCACGGTTTCTCCATCTTTAGAACCATCTGTATATGTGACAATAATGATTGTAAGACGATTTGATTTCATTAAATTTACTTTGGAAGATAGTGGAGTCTGTTTCAGATTTCAAAAAGTTCAAAAATGATTTTTGGCTATTCCAAAGTCCATGGTGGTATTTCTGAGACTTTGTACTAAGCAATTAAATTAAGATCAATATTGGCTTCGGTTAGTTTTGGTTTGATCCGGAGACCGAAAGTTCGAATAGATTTAGGTTTTTTTATCAAAGAGAGTTTCATAATTTGGGTCAAAAGTAAGATTAAAAGCAGGATTAGATGTTGAATGAAGTTTAATTGCATATTGAAGAGCCAGTTTTTCACGTCTTAAATACAATGATGGTTCATTTGCCTCTGTCGGCAGGGGACGTACGAAAGGCACCAAGGGCGAGTCGTAGTCCTTGGTTGTGTAAAGGATCACTTAAAATGATATCCGGGTTTATAATTCAATTGTTTTAAATGTTGGGCTGTGTGATTTTTTTTTCATAAAACATTATGATAGTATTAATACTAATAATTGTGTTGTTAATTTTACAAATTTCATTTAATCAACTAATTCAACTGAAGGATTGCATGGTCTAGCGGTAGTACATCGACCAGGGATCGGTGTGTCGTGGGTTCGATCCTTCACCAATGTGTGGTGTTCTTGAGCTTATGCTAAGTACTGGTTCTACCAAAGAAGACTTCGAGCGTGATTTTTAAAATAGATTAACTTAAAACTATGGAACTAATATCTGTTAAAATGGTGTCTTGGAAGCACAGAATGAAACCAGAAGAACACAGATCATGCTTTATTGAGTCTGTTCATGGGGTGATGAAATATCCAATACCGCACCAAATTAAGCAGTATATCTATTTTCGTGTAACACTAAACGAGTTCCTTGATTACACGAAATTAATCTGCCGTCCGTTAAATAGCATAGTTGGGAAAACCACATCTGAGCACGTTTCATTCACATCCAATGAGTGGTTGCATAGATATCTTAAACTTAAACGCAAAAGTTTAACCTGGGTGTCTACAAACGCCGACGACGACGCCGGGGTCATGGCAATAACTCTCCTTAGACTTTGTCCTGGCGAGCTAAAAATTAACCAGCACGTGATTCACAGTGTTGAAATCAGAAATAAACTAGAAATGAGTCCAACTGATCCAGATGCCCCCGCTTTGTAACTACATTGTAGATGGCAGCTATCGCAAATTTCAGCAAGTTTGACTATCGCAAGAGGCCAGAAACTGTCAGCCGATCAGAGTCCAGATCACCTAATTAATATGTGTCGATTCCGTCCATTGTCGAACATGACCTGGGTCGTGTTGATATAAAGCCAAATATCAAGTTTCATAAAAATCGATCCATCAGTAAAGATTTTAGAGGTTGGAAACCGTCAGCCAATCAGAGTCCAGATCACCTAATAAATATGCGCCAATTCCATTCATTGTTGCACTTGACCTTGGTCTTGTTGATATAAAGTCAAATATAATTTTCGTCAAAATCGGTCCATAAAATAAAGACTTAAGAGGTCGGAAACTATCAGCCAATCAGAGCCCATAACACCTAATTAAAATGCAGGGATTTTGATGGAAATCGAACTTGAGCTGTAGTTTATCACCATACATCTTTCTTCCAAATATGAATCAAATCAATCCAATCCTTCAAGAGATATCGAGCGGAAACCAATTTTTTGACATTTGTCAATAATGGAAGTCCAAAAATAGGCATAAAAAATCAGATCGGAACGAAATACGAACTTGATGTAACCATTTGTTTAGCCATGTGCTGTTTGTTTAGCCAGACTTCAGCAATCTTGTTTGAACTCTAAATAAGCTAAGTGTAAAGCAACAATTGAGTAAATAGAAATTAAGAGATAAACTGTGTTCTAACGAAATGAATTAAAAAACTCATGGATAAAAATTTACGCTTAACACTAAGTTAATATTTGTAAAGACAGTTCGTACCGCATTATATAATTAATGTACACAGTATAAGTAATGTAGCGGAACAGTGTGAATATACAGGAATGATGGAGGTATATGTACGTACAGGAATAATTTTGTCTTCAGTAGAATCACAAGTTTCGATCCTTCTCACAAACTTTAGAACTGTTCCGAATTCGTTCTCCTCTGCATGCAGGAGAGTCCAATCCTGGGATTTGTCCTGAATCGGCATACGATGTCCTACCGTGTGGCGGTCCTGCAGAATATAAAACATGTTATTTGGTATAATATATTTTTGTAAAGATAAATATATACGTACCCTGACTGTGCAAAGTTTTACATTATATGTTGATGTTTCAAGGGCGACAACAGCAATTATCCTCTTTGGCAAGTTCAAACACTTGGTCGAGATATTATGGTTGTGTAAAGATGTAACTACTGTGTAAATTTGGTCAAAATTCAGTGAAATATATACGTCCTGAGAGTGATCATAAGGCCAGATTATGCAACGTGTTAATGACTCGAGGTATATACCTAAAACATAAATCATTTGATATGGCTCGTTCTGACTTCCCTAGATATTATAGTGATAAAACGGGTGTTTAAATTTCGCCAAGGTCCAGTTAAAGTTGGAAGATGGTTGAGTATACTAAAGGTCAAATATTGATGTTTTGTTACAATTTATGGGTCATAGTTCTAAATTAATTCTCGACATATTGTCGCGATTAATGTACAGTGCATGATTGTTGAGGATCAAGTGAAAAAATGCATGTGTTAGAAAGCACTCAAGTTGAAGGTGAACGGACGAACAGACAATGGTTGATCAGAATAACTCTAGTCCAGTCAATCTATTTTAGGTCAACCCGGACAAAACGGCATGATTCTAAGATGTTTTTGTATCTACATATATTTCTGCAAAAAAATCAAAATTTTATCGCAATCGGACGTTTGGAAAGCTTATTCTATTGGTTTAAACACACAACCTAACTGAAAAATGTTTAAACTTTGAAAAGGTCACCACTTACACTAGTTGTGTTTACTTGAACTGTTTACCTCGTATAGTGTTAATTCCTGTGTTACAGATTTACAACTATAAGGTATTTAATCAGAAAAATAACATATTTTAGATTATTTGGAACCTTAATGTATTGAAATTGTGCCGTTTGTGTATGTGAAATTACCCCGCCTTTTTTTTAACGGGTCAATGTATAACTATTTTAGATTAAAATAAATAAAATTGCAACATAATGTTTCTAAATTGTTCTCTTTAGTTACATTTATTGCAAGAAAAGATATCAAAAGTTTACCGCAATCGAACAATAGGAAAGCTTATTTTTAATAGCTCAAACATACCACCTAACTGAAAAATATTAAGCTTTGAAAAGGTCATCACCGACACTAGTTGTGTATAGGTCACTGTTTTACATCTAATACTGTTATTATCTTTGATGCATGTTGTAACAATAACCTTCTTATCACAAAAATAACACATTTGAGATTATTTAAAGCCTCAGTGTATTGAAAGTAGCTCAGTTGAGCATGTGAAATTACCCCACACACCTATTTTAATGGGTCAATCTATAACTATAAATAGTTTAGGTGAAATTAGATAAATGTTTCTAAATATTTTAATCAAACGATAGAAAAGCTTGTTTTCTATGATACATATGTTATGCCAATAAATTTCTTATCACAAAAACTAACACATTTTGGATTATTATGAGCCTTAATGTATTGAAAATATAAGATCTTTTAACACCGCAATAACACCGTACCGAAACTGTAAAAAATCGGTTTGTGTTTCAAGTTTCGTCGTCTGTGCTCTCCTAAATACACTATTCCAACACGAAGGAACCCTGGTAAGTATTTTTCTGTTATTGTCTGTCGCCATTTCTTTGTAGCTATCTTTTACTGAAAGGACTCTGTATGAATCATAATATTATCGGGCCCAGGTACTTTATTACGAATTTGTGACGGCGAAAGTTATAATAAACATTTTTTTTTTTTTTTGTATAAAATAGACCCATATGAAACATTTATTAAACAGATTTTGGATAATTACATAAATATCAGCTACATTGCAACACTTTTTAAAAGTGTAGTTACCTTGTATATACAACAGTATGTGTAAAGGTGCGTCTGTGCATGTGTTTTACTATTCACGCGCGAGTGTGTACATCCAAAGACGGGATATGTAAGTATGCATGTGTGCGAGTGTATGCGTAGGCGTGCGTGCGTGCATGTACATGCGCGCGCGAATATTTGTTTATGTATTCTTGCCTATATGTTTATCTTATTGTAAATATGTTTATACACGTTGTTAACAAGCACCCATGTGGTGTTTGCGTGTATGTATGTGTGATTGTGCGGAAGTGTACGTGAGGCTTTGTGTGTGTATATATAAGTTAACTTTTCTTCGGTGAATGTTCACTATAAATTCCTTGTGTAAATTTGTTTCAGTTTGTTATGATGTTATAATGCTTACGTAATATTCGCTTCATTTGAAAACGGAAATCGCTCTGACTCATATATGATACTACTATTCTCACATTTTATATACTTGTGCTATTTATTTGTTTTTGTTATTTTGCTCTTCTCTTTGCTCATATACTTTTTTCTATGTGTCGTCTTGGTGTGTGCGAGCCTGGTGTCCATATTTACAGTGGGGTAGTTTCGATGGTAGCCTTAGGTATTTTATTTTTGTTGTTACTCCCAAATGGATGATATAAGTACATGGAGGGCTACTATTGGTCTATTTCATGGTGGTATTACAGTGGTAGGAAGCGGGAAAGTTCACATGAAGGCGTCAATATCAATGCTCTATTTATTATTGATTCTGGGGCAACTCTGTAACAAATGCCAACATAATCTACATTTCGTACTACGTGAATTTGTTCAAAATATAGAATTTATGTTTATTTTACTTCTGATTTTATTAGAAGCTTGGGACATTGAAACAAACCCGGGTCCTGGCAATGAATCACATAGCTTGTCCTTTATTCATTGCAATATTAGAAGTATAAGAAATAAGATTGATTATATTTTTGACACTCTTTTAGATTTTGATATTTTATCATTTACTGAAACACACTTAAATGCACATGTCTCTAATGATTTATTGAAACTTAGTGATAAATTTGATGAACCTTACCGCAAAGATAGAACAAATCATGGTGGGGGTATTTTGATATATTTAGCAAAGAATATAATTCATTCAAGAGTTCCAAATCTGGAAACATTTTGTAATGAATCTATCTGGGTAAAGGTTAAATCGGGACAAGAAATTTTTCTATTAGGCGTATTTTATAGCCCTAAAACAGCTGATGTAGACTTCTTTAACAGCCTTAATAATAATATCGAAAAAGCTTACGAAATGTCCAGGAATTTGATTTTACTTGGAGATTTTAATGAAGATTTGCTTAACAATAACTTTCATAATTTAAAGAATGTTCTTTACCAAAACTCATTAATGAACGTTATTACAGAACCAACGAGAAATAATGCTATACTTGATCCAGTAATCATCCCTTACGATTTATCTTATCTCAATGCAGGTACTATCCGTGTACCTCCTGATATTAGTGATCATAAAGCTACTTTCATTATTTTACCTTTTTTATATAGTACTGATCATACTTATGAAAGATCAGTATGGCTCTATGATAAAACTAACTTCGATTTGTTAAAAAATAAAATAGAAAAGTTTGATTGGCAGTGTCTGTCAAACTGTAATTTAAATACAGCATGTGAACTGTTTACAGAATCTTTTATGAAAATTATAAAGGAATGTATACCATCTAAAATAATAACTGTACGTCCTGATGATCAACCATGGTTTGATTCAAAATTAAGGAAACTTTGTCGTATAAGAGATAGACTTAAATCTATTGCAGCAAAATCGGACAAATCAAAAGACTGGAATAAATATAAAAATACTAGAAATAAAGTTAATAACCATAAAAAATATGCCAAAGAACATTTCTTTAATAATTTAGAGTTAACACTAAATGATTTACAAACAAATGACAAAAGAAGTTTTTGGAAAATTATTCGCTATTTTGTCAAAGGAAATAATTCGTCATCAAATATACCTCCTTTAAATGATTTTATTAATGATAATATTTTACATATAACAAATCAGAATAAAGCCGACTGCCTTAATGATTATTTTGCTTCAATATCCACTGTGAACGATACTGGTGTTGTTTTACCGGGTATTTTATACAAAACTAATAATTCCCTTTCACATTTTATAATAACTGAGAATGATATATCTGAACTTATTAGTATTTTACCAGTAAATAAGGCCTGTGGTCATGATATGATCAGTCACAGAATGCTGAAATCTGTGTCAAAAGCAATTGCAAAACCACTTTCAATTTTATTTAACCGTTCTCTAAGTGAAGGTATATATCCCGATTTGTGGAAGATTGCAAATGTAACTCCTATTTTTAAAAAGGGAGACAAGTCATTGGTGTCAAATTACAGACCTGTGTCTTTACTTAGTTGTGTTGGAAAACTTTTTGAAAGGCTTGTTTTTAAGAATATGTATAACTTTTTTCTTGATAATAATTTGATTTATAAATACCAATCAGGCTTTTTGCCAAATCACTCTACTACCTATCAACTTATTGACATATATCATCACATTTGTCAAACCTTTGATAACAAACAGTATTCATGTATGGTATTTTGTGACATATCGAAGGCTTTTGACAGAGTCTGGCATAAGGGTTTACTATTTAAACTTCAGGAAAACGGTATTAATGGGCAACTTTTAGAATGGGTTTCTGATTACTTAACAAATCGATCCCAACGGGTAGTTTTTCAGGGTACATATTCCAATTTAAAATCTCTTAATGCAGGTGTGCCTCAAGGATCCGTTCTCGGACCTTTATTATTCTTAATTTATGTTAATGATATAGCTAACAATTTACTCAGTTTGACACGTTTGTATGCTGACGACAGTTCATTATACTATTCAGCCTCATCAGTAAGTGATATTGAAGGTTTAATTAATCATGATCTTTTAATAATATCCCAGTGGGCTAAACAATGGCTAGTAAATTTCAACCCTAACAAAACCGAAGCTATGTTTTTTTCTTTAAGAGATAACAATAACTTACCTTATATAACATTTAATAACGTAGAAATTCAATTTGCAGAATCTCATAAACATCTAGGTGTAACTTTAAGTAAAGACGGAAAATGGACCGATCATATTGATAATATTTTAAAATCTGCTTCAAAAACTATAGGTATAATGCGTCGCCTTAAATACTCACTCAGTCGTAAATCCCTCAATCAAATTTACATTTCGTATGTTCGACCAATTCTTGAATACTCCTCTCTAGTCTGGAACAACTGCACTGATCAAACATCGAATTCACTCGATAAATTACAAAATGAAGCTGCACGTATAGTCACTGGCTTAACCAGATCAGTATCTATTGAAAATTTATATATAGAATGTGGATGGGAAACTCTTTCTTATCGCAGAACATTACAGCAATATTACTTTATGTATAAGGTTAGCAACAATATGGTACCATCTTATATAGTTGATTTGTTCCCACCAAATGTTAATGAAAGAACAACGTACAATCTAAGAAATAGCAGAGACATCACTATACCGTTTTCGAGAACTGAAATCATGAGAAAGTCATGTATACCTTCCTCAATTATATTATGGAACCACTTAGATAATAACTTTAAGTCTGCCGCTTCTTTAACTGCGTTTAAACACTCCATGAGAAAACAAAATAATATTACAATACCTCAACACTTTTATTATGGAAATAGAAAATTGTCAGTTATATTAGCAAGATTAAGAAATAATTGTAGTAATTTAAATAATGACTTGTTCCGTAACCATATTAGAACTGATTCTTGTTGTCCACATTGTGGTCATATTGAAGATTCTGAGCATTACTTTTTCAAATGCACAACATACAGAACCCAAAGATTAACATTATTCAACTCTACAAGATCATTTCACCCTCTAAGTACACATCGCCTTCTATACGGAGATGAAAGACTATCTCATGTTAGCAATATTATTATAGTCAAAGCGGTACAATACTATATCAAAGAAACTAAACGCTTTGCATAATCTTATTTATGTTTTCCTGTCTTGTTTTTAACTGTACTATATTACTTCGATCTAGTGAATTATTTAACTATTTTGCCCATTTTATATAAATGTTAAGTTGCATAGTTTTTATTTTTGTGCTTTCTTATTTACTGATCTGATTCTCACTGGGGTGCTACCGAAATGTGGACACAGGACGCATGCGTATGGACGACATAAAGAAGAAATGATATGTGTTTGTTTTACTATGTCTTACTTTCTTTCCTTTCCTAACTTTTTCTATTCTCAAGTTATTGGTTAAGAAAAAATTGTTAAAACATGTCATTTTGATATTTAATGTAAACATTGTAAAAATGTAGGGGACGGGCCGAACCTAATGTTGAAAGAACTTGTGGCCCAACCCCATTTCATGTTGAAATAAAATATGTTTAAACTAAACTATTATTAATGGCTAATCATCTGGCAATATGCATCGATGTTTTATATTTAAGTTAAAAAATAATAATGCAATTCATGACGATGTACTACGTTAATGACGAACCGTAAAATGTGCTTGTCCCTGGTCAGATACCCATCCGACCACTACGTCCCCAGGGTACATGTTGCCATTTTCAGATAATCCGAAACCAACCCAACCTGAAATGAGAGGAGATACTTGTATGTTAACAAAATAAACATATAGTGTTGCGAGTATACCATCACAGTGTATATGAATGTGCGAGGCACGTAGTTTAGTGTTTTAATTGTTAAAAAGTTTTCAATATGTTTAGAGGTAGTAATAACTATTAACAGGCCAGAACAGCTCAATAATTCGGAAAAACACAATATTCAGTTCAAATTTTGTATATTTCAACCAGTGTTCTTGTTTGATACAATGGTTCTCTCAAAATAGCGTCACAAACTCAGGTCAACGTCCTTTTAAACGTCTCCGTGTATTGATGTTTTTGCATATGTAATCCTTATATAACTTTAGGCAAAATTGCGCAGCTCATAAATATAATATGTCTTTTATCGATTCTACAAGCGATTGATTCAAATCACATATGTTTGACCGGCTCAGCCCTTAAATGTCTTAATTGCATTTGTTCATGTCGGTAATTTGTATTTCAATTAAATTTTAATGACTTATGTTTCCCGCTAAAAAATCACGAATGTTAAACAGTAGCGTAGCTTCCTATATGCACTGTAGGAACGTGCCTACACTTTTATTTTCTGAGAAATCAAAAAAATTTAAATGCCAAAAATTGGGTTGGGGTTGTGGGGAGGATTAAATTAAAAATTCGCAACAAAAAATCATTGAGTATGATCCAGTGATCCAGATGATTAACGTTATTAACGACGGATAACAGTTTTATGTTACTGGATCCGCACAATCGTAATGTTCACGAGTTGATGCCGTCATATAAACTTTCACTCGATCACATAAAAGTTCGCGAGGCACTTTATTTTGAAAATTGTAAACAGAGTCTAGATATCATGGCCGAAAATCGACCTTGTTATCCAGACATTGGATGTCTCAGTTTTCCGTCAATAGATGAAGACACGAAACGGCAACTGATTGGTGGTGCTTGGCCGTCATGCCTTGTATTCCCATTTCCATTCCGGTAAGTTAACGTTTAGATGTAAAATTCGTCACGTCATCAAGACGTGTTCAACATCAAACAAAAATCGTTATGTTCGGTTATGAAATCGTTTAGATTGTTCATGAACTGTTCTGTAATGAACTAAACTTGAAAGGAATTTTATACATTGATCTAATTATTTAATTTACTCGAATGTTTAAATCCTATAATTATGTATAAGGCACAATAAATGTCAAACGATTAACATAAGTCTGTGTGGTTCAGGTGATCATTGCTCGCCTTCCACTTTGGAAATCCGGGTTCGAATCCCACCATAACTGTACTGAAAATAAGCCTGTTTTATCATTTATTAGTTATTCTTTATAATACTGTTTGATATTTTTTTCAAATTTTCGGAACGTTTGGAGACAAACAACGAAAACTAAACGGAAAAAAGGCTTCTAGAAACACTTTGGTTAAGATGTTCCATTACAAGGGACGCGGTGTACAGTGTATATTACTGTTTGTTTGGTGGTATGGATGGGCAGAATAAAAAACCTTAACAGCCGGCGTGTCGGATTGTAAGAACATTTCAGTGTTGATAAAACAGCATGCCAGTGAAGCATGTCACATCGATGCGTTTGCTCGTTCCGAGTGCTATAAGAATATTCCGTTAGGAAAAAGTGAGTCGATCAACAAGTCTGCAAATGTGACCGTGAACAAAAATCGACATATCTTGTCCAGAATTATTGAGATCATTGTAGTTTGTGGCAAGCAAAACATACCACTACGGGGTCACATAGAGGGAAAATAGTAAGTTCTTCGCGATACTTAGTGCTTTTGCACAAACATTATACTATCAGAACATTTAGCATACGCACTTTATAACGCTAAATACACATCGCCCGATGTTCAAAATGAACTGATTAAAATGTGTGCTAGCCAGCTAAAAGAACATTTGCTATCAGATTGTCGCATATTTCCCTATTTCCCCATAATGGTTGATAAAGCAACAGACAAATGCACGAAAGAGCAACTGTCCATATGTGTGCGCTTCGTAGTTGAAAACTGCACTATGAAAGAAGAGTTTCTTGGTTTTATTGTGTGCGCTTCTACTAAAGGTTTTGCTCTACGTGAGAATATTCTGGCGTTTTTGCAAGAAGCTGACCTAGATGTGTTGAAAATCAGAGCGCAGTGCTATGGCGGTGCCGCCAATATGTCAGGCAAGTTCCGTGGACTACAAGCACGTATGCGTGAAAGATCACCCCAAGCAAATAATGTGCATTGCAAGTCACACCGCCTAAATCTTGCATTGGTCCATAGCTCAACATTACATGTGTTCGAACCATGATGTCCACTGTTCAGGACATCAGCTTTAAGTTCGACTTTTCAGCGAAGCGTCTGGTAGCGTTCTCGAGACGTCGTTATAAAAGAAGAAATGGATCAGCACACTAAGCTCCGTACGCTGTGTGAAACGCAATGGTCAAGACGTGCGGACGCACTGGAAACATTCAAGAATGCATTCCCCGTGGTACACACTGCCAGGAGACGGGGACGAGAAGGCTGGCAAATATATGGCGGCCATACAACGCTTTGAACGCATCATCTCACTTGTGGCATAACATATTCTAAGCAGCACTGTCCCGTTGACCAATCTTCTACAGAAGGAAGATAATGATAGTCTGCATGCTGTTGGAGAAACGTGTCATTGTCAAGTTGTGCAATGACGAGAGGGGTGACCCGGAGATCTGGAATGCCCGATAAGACAAGACCACGGACATAAGCGCTGAATTTGACATTCACTCATCAATGCCAAGACGAGTTGGTCGGCAATGCATTAGGGCTAATCCTGAAGTAAATGGAAACACGCATACTGGGAAACGAAGACCGGTACTCTGCCCGACGTCTGTTGCCGTCAAAACTGGATGATTTGCGGGAAGAAAAGCTGCCTATGCCCTGAAACTACCAGATGGAATGTCAGATGGAGTATGATAGACGATAGACCTTCCTGACTAAAGCACTTATGAACAGTCTTTAACAATACTGTATGGGCTTACATATACCAGTAATTAATAATATGTCAATATATGCATATCTGAGTGATAAACATTGTTACACCTTTTGTATGAAAATAGTAGCCATTTGAAACCATGAGACGGAATGCTACTTCAATGTCCCTTTTATCTAAGTGAACAAACTTTAAAATATTACATTTTTTGTCAATTTATTTGGTTATAAAGCAGTGAATTTCAGGTTAATGTTTAGGAAAATCAGGTCCCTAAAACGTAAGAAATATACGTCAAAACTCACCTACGACAGTCCAGCTGATTTTTTGTTTAGGGGGAGAATGCCCCCCCCCCCCCCCACATCGTTTTCAGCCAAGCTACGCCCCTGTTAACGTCGAAGACAGTAAGTTATACGGTAAAAAATTAAGACAATTCCATTATTAACGGTTGAGCGGTGCTCGTTTCATGACATCAACTTCTATGACAAGTTTGAAAAAAAATGACGACGTCAAACGATAGTGCGGCGCCCAGAAACATTGAGTTTGTTTTATATTGAGCTTGGAATGACTTCAGTGGAAATTTGCAAATCGTTGAAAGGCGTTAGATCGTATTAAGAACGTTGGTGTACAAATGCACGGTAAATTCACAGATGTCAGTAATGTTGTGATTGGTGTTAAGGAAAAGTTGGAGGCAAACAGTGAGGGAATCATAACAAAGTTTATTAAAATTTCTGTCCACTAGGTGCTGTCAACTGATTGACATATGTCACGAGTGTGTGCCCGTTGGTTGCCGCGGTTGCTAAAGCAGGAAGAAAAAGAACGTCGCATGGCCGCATCTCTAGAATTTTCAAGCGCCATGGAAATTTGCTTTTATAATTACGTGATTACAACCGACGAAACATTGCTGCACTACTTTGAACCAGAGGGTAAGTCAATCGAGCGTATGGAACACTCTGAACACACCTCGACCGAAAAAGGGAAGAATGGTCAAAACAATGGGGAAGAACATGCTTATGGGCAAGTACAGGATGGTACTCGGTCAAGCAGTTCCGGTAAGCCAGACTGTGAATGCTGCATATTATTCGAAGGTATTTAAAAATAAATATTTTTTTACTTTTAAAAATAATTCTTAATATTGTCAAAGTTAAGAATAATATAGAAGTAATAAATATGCATATTAACAAAATACTAATGAGTAGCTTTCCGCTAATTGTCCGCTATTTGTTTTGTTTCAGGTTGTTTGACGTGCTTTCTTAAACGCGGCACGTTCTCTACAGTCATGCAGAGTCCCTTATTTTTCATCAGGACATGCCCCGAATCATAGGGCCGCGATGACTCGGATTAAAATTTAAGAAAGAGCTCTGCATAAAATGGTTTAGAATCGTTTATTAAAGGGGGTAAAACGGTATAGACTATTTTGAAAGGGGTGACTTTTATGTTGACGTTGACGTCATGACCTGCGCTGGTGGCCGGTATATGACGAGTTTCATATTTCTTTAAGCAGTAATTAAACATAATGTTTCTCATTACGTACAAATTCAAATTATAAATGTAACACATGATACGCATACATTTATTACTTGTTTCTGTGGTTGGACAAATATAAATTAACGTTTAAACACTTTGTCAAATATAAACTTGAGTAAATCAACACAAAAAAAGATAGATGCATACATAATTATGTATTTTGATTATACAAGGAATTGCGAGCACTTAAAGCTTGATGAGTAAATTTACACAAATTTAACAAGACTGAATACTTCTTACTTTGACTCAGTAAATTTCAACAATGTTTAAAATCATGTAAAGTTGTTTTTTGTATATATAAACCTTTGTAAATATGCGATAATGCACACATCTGATGTATAGAATGATGTGAATATCTTATGAAATTGAACTTTTTCTACCCGATTAATAACATGTCACGTTGTTTTGGGACCTCCATAAAAAAGGGAATAAAGCCACAGTCATCCCGCAGTCAATATTTCACAAGTACACCGTTTAGAAGAGCTGGATTCGAACGTACGAGTTTAGTGAAGAGAAATCTTATTTATCATCAACAAACCCCTTTGACCCACCTTATCAACTTAACACCGCTATTACAGAGGTCCGTTATCATTCCTTTGGGTTTGCGTAACGCAATGCTTTATTACACATCAAGGTCAAAATATGTGTCATATTTGCCTCAGTGAACTTAGATAATCCTTTTAAGAATGATATTTGTTTACATACTTGCGGAAAACACTGTCGTTAAAGTGCTAAAGCTGGTAAATGAGGTCGCTAAACAATGGAATTAGAGCCTAGTGGCGATCACATTGCTTCTGTTTCACATCATGGTTTCAAAGTTAAATTTAAACGAGTGCTTCATGATTTTAAAATGGTTCCAGTGAAACTGCATACATTTAAATTTGAATTAATAAAATAAGTAACCAGACACTATTTGGTTATGTATTGAAGTAAAACTTAAATTAATGTTGATAAACATAACCTTGAAAAAAGCAAGTTGCTTCTAAACAACAGTAGCTAAATATAAAACTAAGCATTGTTAAAAATACTGTAAACCTATTTTACGTATGTGTGAAATATATCCGTTGTTTGCCTATATGGAGATTGCGTCTTTTTTGACAATATTTGAGTTGTATAACGATGGTCAACGCACCTTAGTAAGCATCGTACAAAGGATCCACTACGCTGTTAAACAATATTAAACACATCTTATCCTTGCAATCCACTGACCACTTCTTCACAGCGGTGAGAAATTCAGGGTCATAGAACAAAATACATGGCAAATCATCACAAATACTGGCAGGGTGAAATAAAGTCGTTTGCACAGAAAACATATTGAGCCATTGTGACTAGCCAATCCTCAATTACATTTCATTATCATATCAAAACCCTGTTTCCCCATAGCAATCACTACTCGAATAGATACGAAGTTATTCTGAAGTTCGGTGACACTTCTAATAAAATTCACATTTATGCAAGTATACAGCTATTTACTGCCGACTTAATTCAGTTCTCATGTATTATACTGCATAACTTACGCCGGTGATATTGTATGGTATCCATAGCAACAAACATACACAGGTAAATTTGTGTAAAAATAACAAGCGTCTCCCTGTAAAATTGGTGGTAAATCATATATTATTAAGGTAACGTCATCCATGTCTACATATGTTAGTTCCAAAATGACATTTCGCGCACTTGGGGATTTAAACAAATTAATCTTGAAATTAGTTCGTCTATTCTGTAACCGGTGCGACTTAAATGTACTGCAATTCTACAGAATCCAGTGCAAAAACACGGTTACATAGAATATATTTCTGTAAACTTATGTTTGCTTGAGGTACTAGTGCGAATGACCGAGTTTGTTTTGCTGAGTCGTAAGCCTGCTCTTTGTTCATATGGTTTTGGATTTTGAAGATATTTTCACAAACAGATTTAAGAGCAAACTTTAATAAAACTAAATAACCTGGAAAGTTTGCTTCTTATTTTACAAATATGAAAATGTAATATCAGAAATTTTGTATATACTTCATCATAATTGATATCTTTTACATCTGATTTTGTTGAACTGTTACAATAAAATATATAATTACAAAAAAAACTGTATAGATTTGAGTTAATAATGTTGTCATACAAACCTAATCTTTGTGCAAAGAGGGTGCTGGTTGTATAACTCATTCCCCTCTCATAAAAAGACTGATTTTAACAAGAGTCGCCTGTATCTCTCACCTGAGTGAGATCTAATGGGTTCTATATAGCCATATAGAGGAAACCAGGACCACTCCCTTGTGGCCATGCATTTTAACGAATCATAGCGCCTTTAACAATCTTTGTAGAGGATCATCTAAGAAACATTTCTGCCAATAAGAAATACAAAATACAGACGGAAATAAGACCAACCTTTCGCCCGTACATGGACCTCGAACGTTATGTGAGTGTCGTTGAAATTCCAGAACAAAATGAAATTTTCATCTTCGTCCAGGAACGTAGACTGGTTATATTTTTCCGTCGTCTTAACTCCGGGGACGGAAGCGCCAAACGTCAGGCAAACAGTCAAACATATGACAGCAACACTAAGTAAAACAGCCATGGTGTCCACTGAAGTGATTCCGTTTCGCGATTGTAATGTCGGTGTCCAGTTCCGTTATTTATATCATTTATGACAAGTCATATGAAGTGTTTTGTTTACATATGATAACATGAGGTTGTTGTAATAGTCATGCAAAGTATCACCTGATATTTTGTTCAGTGACTCACGTATTTCACCCAAATTCATAAATGGGACGCTAAAGGGGGGGGGGGGGGGGGTCCTTACAGTCATGACTTCCTTTTTTAATTTTTTTGGTATTATTTGATACTAATACATTTACAGTCATGACTTCCTTTTTCATTTTTTTTGGTATTATTTGATACTAATACACCCGCAAAGGGTTCCCTAAATTGGTACTATTCAAATTGTTCATACATATCGATTAATATTATTGTACGACACCATTTATTGACGCAAATTGATATGTACGTTACTATCTCCAGGTTATAAACTGTGTCGGTATACGGGTCCTCATATCAAAATACTCACATGAAGAAAAATGCATTTTTTGGGGTAGATATTGATGAAAATACACGTCTCCAATTCAACGATACATACTTTACAACTTTTATGCTGCTTAGTGTGGTGCAACTATTGTTTATTTATATAAGAGTAAAAGTATCATTTCGTGTTTCTCTGTGAAGACATGATACTTTATATTCGCTGTTGGGAGATTAGAAAATAAATGATACATTCAATACATGCATTTTAAACACGTTTAAATGAGTACGCAAATGAAAACGTATGTCTCATATCAATTAGTATGAAATAGAAATATGTTTTTTTATACAATTTGTTGTATGTATGGACACAACATAATATCTATAAAATGTCAAATATCAAAATGATACATACGTTATCGATACATACGTTACAATATAACTCGAAACTGCTAGATAACCAACGGAAATACTAGCCGTAGTCAATGTGAAGTTTTATTTCTCGCCATTTTACGAATAGATTTAGTTTAAATGACAGGGTACATATTTGGAAGTTATAACACGAGTTGTGCACTCTGTGGTTATAATCTGGTACGCTATTTAAATAATCTGTACAAACAATCTATATAGGGTGTGAATCTATCATCTTTTACGATTTAACCAGCACAATTATGTACGCACATGGTCGCGATCGTGTACATGTACGTTGTATATACTGAGCAAAACAACTGCAATACGTCGGTAACGTATATATCACATTTTCAACAAGAAGTTTTAAATCACGTTTTATCATTCCTTATTTATAGAATATACCATCGTTAATCAAAATATGAACTATAGTAATTCCCGAATAATATAATATTGATGACATGACGTTCATTTACCAAATAGCTGTCTGATTTTGTCACAGTATCAATTCTATAGTTCTCAGTTCGATAATATTTTATGTTGTGCAACTTGCGCGTTATAACTTTTAATAAACTAGTTGTTGAACAGTAAGCAAATGACTCATAATTGTATCTGAGTTTTATGGATGGGCAAATAAATCAAGCATGAAAAGTGTACAGTTTATCTATGTACCATAGTGTGAGACATGTTTGAAACGAAAGAAAACGAATAAAGTAAAAAACCAAACCGCTGAAGGGTACACTCGAACTACATGCATGACAAGTGATACTACCAAACTTATGTGTAAAGAAACATCGTGCTATGGTGGGGTTTGGATTAGGGTGGACATTTGTGATAGCTGGAAAGTAGTCCTTGCTTGCAGTTACAACTATGGAGTCCAATTGTCCCTCAGTATAAGAAGCACCTGGCAGATACGGCCCAGTCTAGTCCCAAGGTGCAGACAGCTGTAGGCATAGTACCACCATTGGAAGAGGAAGTGCTTCCGTGGGATAGTCGCATAATGGCAGTTAAAAATAATCATTGTTTTTTTATTCCTTAAAAATACATTTTCCATATTTTAATGCTCATTATTTTATTTTAATAGCAGTATTGGTGTATTTTGAAAGCATTGTTATGTTGAATTGTGAGTTAAGAAAATAAATTGGTGCTTGAAAATTGGGAGTATGATTATCTCATTTCGGAGGTATACTTTCACTGTGTCAACTGTGTACACACTGAGCAGAAAAAATCTCTCATATGACACATGCTACTTTTCTTATCATATTTTGGTAGTGCAGAGGTTGTCAAGCAGCATAATATAAGTTTCACTTGTTTCATTTCGGTCTCTCTATGAATGACAAACTTCAAACTTTACTATAGAATAAAGAAAAAAAAAACAATGGTGTGCTTACAACTGTAACGGCATATGCAGAAAACATTATCAAGGATTTAAAAAATATTACTATTGATACTCTTGTTGCAGCTGTGTACGGTGGTAAATGATATATAGGTCTAATTGTTGATAAGGATATTAAATTAGTGAAGGTGATTTGAAATTAATTTAATGTTCTGTGCAAAATCACTGTATAAATGGCCACAATGCGTAGATCGGCGATAGATTGATAGTACAACTTCTATGCAAGATAACGTCTGTTTCCAACGACTTTTTTAACTGTTAGACGGTGAACTGGAGAAAATTCAGATTTTGCTGCCAAACATGTTAATTAATGGTACATACGTTACCAAAGACACACGTGCTTATTTCAAGTTTAATTCGTCTATTTGGAGTTTATTCTAGTGCAGAAAAGACTATATAGGTGAGGAGAACGATCAAGAAATGGATTTTAAATGATTTGCTGTGTCTGTAATTGTATGAATAGATATACGTAAACATGTATGTTGTAAACATAATATTACGCAATGAAATATGATTAAACTTAAACAAACTGTAGGATGAGTTGGGAAATAGCTGCTTTGTAGTTATATTGAGTGTTTGAGCAAAATCATTTAAAGTTGAGTTTAGAATTCTTGTTCCCGAAAAAAATATTTTTTATAAAAATATTGAAATTTTATTTTGTTTAGTTGTATTCCATTTACTGTGAGAAATGGTGTGTAAGCTCTGACATGGCGATACATTGAGTATTAGAAACCATTTACTGAAAACACAGCAGTATTGTAACTATTAAGGTTCTAGGTTCATTTTGTGAATTCACTTGATCTTTTTATTATTTTCAATATTTATGTAACCAATAATTTGGTGTTTTTGAACATAGAGATTTTACCTGGAATCTTATTCCCTGTTGACCGTCATATAAAATTTCAAAATGATGTAGGAAGGCATTTCGAAGACTTTGACATAATTTATTATTTATTGGTATGCCAATTCATCTTATTGTGGTGATGTTTTCGATCGTCAGCCCCTAAATTGCTTATTCTATTTTGCATTCCCGTTTTTTTTTTTCAATTTGATGCTGTTTGATCAACGGTGCTTACATTTACAAACAAAATGCCCGGTAACGTTGGTATCTGTGCGACCTTGCAAGCATAACGTAATGATGACCAGAGTACTCAAAATGACGACGGGCGACACTACGGCCCACAGAACTATGATAAAATATTGCGTGCACCGGATAATTACTCCAGGTCAGACTATTCATGAAATGGAAATGTCAGAAAGTCACAAGAATGTCATAAGTTTTATTTATAAGTTTGTTTACCACAGTACTCGAGAAAGGCCAATGGAATTCGACGACGCGATAATCAAGCGAGCGCCTTACGTCATCACGACAGACCGTCGCAAAACTGAAACTAAGAAAATTCGCAGACATTGTTGACCACTAATGCTCCAACATATTCGACTCACTACATTCATCTGCCATTGGCTCTGGACTACTTTAGGCTTCACATGATCACTGCCAACTCAAAATGAATTCCAAGCCATTGAAATCAACGTTCGTCAACTACTTCCTCTGTAAATATTCCCGTATCCAGCAGGCAACATATCTCTTTCTGCTCGCCAAATAAGTGACAGGGCATCACGCTGTTTATCTCTTAAAGCTTTAAAAACCTTAAAACAAAGTAGTCACAGACTCGCAACTATGGTCAACAGATAAGGGTATTTATGGTTTCGAATTTCGGTTCTATGTAAGAGCCGCTGGGTTGAAGGCCATAAGGACTCAACAGTTATGCTTGCCCAACAGCGTCTAAACCCCTTTATCCAAGTTGGTCAGGTCAGTATAATCAGTAAAGAAAAATTGACAATTCCGCCATAACTGCTACAAGACTTTTTTCAACTTTGTCAGAATCGACACGACTCCACACACTGTTGGTCCGTCTGTTCTGTAAGGAAAAGGTTACCAACACAGAAACTCAGGCGACAAGGTGCAAAGAGAACAGAACGGCATTAAAAAGTGTCGTGTCAAGATCCAAGATTAAAACAATAATACATAAATTCTAATCTAGTGACATTATCGAAAACACAATACGTTTTCATATAATATGGAGAATGTAGCGATTTTTAAGTATAAATAAGTTTACACGGACAGCTAACATATTCAATATATATATTGATAAAAAAGTGCTGAAGAACTTTTAATGAATAGAATCTTATTCGAGTTAAAACATGTGTTATTTCTAGTGATAGATACATAGTACCGTCATAGTGATGACGGCAATCGGAGCTTTGCCGAAATGTTAAGGGGATAATGAAGCACCCCATGGACATCTGTTCCCAATTGTTGTTAAACTTTAAATACCTAATGAACGTTCGTAGTCATGTCTTATGTGAACTTTACCTATTTACAGTTATGCTTGCTCTTGTAGCACTGTTGCCAGTTTCGTCAGATGATTTTAGCATGTATACCTATATGCTTATGTAACTTTATCAATCCAGCTATTTAGAAATCGTCATCGTTTACAAGACTGCAGCGGCAGCCATTATGACTAGTAACTAGTGATGCTGAAAAATCACATTATAAAAATGAACGATATATTTAACATACCTATTGGTCGCCCTGTGGTTCTAATTTATTTGTTTTAAAACTTGTAAAGATTGTTATTTTAATAATCATAGTTTAAAAAATAAGCTAATAAAACATTCATCTGATAAGTAAATTTTATTTATTTATTCAAATACATCTTATTTTACATAAAACATATCTTTAAATTTACAAAAAAACTTTACAATAAGTATATGATTGACTTGGTCAGCGTTTTTATCGCATAATTTGGCCAGCCCATAGCTGACGTCAGCCATGAAGGTCAGCGTTTTAGAATGGCCCTTACGAAAACCAAGCGGGTCACAAAATCTTGGTCAATGGTCACAGGTGTCACTTGTTTGCTCTCGGTTAATTTTACCCATATACCGTAGAGTAACCGGATTTATCATGGAAAGCTTGTTGAAGCCTACCATTTAGTATATAATGACCGGTTTCTTTTATTTCTGGTCAGTCTTATCTTATCTTACTTTCTAAAACTATTCGAACTAAATGTTACGGTTGAACAATTATTTCTAAAAACACACAATTTGATATAATAGAAAATAGTGTTCTGTTCTAAAATAGTAAACTCTTTATTATATTTGATATCTTCTCTCAATAATACTAGGTGTGCATCAACGCCATTTTAAGTGACATTATACGTCTATTGTATTATTTTGTTAGTCCGAGTGTATCTTGTATTAATAACACTATCCTTACGATAAATACGTGGTCTATGTATAAATAACGTATAGATATTCTATACCGGAATAAATGAAAAGTTCAAAACTTTTTGACATGCTTTTGATCCGTTTCAGTATAAGATTAGCTAAAGCTCATTTACTTAAACTACTTTGTAAGTATTACTCTTTTTGTTTTACTACATTCGGATTTTTGACAGGTCGAATCAGGTGGTCCCGTACAATTGATGGATTTCGGTTCGAATGTCAGTCCATCAAGCTGAATCGAATGTAACCCTTTGAGTTTGTAGTCAAATACTAGTTTTGGCAACATAATACTTCGGTTGGTTGTAGAAAACGTAGTAATACATGTTCTACCGGGAAAGGGAACTAAATTTTTACACCAAATTACCATTCCCAAAGATGAACGGCAGCTGCCATACGGGCTTATGACAACTCGTGTTCCATGAATGGAGTTATGATAATTCCGATTGCATACATGAAGTTCTTTTTCATAAGTCTACGGGGTCCTCGCGGCCGAGTGGACTAAGGAACCGTCTCAAGATCACTAACCTCTCATCGTTGAGGTACTAGGTTCGAGTTTAGCTCGTTCCAAAAACTTAAAGTGTTAAAGTTTTTCAGGTACTTGCGGAAGGACGGTGGTTCTACTCATTCTGAATTTATTTTCGTGTCATCAGGTTTTATGGTCAGATCGTCAATATTGGTTGAAACAATTGACAGAACGTTGGAAACATCCACCCCCCCCCCCCCCCCCCCCCCCCCCACACACACACACCTTGAGCACCGGCAAGTGACGTTGCCATCAATGACAAAAAGGCAAGGGGAATCCGGGAGGACGGAACGGCTGAGATGACACCGAGACACCAATTCTTGACGTCAACTGGCGACGTCGAAACGATAGCGATCATCAAGATTGGTGTTGAATTAGGAAAACACCAACCTAGATAATAAAACTGGTTGAATCAGGAATTAAACGTAACTGTTGTCTTATTTTGGTGTTTAAATGGCATGAACGATGTCGGGACGCTGTTGACTCACGAGATCTTGTAGATCATAACAGCCAATGGTTCGTTTCCACAAAATGTTATATCCTTTAAGATTAACTGGTAGAACAGAGATGACCCTTTAACAACAGATACTAGACGGCCTTATGCATATTACTATTCAATAAAAACAATGAATTTTGATATTATGAGCGAAACATATTAAATAAGTTAATTTATAAAGAAATAAATAAAGAAACAAAATATTTCTTAGTTTTATAGATTCTAAAGACATTTAATTCGTGTACTAAGAAAGAAAAGACCCGTCATTTGGATCGAGTTATCTTTCACCAAGACAATACAAGCTCTACCATTCCAGGAATCGTCCTGCTAGCGTTTGAACTGCTAATTCATCCGCCATATAACGAAGATCTATCTTCGATTGACTTTGGATTATTCCCCAAGATTAAAAAAATTAGACGTAGAAAGTTTGAAACCAAAGGTAAACTTAAGTACAATGTAGAAGAAACCGTGCATTTTGTCAATCATAAAAGTATGTGTATACATTTAACAAATAAAATGCTTACGAATAAAAGAGGAATATCTAAAAAAAAAAAAAAAAAAGAAGGCATTCTTCTCGAAGAGTGTATATTGGTCCACGAAAATCGCGAAACGCCTCTACAAGAATCTACATTTTTAAATATTCAAAATGCCTGTTGGTAAAGCAGACAATTTTCAAATCTTAAAACAGATTACCTACATGCAAACGATGGAGTTTCGCTTAAAACTGCGGTGTTTCATATCAAGACGAGATAAAGGCAGCGTTTAAACCCAAACACAGATTTCTCTCTCTACACCCCATAGTTACCTACTACAATACTGGCAAAAAGATTTAATAAGATACTTCACTATCACTATCTCCAGGCAATGACTTCCAAGCTGTGAAATATTATCTAATTTTGTAGAAAAAATATAATTAAAACGTTACACGGAAAAGGTGTCGTCAAACAGTTGTGTTTTCAGATGAGTGCTCAGTATAGTCCAAATGGCTGTCCACCTTTATTTCTGCGGATACTTCAAGAGCGGACAATATTGTTTTGTTTCGGAATATAGAAAGATGTACTGCGATAAAACCGGAACTATAAATACATATGTAGAGAGGTGGTAGTATTAACAACAATGAAAACGTGTTGAGATTATGCAAGAACAATTTATAAAACAATGAACCCTTATATTGGTGAAAAATAAATCGTATTAAACAAGAACGGACATAAAACCAAAATCACGAAATTTACACCAATTTCAAAATAAAAAAGGCAGTTTATATATTGTGTATACTATAAATCTGTCCTGCTTTTGTAAAATAGTGTAGTACAGCGGGCTACGAGAAGTGACTTAAAACCCACAAGTTCTTAGTGAATCACTATAAAACTTTATGCTGTGGACAAAAAGGATGCTTGTAAAAAGAGACTAGAACATATAGAGAATACACCTGAAACAAACCATAGAACAGTATTATTAAAGTAAGTTGCAAACGCTATAGTACTTTGACAACATTATCAAAAAATAATAAAATTATATATAGACTTACAATACTCTCAACACATGAACCATTGTCATTTATAAGTACTCAATTGCAGAAATTAAAATCAGGTTGCCCTATAAATATCAGATGCTGCTGATATGGTCAAAAGTGTGACCATTTATTTAGGGAGGGGGGGGGGGGGGGGGGGGTAATCTGATAAATCAAATTTCACATACTAACTATATCAGTGACTAATAGGATAGCTTGAACTCTTTATGTGTCTAAAAAGATCGGGAACGTCATTTGGCGTTGTTACATCATTTCCTCATTAATGTTTTAGCGTCTGTCAGTTGTTTATTTGTTTACAAAATGGAAGGACTTGACAAATTGGATGTGATTGAATAGTTGTTGCTAACTTCCAGATGAAGGCATTAGCCGAAAAATTGAAAGAAAAAGTTTTATAAAGAAGTTGGTATTTATATTTTCTTCACTTTCGGAGGATCCATAGTAAAATATATATTATTGATTATTTAAGAAATCTTGCGTTCGTGATAGAACGTTTTTAATTGTTTTGGCAAGCTGCATGGAAACCCCTGGACGAAGTACCCGTATCAACAAAACAATAACTGTTGCAATAGTCTTTGCATCCTGCAGTCTGAAAACGTTAGCAACATTAAACATTTCTCTGCAGTAATAATGTGAATCAGACTCTTTAATTTGATGTGTAAACGATGTACTGATTGCGCAAGGCGGTCACGCCCAGGTATTAATACATATCGGGACTTAAAGACGTTTCTGCTGGTTGTACTTGCGCATCGCTTTTATCACATTTACTTTGTTTCTTTCGGCTTTGAGTTTTAATTTTTCGTCGAGTTTATTTAAATTAAGAGTCATTCGGATATCTTCCAAATATATTTGCTTCGCGTATTTCTTCACATTTTCAAGATGACATCCATCAATAAATCTAAGAGAGTAGGAGTTTGTCTAAGAAACAAGTGTTAGTGTAGAAACTGGAACTTCTCAAGGAAAATTCTATGCTAAATTGGCAAAGAAAAAAGACAATACAAGGGTGAAAAGATTACCGTTTGAAAGTACAAGACCATTCAATAAAAGGAAACTTGATAAAACTTATTTCTGAAAATGAGTGAGAAGGCATGTATTACATGTGTGTGTCTTCCAGTCATATTTGTGATATAACAGAAAAACCAACCCCTGTACTAATACCACCACCCCAAAAGGTTGTTGATGATGAACCGCAACAAAAGGTTTACTGTGATATTGAGACATTTCTTCACAAAAGTTGTGATATCACTCAGTTGGCTAATGTATGTGACAATGAACTTTTTAATCAGTATATTATGCCACCTCGACCTATTTTTCTCTGCTGCGTCAGACACTCAGAGTTAACAGTGCAGGGCGATCAAATGTTTCGAAAAGGTCAGATAGTCAAAGGTGAAAGCTTACAGTGTGCCATTCAGTTGTTTTTGGCTTTGCTTACAAAACATAGGAAAGTGCATTCTGATTGGTCATAACATTTGGAAATTTGATTTACCAAGAATCAGAGCTTTAGAAGTTTGTAAATTCCTAATGGCTTTTCAGGAAATAATGATCGGATCTATTGATACATTACCTTTATTAAAAACTCTAAGACAACAACTTGACAGTAACAAACGAGAACTTGGTGTAAAAAATACTCAACACAAGTTATGCTGCACATGACGCGTTGGCAGATGTTCAATCTCCAACTATTCCAGTATAACTGATGGTCTTACTCACCCAAAGTAAAATGCCAATTAACTCTATATATGTTTACAAACAGAACAAAGATTCTGATTATATTTCTACAACGGACTACTTCCTAAAGTTAAATCCAGTGACATGGTTAAAAAATTGCAAATAGTGGGCTCTGAATTTGGCTATAACGCACAATGGCAAGGAAGGGCTTGTCTCAACTTTTTAAGAAGAAACTACCAAATGGGAAGCCTAGAGTTACAAACATGAAACGTTTTAATGAAAGTGTAGTCAGTTATCTCCGCAAGGATTAACTCATTCAGCAAAATGACTGGAAAGGACTTGTAACATCAAAATTGTAAATGAAAGATTATTTTTGTCAAGTAGGTTATCAAACCTGTAAACCTTGATTGACAGTCCAGTGTTCTCCGCTAGACGACTTGCACAGCTTTTGTGACTATTACTTACAAATATTGTTGTTCATTTATTTCAATATAAGATATATAAAAAATGTTTCCAAGTACAAATATGAAAGTAACCTCTGCAACAGAACTTCATTTATAAAACAAAACAAATAAGGTCCAGCGTTTGAACAGTTTTTGAAAAAGGGTGAGGTAACATTCACTCCTGTAACTTAGTAATGAGCAAAGTGACATGTATTCTTTAATTTATTTTCTGATATGATTTGTAAAAGTTCCTATATGTAGAAAGAAACAAATCTTTGCGTTAGATTTTTATAGAATTAGTGTAAAAATGCATTGTTTTGCGGTGAGTTTATGAAAAGGGGAAAATTAAAAACTTAATCGTAAATTTTATTTTGCGTAAATTGTAAGGGGTGTTATATAAAAATGTATTTACTGAACTAGAAAACAATATAGATACAGTTATTATGTACAACTTAAGTTATGGGAGCTGTTTTAAAATATTCAGGGTCAGCCAAAGTGAGCGGTGGACTGCCATATTAAGTTATTCAGGGTCAGCTATAGTGAGTGATAGACTTGAAAATCATTTAAAACCACTTCTACTTAAAAATTAATATAAATGTGGCTCTGTTTGATATAATATGAGTTTTTCTAAATGTAATTCGAAACACAGTTGTATGCTATATTTTTTTAAAACATTGCTTTCCTATTTTTCTGTTAGATAAGTTATACATTGTCTATCACAGCTGTGATAAGACTGGAGGGTGCACTCGACACAGCTGCAATTGCAAGCTGTAACTAAAACTATATTATATCGTAGAAGTCCCCTAAATCGAGACAAACCTTAGTTCGAGGCCATTTTTATTTTCTCGCTAGATTTCAGTGCACGCGCCATAATTACGCCATGGTTTACTTCAAAGTTTAAAAAGACTTCATTGCTTTGAAATGTTATTTTTAATTGATAAAATTTAAAAGAATGCATAACCAAAAGTACTGAATATGTTTGACTTTTTTAAAGACACCTGCTGACATTATATTATCGATTTGAGGTTGTGTAATTGGACTGCTACATTTATTTACATAACTCTTTTCCGACTGATTTTATATGGTCGATTTAGTGAAGTAAAAAAAAAGAGAATAAAAATAAAGGGAAAATATATTGCTATTACTAGGGTAATACTTAAGAATAATACTTACATTGCTGGCAGTTCTTGGTTTACAAATGAGGGTCAAACATCATGCTCTTACAGTGGGTATATTGTTCATGAGTGTTTGTGTTGGCGTATCATAAAAAGCGTTGTATGTAATTAAAACAGTCAGATAATGTATAGTTATTAAAGAATATGTTTATATAAATATTAGCCTTATTAATAATAAGAATGAGCAGTTTGGCATTAGGATTCCTGCACATAACAGGAGTTGTCGGATCGAAAGAGCAAAAATCTTCTGTATATGTGCATAAGGTTATACTAAGGCGTACATTAAAGTAACTTATTCTATGGTTTAAAACATATATCATACTGTTAGTTGAAAGGTAAGCGATTGTCATATCACCCACCTAAATTAACAATACAAGTTTGCATTTGGCATATGCACGCACTTCACAAAGTTATTGATACCTGTAAACAAAGTTATCACGTCCTTTTAAAAGCCCATGTGTCAGCAGACATACCATCATTGTCTTCATGGTCCGAGTCTGTAAGTGTAATTTCACAACCTGCAATTTTTGAAACAATTGTGCAGCATATAATGTTATACCACTTTGTATTCAACTCTTGTTTTGCATGTACTCTATCATACATGTTACAGTAGCAAAATTTGGTTGTTGTTTTTTTATTTTGATCATGTTTTCATCTTTTTTAACTGATGTTTTCACTATGTCCCTATGGAGTCTAACAGTCTTAACACAATGGTCTGTATTAATTTTACATATTTCTTGATTTATAGCCATAATGTCGTTTTCTAAAATTATCTGTTGTTAAGTCTGTTTCTGTAAGTCTGTGTTTAAGAATTTGAAAAGATGCATATTTTTAATAGAGGCCCTTGGAATTGTTGTAAGAAAAAGTGTTGTTGTGTCATGTCTCAGTTTCCTGGAAATTTCATGTAATTCTGTTATAAATATTTGGGGTTTATTTGTTGAATTATATGTAATGTATGTTAAATTACTACAGGTCACTTTTTCTATCAAATTACAAAGGCCAGCTGCTATCAAAATGACTGTTTGCTCATCAGGATGAGAAGCTATTTTATTTTGAACAGCATGATAGACCTGTGATATTTTACCACCAGAGATACATGATAGTGATCAGGAAAATCCGAAATGGATGAAATTTGTTTATGTGTTAATGCAGATACCTCCCTATCGAACCTGTTCACATAATTATATGGTGATTCATGCTGTAAATGAATAAAAAAGAAAAGAAATTACGAATATGCTTTTGATACAACTGACATGGCACCTGGTAATTAAAATATTTGTGTGTGTTTATTGATTCAAAGTGAATGTTAGATGCATTAACGTTTTGATAAGCGCTTGAGGCCGATTTTTCTTGTTCAGTTAAACTTTTGGTTGATCGGTTCAGAGACATGCGTCTATGGTTCTGATTGGTTTAGCTCGTTTGCTATGCGCATTGGTAACAAAATTTGAAAATGACAATTGTTAAGCAACAGATTATTTGGCAATATTTCTTCAATTTGTGGTGGTTCATATGTACAAAGTGTCAAAGTTTCTCTTGCAACTTTCAGCCAAACTTTAATTTTGCAGTTGTACAGAAGTGGTGCCGCTCAATTTCACAAGCTGTGGCCCATTCATTCAGTTTCAACATTGAGGTCCAATAGGATCTTTTGGTTATTGGCAGACTATTAAAAAGTCTTGCTTTTTCTCCCACTGTTCCAGTTAAGGTATATATTGCTGCAGATTGCATGTCTGTGCTGCCTTGCGACTCAGAGGGAAACATCCGCACTGTTTACTCTATATTTAACCGAGACAGTGAAAAAAAAGTATTTCCATCACCAGGTACATTTTTTACAACAAATTTATTGTTGCAAATATTCATGCAACGAACGAGACTGAAATTATTCATTTTTTTTAACTTAAATTGATTTAACACACACATCTACATCAATTGATATCTCATTATTTTTGTTTTAAAAGCTAAAGAAGAAAAGAAAGAAGAAGAATCATTTTGCAACTTGTAGTTTAACTTAAATTTATTGTTTTAGATTTAGATTTACATTATGTTCAATTTTATGGGAAATAGTGGTGGCTAAAGCATTAACAACCTGCAGAATATGGAGTGAAATACCCTCCAAACAGTTGTGTTGTTCTTTAACTGAAAACAAACAGAGCAGACGGCGTTTGCTAATTATGCAGTGTCAAATTCCGCTTCGTTTCAATTGGCTCACTTCTGGTCATACTCATTTGCATACGTTCTATTTTGTGTGGTTTCCTGACCTACTCGATTAATCGGCTATTTATTTTGTAGGTCAGGGAACCAGACTAACGTTCTATTTAACTATGTCATCTGGTAAATTTCCCTATAGCAGAAATTTATTTGTGAAATAAATAAATTATTCTAATGTACGTTATGTATATTTTAGTGTTTTTAAATATATTATTTTTTGTACGTTATTATAAGGAGAGATTTGAAATAACTATTCATGATTCAAGAGAAAAAAGTGATTTTGTAAACCCGGATTTTCGTATAGAATTCCTATATTTTATGTAATCGAATTAAAAACAACCTACGTAGCCGAGTGTTTCAAATTACACATGAAAAAATCAGAGGGTCATTTCCGTTTTTCAACGTTAGTATATGTTTGTGAATATATCTTTTTCTTTAATCTTACGTGATACCATAAGAGCTCGCATACTCGCTATAAAGTACACATGCTACCCATGATGAGCCCAACTGTATGTATCTAAAGAATAGGTCCTGAGCATTGTTTTGATATATGAAATAGCATGATTGTCCATGTGTAAACTAGTTGGGAAGCAAATTGAAGTTCACCATTCATGATTTAAATTCTTTTTGTAGTTAATTATTGCAAATGGAAAAATGCAGGAAAAACAAACACAATGTCCTCTGAGTGTCACTCAGTCAAATAATTATTTTCATTTACTATTTATTTCATGGCAATATGTGTGTTTATAACTCAAACACTTGTAAAGATCTTTATTTATAAAAGCAGTATTGATATAGTATTTCTTTCTGCCTGGTGCGTTACAGAGGCAATTTTTGTCGGCAAGGTATTCAGAACATAAAATTCTATAGAGTTTACTGATAATATTTATATTATACATATTAATATAAATATACACCTGAAAACAGTTATATTAAACGCTCCCTCAACCCCTCCCCACAACTCTAATTTTGGCACACTCACAATGTGAAAGGGTATCCAGTTGTGATAAAACAGTGCATGCTTGTACAAGATTTTATCAACTATAGATTTATTTTCATGAACTGGTACCCCCGATATATTGCCCTATGCTGAGAAAAATGTATGTCAGCAGTCCGTATAGTTCAGTCTTAGTATGTTACCTGTTAGGAGAGAGATGTATGCCAGCAGTTCGGCTAGCTCAGTCGGTAGAACATTCACCCTGTAAGCGAAAGATCACAGGTTCAAGTCCCAGACTGACTGCATATTTCTCGTCTCGTTACATTGTTGTTTTTTTTTACAAAATGTACCCCTTATTTATAACCTTTTTTAGACATTACCATTATGAATTTATTACGCTATTTAAGTAAACTTTGATTATTTTTTTCATATTATTACAACAAATCTAAATTACATAGTTATACAACTGGTAAGTCGTAATATATAAATATCAGTATAAGAGTTTCATTTTAAATATATTAATGTGTATAAATATAACATTATTAATGTATACAGTCATGTAAATAATTAATGTCTGTGCTGTGCTTATATATAGAGCTTCAAAATGAATCTTATAGAACAATGAAGTACATCCATCTTTAAGATGGAAGATGTTGGTTCAGTCCCAACTAAGATATCTGTTAGAGGCTTTTTACTACGCAATGCAAATCAATTTTGTTGTCAAGGAATTTCTGTTACATCTCAAAATGCTTGGTGTCCAGTATTTTCATAGGATGCTATGTTTAAAATAAAGCCGTTTTTATGTGTACTAGAATGAAACTATTGTACCATGAAATCGCCAAGTTTACATTTTAAGAGTTGACAGCTTTATCACTACTTTTTTGTTTTCTCTGACTTTGGAGACGTAACATGAATTCCAAAACATTTTTGGCTTTAATCCTGAATACAGTGTTGCATAACTTACAATTTTGCTATTTTTTTAGTAGATGTACCAACAACCTTCTGCATTAAGGAAGCTATTCATACCACAATGTAACAAAGTTAAGCAAGTTGAAAGTATATTCAGAAATGTAACTGGACACAAAAACAGAACTTAAAATTTCATAAACCATACCCGAAACAATACATTTTGTCAATATTTTGCTTACAATTGCATATTCATTGACTTAAAATATTTTTAACATTGTGAGTTGTAATAAGAATGGTAAATAGTATTAAGACCTAAGATGTAACAGAGTCAAAATGGAGTTGATCTTACATAAATTTCTGTGAATAAAAAAAATGAAATTACTATCGAGAGTAAATTCTGTTTTCTCCTCTAAAGCCACATAAAATGTCAAATGTTCCTATGTCTGTTTGAAATTATATGTAAATACTTAAAACTATCAATTATTCTAATTCTAAATTATTCTAATGTTCAATCTTCTCTCCTCAAATGACATTTATCAACAATCAGCACTCAATTCAGAAAACTGAAGCAGAACTTCTCTGCGCTTAAACACTGTTTCTGGCAACTTCAATTGTTTAACTATGTTTTCATTGTCCACCACTGCACGTTCTGATGATTGTTTCCTCTTTTTGAGGGAAGGATTCCTAGTGTTCTCCAAAAACTCTACATATGGTGGTGACCCTTCAGATACATCTATAATCTGAAAAGGAACATGAATTTTGTTGCACTATTCTATAAGTTTTGAATGTTATAATATTTATTGCATGTACCTTAGTACACGCTTTTAGCCTTTGCAGACGAAATATGCATTATATAGTCTGGCTACTTACATGCATGTCTATTTTGCTGTTGTATACATGTACCTATTTTTCTGTTGTATGTACCTATTGGGTTTTTAACACCCCTCTGTAGAATGTTTACCTGCTTTGTAACATTTCTTCATGGGTGGTGGTCTCCACATTACCATTAAGCCATTAACCAGGCAACTTGAGTGGAAACAGGACCGTGGGGTTCAGGTTAGTAACAGGAAATAGTGTGTCAAATATCAAAAAAAAATATATATGTACAGTCAGGATATATAACATGTATTCATAAGCTGAATTAATTAAAGAATAATACAATTTTTATCATTCAATGATAACTACCTCTCTAACATACTGCATCGTTTTCGCATCATATTGGCATAAAAGGAAGTTTTCAACGACAATGGGCTCTGTCTTGATTACAGTACGCACAACCTCTCCAACATACTTGTTATCAGCTTCCATCTGCAAAAATAAGACAGTTCTAAGTCTCTTCTTGGTTAATAAAAATGTCCAAAATGGATCAATATACAATCTAAATGTAGTCTGCATCCTGAAGATTTAAACAAAACAGAAGTTGATGTGTTAGATTGTGATCCAAGGCATGAAATCTTGTAAAATCTTTGCTTAATATGCATAAACATAGCATTTTGTAAAGGTTAAGTGTTACATTGTAAGACTATCAATTTGTCCATTTTTATGTTGGTAACAGTATCAGCTCATGAGTTTAGCTTGAAGAACTGAGTTGACAAAGGATAAATTACAACCAGTTTTAACACAAAACAGTTACCTAACAAGTAAAACAGTTAACATATTTATAATAAAAATTTAACAGTAACAACATGTAACAATTCAAGTGAATAACTGAAAAATTATAAAAGAATCCCAGTGCCTCAATTGATACAGATTACTATTTGAATAAGTTTCCAGATTTTATAACTTTATTTCATTCATTGTTAACATACTTAAATTAAAATAGTAATTGAGTGGGTTTTTTTCGAGAAAAAAAACGATCTGTTTTCGCAATGGGTTAAATGATAACTTCTAAGTGGCACCGGCACTCTTAACAGTTATTTAAAACTGATTTCAAAGACTTTACCATTGTAACTGCTTTGCTATTTGTTCTGTTAAAAATAATAAATAAACAAGTTCCTTATTTTCTTATTTTATGAATACAAGTAAAAAAAAAAAAAGAACAATTCTTAAAATATTGTTGAAAGAAAATACCGGCAATGAAATAGTGTTTAAAATAAAGAAAATAAAGATCCTGTATAAATATCAGTGTAGCACAACAAACCGCATTTTGGGGCAACATCGTGCCATTGCCTTTTCATATAATCTTATAATTTAATATAATTTATAAATTTAATATATCTCATACGTATCTTAAGACAACTAATTGTGAAACAATAATATGTTTAACTCACAAGGTTAAGTTTGGGTCTGGCTGCTCAGGTGGTGTCTTAAGAACCAGTTGCTCTATGGATAGGTCTTCGGAGGCTGGCTGTTCATTGGACTCAGGAGCTTGAGTATTAGGGACCGGCTGCTCTTCTGCAAGTTGTTTTGAGACAAGCTGCTCTAAATGGTTTGGCTGGTTAGGAGTTCTTATCTTAACAGGTGGTTTCAGAAATGGCTAGTCTGAAGGGTCTGGATGCTCAGGAGCTGAGGTCTTAGGGGTCATTTGCGTTTCAGTGGTTGGTTGCTCTTTGGTAAGTGGTTCCAGACTGGCAGTTCTGATGGCTCAGGAGCTGTGGCTTCAGGGACTGGTTGCTCTTTGGCAAGTGGTTCCACGTATTGCTGCTCTGAATGGTCTGGCTGTTCAGAAGCTGTTGTCTTAGAGACTGGTTGCTTTGCTGCAAGTGGTTCCATGGATGGCTGCTCTGACGGGTCTAGCTGCACAGAAGCTGTTGCCTTAAAGACTGGTTGCTTTGCGGCAAGTGGTTCCATGGATGGCTTTTGTGAATGGTTTGGCCGTTCAGAAGCTGTTGTCTTAAGCACCTGTTGCTTTGTGGCAAGTGGTTCCAAGACTGGATGCTCTGAAGGGTCTGGCTGCTGAGAAGCTGTTGTCTTGGTGACTGTTTGCTGTGTGGCAAGTAGTTTTGAGACCGGCTCTGAAGGTTCTAGATGCTCAGGAGAAGAGGTCTGAGGGTTCAGTAGCTCTTTGATAATTAATTCAGATGCTGGCTGTTCTGTAGCTTTGGTCTCGGGGGGTAATTGCTCTTTGGCAAGTGGTTCCGAGACTGGCAGTTCCGATGGCTCATGAGCTTTGATCTTAGGTACTGGTTGCTCTTCGGCAAGTGGTTCCGAGACTGGCAGCTCCGACAGGTCTTGGTGCTACGGAGCTGGGGTCATACGGGCTTCAGCAGGCGGCTCCTTGGCTAGCTTTACTGAGGCTAATTGCTCATTTGTTGGCTTCATGCATGCTTCTGTGTTTTGTGTGTCCAGCTCTTGTATTATATTCCAAATGCTGTCAGTGAAGTAATCTTCTTCGCTCATTGGTTCAAACATCTCCAAAGGAGAGTCAATTTCCACTTCAGATGTACTTGTAAGTGGCATAAGGACAATAAAATGATTCACTGTAAAATTTTTCTCTCTTAGATTTTTTCCATTTGTATTTGTCCACATGATGAAAACTGGATCATTGCCGCAATCGTCTTCTTGAAAAGGGTAATACACACGGTGTAAATCATTCCGGACTGTATGACCCCATATATTGGATACACAGATACAACAGGGCACGAGAGGATATTAGCAAGACATGCCAGTTGCCATAATCCCATGTAAGAACCATTTTTGCACACTGTCAACACCTCCTGCTCATACAGTTTCCTTATATTTTGTTTATTCAACTGAGTTCCCAAATACAAAGAGGAATATGATGCAAATGTTTTTTGAATATCATGATTTCCTTGTGGATTCATTCCCTTTCTCATGTTGTGGTTATTCAAGTAAAACTCTGAGTGTTTAATTAACTCACAAACAATTCTTTCATTTCCTGGTATTTATTTTCATGCCAATATGCCAATAAGCTGGCAGAACGGGGCAAGCAGTTGCCATCTCCATATATGGAAACTGGGTGTAACTGATCAACTTGCAGTGGAGTTTCACTTGGCATCAATGTTAGGCTAGTTTTGTCAACAATATGTTCAGTATTGCAAAATGTCCTCTTTGTTTGCTGTGGAATTGGGCTGAATTTCTTATCAGTGACAGCTCTCTCGAGCTGGGTTATTGTAGAACAATCAGAGAGATCAACCTTGCCCTTACCAACTGCCTTTTTTCTTTTCTGCTGTTTACGTTTGTTACTGTTCTTGCTGTCTTTGATAAAGCAGTGAGTTTTCCATTCCCCAACAGTATATATTCGAACAATTTCCTCCCTCTCTTAAGCTAGACACACATTGCAGATGCAACTCAAATGCCTGTATTCCACTTCCCCCGGCTTCACATCTCTGACCGAGTGTAACTGTCTGGTTCCTTTCAATGTTTTAAGAGTGTCTGTACATATATCTCTCTTTTTGTTTCCTCTTGGTAAAAGAACACTCTTTTTGTGTTCACATTTTCCATTAGATATGACTTCTTACATGCAACTCGGCCTGCTTCTTCACTAAGGCATCACAATGTGACTTACCATGTCTTGACCCAAAGTATGCGCTTTCAACTCTATGCGTCTTTGTCTCAGAGATGTTTTGAAATGTATGTTTAGACTTGAACTGAGAAGCACAGCCATCTGAGAATTGAATTTCTTTCAGTATGTCTACATGACTTTTGATATGGTCTGCCATGGTGTTGAAAAATTGATCTACCCCCGAGGAATCGTGATTTAAATCTGGAGATATAAACACTGCAGTCTCCTGCACAGTTGACTCCTTACAATCAGGGCATCGGTAGTATGCGATCATCGGAAAAACTGTAGCCTGACTATAGTTGTAATATGCAAATTGCACCTCATCCTGGCTCAAACAGCGATAATTTTCCGAAAAGTAAACAATTGTTACCACCATCTTTTCTGGAACAGACTTAGACACTTTAATGAATTGTTTGTACTGCCATCTGGCAATAAAAAGGTGATTGGCTAGGAAAATCTATGGCTTCCAAAAATTCATCAAAGTGTCCAATGTGCCCTTACGTTCAGCTAAGATCTGTCGTTTCACATCTTTGCCACATGTCCCTGCAGTCCCGAGCTCCCATCTCTTCCATGTATACTCTGCTCCACTGTCAGCTTCTTGTAGTGGCTCAAGGAAAGCTTTGAGTTTCAATATCCCACAGTTTTGACACTTTCTTTCTACACACTTTAGTGAGTGGAATTATTCTTCTCACACACGGTAATTTCAACAGCGTGGTACTTACTTTCAATTTTGATGTCAAATTTATGAGTCTCTATTGCCTGAATAAGGGCATCAATTTTGAACTGAGTATTTAAGCAATACTCGCACAAGCATGTGGCGAACCTCTGCTGTTTAATAGTTAGTACTTCTTTTGGTCTTAGGTTTTTGAAATGACTAAGTGACACTTTCAAATTGGGATAATCTTTAAGGAAACGCTTATGTACCTATTGTATTGTATCAGTCAGCACACTCTTCTGTTTTAATGTATTGCCACTGACTGTTTTCTTTGTGGGAAGGATAACAGATTCGTATTCATAGAAAGATTCAATACTTTTCACTTTTTGCTCAGGGAAAGCATCAGATCTTTTCACGTTTTCAACTTCCTTTTCATCTAGAGCCGACATTCGCAGCCAATTCTCCCATTGTATGCCCAATGCTCGTCTTATCTGGTGCTCAATCGCATACTTGCTTACCAAAGTATGTGTCAGTAGTTGAAATCACTTTCTGCCATCCTTTGTTCGATGATGTTTCAATTCATTTAATGCTGCTTTCACTCTTGCAACTATCATGGAGTCTTGTTTCATTTTTTAGTTTCTGTTCATTAGAAGGAATGAAGCCTTTTCTGATTAGAGCTTTCTTCCGTCTGGGTGTTGCATTTTGGGCTGCTTTACTAATAGCTTCAGCAAATTTCTCAGAATTTTAAGGTAGGTAACGACTACAGGTTTCTTTTCTTGGAGTCTGATTTTGTTCTTCGTATTCTTCAAAACGAAGTTTTTTCTTGGACTTCAGTCTATACCTAGCTCTTCTCTTTGTATTTATAAGATGTCTTGCTTCATCGCTCAAATGTTGCCCTTTCTTCTCTCTTCTTCTGACGCCAGTACTCTCTTAATTTGTTTTTTTTTTTTTTTTTTGTCTGGTAGTTGGCTTTTCACAAGAATCAGTTTCTTTCAATTGCTGTCTGTATGCTCTCATTCTTCGCTTCGCCTTTTCATTACAAGTTTTAAGTTTCTCCCCAGTTAGTGTCTTACGATATACTTTTGTTTTCAAGGAATCCATCTTCTAATATTCTTCATTCCTCGTTTTGTCTTTTTTTCAGCTTTTTCCTGAATTCAGAATAATATTCTTTACTTGACTTTTTTTGGTAATAGGGAAGTTGTGGAATTTCCATTTTTCGATTTCAACTTCACCCGCAAGGAATACCTGAAGTAAACAATATAATTCATAAAAAACAATGCTTGCTTGTTTGGACAAAGTCAGCCCGTCGGTTAAGATGATGCACAGCATATATCTAAAATATTTTATGAATTATTGCTCAAGGTTAAAGTTTTTACAAGATGCAGATGACGACCGAAATGACGATAGATACCAAGCATATATTAAATGTATAATACTAAAATGCCACGGAAGCATTTACCAAAGACTTTATTTATAAAAAGAAATGTATACAATGTACATAAAATGCAAAAAACAATAGCATCCACAATTAATATGTAACATTGACAACTATGCCATCAATCAAAGAGTAACCAGGACACCTTTTTTTGAGTCAAGTTACATCTCTAAGCATAGTATCAAAAAGAATATGTATGATAAGCAGATATTGCCAGAAAGAAACAGAGAGCTTAACATACAATGTCAAGTGCACTATTGTTGTCAATAACATTGTTAAGATAATTACAAGTATAATCACCAACATATACATCCTAGACGTAACATTGACTCCACAAATATATTTTTACCTGTAACAAGGACACAGAGTTTGGTTTCCAAGTTACATCATAGACAGAAACAGCTATAATCTGAATACTGTGACATCATGTTCTGTGAGTATGTATTAAACTATAATTTGTCAACTGAATCTGAACATTTTAGAAGTTATAGATTGTTTGATTAGAAGATGAACAGGAAAATAAATAATGAATGAGCTGCAGATGTAACTTGGACACATCATCATTACATGTGATTTCTCTGAATTGTGTAGACTATGTTACGTCTTATATCATACTTCAATCTATAGGCCTTAAATTAACTAGAAATCATCCAAACGGTAGTACTTTCATTGCATTGTGGAATATGTGCCTAATATTTACACAAACATAGTGATATGAACGGAAAGTTTAAACATTGATGTGGAAAATTCTATGATAGACGAAGCCTTGCGTGAATCGACTTTGGGAGGTCACATTGAAAGGAATGATTTTGTTGTTTTGTTCATTTGACATCGCTTTTCAAACCTGACCATGAAAGAAAATTGCACATTTTTTATAAAAATATACTTACCGAATAGTGTTAATAATATCGATGTAAAACTTGTAAATAAATTCAACAACTTACGGACATTTAGACGTAACAACACACGCCGATACCCTGTGCATTCTAGAAGGCGGCCATATTTTTTGTGTAAAGCATGTACAAAGTTCATGTGTACTACGTCAACAATCTATGCCGACACGTACGCATCTGATACACACTTTTAAAATGATATACTATCGATGGGAGAAATTATTCTTTAGAAAACTTTGAGATTTTGAGACGTAACGAAATGAGACACGATTAAAGATCACAGATTACTTTTGTCTTATGCTTATAAATACCTTTAAACTGCCAATAAAATGTATTGTGATTATAAAGATATGTGCAAATTCGTCACAATAATGTATTGAACAACTTCCTCGACCAAACACATTTCTCAGTAGTAATGTATTAGGAGACGTAACAAATTTAACACGAACAGTTACGTCTCAAATTTAATATTTTATTATCTATTATTTAAAGTTTACTTTCACTTATATTGGTTATTATTAGCCATTGAACCAGGGAAAAAATCCATGCAATCAAATGTTTTAAATTCAAGAAAGAGTGAAAGATTTTCTTTTGTCAAATTTTGTGACAGTTTTTCGTAAAAAGTAAAGTAAGCTATCAGGAAAAATATGTTTTGAATCCTGCAATATTTCCGTATTAAAGTTACTGTCTTTTGGAAATAGGCAACCAAAACATAAATCTTTTTGAAATTATAGAAAAATGAGAATATTTGAGATGTAACAGAAATTCCTTGACAACGAATTCTGGATCTTATATGAAATGATGATTGCAAAATTGCTTTGATCTGTAAGTTGGGGGTGTGTTTATTTCAGGAATGATAGTACAATTTTGAGTTTTCAGGGCAGTTGATGAAAAACATAAGGCTAGTTCAATGTATGTGAAGTATGTATTATACAGCAATAGTATTCATGTAATGGTTATGTCTGACAGAATTAAGTCAAAGTTTTTATGTTGTACAATGATTGAAAGTGTTAAGGTCTCCACCAGGACTTGAACCTAGATCTCTTTTCATATAGAAAAGTGTGCTACTTTTCACTATTAAGATGTACTCGACACCAGGAACCATAAATTATGTATATAATAATGTATGTTAATATTTTACCTGAATACATAAAGAAAGTTTAGAAATAGCCGAAACTGTCAAATGATTGCAAGAATAATATATTAATATAAAGACATTGTCCATAAACCTGTCAGCTTCCTCTCTCATGTTTTACTGTTCTTATTTTTGTTAGAGCCTTTTTCATGTTTTGGTTTCTATTTAGAAAGGAATAGCTGTTATAATTTATGATTTTTTTATTAATTCACATTAAGTCTTAAACGGCAAGTTATGAACTGGTTTGAAAAGAACAATACATGTCCATCCAATTGGGTTTCTTCTGTTGAATATGGGCTTCCATTCCACCTTTTACACCTCTCATGGTACAACATTTGTCCATCAACATGCTAGTGTTCCTGGAACCAAGGTGGTCAATTTCCACTCTACCTGAATCAGTACAATACAATAATATTCAGAACTTTGTCATTGTTGTTGATTGCAGCCTTTTCCATATTTAACGATAATTTGATGTTTTTAACTCTCGTTTCGATTCTTCCTTGACACATTTAGTTACACCATGTGTTTATGTAAGATGCACTTGTTCTGTAGATTGTGGTCTTATCCTCACTCAATGTTTGACTTAGTTTGGAAGGTCTTCAGCCAGGGAGAAAGCGAGCAGTTTTTGCTCAAGAATTTAGATGACCTTGATCTGCACACTCTCTATAATTGAAGCTCCTTGGATTGATTTGAACTGATGAACCTGGAAGCACCTGAAAATGATAACATAAAAAGAAATATTTTGTGAAAAATGTGATGCAAAACAAACTATACTTCATTGAGAAGTATGCACACAAACTTAGCTACAGTGGAACTGGAGTTTCTCACTTTAAGTCATAATAGAAAAATGCTTGTGAAAGCCATACAGGCAAAGAAAAAAGACCGAAACACATTACTTTATACACATGCATCCCACACAAAAAATTGGCGTAAGTTCCACTAGGTTGTGAGCCCAAATTTATATTCCCCCTAACCCATTATATTACGAGTTAGAAAAGACAAGAGTGGAAAAAAGGTAGGTGTGGTACTGTGACTGATATTGATTAATGTTTGTGTTCACAGTACAGCCTTTTGCCAGCTAGACAGACAAAAAAAATCACCTTCTTTTGGATTGTTCTTTTCGAATAAGGTTTCTTTCTGTTTAAATATATCTCGAAAACAATGAATAGCATAACTAAAGACAGTTAACATTAACCAGTGACTTAAATTATGTTGGACCGGTGATCAGCACAAGATAATATTTATCGTTTTTCTTGTGTGTTTTATTTTCTCTAAGGACGTTTCCATTTTTTTTATGTTTAAACATATCTCCAATGCAGAGGAGCATATTTAAGGGTCAAGGTCAAACATCAGCACATACCGGTCTCTTATATTATAGGAGACCGGGTTCCAGTCTATATCAGTTGCTGAACGTAAATTCGTGAAAACCCCGGTTTATCCTCATTCGACTGCAACAAAATCCTCGAATGAAATGTAAATGCGCCATACGTATTTTGATCGATATTGTGAAAATGTTTCGGTTCTGGGACAAACCAGCAAAGTTAAACATTACTTTGAAAAGATCTTAATATCGTCTTTTTATAATGTATAATGAAAATGAGCAATAAACACAATTTTCCTTTGTTTATTTCATACAGCAACTTCCGGTTTTCATTATTGTGGTTGAAAACTGGTAAAAGGCGACGCTAAACTGGTAAAACACCATTGACCTCTTCGAAAACCCGAATTCTCGTCGCGTGCGAGAGCGAGATTTCGCGCGAGACTGAGCTCAGGGGAATTCGTTTTACCGTGGTCCCTGCTGAAACAATGAGTACTTCTCAACTTTACAAATTACCCCACCCACCACCAGAAATCAAGCATCAATTAAAGTATACAAAAATGCACAAAACGATAAATATTAATTTTATTTTATCATGAGAAACTTATTCTTAAATTTTCTTTCATAGTATGTATTGTTTTCTTTCTTTTCATGGCTGTTTTGTGTAACTTTGTTCTAATTAAACTACTGTCAGAAACATCACTGCGGTTTGTTATGTTGTGACGCGATTCCCTTGAGCTCAAGTCACGCACAGATATCGTCACGCACGAGAGTGAGATTTCACCTTTTCGAATTGGAGAATACAACATGAAATCAATCAAATGTTTCGCACTCGTGTAAAATTTGTTCAGTGATATATTTGGTCAAATAGATCTATAAAGAGACTGCATTGTTGACACATGGTACTAACATTGCCGTTTCTTCCAATGACAGGTAAAATATAATGAGTTTATAGATATATTGTTTACAAATGATAGGAGAGACTGGCGCTACTTGATACACGGGGATAGATGTCACACAGCGCTTGCTATATATAAATGAATTACGCAGTACATGACGTCATAAATACTTTGAAATACATAGACATGTTGTGACGTTGGATTGAAACCTATGACGAAAATATTTGTTGCCTCACCACGTGATTTTTGACAAAGTTAATGTTTGCATATTGTGTTATGAGTTGCGAAAAGTTTTTCTACAATACATGTATTATTTGCGTCTAGTTCAGCATGATAAACAAGTATTAGCAGTTTTGTAAGCAACATTTCACTCTGGCAATAATAATGAGTTGCCAATGTCGCGCCAAAATTACTTGCGTTCTGAAACAAGATGCGCATGAAAAACTGTATAAAAAATTTAAACTCTTTACTCACCAGTTCGTCGATAAAATCATGTTATGTAGCCTTTTCCTTTTATCAATGCCGAAGTTCGACGGGGAATGCTGTCTTATATTGTTTGCTTCAAGCGAATCCCACATTTCGCAAGCAACTCTAATTAAGGACTCCTTGGAATCAATCTGTTCTCAATAAGAACGTTTATTTTTCTACATACATTTCAGTCACAGGAGTTTAGGGAGTAGATAATAACGTTTAATGGGAGTGGGCAGGTCCCCTAGCGTTTGTATAGAGATAAGGTAAGAAACAAACGTGGACCCTTTCCGCGTTCAAAATTCCTAAAGTTCCCAAGTCAATAGGCCATCAATTTTTACAAACCCGGTCTCTTTCTATCGCTGAATGATTTATCTTCAAGATTGGACCGATGTTTATGCATAAATCGGCCGTTTGAAAATGTCGCGCTGGGTTCCAAAAAAACGGTGTTTTATCGTCAACCGGTCTGGCAACTGGTATGACGTCATTATCGTACGAAGCAAATACAGGGCCGTGTCCGATATGTAAAAATTCGCTGTCTTCTTTATAAACGTCGTATGATCAATGCCATGGAGATGCTTACCATTGAAATCTCATCCACAATCGGCACATACTTGTAGATCCTCTACTTTACCAAAAAAAAATTTTCATCAGTTTGTATTGTCATACCTGCTATCTTACTCCCCGTCCCATCTAGGCAGTAATTGCCGAAAATGCAGAATATTGAGTACAAGCTATCCCAGTGACATGAACAGATTCCCTATGTCCTTTAATGTTTTTAAATGGGGGGGGGGGGGGGGGGGGGTACCCAGCCTAAAATATGTACAAACTTACTACTTCTAGCATGATGCTCGAGTATATTTTATTGTCACACAGTGTTTGGTCTTTTTTAAGTTTTTTTCCTTGTTAAATCTGTATCGTTTCGGGTAATTTTATGTAAAAATGTTTGTGATGGTGGCATCACTGAGGCCGGTATTTATTTTTAAAAAAAAAGCTGAATAGATCATTTGCAGAAATTCAAACACAGAACGAAAGGTATGAAAATTTGCATGTCATGACAAGTGTAATGATTTTAAATGGACCAGTCTGCTAAAACATGTATACAATTAAAATATCTACACTGCGTAGTCCAAACCTTCAAAAGCACCGAGACAGAAAGAACCAAACTGGTGGACAAACAAAGGCAAACAAATAATCAATACAACACTGAAATCTATGTTTCATCTAATTCATTGAATGTTATATTAAAAAAGAAAGATTTAACTAGAAAAAACAATATACCATCGGTCTGCTCCTAACAAGAGTGATGTGCTATGAGTGTGTAAATAATATGCTCAATGTCTAAGTGGTGCTGTAGCATAATAGGTAAGGCGACCGCATGTCATTCTAGAGGTCTATCGTTCGAGCTTGCCTAGCAACATTTTTTTTTTTGTAAATAAATATGTTTATGGAAAAAAATCAAGGTATTCGTGTAATTATTTTAATCTTTATTTAAAAGAATTAAGTTATAAATGCATCACCCCCTTTAAACTGAAATCCTGGATCAGCCCCTGGTTTTAACAATTTGTTTGACAGTAAATGTTTTCCCACCAGTTCTCCCTTGGTCAGTAATTAGAAAATTGTGGCCTTTTAATCTATATTCTACAGCTGTTTGTTCTTTAGACAACATTTTAAAAACATCGACCTTGAAGATAAATCATTCAGCGGTAGAACGAGACCAGGTTTGTTAAAATTGATGGCCTATTGACTCTTAATTTTCATCGGGGAATGGGTCCGTGTTTGTTTCTTACCTTGTCTCTATATATACACCAGTTATTATCCACTCCCCAAGCTCCTGTGAATACAGCCCCAAAACGTCGCTCAAAATCTTAGTATTGACCCACACAATGGTAATTATTTCTCTTCCATCTTTCTCCAAACTTAAACCTTTTCTGTGTTTACCTTACTTATGCTTAACTGTCTCAGCACTAAAATGATTTTTTTTTCATAATTTTCAACAAATCTCTATTTGTTTGTTTTTACTCTACAGCATTTCATTATTTTCTCCCTTTTTACTTTTGATATAGCGGTTGCTTTAGAAACCCTCCTTTTTAAACTCTCGCCATATAATCTTCTAACAGTGCTTGCAGATAAAGTATGGTTCGTTGAATCTAAATTTTAAATCCTACAAAGTTTGTCTTTACTAGATGACTCAAACATCTATCTACTTGAACAGACGTGATTTTTAAATGCCCAGTCCGTCGCTTGTTTTCTACACTATCGGCCAAGCTAGATCGCTTCAGAAAAAAATGTTCTCCTGTTTTTACCTGTTAATTCACTTATGTTTTTGTGCAAATATCCATTATTTTACAAAGCTTTTAATTACATCCTTGTGTCAGATTTTTACAAATCAGGCCCGTTGTAACATTAAATTATGACCCCGTTTGGATGAGTGATACATATTTTAACATTGAAAACTGACTAAGACCGTTATTTAATGACCCACCCACACGTTAAAAATTTACTGTTAAAATCTGATAACCAACTGTTGGAAACTGACCGTAAAGTCGGCCGGACCACATTTCAAGATTGTAAACTGCTATTATAAATCTGGATATTATCGTCGATATAAAGTGTGAATTATAACCGGAAAATGAAAGTATATGATAAATAAAAAAGGCCGGTAGGCTATAGACACATTCTTTCATTGGTGGTAACACGTGTGGTACCGGAATGTTGTTTGTTGGAATTTCCTTTCGTTAGTGTGGTTGTTTCACAAGTTCACGTGCGATGAAGCATTCCTACATCAACTTTCTCTGTTACCCGGGCATCGGTGATATCAGTCAAAATTTTGCATGCAAGTTACTATCATGAAAATATCTTGGGAGTCACCTACTGGAATGATATGAAACTTCACAAAGTCCTCAGGGTTATCAAAAAATCAAGTTAAGTAGCTTTTGGTTGAATTTAATGCAAATTATGGCCATTGTTTGACTTAGAAATGCTGGTTTTCCGTGCAACTTGATACTTGCACAGATCTCAGTAACCTCATATGCGATTGATTGTAAACTATACTGACGCCTTCGTGTTATCAAACATAGTCTCCCAACTATGTATCATATCTCTGATGGTGATTTTAACAATTATCCCCATTTTCTGCATTTGTATATTTTTCATATTTAACACGCATCTGACCCACGGAGAGGGCTGAATATAATGTTTAAAGACCTTGTGGCCCATCCCAAATTTTATATTATAAATAGAAATAAAACAAACGATAATGCAGATTGTATATCGCTATTAAAGGGAGTTGCATTGTATTATATTATACTATGATTAAATTACAAAAACTTTCCTGTTTTCGATGTAATTCGTGACCTTTTTTTGATAATATATTTTAACAACATTAACGATAGTGCAGATTGTATATCGCTGTTAAAGGGAGTTGCCTTGCATTATATAATGCTATTAAATCAAATAGTTCGCACCGAATTTGTTATTATCACTTACTGCTATAGCGACCATATATATATTCAATAAAGCGTCCTTTGGCAAACATGACCATCTTGTTTAAAATCAAGATCGCCACAAAGTAGATATTTAACCCTTAAAATAAACACGGGGCACTGCAGATGCAATTGCATTTTACAAAACATTTAGATTCCCATCTAGATTTTATGAAGATTATATGTAACAAACCGTTAAAGAAGGAATATATCGACGCGATAAGTTTTGAACGTCAGTCTTTCTGTTACAATTCCGCTTTTGGGAACTCAATTACTGGGTGTATTTGTTTAGTTTTTATACAGGACTGTTATCTTATCCAATTTTAAACCACAGGTGGTTTTATGGGAAAATGTTACAGCTGTATTGGAGCTATATCAACTAGACCCAGTCATAATTTATATACAATCTTAGCTAAATAAAAATATACTAAGAACTAGAGTCTATATCATCGAAATATATATGTCTACAAAAAGCCGATCTATCTATGTTCTATACTGTAATATTTTACGGGTTTTTTTAGGTTATTTTGTTCGTTTTTATTTTCCATAAATTTTAAACTATACCTCATCTGGATGGATGGTCTTAACGTCACATACCGAGAATTGTTACGGCAAGTTTTAAAGTATCCAGAATTTAACCAACATGTGTTTTAGGATGTTTCCGTTTCTTCGTTCATGACAGACCGTCCACGAATAGACTGAGATATCTGTACATGACAAACCTAGGTCAACATGTAATAGAACAAGTACAGAGCCGCCGTCTTTGGACAAAACCGCTCCAGCTGAAATCATCAAAGTCACGGAGACAGCCGTTTCATGGGCGACAATCAGTACGGAGCTCAGCGACACAGGGCTTTTATTGGTTCCCATAAAAGAGGATTGGCATTTTTGAAGAGTTCAAAGTGTGAAGGATATGGAGAAATGGCGTTTAAACAAGCTTGCCTAAAACTATCCGACGATTAGGAGATGCGAGAAGTACCACCAGAGATTCCCTCTAGAATGGAGGCTGATGTACACCACTATAAAAAAGCATAAACACTTATATACAGCATACTGTCAATCTCATACTTGATATGCTATGCAACAGCTTCTCAGTAATAATGCCCAAACAATGTCATTATATTATGTTACGCTAATGAAATTTATGTTTATTTGTATTGTATATAAGCTATCATTCAGGCTCTACCAAAATAACACAGTAATAAGTCCTACTTTGTGTAAATTACAAAAGTCAAAGTTTAAAAAACGTTGATTTGATACTTATTTAACCTGCCATACATCAAAACAGTTTTATTATTTTAATTAGTTGTGACTGCCAAGATGTAAGGTGAGTATCTTCTGTAAGGCGACTGTCTTCACCGGATTAATCTGTGAAACAGCCAAGCGTGAAATTATGTAAAACATTTGTGTTCAAACTATATAATATTTAAATTTTCTGCAGGCCTATTGCCTCATTATTAGTAAACTTATAAAAATAATATAATAAAATGATTCTAATATTTAGAAATCATAAAGACAAATAATCATGCAAATTAACTTTATACAGTACAATTTTTTCAAACACTGGTGTTGAACTAACTGTTGCTCAACACTAGTTTAAATTATGAGACTAGTTTTTCAGACGTGTCATATGTTTGGGACTTATTTCAAACTCAGCCAAAACTGGAACACTGCTCAATTTCCAGCATAAAAATAAACCTATATGCTTGAAGACAGTTTCAAACCTGAGTCTTCAAACTTATAAACTAAAAGCATCAGACTAAACTAATGTGCATGAAACACCCTGGATCCGTATATGTGTGCAGTCTACGACACTTATAACTTAGAGAAACACTCGCAGGAAGTTGGGGGGGGGGGGGGGGGGGGGGATCCAAAAGCAATATTACGTTTATACGCCCTCCACCCCCAAAAAACACTTGGGTAATCGCAGTGTCCGATCTGTAACTTTGTCATGCATAGTTTGATTTTATAAATACTTGACTTAAATAATCAACATGACGTCCTGTCGTGTCCTTTTGTAGCTTTGTCATACATCGATAACTAACTTGATTCGATTAATCAAAATGACAAAATAAATTGTTTCGTGCAAGACCCCGAAGCTTTCCGTAAGGTCAAGGTCACTTTGTCTTAACGTGGCTCAATAGATTAACATGCCGTGTCGCGCGTCAGACCCAGACAAGTACCTCAAAGGTCAAGGTCACAACGCCACACACATTATTTTAGGTGTTCCCCTTACATATCAGTAAAATAAAATATAATTTTCTACAGACTATTGAAATTGTAACACGTTTTGTACAATTATCAATAAATTATGAACTGTCAAGGACGTTGAGTGATGTTAAGAACATCCTTTTTTATTTCTTCAAATTGAATGTATTGTACAAAAAAGAGAATATTACTATTATTTGTCTTGCAGGGGACCTCGATTATGAGTATAGTCAAATTATGAGATTTTTCCCGTATTTTGACATTGGAAATGCACTTACCAATGAAAAATGTTTTAGAATTATCTCTGTATTGTGATCAAGTCCACTCCAGGTGAAAGTCGGACGTAGCGTGCGAATAAACCAGATAGTGCCGCAGTGGTTCTTACAGCTCGGCAGACTGGTGGCTTATCAAATAATGTGCCCCACTTAAGAAGAATTGCAGCGTCACCAAAACTGATAGAAGGGATGGGAAGTATCGCTGTGTGAGCCCGTTAAACAACCCGGCAACACTCACCATTATAGGTTCTGGGTCAAATATGTAACTGTCTCTCACCTCAGACCGAGATTAAACCTAAAGGGTTGGTTCTATCTCTGAAGGCGTCGTAAGCGATCTATTCGTCTGCGAAATCTGCCGTTTTTCTTGATCATCCGAAGATCATGACCATATTTTTTAGTTCACTATATTTATTTGAGGAAGCTCTATCTATAGCTTACTCATATGACCGCACTCAACTCAAAACTTGAGCATTGTATCGAGTCTGTAAAATATTCGGTGAAACACTACTCAAATAGCGGAGTATGAAATTGAGCACACTATTGAGTTTAAGTAAAATAACCAGTTTAAGTCTTATATGAAACCAGGGTCTGAATTAATTCATCTAAGGCAATTTTCTAAGGTTGGATGACATGATGCGCAACCCTGCTTGGATCATTTGTGGCAGCTGTTGTGTCGGCTTGTTTGATGGAAGTGAGTAGCCCTCATCAAATCGGTTTGGGAACAGTCTAACTACAGTACATGATACATCTAATACATTGTTTAGCTTAAAGACTATCACCTATTTATAAATTTGATATTTAGTTAAAAACATTCATTCAAGTTTGTCCTTATCCTTGAAAATTCCTTTTAATAAAATAAGTTTTTAAATGTCTTCCTTTTGTATCTAACCTGTGAGCTACTTTTGTTGTGTCTGTTGTTATTTTTTGTGTTCTAAATTTAAACTTATGATTATAAGTAGTTAATAATCGGACTAGTATTTGATCAATGATGTGCTCTGGAATTTATTGACAAAACATTATTCACTAGAATATGTTGACAATTTTTAACTAGTTATTGCCATTGCATTTAAATAAAATGCCCACTTTAATTAATAAAGTATTCATAGTAAGTTTATTTTAGATCTGATTTTACATAAAAGTATAAATTTTGCACATAATACTGTCGCATCAGGTGATCAAATATATTATGTTAGGCCCGTTTGTTTTCTGAGCGGCTGTCCAAACGTCTTTAAAAAGAACAGTGAGCGGTAATTCAGTAGAAAGTGTTGTCTGTTCACATAGGAGCATGTGAGCGGTAATTCAGTAGATAGTGTTGTCTGTTCACATAGGAGCATGTGAGCGGTTATTCAGTAGATAGTGCTGTCTGTTCACGGTAGCATGTGAGCGGTTATTCAGTAGAAAGTGTTGTCTGTTCACGGTAATTCAGTAGATAGTGTTGTCTGTTCACATAGGAGCATGTGAGCGGTTATTCAGTAGTGTTGTCTGTTCACGGTAATTCAGTAGATAGTGTTGTCTGTTCACATAGGAGCATGTGAGCGGTTATTCAATAGATAGTGTTGTCTGTTCACGGTAATTCAGTAGATAGTGTTGTCTGTTCACATAGGAGCATGTGAGTGGTAATTCAGTAGATAGTGTTGTCTGTTCACATAGGAGCATGTGAGCGGTAATTCAGTAGATAGTGTTGTCTGTTCACATAAGAGCATGCGAGTTCGATACCCAGCTCGATCCAGTGCTTCTCGAAAATCAACACTCAATACTGGTTCTACCAAGAAAGCTAACTTGAGACCGTTTCCTTTAAGCTTAATAACTTAAACAAATAGCACACAATTTTCAAGTTGTACACATTTTTCCTAATCAAAATGGTTTGCTTGTGTTCGTTTTGTATATATTTGTACCTCTTCAAAAGCTGTCCTTATTGCCTCTTTTTATTTCTGATGGTGCCAAAAAGCAGATCCTCTGTCACAATTTGACAGAATACTAGTAGCCTTTGCCCATCTTGGATTAGGAGCTCTGCTGTCAATTTTTGGTATATTTTAGTAGCAGAAACTAAAACCGCTACGATATGATTAAAAGTGAGATAAAATATAAATTAAAAAAATGAATTATCCCAAACGCAAAGATTATTGTTTTGTTTTTTTTGCATTAAGGAATCAGTAAATGTATATAGGCATGACATATTGATGGAAAATGTTTTAGCGAATTCTAAAAATCCCGATATATAGCCGCCCCTGTTTTCACCAACATTTTATTTAAATAGTTTTGAATCTTGCTTTGGGCTCTTGCAATATTCTTGATTGCTTGCGTCATTCACATTTTAGCTGGCCGTCTTCTCTTTTCTAAGGGTTTTCCCAGACAAAGACTTGAATGCACTTGGAAGATCTGATGTAAAGGCCTGGGGCCGGTTGTTCAAAGAAGCGTTAAGTTAACGCTCCGTTAACTATGGTTTAACGTTAACTCTGTTGTTCAAAGCAGTTTAACGGAGCGTTAAGTAGCTGGCGTTAATGGTGAAATTTAATTGTGATGTTAAACCACAAATAAATTTTAACGCTAGCGTTATCAAAATTCAAGGTGGCTGCATTATTTCTTGCCAATGTGCGCAAAGAGAGAGTTTATAGAAAAAGTGAACATTTAGAAAGACTGTCTGAGGAAGAAATGCGGTCCAGATACAGATTTGGAAATGCCAGTGTAGGTTTTTTAGAAGATTTGATTGGTGAGGACCGGATAAGGCCAACATTACGTGGTCACGCCCTGTCTGTGAGGCAGTAAATTCTCATGGCCCTAAGATTGTACTCTTCTGGAAATTTTTTGGAGGTTATCGGTGATACAATGGGATACAACAAAGGAACATTTAGTAGGGCAGTGGACGCTGTCACAAATGCCTTATTAAAACATTTTAAGGACATAATATGGCCGTCAGAGGAACAGAAGAGGGTTATCAAGATATCTTTTTTTACGAAGAGAGGTTTCCCAAACATTGTTGGTTGTATAGACGGAACACATGTGCGGATACAAGCACCATAAGAAGACGAGGTGTCATTTGTGAACCGAAAAAGTTACCATAGTATCAACATTCAGGCAGTGTGCGACCATGAAGGTTATACAGTAAATTTTACTTATGCAAATCTTAAAATACTCCATCTATTTCAATTTTGAATCATCAGAATGCACTATTGTTTTGGGGTTTTACATTCAGTGATTCATTGACCAATATGACAAATGTTTGATTGAAAGAAAGAAAACTGCATTATAAGAACCAATGTTAACATATGCTTCGAAATGTCAACCACTCGTTCTGTTGACATTACCCCACCCACTTAATTGACTGTGTATTTACCGTTCTTGACACTTAAGCAGCAGGGAAGCATTATGGTTTTGCAGAATATGTTCATACATATATATTTCTAATAACTCCTTCAATGATGTCATGATTGTTTTTCTGGATCCAACATTTCCCTCGTAAACCACACTTTCCTTGCGTTCATATTTAGCGGTGCCGCTTATGATAAAGATAAACCTGACAGTAATGAAAGTAGTGAATAGTTTCTTCATTTATATGTATACACGCAACCAGAAGTCTCCTCTTAAATGGTCCGAAATGTTTTAAACTAAACAATGGCATTATGATAATATTAATAGGAATTTGATAACCGCACCCCATCCCATACTTGTCTACCTATCACAAGGCCCTCTTTGATATACAAATTGCACATCAAACAAATTAACATTGATCAGTAAAAATCTGGGCTTCTTTTGCCTCCCTCTTCAAATTTTGCCATTTGTTAGAACATTCTGCAGAAGTTCTAGGGAAAACACCAATAGCAGACACCTCAACAGCTATAGCTTCCCATAGTTCCTTCTTCTGCCTGTTGATCACAGTAGAGGAGTATTTTGCAGACAGCACATCCAGGTTTTCCTTTCTTGTTACTAGTTCTTTAAACCGGAGAACTTCATCTCTGGTGAACTTAGAAGACCTTTTCCTTTTTTGAGATGATGCAGCAGATGTTGTAGAAAATAACTCAGCTATGTTGTTGAAGGAAGTGAGATATAATAGCAAGCATTTTGGGAAATGCATAGTTTCTTAATTTAAGTAGAAGCTAACCGTAATTTCAAACAGGATTTCAATATTCTCATTAGCTGCAAAACGTGTTTTGAAGAAGAGTTATCTAGTAATAATCACCACTTAGATATATAGTTCTATCAGATATTCACTAATCCCTGGGCTCAATTACGGGCCACGTGTGATTCTAAATCACTTTTTTTAAATAAAACGGATTTCGCAGAAGTGTTCATAGAAACATTGTTTAGTCAGTGAGTTGGTGATTGAAATTTGGACAAACCAATGGGCTGGAATGTATGGAGATCCTGTAAACTGATGAGTTGTATGATCATTTTCAGCTTTCCCATTTCATTATGTCAATTCAAAATATCACTCATCATTTAATATTCGGCGACCTGACATTCATCAAAATGAAAAATTATTATTATAGATAAAAACAACCAATTTAATGTCACTTGTTTTTTTGTAACGACGACGTGACGTCATCTCCCGCAATGTACAATATTGCTTGTTCTCCTCTACTATGTATAGGTTGAAGTTATATGGTATTTTCTACGCCAGTAGTAGAAAATACCATGTAACTTCTAACCGGCTAAGATGTTCTACGTTCTCGTTTCTGGGTACCAGTCATCGTATTGTTGCATATTTTTTTTATTTAAAGAATTTAGCCCATTACAGACACAAACATTCATTGGCAGTCGCGTGCGCCTTAGCACTGTTTGTTTCAAAATAAATATTTTGTGCGCTCCTCGTAAGTTTCCATTGGGTTAAATGCATTTAAGGGACGAGTTCATCATTGAAGTTGTGTGTGAATTTAAGGGACTGCGATTGTAGTTACATGCGACAGCAAATCGACGTGACCTGGTAATATTGATTGTTGTGAAAATCGGAAGAAAAGTGTCGTCTAGAGGTAACATTTTGCTTATCAAGTTCTTGTTTTATCCAAGAATGGTATGGCTCAGTTAACAATAGTCATGTTATAGAAGAGTATAAATATTTCAAAAGTAGTTTAGCATACGAACAATATTTATATACGATTTAAGATTGTTTGTTACTAGAATTAGACTATCAGCACATACTCTTAGAATTCAAACAGGTCGTTATGCAAGAAATGAGAGATATTGTCTTTGTTGTAACACTACTGAGGTAGAAGATATATACCATTTTATTTGCATCTGTCCTTGCGACAGTGACTTTAGAAAGACGAATATAAATAAACATGTTTCTTCAAAGACCGTCTATGTACAAGCTTATGGAATTGCTTAAAACCAATGATAAAAGTATTTTAGTCAGTTTTGCTCAGTACATTACGGAATCTATGAAATTAAGAAACAGCATTTTAAACGTTTAAAAATTTATGTAAATATATTGAATATATTTTATCTATTTTTGGAAACGTTCACTTAATCAATGAAAGAAAATGATTTAAATATTTAATAAATTTGTAAAACCTCTTATTTTTATGCCTTAAAAGTTTTTCACGCATTATTTCGATATAGATAATAAAAAAAAATATGAACTTACTTTAAATGTAAATGAAAAATTGCGGTACAAATTATGTATTTATTAACAATATATGCTACGTGATTTTATGTATTGTAAATATGTTATTATAACGATGTATTTATGTACAAGTCTGAAATAAAATATCTGTTCCGTTCTTTATATTCTAGGTAAATTCACAAAATATACACAGAAGCCATATCTGCGTGGAGATGAACCTATCGGTGCTATTGAGTGGAGCGCATGGTCTTGTGTTAGAGAATCAGATCCACGATCGGAGGGTCGTGGGTTCGATTCCCTATCACGGTTATGTGAGCAAGACACTGTCTTTTCACATACGCTAAGTACTGGTTCCACCAAGCAACACATCTGAGTTCGAACTTTTTTAAAAAGTATTCTAATTAAGTTATGGGCACATTTCTTATACAAAAATTTGATCAATGAGCTATATGTGTGCCTATAAACACGCTCCCAAACGCGACCCCTTTTATTCCTCATGTTCGTTAATGATATTTCAGATCCACTTCTTAGTCTTACACAATTATATGCTGATGATAGTTCGTTATTTTATTCATCTGCAACCATTCAAAATATTGAAGGCACAATAAATTACGATTTGATAACAATAACAGAATGGTCAAAACAATGGTTGGTTAATTTCAACCCAAACAAAACTGAAGCAATGTTCTTTACCCTTAAAAATGAAAATTTTCATCCGCATTTGATTTTTGATAGTACTGAAATAATATTTGTACAAAACCATAAACATCTGGGAGTAACATTTAATAGAAATAGACAAAACATATAGAAGAAATCTTGACTTCCTCATCAAAAATAATTGGTATAATGCGAAAATTGAAATTTTTCCTTAATAGAGCAGCATTTAATCAAATATATGTTCGACCTATTCTCGAGTATGCATCTATTGTATGGGGCAGTTGTACAGCTTCCTCTTCTGAATCCCTTGAAAAGCTTCAAAACGAAGCAGCTCGTATAGTTACCGGTCTTACAAGATCCGTTTTGTTAGAAAAACTATATAAAGAATGTGGTTGGGAAACTCTTTTCCAAATAAGAGAAAATCAAAAATGTTCTTTTATATTTAAATCAGTTAATCGTATGGTTCCTGAGTATATAAATGATATTATACCTCCCCTTGTTGGTGATATTACACGTTTTCCATTGCGTAACAGAAACTATATTGAACTTCCCCATACACGAACTGCTTTATTTAAACAATCTTGTATCCCATCATCGATATCATTCTTTAGAAACTGATATAAGACAATCAGCGTCTTACTCTGTTTTTAAGAAAAATTTGCTTTCTTCTTCATCTGGCACGAATGGAATCCCTGGTAACTTTTTACATGGCAATCGATATCTATCGGTTATCCATGCTAGAATTAGAAACAATTGCTGCGAACTTAATAATGACCTTTTTTTTAATCACTTAAGACCAAACGCTATATGTGATTGTTCCAACGGAGTAGAAAATGCTGAATATTTCTTTTTTCAATGCAGTCGTTACATAAATGTAAGATATTCACTTTTCCAATCTACGAGAGAATTTCATCCGCTTAATATTAATGTATTACTATTTGGAAATAAGAATCTAAACTTGGATGAAAACATTCATATTTTTCAAGCTGTCCAGGACTATATCAAAAGTACAAACCGGTTTTCAAATTAAGTTGTTTTACATTCCGAGAACATTTGGTAAGCTTTCCAGTATGTACATGTATGATGTGGTAAATAACCAAGTAAACTTATGCAAAGTTATTATATGTAATTATTTTTTGTAGTCGGTCGATCTCGAATGTTTATCTATATTTAATCACGGGATCACACGGTCGTCTTCTTATGAAAACTCGTTCAATTAACTATGTTAAACATTTTAGTATTTTTAAAGTTTGTTATAAGTTTTCTGTTCTCTCTGCTCTCATTCTCTTACAATTCTGTCTTTTTCTCCTTCATATTTATATTTATTTGTTTACAACTGCCGTACTTGTTTTTTTGTTAAACTGTAGGGAGAGGGCAGAATCTAATATTGGAAGAACTTGTGGCCCAACCCCGTTTCTGTATATATATATAAATAGAAATAAAATATGTTTAAACCAAAATCCCAAATGCTTTAAAATTGTAAAAAAAGATGCCTAAGTTATAAAGCGTGTCAAACGCGTTTTGAAATATTTTAAAATCGCCTAGGATTCCCACTTAGCCTTGAATTGAATTATACAAGTGTGCGCATGCGTTACTTCTGTTTCCTGTTTAAATGCTTTTTATATTTTTACACGAGGAACCTTATCTGATGAAAGAACGACTACAGCTCGGTATAACTGTTTGGAACAATGTAGTAGCCTGTATTATATGTGAAATGAGCGTGAAGCTCAGCCGACTGAAAGAGTTCGTCGTGACATGACAGGTATGCAGTACGATACACACGAAAACTTGCATATGTTTTTTTATTATTATTGTGATTTTAATTAGTTACATGTTTTCGATCACAAAAGAATGTCGACACTAATTGCTTGTATAAATGTTTAAATAGTTATCTACCATAAAGTAACAAATACATGTTAATTAACTTCACCATTCAGGCTAGATCATTGTGTCAAACACAAAAATGGCGTAACCAGATTTCGATCACCTGACTGGATGATGTGTGTCAAACTAAAATGACATGAGGCTATAGAAGTGCATAAATTAAAACACTGATGTATTTTTTTTTTTAATTGATGTAAACTTTATAAATGATGCATATCTTCACATAACACGTAACATTTAAAATGTGGTCCTGTAATGATTTAAAACTCAGTTTTTAACAAATTTCTATAAGAGGGGTACTTTTCCGTAACCGCTTTAATTTCTGACATGAGCAGTCGTCATGTTTCGACACTTTTTGTCCTTGTATAAGTTTTAAGCAGACGTCGTTGATTGTAGTGATCGCAGCGTCCATCCGTCCGTCCTTCATTCCGGTATTTCGTTTCCGGCCTGTAACTTCAAGGTCAAGGTCACAATTTGAGTTTGTTTGACAACACTTTGAGTTTATGTGAGATTTCTTTTCTAGCCTGTTACTTTGTCATGCATAGATGAATTTTAATGATACTTGCTACAAATGATCAACATGACATGTTGGGGGGGGGGGGGGGGGGGGGGGGCATGTGACACTTAACAGTGACATTTCTTGTTATTATCTTATTCGTAAACATTTCAAGTATCAACCTAGATAGAGACCAGTACCAAATTGAATGTTCTCAGTTGTGCGTCCTTTGTGGTGCCTGAGTAAGAGCCGTTTGAAATGTTTCAAAATCAGATTGACAGGTGAATAGATAGAGAGAGAAAAAAGGAAAATACGTTAAATAGAGTGTTATTTGCATATTCGCAGTAATTATGTAATTCAGATTTTCTTATTTATTTTCATGAACTTTTATAAGTATATTTTTGTCTCTGAAAAATTTAGACGGCTATGATATTTACAAATCCCTTGTGGATTGGGTCACAGTATACTTATTGAATAAAGTGTTGAGCGCATAGTTCAGTGTTAGAGCATCAAACCCATTATCGGAGGGTTGTGGGTTCAATCCTCCGCCATGGCTGTGTGGTGTCGTTGAGCAACACATTTTTTCCGCATAGTTTAGTACTGGTTCTACCTTGTAAGGCTTTGAGCATTATTTGTCTGAAGTTTTTTCACGTTGAGTGGAAAAAATAAGAAGTGTGTAAGGGCAGTTTTATATATATATAATCTTCACTCCCTAACATGAGTATTATAAGACTTGCAGTTAAAAAATCTCAAACAGCTCAGGACCGAAAGGTGTGCAAATAAGCCATACTACTAGTAACCTGATAGAAACATATGTCAGACAGCATATGATGTGTGATGCATTGAATGCACAAGATTAGGACTGGGTTTGAGTTCTGGACTGTCTAGATATATTGTTCATGCCATTTAATCTGCAATGTGTTGAAAGGATTCAAGATAAAAGTATCATATAATATGTTGACAGTTTAGTTTTAAAACATAACTTCATATTTCACACTTAAATCAGCAGACTGCCAGTGAGAGACTTATGACATTGTTGTATATCAATAGTCTTGGAGACTGCCGGAGCAGAATTCAAACATGTAGTGTCTTATTCTGGCCGAGCGAGGATTCAAACTCACTACCCCTTGATTGATAATCAGATGTGTTTCCATCTGAGCTAACCTGCCATATTTTAACTTCTTCTTACGAACTGTTTGTCATAATTTATTGAGTGATAGTTGCTATGTTCTTTGGGTGTGATTGCAGAAGATATTTGTATTTCTATTAATTTGGTGTATACTTCTTTAGCTTGGACCATCACGTTTGCAGGTACCTTGGTTGTGGATATTCTCATCTTATTTTTATATATATTTATCTTATTAATACAATTACTGTAATAAACTTAATTACTATAATCCCATCATTGTTCTTATTAAAGAAACATGTATTTCAGGTGTCAGATGTTAGAAATTATATAGTCTTGAACATATTCTCTGCATACACGTGTGTGGGCCAGCAGACCTGAGAAAGTATCAAAATCACTGATGAATCCAGAGTGGCTAGTATTAGAACTACAATTGAAAAAGAAGGTTTAAAGGGTAATACTCCATCTAAAACTCTGTTTTCTAATCATTTAGACAATCTTTTATTTTTATCCTTAACAAAAGAAATTGTTCTCATAATTTCAAATTAAAAATATTGCAGTTCTTTAATGCATTTTTTCAGTACATTTGGATTTAGTTTTTTTGTTGTTGTTTTTTAATAGCGTCATTTTATGCTATCGAGGGCTAAGAGACAATCAGTTGCCCTAACTACTCTTTCCTGGGATTCCGTAACAACAACTACTCGAATACATTAATCTCCGCAAGTAACTGATAACTTTTCCACTTGAATCAATGGTTACAGACTGATAACAATGAAATGCAATGTTGTATATCAATGATCGCAGAGACTATGACCCGGCGAGGATTCAAACTCACGATCCCCAGACAAGTAACCTGACCAGACACATTTCAGTTGATGCATTGCGTCTGGTATGATTGGTACTTGAAGATCTCGTGCATAATATAAGTATTTACATTAGTAAAACCCCAATCTTGCTAACTGATTAAATTTTACTTTCACATGCATTGTGGAAAATGAAAAAAACATAGATCCGAGATATTTTTAACTAGTCCACTATTGCAGTATATTATAAGTCATGAAGCACACTCTAAATATATAGAGAACCGGTCATGATTTGTTCTATAAAAGATAATTTAAAAAAAAATGATGCTAAGGTACCATGGTATGTTAAGAATATACACTTACTCCTATAAGATGTTGAATGCTCAACTTATTATCTAAATTAATTATCTCAAGTGCTCAACATAATATGTATGTATTAATTATTATTATGTGGTATTGTACATATTTAATAGACATGTTGTGATGGCAAGATATGTTGAACCCCTCGACGTATAAAGTGAGGAGTTTGAAATAATAACTCAGGAGCTCATCATAATTAGTCCGTATCAAGTAGTAACAGTGTGAGATATTGAAATTTGTACAATCTTGAGATAATAAGTAAAAAAAGGTTGACATTACAAGTCTAACTCTCCAGGTAACAAGTCCAGAGTATAACCTGACAGCCCAAGACAGTAAGTGAAGGTCTAGAGACAATAAGTCGCGATATGGAGATAATTCAAAATATTAAGATATCAAGTGGGGTAATACGTCAAGGGCTCAACATAATAGATAACTTGATATAAGTCAATATTGAGATAAAATAAGCTGAGGGCTGGACATGACAAGTTGAGCGCTTGATATAATAATTTAAGAACTCGACTTAACTCAATATCTTGTCAAGTACAAAAAAATATGTGTTTGTCCTAAATACATTTACATAAGGTGCATAGCCATTACCAATTCCATTTTTAATTACTATGACTACTTGTTGAAAACCGCATATTAACTTAACGCTTTCAGATGCCATAAGTGATATTTCAAAGTGCCAGATTACTAGCCAGTTACAGCGTTATTTGAAAGCAAACAGTGCTGTTACATTCCAAAATTAAGGACATCCTACTGTAAAGGCCTCCAGGAAAATGACTTGAAATCTACTGCAGTTATTGCAATAATGGATAACCAATGACGTATCTTGGATACTTACCAAAATACAATAACATGCTTCCAAAGGCTGTATTCAAAAATATAACATCGTCTCTGGAGTCATACACTCACATTTGAGGAACATGGTCTTTGTATGTGTAAGATAGAGGGACGGTATGGACATGATTGAACTGCTTTAAAGGAATGAAGCATACAGTTATATAGACTGTGAGCTTAGTAATTATAAATTTGACTTTTTAAGTGTAACCAGTAGTAATCTTACAAATAGCTTTCAGGAATGATTGAGAAGTTTCTGTTTGGCAGAATAGGTTATGGTGTAATTTTCTTTAAAAAAACAATTACTATTTACACATGGTTCATTGAAAGTTTTGATATACGGAATGTAGAAGACTAAGACTTGAACCATGCTTTGAATAACACGACATGATCTTTTTCATAATCATGAAGACACAATAATAATTATATAACTATATTTTTTTTCTTATTTTTTTTATGTCCTTACCATAGACTTATACTGAGATGGAAAAGCAAGTAATTGGGGTTTTGTAAAAACTTGCATATTTACACACTATCTTGTGAGTTATTAATGGCCTTAAGTTGCAGAAGGAAATTTTAAACAAAACAAGACTATTCACAACATTTTAGTGATGTACTTCTGATAACAAAATATGTATACTGCAATTAAAGAAACAACCATTTATGTACAAGAAAGCCTATGAAGTATGAATTATTAATTTGCCAAATAATCTGCTTGCTACTTAAACAGCATTTGGTCAGAAGACGCCAGTTTCCTATCCTTCTATATACATCATTGCTTTAAGCTATAGTGTGTGTTCCAAGTATAAACCCTGTTTCATGTAAGAAAATGTATCTAAATTATTCAGAATTGAAATTACTCTTCTTTAAGAAGGAGCTTTGGTGTACATAAGAATCCCATAGTTTTGTCAAGTATTGCTGGTAACTGACGCTGATGAATGTAGCACTATAACATATATGATGAAGCCATCTTACAAGTACAAACTAAACTCGTGAAATCATTTGTTAAACGGATACACATCAATCTTGGAATCAGTTTAATCCATGTCCATCTTACTAATCTCAATACATGTTCATATGAATATAAACCTCCAAATACACTTTATCTGAAACTTCATATTTACAAAACTATAAACATAAACTTTCTATAACTAAGGGTGTATCGTTAGTTTAAGAAAGAAACTAGTTTAAAAATGTCACCATTTTGTCCTAGATAATCAAATTTGAAAAGTTAATTTATTAAATTTAGCATGTGTCACTTTAACATTTTTTTACTAACCAATAATTTCAAGCAAAAATAGCAGCTGACTGGTTTTACATTTTATTAATATTTACCAATGAACTGAAATAATAAAATCATAAAAAAGAGATCCTTATACATATAGCTCACCTCAAACTGCAGGGATTTTATCATGATAACAGTTTTCAAATTGATTGGTTGAATATTTAGTGGGATTGTTATGGCATCGAGGCTAACAGACGATCAGTAAACCTAACCACTCTTTCCTTGTATCTTGAAAGATTAACCAGTATTCGAGCACACCTCATATCAACAAGTAACCGATAACTTTCTGAATCAGCTGTGAGAGACAAATGATAATGAGATGCAATTTCCTACATCAATTTTCAAGGAGACTTTTGCGGAGTGGAGATTGGAAATCCCGACCCCTTGATTGATCGTCGGACGCGCTACTTAGCTAATAGGGCCCGGCTTCTCATATAAAGCTTAATATTGATACCAAGGGCATGGTCAAATATAATGCAGGTTTCTGATTTGAATAAACCTGACAGAGGTGAAAGCTTTTCAAAATAATACCAAGTACAAATTTTGTGGTTACATATACATGCGACACATCTGTTATTTTTCTAGATAACTATATATACTAATCATATATGGCACAGGAGTGCAATAAACCCATGGCCTATTGTACTTGTTTAATAAATACTATTTAGTCATTGCTTGGCTTGAACTCTGCACTCGTACCTAAATACTGAGCAACTTTCTGACTTGCCCAAACCTATAAATGACATTGATTTGTCATGGTAAAATTGCATTATTTGGTGGAATTACATAAAACACTGACTGGTGATCTGATGTTATTGCACGGTAGTAAGCGGTGCTTTCAATATTTCAGTCATCGCAACTGCGTCTACACCAGTGTTCAAAGTGCTGTCATGCTGGAGTATCAATTTGACACATTGTATGATACTCAACATCTCACTACACAGTTACGCCCCTTTTTCCCACGGTAACATGATTCTTACGCTTAAAAACAAGGCCAATGTAATTTGGTTTTGAAATATTTTCAAAATGGTTCATAGTAGTTGTGATTTCTTGCTGCAGATGAGTAGAGCAAAAGTTGGTATAGCATATACTGCAATAAGACATCACCGGTGTTAAAAATGTGACTTTTATAGGATTTCAACATATGCATGTATTTATGAGCATTTGAGAAATTCTTTTTTAAAAAACATCTAAGGGTGTCACTGCACCCTCTTTTAAAAAAAACCAACCTGGTCAACCTACCACTTATTGTGCATTTTTATGTTGGTTTACATTTCTGCTATGAAATAAAAAAAATACAAAAAAATTCTATGTGGAATTCTTTTTTTACGAGGGAAATCGTAGACCTTATTTTACATAGAACAAAGAACAAAAATTCAACTGTGTAGTGAGACCTTAAGAAAAATATGATCAAACGCTTGAAAAAAGCGCCACAATGACACAGATCATTTTTTTCTGTCAGACTATTCTCAGATATCAGTAGATTTGGACACATATTTGACAATATTATGGCCATATATTGATGCAAATGTAAGTAAAATAAATTTAATTTGTGTCAATCAGTTATTTTGCTTTTCAAGCAGTGATGTTGTGAAAAGAAGTGCACATTGGTGTATGACAATTGGCACTAGAAAAACTCATTTTATTTTTCCTACCAACTTAGCAATGTTTATGGTATCGACAAATTGTCAGATGTTTCCAGGAAGGCTAAAACACAGTCATTGTTTCTGTTTACATGGTTACTTTCTAGCATAGAATCACCTTCTGTCACCATGAAAAGGCTACAGTTGCATGATCAAACCTTGTGGGCATGTTTACACCATTTTAAGAGTCCAGATCGCCTGTTACAGACATTTTTACACCAATCCAAGCATATTTGTTTTGGAATGACCATGTTAGAAATGTACACCACCCACTTCATTTTCATAGTGATAACATAATCTGGGTTGAGAAAAATGAATATGTCTGAGTAGCCGATAATACTTTACGAGTTGTCGCCACGTGTCGCTTGTCGTTTTGTTTTGTTTTTTGTCAAATATGTTGGAAAATCGCATCATTTTGTATTTTCTGGTATCTTATTTCAGTTTCAAGTACAAGTTGTTGCTTAGAGTTTTTTTTTACGGCAACTGCACCATTTTAGCGAATGATTATATGCAATATTACCAAATGCTTCTTTACTAAAAAGCGAATTACTGCACATGAGTCTCTTCTTATTTCTAAATATTTAGAGCACAAAACAATACCTAGCTTATATTGAAAGTGGCAAGTGATTTAGAGTTATTGCTTAAATAGCAATTTCCATATAAGGACATGTTTAAAACACTGCATTTATTATGAAATTAAGCAAAGTACACTAAAATATTACACAATTTAGACGATGTACACATTCTTACACAATATAGAAGCATTTTAAGAGAAAACCATTCAGCAACTGAAATCTTACAACTCCTGAGCTATGGAAATGTAATGGCAGTCCCACCACAAAGAAATTTATTAATTGACAACAAAACTGACGCTCGATACATAATAAATTCGATAATTAACAAGCACTTGTGTTACAAGATCCTTTTATGTAGTACAGAAACAGGTTTGGGTTTTTTTTTGTTACAAGTAAAATAGAGAATGACAAACGGCCACTGAGCGATCAGAAAAGCTCTTGAGTCTGTGGCCTCCACGAGCTCAAAATCATCCACAATAACATTTAACAGTCATCATTTATTCAGTTTCCTTCGTTCAATCCTATAGAAATAAAATCATTGCAATGTCAACACTCTTTCCCCCAACGTATTAAAGTCTGGGTTTAGTGGCTGCTCTCTCTATAACCGTGGTAAAATAAATTGTAACGTTCGTCTTTGCAGCTTCACAACCAGTTAAACATTCTGTTTTGAAAAAAAAAACTGAGCGATTTCATTTGCTGAGAAAGTAGACATCTAACTTGTTGATATATCTTTTGCAACACGACTTTTAAGTCTTTCAGAATTTCAAAAAGAAAAACCCACAAAACATCACAAATAATGATAAATGTTTTGTGATCGATTGTTTGTTTGCTATAATGCATACCTTTGGTGACCGAAAGAATCTTGCGCTAGAGAAGTGTGTTGAGACGTTGTTTTTTCCAAGATGACTAACATTCATGAAATTTGTATCTGTACATGTATCTGAAAAGATATTTTGCCATCTTTGAAGGACACTTGGTGCTTTTTGGTGAAGTGACTTTTCGATAAAATATTGGAATATAACAGGGTGGGGTGGCGTGCCCCTGTTTTTTAAAAGAGAAGACCGGTCATCGGGATGGTGTAAAATTATTTTTACTAAAAAAAGAATTCAACATTGAAACAAACCTCCTGTGAAACTTCAACTGGTTGACCTTGCTGGCTGTTTAAGTCATGTTTTGGGATCGGGTAATTTTAGGCATTGGTCAAGGTCTTTCTCATTTAATATTGGTAATATTTGAGAATACGATGGAAAATATCATTATATTGAGACTGGTGATGAGCATTTAGTGTTTCTTCTGTCTGTGCATCCAATTGTTAAATTGGCTAATAATGAACAATTCTTCTACTTACTGAATTAACTGAGTCAGCCTTTTAGATATGAAGTTGAATTTATAGTCTTTTTGTAACTGATAGTAAGTCAGAGGCTAAAAAAATGAAATGTTTAAAGTAACCTCTTGTTCCTGGACTTCCTCAATCAGCCAACTTCTTGGTATTATGAAGAGTTTACGTTTCAACTATCTCTTCAGCATTACAGCTGACTTAAACTTTAGTTTCTTTATTCTCCTAAGTTTATCAGATTTGCAAAACTGGAATCCTGTGTAGTTTAAACGGATTCCTAAAATGGTAGATAAAGTATACATGTATATTACAGTGTTACGCGATCAAGTGGACTAAGGCACTGACCAATTAAATTAAAATATTATGGAAATGTTTGCCATTAACGTATGGAAGAACACGTGGGACCACTCTGAATCATTCCGAGATGTTCCGTAGACAATAAAACTGGGTACCATATTCTTTAAAAAAATCACATGTGACAAAAGGACTAGGATGTATCAGTTCCTCGGGTATATTTTCGGCATTCTACAGGCTAGGATGGTTTTTGCCATAGTTGTCTATTTGTCGCAAAACATCCACTTTGGTCTGCTTTCAGTTTTAACCAGATTCTTATGAAGACGTGGAAAGTACAATAAACAAGTGTAGCATTTGTATGTTTGTGGTCCGTTTTATAAAATAATGTCTTAATAACGTACTTTCTTTAACACTTAAGTAAAATATGAAATTAACAGTATTGTTACTAAAACATAAATACAAATATCACCTGGATAGCATTTAGAATATACTGTTTAAAACCCGTTATCGTCTGAGACTTCTGGAGAATACAGTACTTGGACATCTTGAGTGATCCTTTAAAACAGTAATACAATATATGAATGGCATTTAACCATAGAGCTTTCTAAGCACAGTTTTGATCGGTGACATACTTGATCTGAATGTAGGACAATTCTCCCATAGCTTCATTTCATAGTTTGACTTTCATCACGTACATGTGTTGCAACAACGCACGTAACTGCTTTCGATAAGCCTTAGTTATATAAACTGCATACTTTCTGTGGGCAGAATATGCTGATCGGTTTAAGCACATACAGATTGTTTTTGTTGACATCTACTAGAAATATTTCATAACCTAAGCACTGTTTAGTGTTTTTTGGTCGATGAAACGGTACTCCCCGGTGACTCCAGGAAAAACATATTTACTACATGTACGTTGCTTAAAACAAGTTGATATTTACAACAGTAAACATATCATTTGTACATTCTCAGTTTACATCATATTCTTGTCCATTAATATGGAATAATATATACTAGTAAATATTAAATTAAGCAATTTAATCAAATGGATAAAAAATATATAGTTCTATTTTTTTCTGTTTATGTGTGCACATGGTCATGTGCCATATTAGACTAAAATTATAGAACAATAATGTTTACTGTTTTTTCTGACATTTCTACAGGCCTGTAACAATAGTTTTGTGTATACAATAGACTGGAAACATGTCTATTTATTTAAACGATTTAACATATAAAAATGTTCATCTCTATTCAATAGACAGCCATTTCTACAAGAACATATGTTTGAAGATTGTAGCAATGTTACAAATTTGATCATACTTAGTCTTCTTATATAATATTTTTTTATAAACTTATTTCTAATATCGGTAAGAACACAATAAAACTCGTCTTCAATATCGTTATTGTTACAAATTTGGCATTTACGTTCGTTTCTATCTAATCTGTCCCTGGAATATCTACCAGTTTCAATTCTAAGTGAATGAGAAGACAGTCGTAGTTTAGTTTAAAAGCTTTGTAAGGTTTTAGTACACAATAAATAATGACAATTTTCATAACCAAAATTTAATTTTACATTTCTGTATTAAACGTTGAGAACCCTATTTGAAATGAGATCTGCATTCCAGTTTTGAATGAAACAATCTACTACTCTGGCGAAATATTGAAAAATATTTTTTTTATTAATACCATTAGTCGGTTCATCCCAAACATACATTAACCCATAGTTATGTAACATACATTTTACACTTGACAACCAACTTATTTTCCCACTTTCCTACTTTAATAGCCTTATCCAGTATTTTATTATCATAATAAATCTTGATATAAAAAGCAGATAGCGGCCAAGTTCTCCATAGACACCTGCATTGTTCGTTGTTAACTTAAACCCTAAAATATTCTTACAGAACTTTAAATGTATTCTCTCGATATCCTTTGACTTGGTGAATCCCCAAACCGCACTGCCATAACTAAGAAAAGATGTCACAAAAGCTTCAAATAATTGCAAAGATGTTTTTGGATTTCAAATTTTCTTATATTTGAAGCTAATATATTCATTGCTTTTTTATGCTTTACCGCAAAGACATTGTTGATTCAATGTAAATATACCCGTAAAATTAAAAACAACACCTAGATAATTAAAATCATCTACAATATCCAATAACTTTTCATTAAAGTGAAAACGTTCGGATTCTTTTAATTTTCCTTTTGCGAAAAATAAGACTTTTGTCTTTTCGGTATTTACTTGGAGACCCCAAATAACGCAATAATCATGTAATCTATCAATACTTCTTTGCATATCCTCCGATCTTGAACCTATGAGAATCATGTTGTCAGCAAAAAGCAATAATATTAAAGTAATATCGTCCAAAGACATTCTACAGTTTACTCTAGTATGTAAAAAGATCTCGATGTCCTCCGTGAACAGAGCAAACATGATCGTCGACATTATTTCTCCTTGATTAAAGCCTACTGAAATATTGAAAAAGTCTGAACAAGAACCGCATAATTTAACACAAGATTTAACGGAATGATACGTTGATCGAATAATCCTTAGAATTTTTCCCTTAACGTCTAAGTTAAATAATTTAAACCACATTGCCTGTCTATAAATTGACGTGTCTATGTGAAACATTTTGTACAGAATTTTTTTTTCTTAGCTTGATCGGTGCACGTGCACTTCATGTGAAAACAATACAGAGGTACATGCATATGTACAGCCGTTAAGAAATATATAAACTTGGAATGCTAATTATTACTAATCGTTCTACAAAATAGTTAGTGTTCATTTAGTTAAAAATTTACAATTAAGAAGCCCAAAGGGAGCGACCGGGGTTTCTTAACGTTTACATCTTTACAGTACAATACATTACAATATCCTTTATTCACTCAGTTCACATATACATGACATCACGAGGTCATGCAAAGTTATAAAGTGTTAAGGCTTAAATAAAATGGTTACTTACGTATACAGCATATATTTCAGAGATAGTTCAAATTAATAACCTAGGAAATGGAACAACATCTGTCAGTTTTTGTGGGAGAGTTCCGCGATATTCATGGTTACATTCATACATTTGGCCTGTAACATTTGACATTATACGCAAATTATTTCAATTTATTTTCTTATAATCAAAATATTAATATCATCTGTCCAACAATGGATAATAAATAATAATTTCAAGTGTTAAAATAGTACAGTTCGAAAATAGATGTGATGACAACAGAAATCATCAGGAATTTGAGTCGTATAGTTATTTCACAATTCAAACGGAAGTCAAGGTTGTGTATTTGCTTACAGAATTCCCATGTTATATTTTGGATAAAATTGTCAGAATTATTGGTTTTTCGACGTTTTTAACAGTATTGTTTAGTTAACAATATTGGTAAGAGTGTAATATGTAAATGTTGAGACTTAATTATGCATACATGTATCATGATATATGATAAGCGACTGCGATTTATTCGCCTAAAGTCGTCGAATCGTCTGACGCGCCATGATTTTTCAGTGAATTAGGTTTCAAATGACAATTTTATTACTGTGTGATTATTGTATAATTGAATACTATTTCCCTGTATTTCTAACACATATTGCTTTGTGTGACGCTATTGGTTTTGTAAACTAAGAGTTCCACTAAGTTTAAAGATAATCAACATATAATTGTATATGTCTATACACATTTATATATACATACATAGACACACATAAATATAATGGTATTTGGTTATTAACATTACATAAAAGTACATGGAACAACTTGATACATAGCTGTTGTATTATTTAAACTTTATTATTTTCATCCCATGTGATAGTTAAATATAGAACTTGATTTTTTGGTTATATAATTGTTATTATTTAAATCTTTTTAATATTTATTTGATAAATTTGCACATTTTTTATATTGCACTTTATTTGTTACGGTCATGATACTTTTAAATTTAAGCACATTGGGTCGTACATGATATTTTGGGTTTAAATATGTTTTCCGAGCATATGGAAATCCTTTACAAACAAGTAAGTAGTGATATTCGTCTCCTATATCTACATTGCATACTGGACATATTCTGTTTTTCCTATTTACATTATTCCATCATCCGATTATTATAGGTAACAGTTCTGAATTTGTTTATGTCGTTAAGATATTTATAAGGCGTTTTAACCAGATATTGTTCAAAACAGAATTTTGTACAATCTGTATGTTGTACAACTTTTAGAAGTTTCTATTGTATTATACCAATCGTTTCATCTTTTGACTGACTGAGGTCTGAAACCACTTTGCATATGGAAATGCATGAGATTGCCCAATAGCAATATGACCACAATTTATAAGAATATATTTTATACAGTCGAGCCATCCGAATTGCTTTTTGGCAATTCCAGGTCTGGTATTAGTATATGAAGTATGCATGACTTTGTAAATGTTATATGATAATTTATCGAAGTCTTGAGATATAATCTTTGACCAGTATGAGATCATTCTTGAATTTTTATCAAAAGAAATTGTGGTAACGCCTGTTTCTCCATAGATTATGCAATTTGGAACAGATCTACGTACTTTTAGAATATATTTTAAAAACAATTAGCTGTAATCTTTCAATAATGTATACATTTCCAAACTCCCAGATTTTACAACAATAAAAAAGAACTGGTTTAACTGTTTTATTAAAAATATCTATTGGCAAGGCTTTTTTTAAAGGGATTGATACTGGCAAGTAACACAAACACTCTATTAGTCCAGACTTTTCTTGTATGCAGTGTGCACAACATAATGCTTATGTATTTACGTATAACCTTTATTTACTTGAAAGTTATCAAATTAACAGTATTTGAATACTGACCAAAACTTTAATACGTCCCGCAATAAAGTATTGCGCAATGTTTACATTGAACTCCGTAAACTTCCCGAACAAAAGCCACGAAACCGAGAACGGGAACGAGTCTTCACGATGGTTGATCGGAAACCCGAAAGCGGTTCGTTGAAAATGGCAAATGTAAACAAAAACAAAAACGTGGCTTCAGAAACCCGATGTTTGTGATAAAAGGTTATGCAATTTGATACTTTAGACGGGTATATCTCTAAGTTATAAGTGTACCTTCATGCTGGGTGTGTGTATTTAGGAAATTGACGGTAATATGCCAATATAATCCCTTTAATAAACTATAAAGTGCTCTTGTCCCTTGTTTTGCAATATGATTTTTTGCGTTATAAAAGGAACCGCTTCTGCTTAATAAAATACCTAAATATTTATATTCTGAGACTGTCTCTTAGAGTATTCCCTTGGTAAGTAAACTGATATATGTCTTGCCTTCCTTTCGAGAATATAAGAATGTTAGACTTATATGTATTTACAGTTTATTTCCATATATTACAATATTCTTGATATAATTATATTTATCTTGTAAGTCATTGACACTTTCACTGATTTTATGTATTTTGTAAGTCATTGTCTAATTCATTATATTATCTCCATTTGCTACATCATGAAGATCATTTAATTATAGGGAGAATAATATTGGCGAGATATTTTCTCCTTGCCTAACTCTTATATTGCAAGGGAGGCCATTGGAAGAGATGCCATTTACTGAAACGGTTGACTTGATTTAAGAATACATGTTTTTATTAGTTTCAGGTATTTGCCATTTATATTATATCTAAGTAGTTTTGAAAATTGGGTTTATAATACTATATGTCCAATCTGGGATAATGCCGGAATCTAATATTATGTTACACAATTACACATATATATTTATCATAACGGGCAATGTGGCCTTTACATGTTCATTTAGTGTTTTGTCAATTACACTGGCTTTATTGTTTTTTAAATTCCGTACAATTTTTTTTTTACCTCATCAGCTGTGATGATACCATTAATTTCGTCATTTCCATGTTCATCATGATCAATATTAATATTTTCACGTTCGTTTTGTATATTTTCGTCATAATTGACTTGTTTAAAGTGTTCATAAAGTTCACTTAGTGGCGCTTTAACATCATCTTGTTTTTTTACTATTTAAGAGTTTGCAGTAACTTCTTGGGTTTGATTTTCCTAGGGCTTTAAGTTTAGAAATATTTTTGTTTTTAAATTCAGTATCATATTTTTTAAAGTCAATTTATACTTTTTACATTCGTTTCGCAAATTAAATCTATTGTTTTCTGTTTTACGTAGTTTATACTGATACTTGGCACTATGAAATTGTTTTTGCGCTTGTTTCATTTATTTCCAAACCATGAATTTAACTGAACATCACCGTTTGATCTTGCAATATTTTCCTGGAAATATCCAAATCTTTTCTTTGCGGAGTCTTGAAAAATATTTGAAATGTTGTATGCAATGTTGATAACTTCAGTTTGGTTAACTTCCCTTTTGTTTTTTCCAAATTACAGAGCGCAAAAAGGAACTTTTTTTTATGTCCTCTTGATCAACATTTTAATAAAATATATTACATTTTGTCTTGTCCCAAAGTATCACATTTTGTGAAGCAACATCATCATCATCAGAAGCATAAGTATCATAATAAAATTTGAGTGACAGCGACACTGGGCAATGAGCATCTGATAATAATGGACAAAAATCTAATACAGTTGACACATCAATACATAAAAACATATCTGAAGTACAAGTACAATAACATCATTGAAAGTTGTATCACCAATCTCGTCACCCTTTGTCCTGCCATTTAATAAGAAAAAATGGTTAATATGCAAAATCTCTGTAAATTTGTAACTGTAGTTGTTCATAGATTTATCACAGTTGCTTCTTTTTACTAAAACGTTACTATTTTGAAAATTACACTCATTTGCTCAAATATTTCTTCATCAACTAATATATAGTCTTTTGATAATTTACAACGTGAATTGTAATCGCCGAATATGCACAATTCACAATATTTATTTGAGGGAAACTCTTGTTGAATTTCTGTATATGGGTCACCGTTTGCATATATTGAGTTTTCAGGAGGTGTATATGTTACACCACATAATATATCATTAGTTTTTGTTAACCTGGTTGAAATTACATTTGGACACTGATTTTCTATGTTTAAAATGCATTGTATATCCATCAAGTGTAAAGGAGTCTATATCGTCCAGTTTTGTTTCTTGAAACCCAATGATATAATACTTTTTAATTAAATATTGAAACTCTGGATAGGCCTGTTCACTCATTAAACCACATACGTTTAATGGTAGTAATTTTAAATCTTTCAATTTGTCTACATTTTCACTATTCCTTCTGTCTGGAATCGAGTTCAAGTGGATTAATGCCGATGATGTGGTCGCTCACACGTGATGAACGGTAACAACTCGTTATTTATAACTGCACGATTGTTCAGAGGCAACTCTCCCTCGTGATCCTTGTGTTAACCTGTCACGACAGTCGCAGGAAGTACAATATTACCGCTGTTGAGAGTTTGGTCACTTGTGGTTGTCTGAACGTCCGTAGCAACGGTTTGCTTGGATACGTTGCTGGGGTTGCTATCAGTTTTGGTATTCACCAAAGTATTTTCGTACCCGGGCGTTTTATGTTGATCGCACAATGTTTCACTCCATATCTGATTCATCGCTATGTCCTATTTTTGCAAAAAAAGAACGCTTGCTGGCTTAGTGTTTAACGTTATTTGGCTGACAGTTTGACGTTATTTGACTTACTCCGGGCGGTAAAAGTTGAGATGATGTTTGCTAAGGCCGTTTCTAAGCATAGTTCGCGCGACTTTATAGTTTGTACATGAATCAGAATTGAATGAAGGGTGGAGTCTTTGCAATGCTCTTCGCGCGTGCGCAGTGATGATGAATATCTTTACAATTAAAAACGAACTTGATAATTAAATTATTTTGTAGGTTGTTTTAACAAATAAGAGCGACACAATTTTGAAAATTAAAGCGAATCCATTGGATGTCAAATGAGGTTAAACATTAAAGTAAATAGTCGGTCGATATATTAGTATTGGTATAGTTTTATGACCCATAGAAATATGTTGTGTTTTTTTGTTGTTGTTGTTTTTTTTTTGTTTTTGTTTTTTTTGTTTTTTTTTTAGGGGGGGGGGAGGGTTGTCGTTCAGAATATTTACGATCGTATTAATATTTCTCAAGATTTACTGTCTGAAAATCTAAAATAAAAAATAATCATTTTAAGGTAAACAAGCGGATTTAAGATATTTTTGAAAATATGAGTAAATGTCAATTCACATTTCCTTGTGTTTATTTTCAAAAAAACTAAACACCTTCTTGTGTTTTCTATCTATCGTTTCGATTTAAATATTTAAAAAGATGTTCATCAATATGTTTCGTTGTAAGAGCATATGATCACAGAAAAATACAGACTGTATGTCTTTCAGTCATGTACAAGATTTATGACCCTTTCCGAAAAAGGCATAAATGGTCTTCATACATACATTATGCAGGTTAATATTTCAAATGAAATTATATAAAAAATGTAGCGCTTGTCCTCCATTGCAGGGTGGTCAAAGGGGCTGAAATGTGTTGAAAATGGCGTTAAACCCAAGTATGTCACTTTAACTGCCGCCTATTTATGGTACTGATGTATTTACGTTTCTCGCCTATACCGTCATATTGTATTTAATTTGTAAATTGTATTGATTGAAAAGTTCGTTCTCGCTGACATGCGTTATTTTTTTACCTCATTTCAAAACTGTTTAACTGGATTATGTAACATGTTATGTTTAAAACAATGAATGGATCACGATCACAACTTCCAGTCCTTGTGCTGGGAGCGTGTTTATGTTTTGCTTTATTCTGCAGCATATATTTTACCTGAGTAAATAATGGTATTTGGGTAAGGACTAGTAAGAAATTGTCTTGTTTATACTAATTTATTTTAGTTCGATTGCGAAGAAAGCTATGAGTTCATTAAGACAGCACTCGAATCCGCTTCTAGTTTGTTTTTATAAGCGTCGGATCGAGCTAAGAATCGAATGTGCAACCTCGTGTGAGCGGCCAACACTTTATCTACTACACTTCAGCCCCGATTAATTGTCTGAATATCATTGTTTTGTAAGTCACTGTTGCAATGTATTGGCGTACTGAGAATATCAATTATAGCATTAAGTTTATATTATCTAGTTTTGTGGTGCGACAACTCGGAGAAGAGCAAGGTCGAATGCAATGAAAGGCCGTGCATTTCGACAAGCTAAGCAATGTTAACATAAACATGTGGTTTGGATTAATAGGTATGCACATGTGAGCATCTAATTATAATATGTATGTTTGGTCAAATGATCGCGTTTAAATAAAACAAAATGTTAAATAATTTTTTTATAGAATTGAACAATCAGTTCAATTATTTCTCTGTTACCAAGTATTAATGTTAAAATGTAATTGATAAAGTATTGGCCGCTCACGTTAAAGGTTGCGGGTTCCATTCCCAGCTCCACACTATGCCCCTCGTAAAACAACACTCAGTACTGATTCTACCCAGGAAATGTTGCAATAACTAAGACAATATAGTTCTCTATGTGAAAATCATGTGTAAGTAGATCAACATGTTCCGTTTTGTTTTCGTTGTATTCGTCAATGTCTTAGTAAAACCATTACATAGAATAGAATCAATGGGCTTTATTTTTCATTCGTTTAGCCGGGCACGATTAGCTCAGTCGGTTACGCGTCTGACAATCAATCAAGGGATCGTGAGTTCGAATTTTCATCCGGCGACAATCTCCGTGATGATTGATATACGATATTCTGTCTCATTACCAGTCATCTCTCACCGCTGATTCAAGTGGGGTGTGTTCGAGTAGTAGTTAACCTTTTAGTATCCCAGTAAACAGTGGTTATGTTAACTGATCGTCTGTTATCCCTCGATGGCATTAAAATATGCTAAATATTCAATTAATCAACTATCATTTGTTTATAGGTAGATCACGAGTTTTGTATTATAACATTCCAGAAAACATAGCATAATAGTATTTTAGCAGGAGCATATAAAATGAATATGCAGTTATCTTATTTAACTAACAAAACGTATACAAATATTAGATTGAAGTTTCATGTGTGGCAACATTGCACTGTCACCAGGCATGATTTTACACCATAAAGAAAATATATGTTTGGAATCCTTGAGCAAGACAAGATATCTACTTAGCAAAAAAATCCAGCTTGTCTTGTTTAAAAATCGAGATTTTTTTTTGTAAAAAAAGCAACAGGAACATATAAATTTATGTTTTATTTGACAGGCTGCAAATTTAACTCTGATACGGACTACTTGGATTTTTCCTTCAGATAATGGTCCAAAACATTACAATCGAAGCCTTAATAATATTTTTTGTTGTTTAATTAAAAGATTAATTAAATACTAGAGTATTTGCATTCCCTACAAAGTTTATAAGATTGGGCAAGCATAAATTAACTGTCAGAGTCTCGCCTCGTTACGTTTGCTTAGCCTCATCTAATACACTTTGTTGATAAAGGCACTTGCCCAGTATTCTCTATTGATTTCACATATCAAATATTTTATATACATATGAACGTATAAACACCTCTACTATCGGAAACTTCACATGAGCGTGATACGAGGGGTATTCAAAATGTTTTGAAACTAACACGTTCACGTAGAAATTATTACAGGTATGCCCACCAAGTTTTCGTGAATTTGTAGGTCGTTTCAATAGTCATGTACACCAAAAATTTCAACATATATCGCAAAGTTATAAGTGTTTAAACACTAGTATACACTGACACCATTTTTGTTAAGCATGAAGCTTACAGAAAAGAAAGAAATTTGATAATTATATAAGACGCGTAGTGCTTTGAATATATCAGGTTAATATTTTCTGTAAGAAGTTAAAAATGTTTATGGTTATTCTGTTTCTTCCAAAGTAATTGTTTATAGATGGGTAAACGTATTCAATAAGTGAGAATCTAGAGCCAAACACCTAGTTCGTGCAGGGCGCCCCAAAACTTTTTCTTCTAGGAATATTGCTGCTGTAGAAGTCATGGTATCTGACTTTCGCGCTATACAGTTTCTCAGATAGCGGAATCATTTGGGTATTTCATTGGGAAGTGTTCACGAAATTTTGACAAAAAACTTACAATTATTAAAAATATGTGCACGATGGGTATCCCATCGTCTGACCAAAAAGCAAAAGGACAAACGGGTTAAATGTTGCAGACGTGTTAGAAAGTGTACAAAATGGAGATGAAAGAAGACGAAATGAGCTCCTCACAGGTGATGAAACGTGTATCTATTTTTACGAGCTTCAAAGACGGTTTAATAATAAACAACGGCTAAGGAAAGGACAGGAAATATCGATTTTAGTAAAACTCAGAGTTCTAAACGTGTTTTATACACGATTTTCTTTCATTCCAAAGGTCCTGTTGTGCAAATACTAAGTGCACCTGGCAGATTTGTTACTAGAAAGTTTTATAGAGATAGGGTATGAAAATCAGTGAAAAAATATTACATTAAACTACCAACGAACGGGTGTGAGGGGTATCTGTCTTATCCATAACAATGTATCCGCACACAAGAGCAATATTGTGCAGCAGTTTCTGCGGGACCAACAAGTCAAACAACTGCAGCACCCTCCATACTCGGCAGGCCCGAGTCTCTGTGACTTCTGTACTGAAAAAGATGCTTGCTGGGCGTCGCTACAACTCCAGAAGTGCTCTTGGCACTTTTTGGACTTAGACACCAAGGTTAAACTTTGCGTTTAGTTGCGTTTAAGTTAAGATGTCTATGCAACCACTCTTTGGATGTGAATGAAACTTCACATGTGTGTTCACCATCATCAATGGAACACACAGAGACAAGAACTATAACTTTGGATTGGTGGCGAGTTTTATCCCATCGGCGAGCTTTGTTGTCTTCTGACAACCCTTGTTATTAACTAGTGGTGTCCCGCCAGTTTTGAAAATATAAGTAAAACATCTTTAAAAACGGACATTTACTTTTCCTTGTTGCTTTTTTATCGTATCGATAACAACCTATTGAATTAAAAACAATTATATATTTTGTAACATCTATAAATGACCACAAACTTTCGAAGAAGGATGCCTTTCCTTTACAAAAGTAACGCCCCTTTTCCAAAATAAACACGACCTCAATTGTCTTCATATATAAGAATATAATAATTGCATATTTACATCATTTAGGTTAATAATAAAAAAAGTATTTAATATCAAAATATCCGCGGGTGCCTTTAACTGTCGCGTTGTCTATTCACGCTGCTCACTCATATCGTTATCTTGTATCCAGTTGTCAAGTTGATGTGACGTCATGGAAGTCGTGATTTGACTATGATAATACTAACACGGCTGTTTTGACTCGACATTTGGCTATCTCTGACACGTTTTTAGTTATTTTTAGTTGTTGTTTATAATCTCATTTTGCAAACTGGATTACATCACATGCATTTTAAGTCTCCAATAATGAAAGGAGCGCGACTTTCAATACTGGTTTTTGTAGCATGTTTGTGTTTTGTTTTATTCTACACCATATTTTTTACTGGAGTAAAAGTCATCAATGACGTTGAGGTAAGACATTTTCTGAATATCCTTAAATTGTGTAAGTCACTAGTACAATTTATATATCTATACATATTGTAAAATATCATTCAAACGTCAAAGGCCGTTCCTATGTGTTAAGTTTATTTCCAGGGTAGGGTGTAAAAGGGGGTTGTCCCATTCGTACTTGCGAGATGTTTTTCTTTAGGACTCACACCACTATTATCTTCCTTGAGTACTACGGACCTACAGATGAAGGAGGTAGAAATAAAACTTTAGTTCTCTTTTTTTTCTTTTTTCAGGGCTTTGTACTGCAGTATTTTGTTTTTTGCTAGCATGAGTTAAATGGTCAGTATTTTAGAAATCACCACTAAAAAATTTGATGCTGATACCAGCTTTCTGGACAATTCTGTGTCATTTCAGAATTGTTGGTTCGAACCGCATCTAGGGCGAATAGTTGACATATCGTTACTCTGGAAATTGATAGGTCTCACAAAAGCATTGAATTTAAAAAAAAAAAACCTGGTCAAGGTATACTTTTTTTTCTTTATAATTGTATATCTTGAACCAATGAAGAATTTGAGCCCAGATACATGCTGCAGAATTTAATTTTCACTCTGTTTTGGACATAAATGTTACAATGGAGCCCTATGGGAAATGTAATAGTGGTGTGAGACGTTAACAGAAACTGACAGATCTGCATGTTGCAGTGTTGAGGAATGCTGATTTCTTTAAATAGAAGGTATTAAACTATAATTTGACCAAACTTTGTATATGTCAGTTTCTTGATATTCATGTTATTCATGTATGATTGAGTATTTTGTTAAATGTGGAAACAAAAAGAGAGATACATCACGTCTAATGCATGGCAGAATGTTGGTTTACTCTGTAGATGGTCATTTTGGTGTTTCCTTGCCCTAAGTTTAGGTTTATGAGCAGTGTCCAGTCTCATATTTCATGAACACCTGTCCTCATAGACAGATCCCATTTGTGACACTCTCTCCATCATGTGTGGTTTTGCCATATTTCTGTAGTACTCCCAACCCTTATTTCAGATTGAAGTATCTGCAAGATCACACTGAATTCCAGTGGGCATGCTTATTGCTCAGATTGTAAATTTTAAGCTGATATTTACATTAATTTATTACCCCACCCACTTATTTCTGAATACAAAAATAGAATTGTTTGCAAAATGAAATAAATTGCATACCTACAGTGGAACAGGAGTTTGTACTAATATTTAATGTTTAATTATGAAAAGGCAGTAGTTACAATCTTGCCACGCGGCCAGTTTACGGTTAACTTCGGTTGTTTTCGGTTGTTGTAGCATTTAATTCTGCGTCGAATCATTGAATTTGGCGAAGTTTTTGCTTGTACTCCATTTTATCGAAAATGCTATAGATATGCATAATTTTACATTGAATGTCATGTATGCATTATCTATTGAGCCTGTGTTGCCCTGCTTATATTGGAATTGATGTGTAGACAGGGTAATGGAGTACTTTAGCATGAAAATAGCTTGAATTGTTTGCTTGTGCTGATGCCATATCATTCTGATATTGAAATTTTATCTAAAATATGTTAAGTTTAATAAGTTTTGTTCCACAATATCATTTTTTTTTTGTAATCAAGATGTCTGTTTTTCTTCCAATTTTCAGACACCTTTTCATTTTACCATGTAGTTGTGAAAGTTTCAGACCTTTTTAGATACAATTGATCAAGTTATAATGAAATTTAGACTGTAGGGTTGTGAATTCTTGCTTTTTTACATGAAATGGAAGCATTTTGACTGAAACCATGTGTCACTAAAACTTATTTTATTTCAGAACTAGTTCAGATATGGGGATGCATTTAGCTTTATTGAACTTGTATCGAGTATTGTTACATAATATGAAAATTTAGAATCTTAAATTTAAAAAAAAAGTCTTCTTCAGGACTCACACCACTATTATCTCCCTTGAGTACTCCGGACCTGCAGATGAAGGAGGTAGAAATAAAACTTTAGTTCTCTTTTTCTTCTTTTTTCAGGGCTTTGTACTGCAGTGTTTTGTTTTTTGCTAGCATGAGTTAAATGGTCAGTATTTTAGAAATCACCACTAAAAAATTTGATGCTGATACCAGCTTTCTGGACAATTCTGTGTCATTTCAGAATTGTTGGTTCGAACCGCATCTAGGGCGAATAGTTGACATATCGTTACTCTGGAAATTGATAGGTCTCACAAAAGCATTGAATTTAAAAAAAAACCCAACCTGGTCAAGGTATACTTTTTTTTCTTTATAATTGCATATCTTGAACCAATGAAGAATTTGAGCCCAGACACATGCTGCAGAATTTAATTTTCACTCTGTTTTGGACATAAATGTTACAATGGAGCCCTATTGGAAATATAATAGTGGTGTGAGACGTTAACAGAAACTGACAGATCTGCATGTTGCAGTGTTGAGGAATGCTGATTTCTTTAAATAGAAGGTATTAAACTATAATTTGGACATGAATATGAATAGTTGAACACAATCTGAGTTTTTAAACATTTCAATATAACTGATGGTGCAGATTTGCATTTTTTTTTTCATGCATTTATGATAGAGATTACACACATTGACCAAACTTTGTATATGTCAGTTTCTTGATATTCATGTTATTCATGTATGATTGAGTATTTTGTTAAATGTGGAAACAAAAAGAGAGATACATCATGTCTAATGCATGGCAGAATGCTGGTTTACTCTGTAGATGGTCATTTTGGTGTTTCCTTGCCCTAAGTTTAGGTTTATGAGCAGTGTCCAGTCTCATATTTCATGAACACCTGTCCTCATAGACAGATCCCATTTGTGACACTCTCTCCATCATGTGTGGTTTTGCCATATTTCTGTAGTACTCCCAATCCTTATTTCAGATTGAAGTATCTGCAAGATCACACTGAATTCCAGTGGGCATGCTTATTGCTCAGATTGTAAATTTTAAGCTGATATTTAACATTAATTTATTACCCCACCCACTTATTTCTGAATACAAAAAATAGAATTGTTTGCAAAATGAAATAAATTGCATATCTACAGTGGAACGGGAGTTTGTACTAATATTTAATGTTTAATTATGAAAAGGCAGTAGTTGCAATCTTGCCACGCGGCCAGTTTACGGTTAACTTCGGTTGTTTTCGGTTGTCGTCGCATTTAATTCTGCGTCGAATCATTGAATTTGGCGAAGTTTTTGCTTGTACTCCATTTTATCGAAAATGCTATAGATATGCATAATTTTACATTGAATGTCATGTATGCATTATCTATTGAGCCTGTGTTGCCCTGCTTATATTGGAATTGATGTGTAGACAGGGTAATGGAGTACTTTAGCATGAAAATAGCTTGAATTGTTTGCTTGTGCTGATGCCATATCATTCTGATATTGAAATTTTATCTAAAATATGTTAAGTTTAATAAGTTTTGTTCCACAATATCATTTTTTTTTTGTAATCAAGATGTCTGTTTTTCTTCCAATTTTCAGACACCTTTTCATTTTACCATGTAGTTGTGAAAGTTTCAGACCTTTTTAGATACAATTGATCAAGTTATAATGAAATTTAGACTGTAGGGTTGTGAATTCTTGCTTTTTTACATGAAATGGCAGCATTTTGACTGAAACCATGTGTCACTAAAACTTATTTTATTTCAGAACTAGTTCAGATATGGGGATGCATTTAGCTTTATTGAACTTGTATCGAGTATTGTTACATAATATGAAAATTTAGAATCTTAAATTTAAAAAAAAAGTCTTCTTCAGGACTCACACCACTATTATCTCCCTTGAGTACTTCGGACCTACAGATGAAGGAAGTAGAAATAAAACTTTAGTTCTCTTTTTCTTCTTTTTTCAGGGCTTTGTACTGCAGTGTTTTGTTTTTTGCTAGCATGAGTTAAATGGTCAGTATTTTAGAAATCACCACTAAAAAATTTGATATGATACCAGCTTTCTGGACAATTCTGTGTCATTTCAGAATTGTTGGTTCGAACCGCATCTAGGGCGAATAGTTGACATATCGTTACTCTGGAAATTGATAGGTCTCACAAAAGCATTGAATTTAAAAAAAAAAACAACCTGGTCAAGGTATACTTTTTTTTTCTTTATAATTGCATATCTTGAACCAATGAAGAATTTGAGCCCAGACACATGCTGCAGAATTTAATTTTTCACTCTGTTTTGGACATAAATGTTACAATGGAGCCCTATGGGAAATGTAATAGTGGTGTGAGACGTTAAATGGAACTGCAAATAAGTAGTTTTTAAGCGACTCCGTCACGGAAGTGTTTCACATTGGCCGACATTCGGCTTCATTTTTTTATTGTAATTTTCGCATTTTAACCAGATTTTATTTTCCACACCAAACTCTTAAATAATACGCCCGGGCGTATAGGAGTATGCCAACTGGATAATATACGCCCGGGCGTATAGGAGTGCCAACTGGGTAATATACGCCAGGGCGTATAGCAGTATGTCAACTGGGTAATATACGCCCGGGCGTATAGCAGTATGCCAACTGGGCATGGTCTAGTTTCATGATGTGACGACAGGGTAAAGAGCTATGCCGGTTGATATGAAAAGCCGTTCATGTCAAAACCAGTGACTGGAAAACTCATGGGCCATAGTCCCATAAAATTTTAAAATGTTTTCAGAAATTGTTCCAGCAATTTTTGAAAACGTTTCATTATGAACAAGTCTATGGTAATCAGATGCTCAACATATTTTTATATACAGTTTACGCAAGTCCCGTACTGAGCCTGGCAGCTAAATAAGTGTAAATATGGTTAAAGCACAAAAGCAAACTGATTTCGCGCCGTTTCCAAATCCATGTGACTGTGATCTTTTCCGAACCATCTCTATTTTGAACTATCAAATTCTTGTTCAAAGTGGCTACAATGATATAATTATAGCTTTTGAGTAGTTTTATGTTTCAAAAATGTCACAGATATTTTTTAAATACACATAATTTTGTTGAAGGATTGGACATTGTCCCCGGGTTCATTTGAACTGAAAAAGGGTACATATGTGTTAACCTCAAAACATAGGGACAAACTCTACATTGTAGCGTAAAATTTGGTGGTCAAAACTATACATTAAAACCAATCATAGGAGTCGAAACTGTACATTCAAACAAATTAAATAGGTCTCAAACCTCAACATTTTATCTAAACTTTTTCATTTCATTAGCATAAGCTCGCTCCTAGGCAGGAAGGGATTGAACAAGGGGTCAAAAGTCACAATTATGTGTTAAGACCGTTTTGCCTAAAATTGTATTTTATTTATATGCATAATACTATATCTAATTGAATTTGTACATCTTATATGTCTTTATGTGGCAATTAAATGTTTAAAGCTTCATTAAACTTCCGAGATGCACACTTTTTGATAATAACAAAAATGATTGTAATTAAATGTGTTTATAATATTGCTAAAACCATTCGTGTAGACCCCTTATCTGACTGTTTTTAAAATAGCGAGAAAATAAATAACTTCGATCGAAATGTGTATTTCTAAACGGGCAGACCGAACTTTTAACTTTTGTTTACTTTTTCAAATGAATACTGCAGTGGTAGCGTGCGGATTTAGACCGTTAGATAAGGGGTTCATTAACAAGATTGTAAAAGTTATGGCTTCACTAATATTATGTATCGTTATTGGGTTTTTCTTGTTTTAAAAAAAATATATTGATATCTGCAATAAATCTGTATCAAATGCAGTACGCATTTTATTAGTTATACGCACTGAAAAACAATGAGTACTAAATACTAGTTTAATCTAGTAACTCTTGCTCAGGATCCTCCTTTGCATATACCCGTTATGCTATCGCACACGCTATTACGTAACAAATCTCTTTCTCGTAGTCAATATTGAGAGGCTACCAAGAGTGGTTTGTTTAGTACAGTTATTAAAAAAGTAATTTTATGTTTAATTTTATATGAACGATTCGTCGCTTACGTGCAACCAATGAGTTCGTGGACTCCAGTTCATTAATGCACTGAGGGGAATAAAGTGGATGTTCTTAAAAACTATCTAACCGCACCGCAAGCGACCGACGCGTTTCCGAACAAGCTTCCTAACTTCCCGTTTTCTGCCGAAGGTGTTAATCGGAAAGAAACGAACATTGATCTGTAAACAAAATCCGTTCTTAATTATGCACTAATAATGTGCTTTTTATTTATTTGTTCGTTTGCAAGGTCTGTCAGCGATCTAATAAACATGTATTCTATCATCAGGAAGAGTAACACTGATTTAAATTAAAACTAAAAACGACCGTTTCGGAAGTTTAATGAGCCTTTAAACTATACGTACTACTTAAACGGGCTATCTATTTTATAACGTAATTTAAATGTTATCATATACAAATATCTTTGTTCCGCAAATAAACATGTTACATTATAATCTAGACAAATACATGGACTATTGATATAGTGAGAACATGAACATTTGAACATATTAGTTGTAATACCTATCAAATCAACATACAATGTAATTCAAATTTACCAAGAAGCTCAAAAATAACTTCATTATGTTTTTATTAACTTTTTTTTTTTTTTGCGGGGTGAGGTGGGGTATACATTGCTTTCAGTTTACATTAGGTGGTGTATCTTAAGCTGAAAGCAAAATAAATAGATTTCGAGTACGTTTTGCTTAGGGTCATCCGTGGCCGAGCGGTTCCTGGCGCCGTCTCAAGATCACTTACCTATCAACGCCAAGTTTGGGCCGTGCCCGATAAGCTCAGTCGGTAACGCGTCTGATTATCAAACCAGGGGTCATGAGTTCGAATCCCCGCCCAGCACTCTCCGTTATTATTGATATACAACATTGTGTCTCATTATCATTCGTCTCTTACCGCTGATTCAAGTGGGAAAGTTATCAGTTACTTGCGGTGTTCTCGAGTACTGGTTAACGTTCCAGGATCGTTAGTTAACCCTCGATGACATAACAATGAAACACTAAATACGCAATCAATCGTATGTTCGGGTCCCGCTTGGTCCAAAAACTTCATGTGAGAAAATTTACCAGTTATTTGCGGAAGGTCGGTGGTTCTACTCGAATTCTTTCGAGGGTCTCCCTCCACCAACAAAACTGGATATGCCTTGTAACTTGAATTGTGTTGAGAATGGCGTTAAACTCCATTCAAAAAGATAGAAATGCTTAAACGTGATCAAGTTAAAGACCGAGATTTTTACATCTGTCGGCGGTCGCTTATCTATTGTAAACATAAACAAGTGGTTTGGATTAATTGTTGCGGGTATGTTAAATATTGATTTATGAGAGACAAGGTGAATGGTCAGTGTAATATTATATGATAGCTTTGAATCTACGACCTTAGCAGTGGGAGAGGTAAGTAATCTTGAGACGGCGCCTTAGACCCATAGCATCGAGGACCCGTACACGATTACAGTATATCTTGAAATGATTATACACGTGTACGTCACACATGTTTAATAATACGAAGGAGTTGTATATTGCACATGTGCTTTCTAACGTTGATGAACGTATATCTTTGGAATTGTTGAAACATGTTTATCACTAATGGAATTTAGGACACAAACGTACGAATACCTATCGTTATATTTGAACGCAAATATATGCTTATTGAAAGGTGGGGGATTTAAAGGCTAATATTCGCGAAAAAACGGGAGATACTTATTTTGGTCTGTTCCTCCGTCTGTCTGTCCGTGACACTTTCGTTTCCGTGCAATAACTTAAGAATGTCTGAATTAAACTTTTATAAATTGTATTACAATGTTTATAATGACAAGGCACAGGCTAAGTTCGATTTTAGGGGTCGTGGCATTTGTCGTTCTACAATTATGCCCCTTTAATTTGTGAAAATCGTACTTAATGGGGTTTCCGTGCAATAACTTAAGAATACCTGTGTCAAATCTTTTGAAAAAAGCTGGGGGACATAAATTCATTGAATCTGCTTGCTTGGCGCATGGGTAGTATAAAATCTAAAGGAAATTGTCGGGACACAATCAAGTACAGATATTTCAAGCATTCCAATGAAACTAATTTTTTGATTGACATGACCATTTATTCACTTGATGTTATTGAATGTAATGATAACACAAATTAATAGCTAACTCTATTATATTTTATTCTTTCTAAACATATGCCTATGAAAAAAGTTAAAAATGACAATCAACCGTTTGGTTTACGAATGAGATTAAGGAAGCAATAAGAACGAAGGATAAATAACACAAAAACGAATAACTTGATGAATACAATCAAATAAAAGCATTACGCATCAAATCAATCATCAAAGATGTCCTATATGCATCATGACGATAATTATATGATTTTCAGAATAAGCGTAAAATATTTGTGTGCCCCTTTAAACATATTTGAAACTGACAAGACAATAGTGCATGCCGTTAATAGCCGCAGGTCACTGTTGTCTGTCGGAACAGCTGTGTGGCTATTGTTTGCCACATTTAATGATTGTCTGTCGTCTTTTAACTACTGCATGAGGTATTCATAATGACGAATATTAATGGGTTGTCATTAGTTTGTAGTGCAAACTTAGGTCAATGTACATGTGACATATTTGATGTATGTACGATCATGAATATGCAGTTCACAATATTCGGCATATTTGTAGAAGTTAGTTCGCTTTTCATATTTCGAATAATGTGACTCCAATATTGGAAGAGATTCAGATTTTTCGTTACATATCACCGTATAAGCATATGGTTCTAAAACGAATAATGTTTCTTTTTATAAAAACTGGTGTTGCGTCAATGTTGACAATATTGAGTACACATCTTCGAAACACATTGATATTTCCTTTGTATTTCTTCTATCAAACTGATAAATCTAATGCAACTTTACACGTGTTTCTTATATGAGATTAAAACAAATGTCTTCTTACCAGAGTTGCGCCCCTTTCCAAATATGTACATGCATACATACTGGTGTATTTTAATTTTATTAAAGCATCATGTGTAGATGTACCATTTCAGAAATAGTGAAACGGTATTGAAGATGGTATAGGTTATTCGTTATTAGTGTTTGTGCTTAAGGTATGTGGATATTCCGCTTACCAAGTTTCAGAGGGATAGCCAGCGTCGCTTAGTAGCAACATACAAAAAGTTATTCTTAGAAAATGGGTGTTCTATTGTTGTGAATAATCGCAAGCTGTGTCATGTCATTGTCAAGACATTTTAGATTATGCATGTGGCATATTTTATAATTATACACAACTAAAATGCGTCAGCAGAGAAATAGTCTAGACTTCTTTTTTTAGCACTGGCGCTGTGTATTATTTGTTATCTGCATTTTATAATCTTAAGTTATACAGCACAACTAATGACACTGGCTATACTGTAAAAGCAGAAATTTTAGCGAGTGTTTATTTTTTCGCTATATTCGCGACCTCAATCGACTCGCGAACATTAATGCTCGCGTAAACTCTCCCCGCTATCATAATACAATCAAGAAAAACTCGTAACATTACAACAATCGTTCTACAGATCTAATACGAAACGGCCATGGTTACACCAATCGGATATGCATTGTTACTGCTACAGCGTATACAATTTATTTCTTTGAAACATGCTTTTCATCAAATGAAGAACAAATAAAAATGGAAACGCGCCGTAGGCTGGAGTGTCTTATAATTGAGATGAGTATATCAGAATGTCAAATACGTTCCTGCAGGTCGTTATAAACCACAGAGCCGGACCTAGAAGTATCAGTGTCAAAGGTGTTCAAAAGGCCATTTTAAATTAATTGCTAGATTATCATCAATTTGTTTTTTGTTAGTTAATTTTCTTATGAAAATAAAAAGGGTCGGGCTAGGGGGGCGGCGGGGATGATACGCTAGCAATTAATTAATTTTAGCCATACTGATTCAAAATTTCAGATTTAAAGCCAATTCTCTTTGCTAGGGGTGCATTATTCAGTTTTTATTTAAATGGGTTGCCTTTATTTTGAACGTTTTGCATATCGTAGGATGGCATTTATATATAAATGTTTTACCATGTAAACCGAATTGTGTACTTTTTCTATATTTTTTTATCTAACCGGTCGTAATTTGAATCAATTCAATCTGCCATGAGGCCATCAATATACACATGACATGTTCCGTATTACTGAATGACCGGGGTTGTGCGTCCGTCTGGCTTACAGGTTATCTAGTGTTTGTCGTGTTTATTTCAATCCTTAATACAAACAGACCGAGTGAAAGACTAACCGTCTTTCTTATACAGCTGTACACAAACAAGACCGAGTGAATGAGGATAACCGTCGTTCTTGTACTGCTTACACAAACAAGACCGAGTGAATGACGATAACCGTCGTTCTTGTACTGCTTACACAAACAAGACCGAGTGAATGGCGATAACCGTCGTTCTTGTACTGCTGTATACAAAAAAGGCAGAGTGAATGACGATAACCGTCTTTCTTGTACAGCTTTATACAAACAAAGCCGCGTGAATGACGATAACCGTCGTTTTTGTTCAGCTTTATACAAACAAGGCCGAGTACAGCTGTACACAAACAAGACTGAGTGAATGGCGATAACCTGTACAGCTGTATCACAAACAAGCCGCGTGAATGACGATAACCGTCGTTTTTGTTCAGCTTTATACAAACAAGGCCGAGTACAGCTGTACACAAACAAGACTGAGTGAATGGCGATAACCGTCTTTCTTGTACAGCTGTACACAAACAAGACTGAGTGAACGACGATAACCGTCCTTGTACAGCTGTATACAAACAAGGCAGAGTGAATGACGATAACCGTCCTTCTTGTACAGCTATATACAAACAAGGCAGAGTGAATGACGATAACCGTCCTTGTACAGCTGTATACAAACAAGGCAGAGTGAATAATGATAACCGTCCTTCTTGTACTGCTGTATACAAACAGCCGCGAAAATGACGATAACCGTCCTTTTACAGCTGTATACAAACAAGGCCGAGTGAATGACGATTTGGACTTGCACGAAGTTGCCTTGTTACTTTGGAAGGACGGTGGTTCTGTCCAATTCAGATTCCTGTGCATCTTGGGTATTCCTCCATCAGTAAACAAAAGCGCCGATTATTATAAAAATATAGCTGATTTCTTACTTGAAGCGAATGATTTGATAAGTTCTTAATTGTATACGATGTTTAATATTATCTATGACTCGGGTATTTACTTCGAGGCTTCGTGTAACGATGTAATTGTCCCCATTCATAAAAAGGAGGTGTTGGTAATCCTTCTAATTATCGCGGTATAATATTAGTAAATACCATTGGTAGGTATTGTCTCTCACCGAATAAATAGTTGGTGTGAAACAGCATGTTTTTAATGACGCACAATTTGGTTTTCGTGATAAACGCTCTATCACAGATGCAGTATTTATTTTACATTTTTTTATACAAAAGGTATTATCTGCTTATTCTAAATTATGGTGTGTATTCATTGACTATGAAAAAGCGTTTGACATTGTCATAAGAGATGCCCTCTGGGAGAAATTACTTCAATCTGGTATTAGCTGTAAAATGGTACATATGATAAAATCTATATATAACAATGTTGAATCATGTGTTAAACTTTCATCGAATATGGATTTGTTGAGAGTTCTTCAACGTCACATTGGGCTTGAAGCAAGGAGAGCCACTGTCGCCCATTTTGTTTATTAATGATATTGTCGTTAACATCAATTTTGAGGCACTAACTGATAATGACCTAAATATGTTGGCAAAATATCTTATCCTTTTCGCCGACGATATTGTGTTATTTACAACGCCCCCAGACAGCAGCCACTACAGACTCAGTTTACCAGTATTTACCAATACTCACATAAATGGGGTTTGAAAATAAATGTAAATAAAACTGAAGTAGGTGTTTTCGAAAAAAGGAAAACAAATCATAATGTGGATTTTTTTATAAATAGCGAAAAAATAGAAATGGAAGATAAAAATTTTGGTTAAAGTTAGTGATGTTAACTAGCCTATATCCATCATTTATATTAACCAATGTAATAATATAAATGAGAGTTGTTTGGCAAATCGGATTAGAACTATTATTGACACTCTTGGTTATTCGAATTATTTAACGAATTTCGGACCAATGCCAACTATTTCCATTTACATGTACTTAAAAGGCGATTACGAGACCAGTTTGTTCAAGAATGGAGTATGAGTATACATAACTCACCTTAACTTGATTATTACGAATAATCTAAAAACATATTTTGCTACGAAGACTTTTTTGACAAATTTAAAAATGATTCGTTACGAAAGCAATATACGTGCGCAGAATTAAATTCACATTCTCTTGAAATTGAGACCGGACGATAAAATGGTATTGATCGTTCTAATAGAATATGTAAACTTTGCAACCAGAATGTTATCATTACTTGCTGTGTTGCACTAAATACATCAAAGTTCGTACTAAATAATTAGGCCGCATGGCTTGGCCTACACTCAATATATTTACAGATATCATGTTGTCTAAGAATGAAAAAAAAATGTTCAAAGTTTTAAAATGTATTCAAGAAACTCTTGTTATAAGAGAAACTACCCTTAAAAGTATGATTCTTTGGCAGGATTAATTTACATATGATGTATTGTTATTTGTGTAACGTTTGTTTTATATGTTTGTTACAATATGTATTGCCTTTGTCATATTTCTTTGTAAAACTTTGTAAATGACCAAACGCAAAATTTACCGATTGCTGAATAAACTTGAAACTTGAGTAAAAGTAGATGCAGTAGTTGTAATGTGTTATAAATGTCCGGCTACGTTTTTAATCGGAATACCGTTCGGCCATTTCCGCCTACGTACGAAATAAATTTATCGCGGACGTGGCCGAGCGATGTTTCTACTGTACGTTTTAGTGACCCAAACGTTTTTACTGATATTTCGTTACATACCTTGGTCGGGCTAATGTTCCAGATGTATAACATCAATATACCCATTATAACATACCGGCGTTGTGTGTGTTTTGCAACATTGTCTTTTGTGTGTGTGCATCGTTTTGCCAGATTTTGTTTTTACAATCTTTATCAGTTATTTTAAGGATGTAGGAGCATAGCACGGCAAATATTTCTTTTAAGAACGGCCTTAAATTGATACATTTTATCACACGGGTACACGCAATGCAGCCCTAGCATATGAATCTTGGTCCTTACTAAAAATGGCGTTAAGTTACATTTTAATGTTTTATTTTTACTAAATTCCTTTGCAATAAGCCATGAGAACATAACCTGCATGACCTTTGGTATACCAATTATATACGTCCTTTAAGTGTCCATATAGTGAACAATAAAGAGTTTTATGGTTTTCTGCAGTATTTTCAATGAAGGTTGTAAGAAATGTCTCGTCCAACAGGAAAGCTGGAACGTAGTACAGTGGATATAGTGTGCTCACGCTTGTGGCCATTTGTTTGATCCGAAACTCGACTCATTGGACGTTCAAAATTAACACTTAAACTGGTTTTACCTTGAATATGTACTGGACAGCGATTCATACAAGTTCCGAGTATGTATCGAGCATAAATTCATTAATATAAACTAACAGGAGACGTAAACGTCAACGGAAAGAGACGCCACAACAATATTAACATGATGATATATACAATAATCACAATAAGACATGTACACACAACCAGTGCCACCACTTTAGAATGGTCCGCCATTCTTAGTTTGACAATGTCGCCGGAGTTTCTTACAAAATGAATATAAATTGTGTATCTATTCAGTTAATTTTTTTGGGGGTCGAACTTTGGTCACTCCCCAAAGCATGCGTGTTTTCTTAATTTATGAGAAACATCCTCTCTTTTATTTGATTCTTGATATTTGCATTGTGTTTAATGTCAGCATAACATTTTAAACAATTAAGAATATGAGGTTTGATCTGTAAACTGTTTACGATTTTCACATTATCATTCATCTACCACCGCGGACTTGTCATACACGAATCAACGAAAGACGTCTTTTTAAGATATTTAACATATTTACCCCAATTTTCAAACTAAAAACGAAATTAAAGGTTGCATACATACTAGTGTACAGTCCAACCTGTGTAAGCGGCCATCTCTATTAAGCAACCAATTGTTTTAAGCAGCCACATTTACTTATTCCCATGTATATGCTTTAAGAGCAAATTAACCTGTATTAAGCAACAACCTGTCTTAAAGTGCCACTTTTGCTCCTTCCATTGGCTGGCTGCTTTCATATATTTACTTATCATGTAAGTATAGAATTTTTAGAAATAGTGTTATCTGAAAAACTATCAAAATTGCCGACTGTCCCTTTAAACATTTCTTATCGTTTTAACCTTGAATGAACACAAGCTTAGGCATACATAAACATTGTACTTAAGATAACTGGTCGGCTAGCGGAAGTTTGTTTCCATTGATATGAGAAGGTAATGGTATGTTTGTCAATAAAGCATGTATGTGTTGGTATACTGATATGATTAACAATCAATGTAAGCAATGATATCATTGTCAAAACAGACCGATTACATGCTTTTCTACCGTTACTTAAAGGGGCACATGACACTTTTGTTAAATGTTCACATAGAACTATTTCGGAAATTCACACGAAGCAGACATGAAGCTAAAACAAGCCCAGTATGTTAAATGTTCACATAGAACTATTTCAGAAATTCGCACAAAGCAGACATGAAGCTAAAACAAGCCCAGTATGTGTGCCGATTCTAAGTTTGTTAAATGTTCGCATAGAACTATTTCGGAAATTCGCACAAAGCAGACATGAAGCTAAAACAAGCCCAGTATGTGTGCCGATTCTAAGTATGTTAAATGTTCACATAGAACTATTTCGGAAATTCACACAAAGCAGACATGAAGCTAAAACAAGCCCAGTATGTGTGCCGATTCTAAGTTTGTTAAATGTTCACATAGAACTATTTCGGAAATTCGCACAAAGCAGACATAAAGCTAAAACAAGCCCAGTATGTGTGCCGATTCTAAGTATGTTAAATGTTCACATAGAACTATTTTGGAAATTCGCACAAAGCAGACATGAAGCTAAAACAAGCCCAGTATGTGTGCCGATTCTAAGTATGTTAAATGTTCACATAGAACTATTTCGGAAACTTCGCACAAAGCAGACATGAAGCTAAAACAACCCAGTATGTGTACCGATTCTAAGTTTGTTAAATGTTCACATAGAACTATTTCGGAAACTCGCACAAAGCAGACATGAAGCTAAAACAAGCCCAGTATGTGTACCGATTCTAAGTTTGTTAAATGTTCACATAGAACTATTTCGGAAACTCGCACAAAGCAGACATGAAGCTAAAACAAGCCCAGTATGTGTACCGATTCTAAGTTTGTTAAATGTTCACATAGAACTATTTCGGAAACTCGCACAAAGCAGACATGAAGCTAAAACAAGCCCAGTATGTGTAGCCGATTCTAAGTTTGTTAATGTTCACATAGAACTATTTCGGAAATTCGCACAAAGAACAAGCCCCAGTATGTGTACCGATTCTAAGTTTGTTAAATGTTCACATAGAACTATTTCGGAAACTCGCACAAAGCAGACATGAAGCTAAAACAAGCCCAGTATGTGTGCCGATTCTAAGTTTGTTAAATGTTCACATAGAACTATTTCGGAAATTCGCACAAAGCAGACATGAAGATAAAACAAGCCCAGTATGTCTGCCGATTCTAAGTTTGTTAAATGTTCACATAGAACTATTTCGGAAATTCGCACAAAGCAGACATGAAGATAAAACAAGCCCAGTATGTGTGCCGATTCTAAGTTTGTTAAATGTTCACATAGAACTATTTCGGAAACTCGCACAAAGCAGACATGAAGCTAAAACAACCCCAGTATGTGTACCGATTCTAAGTTTGTTAAATGTTCACATAGAACTATTTCGGAAACTCGCACAAAGCAGACATGAAGCTAAAACAAGTCCAGTATGTGTACCGATTCTAAGTTTGTTAAATGTTCACATAGAACTATTTCGGAAACTCGCACAAAGCAGACATGAAGCTAAAACAAGCCCAGTATGTGTACCGATTCTAAGTTTGTTAAATGTTCACATAGAACTATTTCGGAAATTCGCACAAAGCAGACATGAAGATAAAACAACCCCAGTATGTGTACCGATTCTAAGTTTGTTAAATGTTCACATAGAACTATTTCGGAAACTCGCACAAAGCAGACATGAAGCTAAAACAAGCCCAGTATGTCTGCCGATTCTAAGTTTGTTAAATGTTCACATAGAACTATTTCGGAAATTCGCACAAAGCAGACATGAAGCTAAAACAAGCCCAGTATGTCTGCCGATTCTAAGTTTGTTAAATGTTCACATAGAACTATTTCGGAAATTCGCACAAAGCAGACATGAAGCTAAAACAAGCCCAGTATGTGTGCCGATTCTAAGTTTGTTAAATGTTCACATAGAACTATTTCGGAAATTCACACAAAGCAGACATGAAGCTAAAACAAGCCCAGTATGTCTGCCGATTCTAAGTTTGTTAAATGTTCACATAGAACTATTTCGGAAATTCGCACAAAGCAGACATGAAGCTAAAACAAGCCCAGTATGTGTGCCGATTCTAAGTTTGTTTTATTTAAAAAAGGGGTCTAACTCTTGTAAATCATTAAAATAGTCATCATATTTCGCGTATTCGTTGTCATGTTGACAAACAGTGTAACAAATACTATATTTTTGATCGGCATAATAGTAAATATTTCATTGAAATATCAACTTCTGCTGGGTCAAGAAAGACTTTTCGCTTTTCGCTATAAACATTTTTAAAATTCAGCTAAATGTGGAAAAATATTTGACACTATTTGTTGAAACTCCGTATAAAGATAGATTATGTAATTCACATGTAACTGAAAATGTATTTAATAAAGTAATTAATTGTACTTTCTACCAAAATCTGCGTGAAAAGTATCTTACAAATATTATTAACAATTAAAATTATCATACTGTGAACGAATTTTATAGATTGATGGAAACACATGACATTAGTAACTTACAAAAGCCTGGTTTATTTACGAAATGTTTTAAAAAACGTACTACTTATTTCCAAAGTCCGTATGGTTTCGGCTCGAAATAGAATCACTGTCGATATCTGCAAATGGGTAGGAATCCGCCGATGTTTATTTTATTAATTTTTGCCATGTTCATTATTATTTAAATTACCAACACTTGTGAGGTTCCAGAACCTACGAAGCTTTTAAACGCGACTACTAAACCTAGGCTTATTTGCCGAGGCTAAGACAACAATAACGTGTCTGCCTCTGAAAATAGTCTCGGTTTGATAAAACAGCGCGTGGTTCAGTGGTATAGTATAGGGTGTATGACCTGGGAGTTGGTGGTTCGATTCTCCATTACGGAAAGATATTTCATCAACATATGCTTAGTACTGATTCTACCCAGTAATATCTCGAGCGTGATTTATCTAAGTTGTAATAACTTTATTTTTAACTAACATCATTTCTATATTGGAAAACGGTAAATAAAGGAATGCCTGGTATTTTGAAGCCACAATATCAAACTATTGTAAGATATATTTACAGTTTTAGAATATGTATGTAAAGGTGTTCTATTAATGATTTTGTCAACGATAATAATCATATTGACAAAATCATTAATGAAATACACCTTTACTTACATATTCTAAAACTGTAAACATTGCTTACAATAGTTTGATATTGTGATCCTGAGTGAAATTCCTTGTTTTTAGAACCGGCACAAACCGGCGCGCAATCACGACAGTGTCCTTTATCTTAACAGTATATAAATACATGTATAATATAAGCTGTTACCCGCTAGAGTATTTAACATTAACGTGCGTAAGACCATTTTATTAAGACTGCTGGAACAGTAAACATTTGGTTACAGATGTTATCCGCTGGCATGCGGAGATTTATCATTAATGTATTACGTAATGTAAACTACTAACAGCCATCATATTTTGTGTTAAAAGCAGATGTCGGCTCTACAAGTAAAGCAGCTGACCACTCCGCCGGACTACCTGATACCGCCCGAGAACGAGCTGACCAACGTAGACGAGAACAAGATGATGAAGATTTATTGGAAGTAGGTAAAGTAAGAAGAATGCTTTATAAATATTACGAAAGAATTTGTATTGTAAAATATTTTCTAGTGTTTACCATGAAGTTCAGATGTTTATTATTGCATTGTATTGAATTGTAGAGAAGGTTTTCAGTCATATCATGACGATCACTATTTGAGATAGTAAACAAAACGCTGTCACGCCACAGTCACATGTTGGAAAAACTCAATCCAGTTTCATTATACTGACAATGGGCCCAAGTAGCTTCTACAATATCCTTAAAATGTTGAGGTGAAGTAGTTTTATTATCATTTTCAGATGTTTAGTATGGCACGGAGCGCTCTGCATTCTACCGACAAACCAACGGTGCAGTAAATATTTTGTTTCATACTTTTAAGCATTCCCTTTTTGCCCAGGTACATCAATAGGCTGCAAGTCCTGTGCAAAGACGTTATTCGTGTTGGAAGTCTGAAAGATGGTGGCAAAGAGATATGTGTAGATGAACCGTACAGACCTTCTGCTCCTTGTCTCGTTTATTCATTCGGGTAAGATTTGAGATTTACTTGACATGCCCCCACGCCCCTTAAATACTGAACGATCTAGTATATCCCAGAACTTGATATCTCCAAAATCATGCTTAATCACCCCCCCCCCCCCCCCCCCCAAAAAAAAAAAACCACAGGTAATTCTATGCCTGTCCCATAATTCATAGCAATTCAACGCTTCCTAAACTGTGACATTCAAATTTCGGTTGAAACAAATGATCAACCAACGTGCTCGAATTTGGCTTTCCTAACATTGCTATTTAACGGACCATATTGGGAGAGCTGGGTCCGTTCTACAGACTACTGAATGCTCTTAAACTTTAGAAACGGTCCTAAACGCCCACTGAATCGGGATAAATTAGGTCTAGAAGGCCCATTAATTGTTTCAAAAGTGAATGTTGTTATGATGATTTATATTTTAAACTCTGCTACCCTACACTTATGGTTATAATTGTATTGTATTAAGTCGCTGCTACACTACATTTATGGTTATAATTGTATTGTATTAAGTCGCTCCAGTTTAAGCAGATTTGTTGGTGGATAACTCCCATGTTGCTTAATCAATTACAAGGACCTACATGTTCACCCGCTACTTTGTGTACATGTTATTATTTTTTTGATTATTTGAGGTCATTGAGCTTATTCAGTTTGTCAGGGACGATAACTCTGATAAATGTTGAACAAAGAGACCATTTCTAACTAACAAAGTCATAGTTATTCACATGGCACGTTTAGCACAAGATGTGTGGCGACCGTTAAAAAGGTTAACCCGTATTCAATATCGATGGTTCTTTAGAATTGAGTTTTGTATTCAGCGTTGCTCGAAAAGTAAAACGCCGCTTTAGCAGATTCTAGTTTCAGCTCCCAAATCATCCCCCACCCACCCCCCACCCCCACCCACCCCCCACTCCCGAACTTGGATACGCACGCCTTCGGCATGGAAATAACTAAATTTCACTAGTTTATTGACAAAAACATGTCATTCTGATCATTTGCCAGTGTGTCATTTTCATCCAACCAAAAATAAGCTTACTATCAGAACATCACTATATTTATTTCAGCCAATCACAGAGCTCGTCTCAATAGTTTTAGCTGACCATGTATAAATCTTAGCAGAACGATTAGGTGTTATATTTTTAGCACGTGTAACTGGGATGACAATACAGTCACACCTGCAAATAGGTTCCTACCTGGGTAAAGGAAAGTTGAAGTTTAAACACAAGGCATCTTTTTATGCCAACGGTGACCGACATGAGGAGGAGGGGAGGGGGCGTGGGTTGGGGTACGCTTAAATGAAGTTGTAATTTTATTATTGACCAGTTAAGTTATGGTTTAGCATTAATATGCAGTTACCATCTTGCAACGGTGTATTATAAATTAGTTATAAAAAGTATAAAGTACCCAGAAGCCCAGTTAATTTGATGAATAAAATCACTTCATTCAAGCAAATACGTGTGTTCTAACTGTCTTAATTACATCACTTTTCTTTACAGAATCAACTATCAATGGGACTTTGACAAAGCAATCGTTGACACGTTTGGCTGCGACGTACACTGTTTTGATCCCAGGTGACATCAATATCTGCTAGAATTACAGGGCCATCCTTAAAAAAAAGAAAGTGTTTGCGTGCTCCTACTTACTCACTCAAAATTGCAGCTACCCGAACTTTTTTTATTGATTTTCAAAGCGTTTTTTTTTTCATGAGTGTTGTCCATTTTTCTTTAAAATCACTATGCATAATAAAAATTAGCAAAAAAAAAATAGCTACCTACCCACATGAAAAAAAACTGGGTCGGAGCATAGCAAACAAGTTTTTTTAAGGATGGCCCAGTTTGTTTATATTTTTTATAATTGCGTGAATAAATGTATGTTTATATTTGCTACAATCACTGTATGTTTATATTGTGTGTATTTGCTAGAATCACAGTATGTCTGCTGGAATATGCATACATATATAGCCATATTTCACACACTTCATTGCACATGTACCTATAACACGCCTGGTAATCTCCCAATAGAATGTTCGGTAGCATTTCCGGTGATGGTCCGGTCACAAGAAATATTGACAACAAAGGTGAGCCGTCTTCAATGTTTTCGTATTTTTCTTGAGTTTAAAAAAATCGTGGAATGTTGTACAATATATTCACGAATACCTGTTCACACATACAGGTTATTTTCAGATACGATACTTTGTAATCACTTCTTTTGCCAATTTCCTGCATGACAATTGGTAACCAAGTTATTTCTTACCAGTTGTTCGAAGAATTGTAGCTTGAAATGGCTTTAAATTGCCTATTTGTTATGCCCGAGAAGGTCTTGTATTAAATAACTACACGTGCACTTTATTTTCGAAAGCAAATTGATTTTATACACGGTGTTATGAGGCATGTAATGGTTCGGCTGCATTGAAACCCGCGCTATTTAAAACATTATTATGTTTTCCCATTACGTGTACAGACCTCCCCAATGAAAACATACCGCTGATATGGTGTATGAAGAAATAGTCCCTTTGAAAATACGGTTAAAGATCAGGGTTAGCTGCAATATGTGTTTTGTGTATATATTTAGTTAATATATATGATATTTATATCAATTAAATAAAGAAAAGAGCAAAATATTATTAAAGTATACGTTTACGCTAACGAATAATCAGGTAAATTACTACGCCAATAAATGTCTTCTCTCATCCGATCGTGTAGGTCAGTAAGACGGGCACCACCTGTGGTGTGCTTACCAGCAGATATATCAATAGATATCTAGATATATCAATCAAAGACTCGTATTGTTCCAAACGACACAAGCATTACATTCGTTAAAAAGTAATCACTACTGCATGAAAAGGAAACTATCTACAGAAGATACTATAACTAGTGTGGACTCCGTTCATTATTTTAATAATAATACGCATATATATTGGTATAACTATGAACAACAAAAGTTTTTAATGAAACAAAAAATAGTTACGGTTTGACTTGTCGAGTTGAACGATACATGCATCGGTATTATACATATGCGTACTTTGTTCAACTTGATATAATATGACATGTCGGATTTATTGTTAGGTTTACATGTATTATATTTAATCGAACTGCAATATATATTCAAATAAAACAGTTACATGTATTTCAAACATGCCATGTACGCATATCTGCCGCAGGCCAGATTTACGTTACGTCGTTGCGACACCAATTCATTTTACAAGTAATTTTCCTATTCTTGCTTGTCGATCCACTCATACTCTTTTAACAATCAGGGAACCCTGCAAGCACTAGAATGCATGCTATTTATTCTTTATTATCATATGCACTGTATTGTAACCTATGCTTAGTTCGCAGCATAGATCATGAATTGGATAATAGCAATCCTTATTGAGGCACTTTTACACGTTGACGTGACTTTGCTTGATATTGACAAAGGACGACATACTTGTTAGCATTCTTTATTGTATATCATTTCTCACTGTACCGTTTTTGTCATTTGCACAAAATACAGCATAAATAACTTTTTCGGAGCTTTACTATGCATATATATCGTCTGAATTAATGTTTTGCTAATATTGACCCAAACTGTATTGCTGCTCGTTATTTCACCTTTTCATCAGATGTACAATTTGTATATGAATGAGTCTACCTTTTCAATACTAACACCTGCGCGCAGTGCTGGAATGACACTGTCGTGTGCCAACGTTGATGGCGTGTTCTCAATAATATATGTTTTACCGCGAGTTTTACAGGAAATTAATTGTTATTTTTCACATATTTATCTGTAAAATTGTTCATCATTTTGATCTGCGGCACTAATCGTGTATGTATGTTGCTTTGGATACCATAACATTTTTAATGACATAAGAAATATACTTTTTTTGGGGTGGTAATCAATCAGAGCGGCAGGATTGTTTAGGGTCGGCTGGCAGCGGCAAATATTTTATTTTTATTTAGGCCCTATTATATATTTATAATTGTTTGTATAATCATAACACATGTAATTTGTTCTTTTATACACTGTAAATGGGTTTCTTGTTGGGGAAGGCCGGATCTAAGTTGGAGGAACTTGTGACCCAATTCCGTTTAAAATATTTTACCCATAAACATTATCTTACTGTTTATAAGATGGTCCACGAAGTATTTAAAAAACAGTAATACAAACAGGGGCTTAGCTAATTCCCTTTTGTAATACGCAAAACTCATTCAATTTGGGAAAGTGTGTTAGAATAAGAAGGTTGCATAATTGTTGTTTTTAAGATAAAACATTATACTATGATAATGAAACACTCCGCAATTTTACGTAGAATAACAATATACCCATTCATCTAGAAACAATGCCTGTGTTGTGCTAGTATACAATAAACTAAAGACGTGGATGCTTTGACATGCGTTTGATATCAGATAATGTATCGGTGTATACTGAATGACAACCAAATCTTAAGCATAATATGATATAAATCTGACGATATGTTATGTTGAACAAATACAGAAGATATGTACACGAATGACCAAATTCAAACGAATACAATTAAAACACAAAATGTCTTATACTCAATCTCATCACTTCGCTTACAATTAGGAAGATCGTGCACTCGGTGTTATACCTGTATAATTATTAATAGTTTGTATAATGACTATGTTGTTAATCATTCTTTTGCTAGGATTGAACTTATGCCAAAGTTAAACATCAGTGAACTATCTATATCGTACTGAATTGTATACATAATGATTGCATTATTTCATTGTGTCTGTCCGTGTGTCTCTACTATAACAGTGCATGAGAGGATTTGTTTTAAGTAGTTAGGCGGCTGCGAATTTTATAATGTATTTTTCTGTCGGTTGGTAGGTCGGACGGTCGGCTTAATAGATATTCACCCTGTATATTGGATCATAGTTATTATTTTATAACGATTGCATGTAATTATTTTCAAAAATTTACTTATGTCACAATTAACCTTCATAGAGATACAAAGCTACACTATTGAAGCAGCCTACAGTAATTTTCACCTGCTTTATTATACTTTCTAAAACATGTGTAAAAATGTGAATTCAACATAGGAATGAGTTTTACTTTTGTCAATCCATTAGTCTTAAAATTATATAAATGGAAAAAATAAAATATTTAAAACGGGCGAGCTTCAATGCAGCCGAACCGTAACATGCCTCACAGAACCATCACATACATTTCCGAACCATAACACCGTGTACAAAGTCCATTTGCTCTCGAACACGAGACGCTTGTTGTGTTATTTAATAAAATACCTTCTCGGGCATATATAATAAGCTATTTAAAGCCAAGTTAAGTTACAATAATCCTTGGGGGCAACTGGCAATAAAATGACTTGGTAACCACTCGTCATGCCGAAAATTGACAAAGTTCGCCATGGCTGCTTCGTTTCCTGAAGTGATTACAGACAAACAAAGAATCATATCTGAAACGAACCTGTATGCGTGAACAGGGTATGCATAAATATATCGAACAACATTTCCCGATTTTTTCTATCTTAAACACAAGAAAAATACGGAAATACTGAAGACGACTCACCATTGTTGTCATCACCGGAAATGCTACCAAACATTTTATTGCATCACATTGATGTGATGGTTTGGGAAATTACCAGGCGTGTATGAGCGGCTGTCAAAAAGAACAACTAATTGTTAACATGTTGGTACTTTCTCTAAAATTTGATTGAGAATATGGATCGATGTTGGAACGAGTCATTTATATTGAAAGCAGGAGGATCTCATATGAATGCAATTAAATGTTTACTTTCATATCATAACACTTGTTGCTAGGCTTTATGTCGGAGTCGATCACAAATCTGTGAACCACGACACCTGAAGCATGTCATTTTCCAAAATAGAAAACAAATTTACTGGTATATTATAATTTCATATATTCATCATTCAGATATATAGATCAGAACGGGTTACAGGCCGTCTCGAGTTTATAGGCAATGGACACGTAAAATGTAAATAATTTCCATTCTAGACGGTAAAATCTTCTAAAATCTTAGAAATACATCTTTCAAAGGATGATGATAACTAAGAAATCAAGTTTTGGCATGGTTGTGACATTGACCATTACAGATCGTTTACCGTAAGTTTTGGCATGGTTGTGACATTGACCATTACAGATATTATACCGTAAGTTTTGGCATGGTTGTGACATTGACCATTACAGATATTATACCGTAAGTTTTGGCATGGTTGTGACATTGACCATTACAGATATTATACCGTAAGTTTTGGCATGGTTGTGACATTGACCATTACAGATATTATACCGTAAGTTTTGGCATGGTTGTGACATTGACCATTACTGATCTAATACGGTAAGTTTTGGCATGGTTGTGACATTGACCATTACTGATCTAATACGGTAAGTTTTGGCATGGTTGTGACATTGACCATTACTGATCTAATACGGTAAGTTTTGGCATGGTTGTGACATTGACCATTACTGATCTAATACGGTAAGTTTTGGCATGGTTGTGACATTGACCATTACTGATCTAATACGGTAAGTTTTGGCATGGTTGTGACATTGACCATTACAGATCTAATACGGTAAGTTTTGGCATGGTTGTGACATTGACCATTACTGATCTTATACCGTAAGTTTTGGCATGGTTGTGACATTGACCATTACAGATCTAATACGGTAAGTTTTGGCATGGTTGTGACATTGACCATTACTGATCTTATACCGTAAGTTTTGGCATGGTTGTGACATTGACCATTACAGATCTAATACGGTAAGTTTTGGCATGGTTGTGACATTGACCATTACTGATCTAATACCGTAAGTTTTGGCATGGTTGTGACATTGACCATTACTGATCTAATACGGTAAGTTTTGGCATGGTTGTGACATTGACCATTACAGATCTAATACGGTAAGTTTTGGCATGGTTGTGACATTGACCATTACTGATCTAATACGGTAAGTTTTGGCATGGTTGTGACATTGACCATTACTGATCTAATACGGTAAGTTTTGGCATGGTTGTGACATTGACCATTACAGATCTAATACGGTAAGTTTTGGCATGGTTGTGACATTGACCATTACTGATCTTATACCGTAAGTTTTGGCATGGTTGTGACATTGACCATTACTGATCTTATACCGTAAGTTTTGGCATGGTTGTGACATTGACCATTACAGATCTAATACGGTAAGTTTTGGCATGGTTGTGACATTGACCATTACTGATCTTATACCGTAAGTTTTGGCATGGTTGTGACATTGACCATTACAGATATTATACCGTAAGTTTTGGCATGGTTGTGACATTGACCATTACAGATCTAATACCGTAAGTTTTGGCATGGTTGTGACATTGACCATTACATATATTATACCGTAAGTTTTGGCATGGTTGTGACATTGACCATTACAGATCTAATACCGTAAGTTTTGGCATGGTTGTGACATTGACCATTACAGATCTAATACCGTAAGTTTTGGCATGGTTGTGACATTGACCATTACAGATATTATACCGTAAGTTTTGGCATGGTTGTGACATTGACCATTACAGATCTAATACCGTAAGTTTTGGCATGGTTGTGACATTGACCATTACAGATATTATACCGTAAGTTTTGGCATGGTTGTGACATTGACCATTACAGATCTAATACCGTAAGTTTTGGCATGGTTGTGACATTGACCATTACAGATCTAATACCGTAAGTTTTGGCATGGTTGTGACATTGACCATTACAGATATTATACTGTAAGTTTTGGCATGGTTGTGACATTGACCATTACAGATCTTATACCGTAAGTTTTGGCATGGTTGTGACATTGACCATTACAGATATTATACCGTAAGTTTTGGCATGGTTGTGACATTGACCATTACAGATATTATACCGTAAGTTTTGGCATGGTTGTGACATTGACCATTACTGATCTTATACCGTAAGTTTTGGCATGGTTGTGACATTGACCATTACAGATCTAATACCGTAAGTTTTGGCATGGTTGTGACATTGACCATTACAGATATTATACCGTAAGTTTTGGCATGGTTGTGACATTGACCATTACAGATCTAATACCGTAAGTTTTGGCATGGTTGTGACATTGACCATTACAGATCTAATACCGTAAGTTTTGGCATGGTTGTGACATTGACCATTACAGATCTAATACCGTAAGTTTTGGCATGGTTGTGACATTGACCATTACAGATCTAATACCGTAAGTTTTGGCATGGTTGTGACATTGACCATTACAGATATTATACCGTAAGTTTTGGCATGGTTGTGACATTGACCATTACTGATCTTATACCGTAAGTTTTGGCATGGTTGTGACATTGACCATTACAGATCTTATACCGTAAGTTTTGGCATGGTTGTAACATTGACCATTACAGATATTATACCGTAAGTTTTGGCATGGTTGTGAAATTGACCATTACAGATCGTTTACCGTAAGTTTTGGCATGGTTGTGACATTGACCATTACAGATCGTTTACCGTAAGTTTTGGCATGGTTGTGACATTGACCATTACAGATCTAATACCGTAAGTTTTGGCATGGTTGTGACTTTGACCATTACTGATCTTATACCGTAAGTTTTGGCATGGTTGTGACATTGACCATTACAGATCTAATACGGTAAGTTTTGGCATGGTTGTGACATTGACCATTACTGATCTTATACCGTAAGTTTTGGCATGGTTGTGACATTGACCATTACAGATCTAATACCGTAAGTTTTGGCATGGTTGTGACATTGACCATTACAGATATTATACCGTAAGTTTTGGCATGGTTGTGACATTGACCATTACAGATCTAATACCGTAAGTTTTGGCATGGTTGTGACATTGACCATTACAGATATTATACTGTAAGTTTTGGCATGGTTGTGACATTGACCATTACAGATCTTATACCGTAAGTTTTGGCATGGTTGTGACATTGACCATTACAGATCTAATACCGTAAGTTTTGGCATGGTTGTGACATTGACCATTACAGATATTATACCGTAAGTTTTGGCATGGTTGTGACATTGACCATTACTGATCTTATACCGTAAGTTTTGGCATGGTTGTGACATTGACCATTACAGATCTAATACCGTAAGTTTTGGCATGGTTGTGACATTGACCATTACAGATATTATACCGTAAGTTTTGGCATGGTTGTGACATTGACCATTACAGATCTAATACCGTAAGTTTTGGCATGGTTGTGACATTGACCATTACAGATCTAATACCGTAAGTTTTGGCATGGTTGTGACATTGACCATTACAGATCTAATACCGTAAGTTTTGGCATGGTTGTGACATTGACCATTACAGATCTAATACCGTAAGTTTTGGCATGGTTGTGACATTGACCATTACAGATATTATACCGTAAGTTTTGGCATGGTTGTGACATTGACCATTACTGATCTTATACCGTAAGTTTTGGCATGGTTGTGACATTGACCATTACAGATCTTATACCGTAAGTTTTGGCATGGTTGTGACATTGACCATTACAGATATTATACCGTAAGTTTTGGCATGGTTGTGAAATTGACCATTACAGATCGTTTACCGTAAGTTTTGGCATGGTTGTGACATTGACCATTACAGATCGTTTACCGTAAGTTTTGGCATGGTTGTGACATTGACCATTACAGATCTAATACCGTAAGTTTTGGCATGGTTGTGACATTGACCATTACTGATCTTATACCGTAAGTTTTGGCATGGTTGTGACATTGACCATTACAGATCTAATACGGTAAGTTTTGGCATGGTTGTGACATTGACCATTACTGATCTTATACCGTAAGTTTTGGCATGGTTGTGACATTGACCATTACAGATCTAATACGGTAAGTTTTGGCATGGTTGTGACATTGACCATTACTGATCTAATACCGTAAGTTTTGGCATGGTTGTGACATTGACCATTACTGATCTAATACGGTAAGTTTTGGCATGGTTGTGACATTGACCATTACAGATCTAATACGGTAAGTTTTGGCATGGTTGTGACATTGACCATTACTGATCTAATACGGTAAGTTTTGGCATGGTTGTGACATTGACCATTACTGATCTAATACGGTAAGTTTTGGCATGGTTGTGACATTGACCATTACAGATCTAATACGGTAAGTTTTGGCATGGTTGTGACATTGACCATTACTGATCTTATACCGTAAGTTTTGGCATGGTTGTGACATTGACCATTACAGATATTATACCGTAAGTTTTGGCATGGTTGTGACATTGACCATTACTGATCTAATACGGTAAGTTTTGGCATGGTTGTGACATTGACCATTACAGATCTAATACGGTAAGTTTTGGCATGGTTGTGACATTGACCATTACTGATCTTATACCGTAAGTTTTGGCATGGTTGTGACATTGACCATTACAGATATTATACCGTAAGTTTTGGCATGGTTGTGACATTGACCATTACAGATCTAATACCGTAAGTTTTGGCATGGTTGTGACATTGACCATTACAGATATTATACCGTAAGTTTTGGCATGGTTGTGACATTGACCATTACAGATCTAATACCGTAAGTTTTGGCATGGTTGTGACATTGACCATTACAGATCTAATACCGTAAGTTTTGGCATGGTTGTGACATTGACCATTACAGATATTATACCGTAAGTTTTGGCATGGTTGTGACATTGACCATTACAGATCTAATACCGTAAGTTTTGGCATGGTTGTGACATTGACCATTACAGATATTATACCGTAAGTTTTGGCATGGTTGTGACATTGACCATTACAGATCTAATACCGTAAGTTTTGGCATGGTTGTGACATTGACCATTACAGATCTAATACCGTAAGTTTTGGCATGGTTGTGACATTGACCATTACAGATATTATACCGTAAGTTTTGGCATGGTTGTGACATTGACCATTACAGATCTTATACCGTAAGTTTTGGCATGGTTGTGACATTGACCATTACAGATCTAATACCGTAAGTTTTGGCATGGTTGTGACATTGACCATTACAGATATTATACCGTAAGTTTTGGCATGGTTGTGACATTGACCATTACTGATCTTATACCGTAAGTTTTGGCATGGTTGTGACATTGACCATTACAGATCTAATACCGTAAGTTTTGGCATGGTTGTGACATTGACCATTACAGATATTATACCGTAAGTTTTGGCATGGTTGTGACATTGACCATTACAGATCTAATACCGTAAGTTTTGGCATGGTTGTGACATTGACCATTACAGATCTAATACCGTAAGTTTTGGCATGGTTGTGACATTGACCATTACAGATCTAATACCGTAAGTTTTGGCATGGTTGTGACATTGACCATTACAGATCTAATACCGTAAGTTTTGGCATGGTTGTGACATTGACCATTACAGATATTATACCGTAAGTTTTGGCATGGTTGTGACATTGACCATTACTGATCTTATACCGTAAGTTTTGGCATGGTTGTGACATTGACCATTACAGATCTTATACCGTAAGTTTTGGCATGGTTGTGACATTGACCATTACAGATATTATACCGTAAGTTTTGGCATGGTTGTGAAATTGACCATTACAGATCGTTTACCGTAAGTTTTGGCATGGTTGTGACATTGACCATTACAGATCGTTTACCGTAAGTTTTGGCATGGTTGTGACATTGACCATTACAGATCTAATACCGTAAGTTTTGGCATGGTTGTGACATTGACCATTACAGATATTATACCGTAAGTTTTGGCATGGTTGTGACATTGACCATTACAGATCTAATACCGTAAGTTTTGGCATGGTTGTGACATTGATCATTACAGATCTAATACCGTAAGATGATAAAATTAATCTCGATTAGGATGAAATTCTGTTTTTTTTTCATTTGATTAATTAATGATCATTTTCAAACGAATGAGGGCAACATATAATCGGTAACGGTATATCACACAGCGTTTATTATTTATCGAGATTATGAAAAGGGCTGTGTGAAGACTGTTTATAGTGACACGCTATAGATATGTAAAACACGTTTTAATGTTATCTCATGGACAACTTGAAAGAGGGAAGATTTTGACTCCATACTAATTGAGTATGCTTCTCTTAATTCGTCAAATTACATGTTATACGAGGCTTTGTTCAGAACGTTTATAGATTTAGATTCAAACATATACTGAAAGGATTAAAAAAAAACGCTGGATGAATTTCAGAGTCACATCATAAAATTATTTTAAGTAATTTCTACAGTTTTAGAATGTGCACGCAAAGGTATTTCATAAATGATTTTGTCAATTTGATCGTTATTTTTATTGACAAAATCATTAACAAAATAGATCATCCTTTACATACTGGTTAGTATTCATAAAAGTGTAAGTTTCGTTACAATAGTTGGATGCTATTGCCCGTAATTCACCCGAAGTTTCTTTATCCTTTCAGTATGAACTAAATATTTTGATTCCTTGAGCTCATTCAACGTTGCATAAAGTAGAATTCCGCTTAAACTGATGTTGATGTGCCAGAACGCGTGACGGATGATGAAGATGTTTTTAGTGACCCTCATCACCTCATAAAGACTCGTTATACCCAATTTACGGGGTTTTTTTTAAGAATTTTAACCTTTGTGTTTGCTTGTTTTATCCAGCATGAAAAACAACACGATGCGTGTGTCAGAGCATATATGGTTCTACAAATGGGGATTAGGTGGCAGTAACGAGGTCAACAATAAAGGGTGGCCCATAAAGACATTAGATACTATAAGAAAGGAACTTGGTCATACAAATGTAAGAATACGTAATACAATACTTTTTCTGTCAGTTACGTAACAGTTTACTATTTTTATATTGTTATTTTATCTCAAGTAAACTTATGCTCATGTTCAATTTGGTCATAGGCCGGGCCCAATTAGCTCAGTCGGTTACACGTTTGACTATCAAACCAGGGGTCATGAGTTCGAATCCCTGCCCGGCAACAGTCTCCGTGATTATTGATATACGACATTATGTCTCATTATCTTTCGTCTCTCACCATGATTCAAGTGGGAAAGTTATTAGTTACCTGCGGAGATGGTTGTGCTCGAGTACTGGTTTATCTCAGGAAACAGGTTTTCTGATCGTCTGTTAGCACTCGATGGCATACAAATGACGCTAAATATTCAATCAGTCAATCAATCAATTTGGTATCTATGTCGGTCGTCTTGTCCGTCCGTCCGTCCGTCTCATTGTTACCTATAATCTGATTATCAGATATTTTTATCTGACTATTAGATATCTACTTCCCGAGTTTAGAGTCCTTGAATTTTCAAAAAATACTTTGACCTTTTTTTTAATTCTTTATCATTCCTTGTGCTAGGAAAAATGTTCATGTTTTTGTGTATACATTCTTAAATATGATACCTTGAATTGTCCAAATATAAATTTCTGTTAATTTTTACCCTTTTGGCTTTATATGTGGCGAATAAAATATATTTCACTAAGATAAATGTTGACATAGTTCATTCATTTTTTACATAAGTTTACAATATTAACATGTTATACAAATGTTCTGTTTTGTTCAATTACAAATTTTAAGGAAATTGCTTAATTGATACTTTTTTGAAAAATACATAAAATTCCAAGTGGTGTGTTAGTTACATAAATGTTTGGTAAGCTGTTCTGTTCATTATATATAAAACTGTAACTTATACGGATATACACTTTATGCACGTTTTGTGTCACAATTTGTTATGTTGTTTTTATATGTAACGTTTAACGATACTGTTTGACGAACAGAAAACATATGTGCTTATAACAAGTTTAAGTATTTCTGTCCCTTTCCAAAAAAAAACTTGTATAAAGACACCTAAAAGAATAAGTCTCTGAAAAAGCACAAATGCTAAAGTTTTCTTGTTTTACACAGGGTTAGCCAAACTAAGTTGTTTAGGTTATGGATATATGGTCTTAATTATCGTTTTTATGAAACTTAATTTTTTTTATCAAAAAACAATTTGGATTACTCACCTAAAATTATATAGTTAATACTTAATCACTAGTATTTAGCTCATTTGCAAAGAACCCTACGAGTTTATAGGAATCGCTCTCGAATCTATGTCTTGGTATATCCAGTACGGAATGGTGTTTATTGTGAACGACAATGCTGGCGTCTTTACCCTCTTATATCTAGGCTACGTTTATTGTTTTTATAAATATAACTTGTTAAATTAAATTTTAAAAGAATTTGTTTAACTTGTTGTATAAGACATACAAACATTTTGACAGCTTACATGACACAAACATTTTGACAGCTTACTATTTGGTGTTTCTTCAATGCTCTTTTTCTTCTTTTCAGCGGTCCATCGATATTCTGAAGATTGATATAGAAGGCGATGAATGGAAAGCAATACCACAAATGATAACATCCGGGGTATTAGATGATGTAAAACAAATATCTATGGAAACACATTTTTCGAAAGATAGATCAACAGGATCTAAATATTGGGGCAATACAAAACCCCTGCTTCATTTGTCAGGACTCAGACAATTGTACGAATTGGGATTTAGGACTTTTATGCGTGAGAGAAACCTCTGGTCACATCAACTGTGGCCGGGTTTCAATGGTTACATTACAAATGTTAACGAAATTTCATTGATAAAGGTGAATAATCTCAGATTATAGATAAGCATTGAAGGGACTCACGATCATTTAGAAATAGCGTTTTATTCATGTTCACACGTCGATTCAAATTTTACGTTTATACTAACGTCTAATTATATGGAAATATTAAGCCCAAGTGATGGATTACAGTTGAATGGTCACGTGATCATTTTGAAATAACGTTTTATTCATGCTTACACGTCGATTCAAATATGACACCCATGAACGTCTAACCATATATAAATAATATGAACTAAGGCATTGCCTCTCTAGGGTTCGACTTCAATTTCATAAGTATAGTAAACTAATTAAACTTTATAGTACGTGCATTGTATGTTTAGGATAACGTTGCAGTTGCTTCCGTTATATATTTAATATGAATTATGTTTATAATAAATAAATCACTTATTACATGATTGTAACTTTATTCAAGGAACTATATCTTCAATTACTTGGTTTGCAAAGCAAACATTAACAGTAACTTATATAGTATTTCGACATAGTTCCGATTAGCTCAGTCGGTTACGCGTCTGACTATCAATCCAGGGATCGTGAGTTCGAATCCCCGCCCGGCAACAGTCTCCGTGATGATTGATATACGACATTGTGTCTCATTAGCATTCGTCTCTCACCGCTGATTCAAGTGGAAAAGTTATTAGTTACTTGCGGAGATTGGGTGTGCTCGAGTACTGGTTAATCCCAGGAAACAGTGGTTAGGTTAACTGATCGTCTGTTAGCCCTCGATGGCAAAAAAATGACGCTAAATATTCAATCAATTAATCGACATAGTTCACGTCTCTAGGAGCCTTTTAAAGATTTTTTTATATTTTGCGTCTCCCGAGTTATTGGACAGCAGATTGGATATCCAAATAGCAAAGATGTCCATTCATGCCTTGTTTAATCAGGCTACATAAATGGATGCTGGACCTCTTGACATGGGTTTTTTTCTTCTCATTATTAATGTTTCTTGCATAATTTAAATGTCACAGTGTGTTCCTGACCTGTTAGGAGAGAAACATCTGTCAACGGTCTGGTTAGCTCAGTCGGTAGAACACTTGCCCTGTAAGTGAAAGGTCCCGTATTTGAGTCCCGCAATGGCTGCATATTTCGTCATGTTATTTAAACCAGTAACATATGGATATGTCACTGCTATCGGCACAGTGTAAATTATAGTATAGACAAGTATTATTTTTATGCAGTGATCTATCCACAAAGTCTTACGTAATACGCGATATTACGTAAACCTTCAACAGAAATATTTACTATTGATTGTATAGCTTTACACACTAATTGTGTTGGGTTACCATAGTAAACTTGTATGAATAAGACAATATCGTTAGCAACCTTATATACAACGTACCATTAGTAAGTGTCACTACTATTGTCAATATAAGGTTATCAACAAACTAAAGTATACCGTAAAACCCTCAACAATATTTTATCATTGTTGTTGGTATAGTAGATGTTACTTAAACTGATCGTTAGCTGCACCTTTATTTAAATGAACTATGTTAAGTTTATTAGTACCTTTTTATTTATAGTCTTGCGTAACTCTATATGAATACAAATGATACTAATAACATCATATGACATTCCCTATAACTATTATACATCACTGTTTAATGTTAATGGTGAGCCATATAGCCATGTACATAAGTACATTGATATTTATATACATTAAGTTATATGTATAATGTACACGTAAAAATAAAACTTTCCTAAAGTGTACACATATTTTTATTTGTTATATATCGGCATGTTATAAGTGATTTGCACACTAAACTGTATATATCCTCAGCAAGAACACGTATGGCTGAATGTTGATCGGTTGACTAAAATATCACGCGCAATCAATAAGCTAAAACCTCAATCCGATAGTAGAATAGTTAGATAGTCATCAATATTCCTAACGTTCATGTGTTCGTCAGTCATGCAATATTTTAGTAGTACATCGCATCGGTTAAATGTGACCCACCTCCGTTAATCTCCCATGGTCGTCTGGTGCATCACACAGTGATACAGAATGGTTTAATACTGTATTAAAAAGGTAATTCAATTAAACAGCGATATTTGTAAAGAAGCACCCCCTCCCACCTCCTCCTCCCCCAGATTACTCATGCATAAGAAGCGCCATTAATAATAAAAACAATGTTTAACAATTTTAATCGTATGTTAACTGACTGGCAGTTTATATCTTCTTTTTTTCAGTCACATACCGCGGTTCAATCATCCTTGTGCCACTAATACAATATTCTCTAATCCTAATTTTATCACCGAGTTAAAGACAAACTGATGCTTATGTGAAATGTTCTGAAATTGTCACACTCTTTAGACGTTGTTGTAATAAGACTTATTTGCTATTTCGTTTTTCAAATCTGATATTTGCAAGTCTAAATAAGTATGTTCGGAAAAGATCAAAAGCTTCAAAAACGTCTCCCCCTGAAGGCTTACCTTGCGTCGTAGCCGACGAAGCACATCCAGAAATTCCTGTATGTTCTGTGTTGGGACTCCCAGCATGTCGCAAGGAACTCTGTTCGTTGAATAAACTTCTCGATTCGTAATCTTCTGAATTTATAATTAAATCTGAACCACGAGGTTGTGAGTTTTCTTCGGTCATCGTAATACTTGTTACAAAGTGATGTGTACTTTGCCTTGTCGAACTGTCGAATGACGCGAGATAGTTTCAAGTTAGTTGAAACGCACGAACTTCCAACCCGAAGATAAATATATGTAATTTGTCCAAAACATTGATGACCAGTAATGTAACTGTATGTATGACTGCTATAATTCTTGGACCTCCCTCAACCAGTAAAACTGGGTGCCAAATATAATTTAAAAGTGTTGAGAACTGGTAGCAGATAGAAGGGGGCCATACTACACATTATATATCTAGTCCAAATAGTGTACGTATTTTTTTATTTATATAAAGGTTAGAATTACTATTGTACAAATAGACAATGTAAAATTGTTATTCTGTTAGTTTAAAAAATATACATTGTTGACAACTTGCTATTTTGTTAGTTATGCACGTAAATAAATGTCATGAAGTAGTAGCTACCATTTGCCAAGAGTATCGAACTATATATATATATATAATTATATTGATTCAGGTCAGTAAGAAATTCGTACAACGTGGCAAACAAAGCAAAATATCAAAAGAGACATGCTTTATTATTTTAAGGAAATTAATACACATATTTGCCTACAATCGATTCTTGTGTCGATCCGTCTGATAACATGACCATTATATGATTGTCTATATTCATACTATTTCACGTTTGTGTTTAGTCTGTAGAATAAATCAATATCTCCCAAATGGGTCCGTTATATAGCAATGTTGGGAAAGTCACATTTGAGCACGTTGCTTCAACTGAAAGTTTGAATGATGTCATAGTTCAGTAAGCGTTCAATTACAATAGATTGTATGATTGGCATAGAATTCTCTTTTTTATTTGGGTTGATAGACCTGATTCGGGAGACATCAGTCATATCGCGACGGTATCTACTTGAGACAGTATTCTGAGCACTGTCACACTGGAGTATCATGCCGCAGACACATGGTATGATATTCAACCCAGTCACATTATACTGACATCGGGCCGACCAGACCTAGAACTCCGTTCTAAATGCTGAGCGTCAAGCGAGGAAGCTTCTAGTACCATTTAAAAAGTCTTGTATGACCCGTTCAGGGATCGAACCCACGGCCTTCCGCACGCGAGACGGACGCTCTGCCACTTAACCACGGTGCAATCTTTGTCAAACAAATGGTGAACTTGGCCATTGAGGTACTGGTCTGAATTACTTAATGAACTTCATATCCAAATACGTTACGGGAACAATGGTGAAGGAGCGATGACACGATCGTGATAGAGCGATGGCACGACAGTACGTTAACGTCGACGACATATTACATCGCATCTTCATTATGCCATCATTACCATGTCATCGCGTCTTCGTCATCGCTCCATCACCATCGTATTGTTGTGCCATCACCATCGTGCTATCGTAGCATCGCCTTCCTTTCAGACCACAAGTGGAGTTTGTGCGCATGTCAGATAGGAAGGCGATGCTACGTTAGCACGTTGGCAATTGTACGATGGTGAAAGAGCGACGCCACGAAAGCACGATGGTGATGATACGATGATAATGAAACGATGGTGATGGAGTCAGGTTTTTCTATCTTCTATAGCAGACGGCGTCTTCCCCTCGCCGACTTGTTTCCCCTATGTCTAAAAATTCCCCTCGCCTGTCATTTTCCCCTTTCGCTAAAAATATACCTTTCCGGTAAAAATGGCCCTATACATATCCGGTTCGCTTATTTATTTTTCAGAGATTGTAAGATTATATTCGTGTCGCGTAACATTTCACATACATTGATGCAAGACATCAAATGATTAATATTTAAAGTTTTTATAAAAATAGCGTCTATTTGTATTAAGTCATATCAGTGACAACGCGAGGATATTGAATTGACCAGACTTACGCGGGAATAACACAAATATTCCCAATATAAATCGCAAATGCAATTCATTTCAATTTATTTTTCAAGAACCGGATGTTTATATTCGTGTAGCATTGCATTTTGCAGTTAAATTATGCACGACATCAGAGTTTAGAATTTAATATAGCGTCGAATCGTAAATAGGGTCATATCAGTGATCACGCGAGGTCTTCGAATTGTCCAGACTCACGCGGGAAAAACAAAAATCTCCACATTTTCAATCGCTAAAACAATACATTTCAATTTAACGGTGATCACGCAAGGTCATTCAATTGTCCAGACTTACGCGGGAATTTCCGAATTAATGTCGCATTCGGCATTTTGATAATTAGACTGAGTTGTAAACATTGCATTATCACTTTCATCTGAAAATGCCATGACTTAACCATACGTTATTTAGAAAAGCGCGATTGCCGTCCAATAATATGTATGTGTAAAGTTACTACCCGGATCTCTCGTGTATTTGTTTTAGGTGTAGACAGCGTTTTATGTTAGAGGTTAGGCAGATGGACTTTGATTTATGAAACGTTTTACAGATGTTTATTTATTTGATAAAAACATGCTTAATAAAAAAAATACTATATTATGAAAACAATATTTTATATGAAATTTTTATTTGTAAGTGGCGCGCTGAAGAATGTCCAATATTTTACATACTGGAGCGTTTGAGGCTTATATCTATTACTTACCAGTGATCAGGCGAGGTCATGGAATTTTCCAGAAAGATCTAGGTCAAATCGTTTTTCTGAAAATGTACAGCAGTCTATTCTTTATATTTTTATATTAATCATGCGTGCTGATTGTGATCATTGACACGGTAATAATTCAATGTTTGTTTTGATTGCGATAATTTCGGATCTTGTGTGCTTACCGTTTTGACTTCGGGGATAAGAAGTTGGGGAGAGGGTGTCTGTATTCCACTGTCATAGAATTGTTATTTTTTTATCATCACTAAGATAATTTAATATTAACAAAGTTTACATTAACATAAAAAGTGTAAAATCAATATAATAAATTATTTTTATAAATATTGACTTTATTAGCAAGATATACACTAGTGTTGAATTTAAAAAAAAAATGGAATGAAACAAAATCTATTTAGTTTCTATCCATATACCTCATTATTCAATTGCCAAAGAACAATATTTTTTATATCACCAGAAAGAAAATTTAATTTGCAACAAATTTTACATATCAATATTTATTACTGAAATAATGACTTAAATGAACTGGGTGTGTAATCAGCATATATGTTTAAATAGCCCCTATGAGGATAGCGCAGAAATGAGGATCTGACTCATCATCGGAACCAACTTTTTCACAAAGCCAGGCAACTTGTGAGAGACAAGTTTATCTCGCAGGCATGGACAACAGATGGACGAATCTTCATCAAGGATAAGAACGGGTCTCGCTCCATTATAACAAAATCTTCAGACTTGGACAATTTTTCGTAAATGCCACGCTTTATTTGCTGGCTAGTGTATTTTCAGTCAGTTAACCGTGCACGTTTTTCAGTTGGTCTCTTAACAAAGAGACATAACAAATTCTTATACATGTTGAACTATTTTAATGACAGTTATGTTGCCATAATGCGTACTTTACACAATAGGTAGACAATAGTGAAATGCTATAACCATGTGGTATGCTGAGCTCAATCAAACAAAACAGAAAAGATGAAAATTAAACATTAATATCAAATAATATTCTGTATAAAATTGTAAATTGATTTTTTGACTATCTCTGTCTGAATATGTATTTATGCGCAGAATGGCTCTTATATTGTATCATGATGATATTGTTTTGCTTTGATGTGAAGTGCATATATGATAAACTGCGATACGTATGTTCTATATTTCATGGTCACGCCTTTGTCCAAAACAAGTGGGGTCAATATGTATTTATACCATAATGGTTATAAGTACTGTCCAATGATGAATTTGTGTATTGAAACATACTGGTATATACATTGTTATATGATGAATATGTATACTATGCCGTGAGGGGAATGTGTATTGTATAAAGAATGTATGTCTACTGTACTATGATAGGTGTGTATATAATACTATGTATGTCCGTATTGCTATTATGGATGTGTATAGTGTGGCATTGTCTGAACGTCCGTATTAAGTGTATATTGTGCATTGATGGTACGTCTTTATTGCTATTATGGGCGTATGCATTGCACAGTGATGGTACGTCTGTATTTCTATTATTGGTTTGTATATTATGCCAAGATGGGTACGCCTGTATTGCTGTGATGAGTGTGTCTATTGTGCCGTGGGTATATAATGCATTGTGTGTATATTGCGCCATGATAATGTGTATAGTGTCATGAGGTGTACGTATATATTGTATGAATATTGCACAACGACTGTACGTCTATATTGTTCGAATATTGCACCAACGATGGCACGTCTATATTGATATGATAGCTGTGTATATAATGGCGTGATGGGTATGTCTTTATTGCTTTTATGGGTGTGTTAATTGTGCTATGGTGTGAACATCTGTATAACTATGTTGGGTGTTTAAATTATGCCATGATTATGCAATGATGGTTCGTCTGTAATTCTACTATGGGTTTGTATATTATGCCACGATGGGTACGTCTGTATTGCTGTGATGAGTGTGTCTTTTGTGCCATTGGTACATAATGCATTGTGTGTATATTGCGCCATGATGATGTGTATAGTGAAATGAGGTGTACGTATATATTGTACAAGTATTGCACAACGATTGCACGTCTATATTGTACGAATAATCCGCAACGATGGCACGTCTATATTGATATGATAGATGTGTATATAATGACATAATGGGTACGTCTGTATTGTACCATGGTGGTGTGTATATAATGACATGATGGGTACGTCTGTTTTGATATCTTGGGTGTGTTTATAGTGCAATGGTGGGTACATCTGTATTACTATGCTGGGTGTTTAAATTATGCCATGATGGGTACGTCTGTTTTGGGTGTGTGTATTAGGCCATTGAGGGTACGTTATTTATTTAATTATACAATCGTTAGATTTAAGCATATAGATTCAACACAATATAATTTTCATTTCACTTTATTATCTGTTTGTAAATGTTTGGCTCTTCAAGCAATATTGATGAATACAATGTCACCATTTTTCATTCTTCTTAATCTGATTATTTGCTTTTTACGTTTTTCATTCATATACTACAATCTCTTTCTTTTCTCATCTTTTTATCTTTACTCTTTTTTGGAAGGGTTGTTTATTGGGCCGATGCTTCTAGAATGCACATCTTTCCGATTGTCACTCATTTATATACGTGTTGTAATGTTACCCAATGGGTAGTGATGTAAATGCATGGAGGGTGGCTATCGGAATTTTTTACAATAGAAATCATCACGTTTTGATGGCACATGTGTTTAAAAAGTTATCCATTGATGTTTTATTTGTTGATGTTTCTTAAACGACTACATTTTACAATCGCAAATGTTTTAATCATTGCAATAATATAGTAGTTGAAAGTATTTTAAACATAAGATTTACCATTGTAATTACTTTGTTAGTGCTCATGTCTGGAGATGTAGAGTTAAATCCTGGACCCTTCCCAGAAATAGACCACACTGTCTTTCATTTTTACATTTAAACATACGTAGTATCCGAAACAAACTAGAGTATATAAAGCAACATTTTTTGGACTTCGATATTATTTGTTTTACAGAATCTCATTTAACGACCGATATTACTGGGATTGATTAAGACGGATACTCTGAACCATTTCGTAAAGATAACACTGCACACTCTAGTGGACTTCTAAGTTATATATCTACTAAGCTTATGTCGAAACGAATGTTAATTTTAGAATGTCCCTTTGTTGATAGTATATGGGTAGAGGTGAACTACGGGCGGGAAAGCTTTTTACTTTGTAATGTGTATCGTCCTCCAAATACGCCTGTTTTATTTTGGAACTATTTCAGTATAAGTATAGAAAAAGCACTTGATCTATCCAAAAATATTGTCATCGTCGGCGACATAAATGAAGATCAATTTAATATAAATAATTATCACTTAAAGAATGTCATGCTTATCAATAACTTAACTAATGTTATAACTGAACCCACCAGAACAACGCGTACCTCATCAACTCTTATTGACCCAATTATAATCTCAGACACATATACCAGTTTGAATTCTGGCACAAACGAAATAAGTGATCATCAAGCTACATATGTTTTTATCCCCTTTGTTAATATTTTTACCCACTATTGTTACTCGACAGGTTTGGTTTTATAATAGGGGTGATTATGAGAAAATGAACGAATTGATAATCAATTTTAACTGGGATTTTTTTTAACACATGTTCTGTAGACTTGGCCTGTGAGCGTTTTACTGAATCTATTTTAGTTTTTATGCAATTTTGTATTCCTTCTAAAGAAGTACAAATTCGACCAAATGACAAACCATGGTATGACTCAGAAAAAAGACGACATTCAAGACAACGTGACAGACAAAAGACAAAGGCCATAAGGACTCAACAGACAGAAGCATGGACAAAATACAAACAATTAAGGAATAAAGTTAATAATTTGAAAACACGTGCTAAAGAACATTATTTTAATAATATTGAATACACTGTTTTAGATGCGAATGTGTCAAATTCTAAATTATATTGGAAACTACTTAAACAGTTTATAACATCTAACAAAAACTCAGAAATAATTCCTCCACTCAAATATACATCTGTTAATGGTGAGGATTCAGTTTATCTTAATGATGCAGATAAAGCTAACTGCTTAAACGACTATTTCGTCTCCATCTCAACAATAGATGAAAATATAAACAATAATACTCTACTTCCAGAGTGTATCTTTAAAACTAATAATACCATTGCAAACATGATCATTACATAATCAGACATAATTGATATTATCGGTACTTTAGACCCAAATAAAGCTGTCGGAGAAGACAAAATTAGTCACAGAATTATACAGTTTACTAAACACACTATATCTAAACCCCTGTCTATGTTATTTAATAAATCCTTACTTGAATGTAAATTTCCAGAGTCATGGAAGTCAGCTACTGTAATGCCTCTTTTTAAGAAGGGTCAAACAAACGTGCCATCTAATTATCAGCCAATATCTTTATTAAGCTGTGTTGGTAAACTTATGGAAAGAGTTGTCCACAAACATATTTATAATTTTCTGATTGAAAATAAACTAATTTACAAATTGCAATCCGGATTTCTTAAGGGACATTCGACAGTTTACCAACTCATAGACATCTATAACCAAATTGCTCAAGGATTGGATTCCAGACAATATACTTGTATGATCTTTTGTGATGTATCAAAAGCATTTGACCGAGTTTGGATCAAAGGTCTATTATTCAAGTTAAGGCAAAATGGAATGAGAGGAGATATATTGAAATGGATCGACAGTTATTTAGTGAAACGGAAACAAAAGGTTTTTATTGGTTCAAGTGTGTCAAATATTAAGGAAACATCTGCTGGTGTTCCCCAGGGTTCGGTCTTAGGTCCTTTATTTTTTCTTGTGTACATTAACGATATTGCAGAACATCTTTTAAGCATAACTCGTATTTTTGCAGACGATACATCGCTTGCATCTACAGCTTCTAACTTACCAGATACAGAAGGTATTCTTAATCACGATCTTATTGTCATATCGCAGTGGTCTAAGCAGTGGTTAGTAATTTTTAACCCGAACAAAACAGAAGCAATTATGTTCACATTAAATAAAAATGTTTCTTATCCATTTTTAATTTTTGATAATGTCCCAGTAAAATTTGTTGATCACCCCAATATTTAGGCATAACTTTTAGTCATAATGCAAAGTGGCACCATCATATAGGTAACATTGTAAATTCGGCTTGTAAGATTTTGCGAATGATGCGTAAAATTAAATTCCTGTTAAATAGAAAATCACTCAACCAAATATACATTTCATTTCTCAGACCCACTCTAGAGTATGCATCAGTTGTTTGGGATGGTTGCACTCATTACAAAAAGGACAAATTGGAGAAAGTACAAAATGAAGCAGCGCGTATTGTTACAGGATTAACTCGTCGAACATTATTTTATGAAATGTATTATATTCTCAAATGAACGAATCCGACTTTTTAGAGCCACACGTCGATTTCATCCTCTTAGTCATCATACTTTACTGTTCGGTAAAGACACTTATACTGATGATGAAAACTCATTTATATTCACATCTATGCAGCAATTTATCAAAGACTCAAAACGATTTGATATTAATTAACTAAACAATATATGTGCATAAAAAGTCGGCCTTATGACGATTCTTCTAATCATAGGGTATATTTAGATTACCTTATTATTATATCATACAACCATTATTTCCAATTTCCTTTCTTTCTAAATCCTTTTTCTCTATAATAGTTATCTAATATCTAAATCAAACTGTTTAATTATAATATGTTGTTTATCTGCAATTGTCATTTTGAGTATTTGTAATTCATTTTGTGTAGGGAAGGGCCGTAACTAATGTTGGTAGAACTTGTGGCCCAACCCTTTTGCTTATATATGTATATATATATATATATATGTTAAAAAGCAATAAAATATGTTTAAACTACCAGCTGGGTGTTTGACAGCTATTTCCTTCTACCTGTATCTGGTAGGATAGGCAATACTGCTATATATCTATGAAGTAAAAGAGTTAATGACATAAGATGTAATTAAAAGCTATCGCGCGAAGGCATTTAAACAAAACAGAATGTGAAAATGAGTCAGATGGGTTAACAACACTTTTTTTACAAGATTTGTCAGATTAGACTTGAAAAGCTTTAAAGGGAGTATATCAGAAAACAACGTTATAAATGTTTTAAAAAATACAATTATTTCTTTAAATGGATAAAAAAACATCTACATATCATCAATGAATAAAATCCAAATGTTTTGGTGTGTCAAATCCACCAAAACGAGACAAAATCAATCTTTTGATTAGATTGGTAAACTTGAAGAAACGAAATCCCTATTCTATTAATAGAAAACAATTAAATAGTGTTCGACGACCTCTGCTTCGTCATCGGACTTTTTCTAAGATGAAACAAATCTTATTATGTGTAAACATGTAAAACGGATCTAATTCAAAGCAGATGAACTCATGTGGCCCATTTAATATGTTACAAAATTTGTTGCAATTTTCAGCGGGAAATCTATTTTAGTGTAACCTAGGCGTGTAGTCAATGTTAAGAAATACCATTTCAGTATATTATGTTGGCATGTTTAAAAAGATATCCTTTTGAATGAGTGTATATAGGCATGACATATTAGGGGAGGGGGGGGGGGGATATTTATATCTTATTTTGAAAAATCCTGATAAATTCCCTTTAATGTGAATCTATCAACTACACTAATAAACATGGTAACCTTATGCAAATGCAAAAGAAACAACACAAAGCATTAAATAACTGGATATATTTCACTTTCAAATACAGATTATAAAATTGCTACAAAAGTAATTGCAAACGTAATTGATAACGCGCAAATTGTTTTTATAAGGAAGTTACAATGGTGAAAATATAAGGTTTGCATACCATGAACTCGATTATGTAAACAAAATTACAACCCTTCTTTATTACTTTTTGCACACTTCCAAAAAACGTTTGACAGTTTGAATCACCACAAGTTAATTCATTAAACTATTAATATATGGATTAATGCATTTTAACAACGACATGAAAGTCTGTGTTTTGAATAATGGCTACATGTCTAATTCTCTAAATTGTGTACGTCATTCATGTCCTTTCTCTCTCCATATTTATGTTTTATATGGATAGAATATTATTATTAGCTGTCAGTTACAATAAAGACAAATATTGTATAAATAATAAAAATGTATTTGCTGATAATACAACTTTCATTACAGATGCATCTATTTCTTGCAAAGATCACATGGATATCAAATCAAGAAGTTAATTAATTATTTTGACTAATAATAAAGCAAAAGGTTATCATTTAATCTTAAAGGGATTATATTGGCATATCACCGTCAATTGTCAGTCCTAAATACACATGCGCAGCATGAAGATACACTTACAACTAAGAGATATACGCGTCTAAAGTATCTAATTGCATAACCTCTTTATTGCAAACATCGGGTTTCTGAAGCCACATTTTTGTTTTTGTTTACATTCGCATTTTCAACGTACCGCTTTCGGGTTTCCGACCAATCATCGGCTAACATCGTGAAGACTTGTTCCTCATCTCGATTTCGAGGCTTTGTTCGGGAAGTTTACGGAGTTCAATGTAAACATTGCGCAATACTTTATTGCGGGACGTATTTAAGTTTTGGCCAATAAGTTAATAAAGGTTATTCGTCAATACATTAGCATTATTTTGTGCACACTGCTTACAGGAAAAGTCTGGGTTAACAGCGTGTTTGTGTAACTTGCCAAAATAATCCCTTTAATGATAAAATAAACCTATCCATGACTTACAAAATTAAAAGAAAAAAAAAACCATCCTTATTAGGGAAACAACTGTCAAGAAACATTTGTTCTATCAAACATAAAGTAGTCATTAGTCAAGTACTAGAAAACTCACATCACACAATAACTAAAATAACTTAATACGAGTATATGTATTCATTATAATGGAACAACCGACTAGATAAACTAGAACCCATATATTTAAAGAATTGTTGCTAAAAATAAGGTCTTAATGCATATATTGATACTCAATTTAAGCGAGTTGTATCGAAATAAATTTAGATCAAGAAAAACCGAAATATGGAGATATAATTATATAAATGAATTCAACAAATTTGGCGGCAAAAACATTTTTACAATCAAGCGTAATATATAAAGATATAACATATAAACTCAGAAATAATGCTTAAAGTTTTACATTGTTGAGCACAGGTAAACTTTAATTCGAAAGTAACCACTGATGTAACCATAATCAATACCAAAATCATGTAAAGTAAAACTTAACCATGGAAAGTAAAAAGACAACAACAAAATGTTTTCGTTGACAGATATTTAAATGTGTTGAATCAAATCAAAATACTATCCATGTTACAAAGAATGCTGAACAAAAATGGAAAAATAAATGTACTGTTTACTTTCGAGATTGAGGTTATTCCAATATATATGTAAATATTTTTATTGACTTAAACACACAAATAAGTTCTTACACAAAATGTCAATTCTGCATGTTACATGTAGAATCGATGCAACATATTTTTGGGGGACTTTGCTCATATTCAACATTCTTGACAATAACAAATGATGTCATCACAAAGCGGTATTGATGTACCATTTAATTTTACAAGTTTTATCACTTGGCACCTATGACGATAACACTAAACAAAATACAATTCTGGCTTTTGTATTTTTTTAGTAATTTTTTTTCATGTTTAAACGTAAAATGAAAAATGTTAAACCTAACTTTGAAAGCTATCTAAATGTCCTAAATGATTTGAACACACAGCATAAATCTTAGGTTAATCGAAACTTGAAACGCACCCTTATGGCTTTCAATGAATATCTACACGTGTAAAAATATCAACCTTAATTATACAAAAATCCAACAATACTTATGGAATTACGATATATATATATATATATATATATATATATATATATATATATATATATATATATGGAGATAATTATTTGTGAATAACCAAGACATAAATGTACAGACCAGACTACGGCGAGTGCGCCTAGCTACAATGCAAACCATAGATACAATATCAAGGCCTCTGCCAAACCAATAAATTTGGTGTCGACCATGACTTATATACTATGGAATTACATGCAACACATCTGGACAGGGTGGACAAATTTACATACATGAAATGATAGCTTTATATGATTAGGATCCAGTTAAGGATTCATGACTACTCACATGCTATATAAAGGACAGATTTAAAAATCGGTTGGATCATATAGATACAGTGAATTCATATATATTTAATTTCATAAAGGGAGATAATTAAATTCACAACAACGGAATATATATACATAATATATATCACTCAGTATTATACTATTTTACTCCTGGTGTGTTGTATTATAAATTCGTTTGAACAGTTGAAATTTTGTACATGCAAATAAACCGTCTACCATACAGTAACTTTCTTTAAAAAAGAGTGAGCGTTAGATAGCCTTTAAATATATTTGTATTAAATAACCCTGTTTTTCGTACAATTTGTGATTGGAATAACTAGGATCCGCAATTAACAAATACTAGACACATCTTATTTCTACACCTCACAAACCACTTCCCCACATGTTTTAGAGGTGGGAGATTCATGACCGTAGAACAAATTTCATGACCAACTGTCACCAATACTTTGGTCGAGCTAACAGATTCAAGAATTGCTATCTCAGCTGGAGGACCCAGCTGATTTGTAAATTAAGGATAAGATAAACTTTCATGACATGTAAGAACTAGACTTCTTATATATCGTAATACAAAGCATCCAAAAAAAAACAGCCACACTATGATTGGTCAATATATGGGGTTAAAATTAATACAATACATAACATCCATACATCCAGTTTCAACACATAACAGGTAACATGTGGCTTGTCCAGTTTTATTGATGGATAAAGGCCTGAGAATGATTTTGAGTAAAACCACTGTCTTTCCGCAAGTAAATGACAACTTTTCTCACATAAAGTTTTTAAATCGAGCTAGGCTCTAACACATGACCTCAGCAATGAGAGGTAAATGGCCGTTCGACAACATCGCTTTACGTCTCACACACAAATTAATGTTGTACTGTTCCACAGAGCGAAACATGCACTTCTGGAATACTTTACACATTGCCAAATTGTTCTAAAAGTGTATTGTTTCCATAGATTGTTATCAGTCCAAATAGTCAGGAAAAACATGGGATTGACAAGGTTCCTTTTTCACAATTTTGATGTTTGATGACACCCCTTCTTTTTTGACAAAAATACCCATTTATTGCAGTGTATCACTCCACATTTTTAGATTGTTATATCGTCATCCAACAGTACCATGTGTCATCCAAACTTGGCAAACTCATGAAAATGTTCCAATGTTCTCATATGTACAATGAAATGTGACAATTTTAAGCAATTTCAACAAAAATAATTCCTAACCTATTTGCACAGCTCTAATTTCTTGGGCGCATTAATAATCTATCTACCGTCACTGAGGGGAAGAAATTGGTAAACGAGACCTTTAGATAACTCGGCCGCAAAAGAACCATATTTTAAAATAAAACATGTTTAAACTTAACAAATCACGTTATAATACCAAACCACATATTTTCGTACAAGTCATCATTATGAAAGGCATATTTTTAAAAATAATACAAAAACTACCATAATCGCGCTATATAAATACCCTCAAATCAGTGTAACAGTATATGATTCTCTTAACCAACTACACTCAAACTTTTTGAAAAAGCAACACAGCAAAACATATGAAAACGCATTTACATGGAACTTACTTGGAAATCAAAATAGTGACACCAATGCATGAGGTACCAAATTATTTAGTAACATTCCAAGTATATAGCCAATAACATTAATAGTTATTGTAGGATATGGATATGTAGACTCGTGCTTTTTCTCTTTCTGTGTTGCGTTTTCATATCTCTTGAGTGTAAAATATCAAACTTTGGTTGATATGAGTGAGTGGGAGAGGTAAACAGGTGATTATGAAAAATAATCACATATATTTAAGGTTGTTCAGTAATCAATCACATAGTCCGCTAAAATATCAGACTGATATAGATTGCCAATATTCCACTGTGATGAAATTATTTCATTTATAACGCACAAGTGGGAAGCCTTCATGGTTTTCTCAATATCAGTTCATCTGAGTGCAAACATACCTGGCCAGCAATGAAAAAAATGCCTATGTCTCAATATGGTTAAATGCAAATATTCGAAATAAAAAAAACGATTTGTATAAAACTTATTTCTGTAGTCACTTTAATTATTATTTAACCTTATTAAAAAGTCAGAAGGCACAGTTTCCTGCCATTCCATAATTTTGCTGACATTTAATTTCTATAAACGCGTCATGAACACTTTCGGAAAAGGGTGTGTCTTGTGCAATCTATAATAAGCGTTCCGCAACTTTGAGCCTGGAATTTATACAGATTACATTGATGCATGCTATTTAATGTTTTTAATTGGGTTTAACACCATTTTCAAAACATTTTAGGTTATATATCGCATATCCAGTTTTATTGGTGGCGGAAGACCTCATAAAGAATCGTAATGAATTCGAGTAGAAGCACCGTCCTTTTGCAAGTAACTGGCAAACTTTCTCACATATTTTTTTGGAACCAAAGACCCTGGCGGTGAGAGGTGAATGATCTTGAAATCCCCACTTGGTTACGGAAGATTCTAATGGATATCAATGGAATGGATATCATGAAAATCATCATTATGGAATTTCATGATGCATTAAGTAAACATTACGCCACCCTTTTTCTCGAGGACATTTTTAAAAGAATTATGTAAATGCTTGCCTTTCAAATGTGAAAATTTGTCAAGCGACACTTTTCACTTTTTTTCAAACAGGGCTTTGACCATTCCGTTGACATCCATATTAAACAATGAAGCTGTGTCAAGGAGTACCCTAATCGTCGCAGTGTCGATATTCTTTTCCAGCCATTTTATCAAAAGTTTATTTATGATATTCCTCATGTTCAGATTTCCACTTTGCTCATGTTCCAGTTCAGTGTAAGTAAGGTCTAGCTCAAGAAAAAGAAACGGATATCGGATGTCTATCAGGTTGCTGATGCTACCACATTGCCTCTCCGTTGGACGTTTATCCAGCTCTTCGAATGATGCACCTTCTGAAATAAGCATAGTAATTGTTATATCGGAACAGAATACATGTGTTTTATAATATTGAAGTAAAATCGAATTTTTGTTCTTAGTTGCATTCATTGTTTCTGTTATCAGATATTATTGAATGAAGATTGTTTGGTTAACGCTATTGTCAACATAATTCAATTAATAAAAAATTGTCATCCAGTTTTATTGGCGGGGGAAGACCTCCAACTCATGAATATAAATATAACCATCGTCTGTCCGTACGCAATTGACACAGTTAATACAATTATTGGACCGAGCTAAGCTTGATTCCACGGCTTCTTCAGCGGTAAGTGGTCTTGAGACGGTTGTACAGATCATTCGGGCACGGACGAAAATTTATAGTAAAAACGGACTTACCATAAACACCTCGTGTTACATCTTTGAATAATTCACGTTCTACATCAGGTCTCCTATACATTCCCAGTTTTGTTAACAGTCTTAACAATTTTTCTGTTGTTGCCGTGTCCCCGTTTATTTCACGCCAGTATTTCATAATTTTGAAGTGTGCTATTTCCTTGCAGTTCTGACTTTCCGAAATAGCCTTTGTTGCGATATGGAAGGGACGTTCCATTTTCAGTTTTGTAGCAAGACCATTTGCTTCGTCAAATATCAGTAGTCTAGCCAGTCTGCCTAGCCGTTTGTCACTGGGTTGTTTTGCCAGCTCACCTTTCCACATTGACCTGGCAACGTCATCCTTTAACAAACAATTTAAAAGTAAAAAACGTCTGGGCCCAGCTTAGCTAAGTTATCTGTTAAATTGGATTAACTAATCTTATATTTTGAAATCGATTTGTAATAGTTATTTCTTGCCACTCATGTTATTATGTATCTAAAATGCTTTTAAAGATGATTGTCATAGCTTTTTAATGGATGTCAATTGATGAAACTTCCCAGTATTCAGGAGTAATAATATGCTTAGGTAACATCCGAAAGAAAAACAGTTGGTTTGCTCAGTGTAAATACTTCACCAACAACGTGCCCGTGTGGCAACCCTAAGGGTCAATATGTGACATATTGTCGCAATATGTAACAACATTTCAGATATCTCGTCTTACCTATAATATATCTACATATTATGGCAATTTTTTTTTTGTGGGGCATAAGTTTATTAAAAAATGTTTGTATTTTTTTTGGTTTTAAATCCATGTGTTCCAATACTCCTTTACATGCATGATATATATCTTATCAAATAACAAAAAACTCTTTTTCACTTTAAAGCAAATCTCTTACTCATATCTCCAGTTTCAAAGGGTGTATTTTTTGGTATAATTTCTAAGTATTATTGCTTTTCTTATAGAAGATGAACGGTAAATTTAACAATTTAAATGTCAAACATTGTTCTCCATGTTGGGTCCTGTAGTATTAATACATGTATATAATTTATAGTGAAAGAATGTCGTGCCAGGGCCAAATTTCTGTGTCTTAAGATTGTTTTTTTTTTTAGGTTATTTTACATATTGTCATTATCAAGCGACGTATTGATTTAACTATTCAGAAAATTGTGCCACTGTGCTTTAAAAGTATCATATTTCCGTTTTTATTGCTATTTCTCGGCGAGATACTAGAAGTGTATATTTCAGTCTCTTCTTAAAAGCAACTGATGATAGTGTTCCATTCAGTCGTCTTGCAGAAAATATGTTGTGTTTTATTTCAAGAAAATTTTGGAATTCGGTTTGGGACATGTTATTTTCTATATTGGTATTGGATATAAAACCTTTCAACCTTTTCAATTTACATTTATGGCAGAGAACCAGGTTCTGAGTTTATTAAGAAATGTTTGTGTGGCTGGACATGTCCAAAACATGTTGACGTGGGTCTTTTCCTGGTTGCAGGATGTACATAGAGGACTGTCAGTTATTTTTAATGTACGAGTATGTAGATATTTTTACATGGTAGAATCCTGTAATTTATTCTGGTTTGACACCATTGTTGTGTGCGCTAAGATTGTTATTATTCTGGTTTGAAACCATTGTTGTTGTGTTCTGTGATTGTTATTATTCTGGTTTGAAACCACTGTTGTTGTGCGCTATGATTGTTATTAAAAGGAGACAAATACTTTGTCCCATGTTACGTCATACGTAGATCTGTTGCCATTTTAACTTTGATGTAGATTTATCATTGTTATTATTTAGTAATGAGTATATGTCTTGACAACCTTTTTTTAGATTTTGTAATATCACTATATGTAGGAGGTTGGATTGGTCTTATACATTTTTTATTTAAAATCATATTGTTTTATGTACGAACAATTTTTTAGCATTTACTAACCCATTGTTTTGTGTAAAATTTATTTTTACATTTAATATATTTTAAAATTCCGATTCTGAGTAAAAGTCACCAGTATTGTTTACGAAATCGTTAACAAATGTAACCCCGTTATCGTACCATTTTGAGTAAAACACCGGGTTGCCTCCAATTAGTATTATTCTGGCAAATTATTCAATTCAATTCAATTCAAATTTATTCAGGTATATAAGATCATTATACAACATATATATATCATGATGATAAAATAGCAGTAATAAATCAAGAAAAATATAGAAGTAAAATAACTATAGTAATCATCTAAAAATTAAAGATCTTATAACCTGGGATAACCCATTAAAGCAACAAACGCGCTTATTTCCAACGGGGTCCCTTCCCTTAAAATTGTATTTTTTTTTTTTAAAAAAATGAAATACATGAAATCTTAAGAATGTAGATATTTGATATAAACTTGTTAAAATGTAACAATACAAAAAACATTGAATTATCTTGTAACCTTAATAACTGAATAATACATATAAGTGGTTCACAATACAAGAAATATTTTCAACATATACTTAAAAATTAAATATTCAAATTTTCTCTAGCCTGCGAGGAGCTACATAAATGTTTTTTTTTAACTTCACGTTTTAAGTCTGCTTATTGGTTATTTTTTTTCAAATCGTTAGGCATTGCAATAAAAGGTGCCCGAATCGAAACTCTTAGCATGCGGAACTATAAAATTACTTTCACTAAACCGTGTGCTGTTATGAATAGAAGATACCCTATGGAAGTTATCATAAAGATATGTTGGGGCGGTGCCATGGAAAATATTAAAAACATGATTAAGTTTAAGTTGTTTTACTCTATCCCCAACCCTCAATACATGAACTGTTTCTAACATAGCGCAGTTAATACTAGACCTTGGTGGTAAGTTAGATAAGAATCGTATAACTTTATTTTGAGTGACTTGGGGTTTGTGTTTTAACTTTTTAGTAAGACCGGCATACCGAGACGAGCAGGAATAATCAAAATGAAATTGTACTAAGGCACTTATTAAAGTTCTCTTAGTTCGAAGGTTAAAATAAGGACAGTTTCGATATAAAAATACAATCTGCGAATTAACTTTTTTAACAATGGAGTCAACTATCGCCTCACCGTTTATTAACTTGTCAATAGTCAATCCTTAATATTGACATTTTCCTGGAACGGAATTTCATGACCGTTGCATGTAATCGTAAACTTCTTTAAGTCTTCTAGAAGAGCCAAATAACATACATTCGGTTTTGCCTAGATGAAGGGACAGTTTATTATCAACGAGCCATGTAGAACCATTATCCATGATACGACTAAGTTTATCTGCAATAACATTAGGGTCTTTGTCAGCGAACAATGTTACACTGTCGTAAATAATAATTTACAATCGGAGTCGATGCACGTAGGCATATCATTGACATAACATAAAAATAAAAGAGGGCCCAGGATGCTTCCCTGTGGTACGCCGCAAGTGACTTGGGAAGATTTTGATGAAACTTTGTTTATCTTCACTAACTGTGATATTTCGGTTAGATAAGATTTGAACCAATGTATCGACGCGACTCCCATTTCAGAGAGTTATTACATAGAATAACGTTGTCAACGGTATCAAACGCCTTCTGTAGATCTAGTAAAACCATTCCGGTATAAAGACCATTTGCATTGTTATGTTTAATAAAATCAAAAAGGTGAATAAGACATGTATCAGTGGAGTATTTACTCCTAAAACCGGACTGAAACTCATAAAGAAGAGAATTTTTATCTAAAAAATCTGCAAATTGGTTATATACAGAACGCTCTAGAACATTTGATATAACATTAAGTATGCTAACTGGCCTATAATTACCAACTTCCAAAGGATTAGACTTTTTGTAAATCGGGCTGACTCTTGCAGTTTTCATTTCATCAGGAACAATGCCGGAGTCAATAGACATATTTATAATAAAAGAAACAGGTGTTTTTAGAAAAATTTTGGTGGAATACCATCTAGTCCAGTGCTTTTAGCAGCATTTAACTATTTAATTCCTTGAAAACAAAATCCTCAGTGACATGATTAATTTTAAAAAGAGTGTCTGGAGACTTCTTCGAGTTATAAAAATTCTTAAAAATTTGTGAAGATGTAGCAAAAATATGTATAGGGTTCGGCAGCTTATTAACAAGATTTGCTGCGACTGTAGTAAAAAAATCATTAAAATGATTCGCGATTGTCAAAGGATCATGACAAACCTCATTATCAATATTTAAGACAATATTCGAATTTTTGTTTGTCTTATATTTGTAACCCAGCTTTTTTGACTGCTGCCATAGACCTTTCACGTCATACTTATATTCTTCCACTTTATTCGAGAAATAGATTTTATTAAATATTGAACCTTGTTTCGAAAGCTACAAAATTGCTTATAATAATCAGTAGACCTATGTTTTTTATAATTGTATAAGGCAGTGTCTCTTGCTTTAATTAATTCAAGAATTTCAGAGGTCATCCACGGTTCTGTACGCTGCTTTAATCTGACCTCTTTAATAGGAGTTATATTGTTTAATACATTCATAAAAAAATAATGAAAACATGACCAAGCACAATTTATAAAATGTATCTGTTTAATTCTGTTACAAGTTTATGTAACCACCTTGAAAATGAGGGAATTGGGTATAGTGCTTCCCAAGTCCGTCCGCCGTACCGTTCCTCCGATTTTCACTACGTCACAATTTTAGGTCAAGGTCAATGTCATCGTTACTAAAAATAGAAAATCGCTTTCAACGCCCTACCGACAATATTTTCCATCCGATTCAAATTGATGAAACTTCACACAGATGTTCAGAACAGAGATACAAGGGGTATTCAATAAGTTTTTAGACTGACCATATAAAATAAGACTAAAGCTGATTTACGGAAAATTCTTATATCAATCCTTCATAACATTCTCCCTTAACAGAAATGGACTGTTCCATCCGAGATATTCATGACCTGAAAGCCGCAGAGTAGTCTGCCCTTGATATACTCTGCATACTGATACACATCACTGCCAAGAGCACTGCTGGAGTTGAAGCGACGCACAGCAAGCATCTTTTTCAGTACATGAAAGAGATAGAAGTCACAGGGACTCATGTCTGACGAGTATGGAGGGTGCTGCAGTTGTTTGACTTGTTGGTCCCGCAGAAATTGATGCACAATATTACTCTTGTGTGCGGATACATTTTCATGGATAAGACAGATACCCCTCACACCCGTTCGTAAGCGAAGTTTTACGTAATGTTTTTCACTGATTTCAATATTCTATCTCTATAAAACCTCCCAGAAACAGATCTGTCCGGTGCACTGGGTGTTTGACACAAAAGGACCTTTGGAATTGAAAAAAATCGTGTATAGAACACGTTTAGAACTTTAAGTTCGTTTTGCTATAATCAATATTTCTTGTCCTTTCCTCAGTCATTGTTTATTATTTACCCGTCTTTGAGGCTCGAATTACAGATCCACATTTCATCAAATCACATCCAATTAAAACTTATTTTGTTACACAAAGTGTTGCGGGTATAAATAACCGTAAGTGTAACAAATTACTTTGGACGTTGGATGTTGGACGTTTTTCTTCCTCTGGTCGATAGTTTTTATTTAAATATGAAGTGGAAAACGACAATATTTAAAGTGAGACCCATATTATTGTTTTAACAAGAGTTTGAGATGATAAGTATAGTTTAAACTAATTTATTTAAGTTCGATTGTGAAACAAGTTCTTAAAATTTAGACAAATCTCGCTTAAAGTCTTCCTGCATAGAACCAGTACTAATTTGCGGAAAAGGGTGTCTTGGTCAAGGACACCACACAAAGCCGTGGCGGAGAATCGAACCCACGGCCCTCCGATCATGGGTTTGGTGCTCCACACAGATGATAAGTGTCTACTTACCTTCCACCAATGTTTTTTTGTTTTAAACCCAAGTTATAATTTTATTAGTAATGTTCCATAATTAAAAAATACCCAAGATAAAAACAGAGTGAATCAAATAATATATTGCCACGTCAACCTACCTTTAATTTAATGGTTTTGTTATGATGGTGATAAAATGAAGCAAAGTTTTAGAACCAAAATAAAACCAGAGCGGACTATGTCACTTTTAAGAGTTAATATTTGAAAAAAAAACAGAGAACAAGTGGCCAGTAAAAAGTAACAGTATGTTTGCATTGTTCTAATTTTGGTGAAATTGATATTGACCTCTTTTTCCCTCGAAAATGAGTATTCCCATTCTGATAATCATAACTCAAGATACCTACTATGATAGCATTAATCTATTTGTAGTGTCAATGACCTGGCAATATTTTTTCTTCGTTATTTTGATATCATTTATATAAAACTTTGCCTGCAAATTCGTCATGGAGGCATATTGGAAGCCCTGCGTAACAGAACAGACGGACGGATGGGTAACACTTTATGCTCCCATTGCATACCAGGGACAAATAAATTTCTAGTTGAAAATAAGTGTAACACTAAGTGAACCCGTTTTATAATCAAATGTCAATTCATGTACAGATCATACGCTACATTAAAGGTCGCAACCGTAACCCTTAGTGTAACAAAACCAATTTTTGTTACACTAAGGGTTGCGGTTATGACCCTTAGTGTAACAAAAATTGATTTTATTACACTAAGTGTTGTGGTTTCCTTCTATGTGGAATGAGTCTGTTATGTTTTACTTTGACGCGTTCTGTGCAATAATATTATCATCCGATATTAATAAATGATACACGAATCATAATTATCAAACAATACCTGAACATTGGTATATTTATCTGGAAACCAGGTCTCTAGTATTTCCTGCGCAGTCACCGCATGTGTATCTTCCTCGTGATCTGGAAAGCACATCCCCTCCCCCTTTGTGTCATATCCGATTAAATCATCAAGAGCCACGTATGAGTCGGCATGAAGCGGACAGCAAATGCCAACATTTATATCGATGTTGAAGTGCCTGTACATGACAAGGATCGATTGTATGTGAGATTCAATGGTTTTTAATATTTTGTCACATTGTATTTCCTTAAGTGTTTGTTTCTTCGAAAAATTAATTATGTATAGGTAGATCGATGACTTGGACCAGTACATCTCCAGAAGACGTGTGCCAGCGTTATCAAGACGAAAGCAAACGTATCGGCTGAACATCCGCACTTTGTCTCCACTGTGGTGCGGCTCCCAAACTGATAAAAGCGAGGACATCAACGACTGAAAAAACTCAGGAGGAATAACTTTGTTTTCAAATGATATTTTTATCTTTGGTGTCATTTTCTCTTTTGATATGCTGCTGGAGTATTTCTTCATCGCATCCGGTTTCTGTCCGAGTAGACAAGGCATAAAATACAATGTACGTCGGCCTTGCTGCAGCTGTGTCTTCGTTTTCGGATAAAGTATCTTTAAATGAATGCATAACTGCACTAATTTTTCGTATTCCGAGTTAACAGTATCGCCAAGTTCTTCTAAACCTTGAATAACATCTTTCAGGAAAGGCTGATCAACTACCCCATCACTGCACCAACCTGACTGGAGAACCTCTGAAAATGAATGTTTAGGCTTTTCTCTAATTGTTGCATTAATAAACTTGACAAGGATGGTTGGGTCAAGAATAATGAGGTGTTTCAGGTCACCTTGTGGAAAATACAACAGGAATCCACGGCAATGTTGATGCTCGAGAAAAGCAACGAGAAGGTTTGTTTGTGATATTGGTGCATCATTCTTTTTGTCAAGGTCTTCCAACTCTTCAAAACTTAAAAAGGTTGTCCCTTCGTCTTTACGTTTCAAGAGACTGTGCTCTAGTTCAATCCATGTTGCTGGAATTCTTGTTTCAAGAATGCCAATTCCTCCATCAACAATCTTATCCCGCAAGTCACCAATGTCGGAATCATGTTCCAGCGTCAGTGTGTTATCAATTGCAATGCATGGGACTTCATCGATTTCCATCGTTAATCTAACCTTGGCAAAAATCGTATCTATCGTCTGAAATAAAGCATGATTTGTAGTTAAAATTTAAAACCCATTTGGTCAATATGAACATAGCAAATATTTATACTGTACTGTACATTGTTGTATAAAGGGTAGTGTTAAAGTAATTGCACATCTGTAATATTGTAAGGTATGTTACTGTTTGTGTATATTTCTTATATTTTTTCCCCTCTGCATCTGTTTCTACATAAATATTCACCAACGACATAGAAGCGTGCTCATATTCTCCCAAAACACACCAGAAAGAGAGGTTATGTGAAAGGTTATGGACAACAAGTGTGCAAACTATCGCTAAAGCTAAAACATATAGAGCCGAATATTCACCATATGTGTGTTCTTACCTTGGGATCAACTTTATCCTTGTGTGTACCAACCACTATCACAGGTGCAACTGCTTTTCTTTCATTTGATGTGTAGGCTTTTATTGACCCAGCCCAAAATCGTATGGATTCTAGTAAACAATAATTTAACAAATTCAAACTGATTTAAAGGGAATATATAATGATTTTTCAAAATGTTAAAACTAAAAATTTTGTTACAATATGCCATGCCTATTTATACTCATTACCTATACCCAAACGGATACTAGTATCTATTTAAACATGCCAAAATAATATATTGAAAAGGGATTTCCTAACTTGGGTAACGCGCCTAGGTTAGACTAAAATAGATTTCCCGCTTAAAATTGCAAGATAATTTGTGCCGTATTAAATGAATATTGTGTTTTTGACATAAAGATTGTAACTCTTATTTAAACGTCGATTTTGGAAGATTTGATATACCAAAACATTCGATTCCATTTTAGAAATAAGACGTTTTATAATTATTTCAAAATATTTGCATTCGGGACATAACTCCTTCATTGAGGAAAATGTGTCCGATTCATTACAATGAATCTAATTCTAATTATCATGTCTACTTTAGTAATTGGACTGTTATAGACACAGAAGCACACAGGTTGCTATTCTATTGACAAATTCTCAAGTGTTCATTAAATATGTTTAATGAAATTCATTTTGAACAGTTAATTCACATTATTAACTCAAACTAATATTAATGTTAATAGTTAAAGTCTTTTATTTATTGAGTTCTGCACTTCTTTTATCAGTTGGTATTGACTTTAACAACACAAACTTTACGTGATTCGCGTTGTCCAGTTACAGAGCATCGGTCCCATGACCGATACTACGTGTAGTGTCAGACATTTTTTCCGCATATGCTTAGTATTGGATCTATCGAGGAAGACTTCGAGCGTGATTCGTCTGTTTCACAATCGAAGTAAAATAAATAAGTTGAGATAGAGATGAAATAAATACTTATCTAAATAATACAACTTTTGAACAAAACACTTAATAACAATGAATCATCCATGGGTTACGGATATTTAACTATGGGTAAATGTGAATCCGCTGTTTATGAAATGAAGAGAAACAAAAGTGCTAGGAATAATGGGGTTTAACACCATTATCAACAAATTTCAGATTATATATGGCATTTCCAGTTTTAATGGTGACGTGAAGGATTGAGAATGTTACTGTTCCATTACATAACGGCAGATGGGTATGTGAATTTTAAATTATATTCTATATGGTTGAGTTATTTAAATGTCTGATAGATATATTTTGACGTAATAATATCTTAGTAAAATTGTATAAATTGTTCATATCCATTCCGACGAGAATGTCTAATTTAATTTCACATCCGCGGTAATGAGAGTTGTTTTGTTAGAATATAGGCCGAGGAATCTGAGAAAGTATTTTGAGCTGTTGATATCGTGTTTACGATTATTATATTGAAATACAAGTATTGAAATTCATCATGTTAGAATTTATTGATATGTGTAATTAAATTTTGTTGATGCTATTGATATGTGTAATTAAATTTTGTTGATGCTTATTCTGATATTCACAAAGTGAATAGATACAGAATTGGTCGGTAATTCATATTATCAATGAGAAATTATGTAGAGAAATAATTGCTACTTTGGGATTGACGGAAGGTCATATATGAGATTTTTAAACTACCATGAAACTGCAGATAGTAAGAATTGAATGAACTGTTATCATATATTGATAAATCTACCATAAAACTGTTAGATGGTAAGAATTGAATGCACTGTTTTAATATGTTGATAAATCTACCATGAAACTGTTAGATGGTAAGAATTAAATGCACTGTTATCATATATTGATAAAAATGCCATGAAATTAATAGATGGTAAGTAATTGACGCCATGTCATTAAGTATTGAGTAAATAGTAAATCTGAGTTTATCTATATATATTGTAGCCGTTTTTAGACGTACGCGAGACATGTGTCCGCTACGTTAACGACGTATCTAGACGTGACAGGAAGTCAGCTGGTGGTAGTACCGTCATAAGGACAGCAACCCACATACTCGTTATATGGACGATATGACGATCCTGGCGTCGGAGTACAGTCGAAGAAAGTCGGTACGAGGCGACGTAAAGCAAGATAACTCAGTATAGAGTTCTAGGGAAGATAACACTGTTTATATAGCCACCACGAGGGACGATTGACGCTAAATATACGATAAACTGGATGCAGTAGTAGTATCTTAAATACAATATTAGCGTTTTTATAATAACAGTTATAGCATGCATATGATGTAAGCAGTTTGGATTGCGATATAGATATATGGAAGATGTAGGAGAAAGAACTTTTAATATTAAGAAAGTGTTATTTCCATCATAAGACATTTTAAACCAGCTGTGTTTTTTTGTGGAGTAATTAGCTTTAAATTGTATATATCGTATATTCGTCATTTTATTCATGTAAAATTAAAAATGTTAATTTTAATTTGAGTATACTTGTATTCTACCCTCGTGAGTTTTCGGCCCTTGGTCATTTTGCTACAACGGTAAATGTTTAATATTCAACAAACTAAACTTATGTTTGTAAACGATATTATTAATAAATTTAGGTGTAATTTTAGATAAATTAATCGATTAATCCAAGTACAGTTAAATTATCAAAACGATGGAAAATTATATTAAAATCAGAGGAAGCAAAACAACCACCTGTTAAAACCGAAAACAATGTTAATATTAATACTCAAGATGAAAAAGTATTGACTTGAAAACAAGATATTATAAACAATTGTACCATTATTTATCCTTGAATTTACAAAACCTTACGTTCACATTTATTGGAATACACAACTAAACTATTTAATTTGGAATATATATATATACAATTGTGTAGGTTGTTGACGTTGCAGATTCGCCATAAATGTCAGTAACTCAAGTGTATTCGGTTTTTCATGAGCGATACGCCAAATGCTTGCTGGAATAAAGGATTTATTTAAACGACGGAAACGTATAAACACTTTCTGGAAAGCCATAAGGTTTCTTCATGTTTTAAGATGTTGGATCGACACACTCTTCCAACGGAACTTTGATAGAAAAGTGCCAGACACTAGATAATCATCTAAGGAGGAATTCAATTCATACTTAGTTAATAACCGAACTAAATCTGGGACGAAACCAAGCTTCGTTTCAGTACAATTAGATTTGTATTGGAATATCTGTCTTAATGGAATTTGCTGTACCAAATCTCTGCACAGGGATCCAAAGAAAGTAAGTTTTTGTAAACATATGTATGCTTCAATGCTCGTATGACCATGCATGCTTATAACCATATCTGAGCGAGTTAGGTATGGTAGACCTTGTGCCGATTTAAGAACTTCAAGAACGTTCAACTGGATTTTGATATGTTGTTTCACAGTTCACAACCAAAGCGAACACGTGGAAGAGCCATGGTTGGCCGATGTTATTGGATTTAGTCCATTGGAATGGACGCCATTTCTCGTGAGAGAGAGAATGTTCCCCTGGTAATCTGCTTAATATTATCAATACGTGCAGGGTATCTACCGTGGTCAGCTTGTAACGTTTGTATTATTTTACTTGGTTTAACTTAACTGCGTATTTGAACTCATATTTTTGTTTAAGGTATTCCATCCATAATACTTAATGTTTAAAAACTAAACAAAAATTTACTTTGATTTTCCACATTAAATTCTGGATTCAATCCCAAATATTTAGGAACTTTTACCGTATATTTTTTCAGTTTTGGTGTATTTTATAAGTATACCCCCCTCTCCGTCCAAAGTACAATATTCTGACTCAAGTCTGCCATATTCATTTGGTTGTTTTTTTTATTAATTTCTTACAAAACATCTATTGTTATATACTAGTAAGTAGACAAAATATTAAAAAAATAGAATTATGGCAAGAATATTTCATTACAGGATCAGAAAAAAATGTATGTTAGATCTTCATATTCATTAATATTATAAAACGTGCATTTTACTTGTCATTTTGAAATATAACATATTGCAATAAGTAATCCTGACGTCAAAATATAAAAGGTACTGGCCGAATCTAATGTTGAAAGAACTTGTGGCCAGACCCTTTTGCCTTAAATTGTATTTGACTTATATGCATGATAAATATTGTAATATGTGTTTATTTGGCAATAAAATATGTTTAAACTAAAACTAGTTAATTAATATCAAGTCGTTTTGAGTCTTTAATGAATTGTTGCACAGATGTGAATATAAATGAGTTTTCGTCGTTAGTATAAGTGTCTTTACCGAACAGAAAAGTATTATGACTAAGAGGATGAAATCGACGTGTGGCTCTAAAAAGTCGGATTAGTTCGTTTAAGAATATAATACATTTCATAAAATAATGTTCGACGTCTTCTTTTTCGTTACCACAACCCGGGCATCTAGAATCTGTTGTAAGTCGATGTAAATTGATCAAAACCTAAATTACTACACCCGTTTCTAATGCGTGCGTGTATTAAAGATAACTTTCTATTTCCAGTAATATAATACTGAGGCACTGGTTGTACGTTAAAGAAATTTGTGACTGAAGTACGTTTAAAAGACATTTATGTTTCTGAGCAACGTATGTGTTGAGGAAGGGTGTTCCAATAGGAAATACACGAGGGAATAAATGAATTTGCATATAATTGTATTCTCATATTTCGAACTAACAATTGGATGCATTTCTAAGGTTGTATGGTATATTAACACCTATTGTTTCAGGAAATAAATTATTAAGATAGTCTGGTTATAAGCCAGTTTTAATTTTATATGCCGTAATTAATTTTTACAGCCATCCGATTTCGGTATACAATTTTTGAATAGACACATAACGAGTTAATCCTGTAACAATACGCCCAGCTTCATTTTGTACTTTCTCCAATTTGTCCTCTTTGTAAACCATCCCAAACAACCGATGCATACTCTAGAGTGGGTCTGAGAAATGAAATGTATATTTGGTTGAGTGATTTTCTAATTAACAGGAATTAATTTTACGCATCACTCCCAAAATCTTACAAGCCGAATTTACAATGTTATCTATACGACGGTGCCATTTTGCATTATGACTAACAGAAGTTATGCCTAAATGTTGGTGATTATCAACAAATTTTACTGGGACATTATCAAAAATTAAAAATGAATAAAAAACATTTTTATTTAGTGTGAACATAATTGCTTCTGTTTTGTTCAGGTTAAAATTTACTAACCACTGCTTGGACCACTGCGATATGACAATAAGATCGTGATTAAGAATACCTTCTAAATTGGTAAGTTAGAAGCTGTAGATGCAAGCGATGTATCGTCTGCAAAAATACGAGTTATGCTTAAAAGATATTCTGCAATATTGTTAATGTACACAAGAAAACATAAAGGACCAAATACCGAACCCTTTGGAACATCAGCAGATGTTTCCCTAATATTTGACACACTTGAACTAATAAAAACTTTTTGTTTCCGTTTCACTAAATAACTTTCGATCCATTTCAATATATTTCCTTATTCCATTTTGCCTTAACTTGAATAATAGACCTTTGATCCAAACTCGGTCAAACGCCTTTGATAAATCACAAAAGATCATATAAGTATATTGTCTAGAATCACATCCTTGAGCAATTTGGTTATAGATATCTATGTAACAATATAGTTAGGTTGTTGTGGCCTAATTTAGTAGTGTCAGCTAGTACGTGTACATTGTAGTGATATAGGCTATATTTAGGTCAGGTAGCGTGGAATTGTTAAAACGTATTGATGGCTCGATAGGAGCAACGTTTTTAAGATATTTTAACATATTCATTCTTTGATTAAAGAATAAATCATTTTGAAGTTTAGTTCATCAAATTCCATTAAGTATTAAAAAAGTTAGAATAATTCAACGGGTTTATTTGTCATAAAACTAATTTAGGTTTACATTGGCCTAATAGTGTAAAATCCGCATCGTGCGATGTTTGAGAGCTTGTTGTTTCATGATTTACACGAAATTCACTAAGGTATGTGGACTGTTTTGCTATATATGCTGACTGTGTAAGGAAATCAATGTCCAGTAGTTGTGACGAGAAAGATTGAAACGTGTTACTGTTCCAGTACATAACGGCATATGGGTATGTGAATTTTATATTATGTTGTATTTAAATGTCTGATATATATATTTTTGACATAATCAGATCTAAGTAAAATTTTGTTGATGCTTATTCTGATATTCTTTTTTTTTTTTTTTGAATGGGGTTTAACGCCATTTTCAACACAAAATGAATAGATACAGAATAAGTCTGTAAGTGTTCATATTATAAATGAGAAGTTATGTAGAGATATAATTGCTATGTTGAGATTGACGGAGGGTCGTATATGAGATGTTGTTTAAACTGCCATGAAACTGCAGATAGTAAGAATTGAATGAACTGTTATCATATATTGATAAAACTACCACGAAACTGTTAGATGGTAAAAATTGAATGAACTGTTATAATATGTTGATAAATCTACCATGAAACTATTAAATGGGTAGAAATGAATGCACTGTTATCATATATTGATAAAAATACCATGAAATTGATAGATGGTAAGTAATAGACGCCATGTCATTACATATTTGAGTAACTAGTAAATCTGAGTTTATATATATATTGTAGCCGTTTTTAGACGTAAGCGAGGAATGTGTCCGCTACGTTAACGACGTATAGACGTGACAGGAAGTCAGCTGGTGGTAGAACAGTCGTAGAACAGCAACCAACACATTCGTCATATGGACGACTTGACGTTCCTGACGTCGGAATATGGTCGATAGTCGATACAAGGCGACGTAAAGCCATATACTCAGTATAGAGATAACCCAGTTTATATAGCCACCGCCGCAAGGGACGAGTGATGCTAAATCTACGATAATCCGGACGCGGGTAGTATCTAGTGCATTTACATTCAAATGATATAGGCAGTTTGGATCGCGATGTAGATTACGTACGTGTAGGAGATAGATCTGTGTGAAAAAAAAGTGTTAATACCACCATAGGACTTTTTTTTTAAACCAGCTGTGTTTTTTTTTGTGTTGAGTAATTATCTTTAATTTGTATATATTGTATATTCGTAATTCTATTCAAGTAAAATTAAAATTGTAAATTTTACCTTGTGTATGATTGTATTTTACCCTTGTGAGTTGTCGGCCCTTGGTCATTTTGCTACAATCTATGAGTTGGTAAACTGTCAAATGTCCCTTAAGAAATCCGGATTGCAATTTGTAAATTAGTTTATTTTCAATCAGAAAATTATAAATATGTTTGTAGACAACTCTTTCCATAAGTTTACAAACATAGCTTAATAAAGATATTGACCGATAATTAGATGGCACGTTTGTTTGACCCTTCTTAAAAAGAGGCATTACAGTAGCTGACTTCCATGACTCTCGAAATATACATTCAAGTAAGTAAGGATTTATTAAATAACATAGACAGGGGTTTAGATATATAATGTGTTTTGTAAACTAAAATTCTGTGACTAATTTTGTCTTCTCCGACAGCTTTATTTGGGTCTAAAGTACCGATCATATCAACTATGTCTGATACAGTAATGATCATGTTTGCAATGGTTTTAAAGACACACTTTGGCAGTAGAGTATTATTGTTTATATTTTCATCCATTGTTGAGATTGAGACGAAATAGTCGTTTAAGCAGTTAGCTTTATCTGCATCATTAAATTAGAATGAATCCTCACCGTTAATAGATGTATATTTTAGTGGGGGAATAATTTCTCAGTTTTTGTTTGTCTTAATTTACTGTTTAAGTAGTTTCCAATATAATTTAGGATTTGACACATTTGCATCTAAAACAGTGTTTTCCATATTAAAATATTGTTCTTTAGCATGTGTTTTCAAATTATTTACTTTATTTCTTAATTGTTTGTATTTTGTCCATGCTTCTATCTGTTGAGTCCTTACGACTTTTGTCTGTCACGTTGTCTTGAATGTCGTCTTATTTCTGAGTCATACCATGATTTGTCATTTGGTCGAATTTGTACTTTTTTAGAAGGAATACAAGATTGCATAAAAGCTAAAACAGTTTCAGTAAAACGCTTACAGGCCAAGTCTACAGAACATGTATAAAAAACATCCCAGTTAAAATTGATTATCAATTCGTTCATTTTCTCATAATCAACCCGATTATAAAACCAAACCTGTCGATCAACAATAGTGGGTGAAATATTAACAAAGGGGATAAAAACATATGTAGCTTTATGATCACTGATTTCGTTTGGGACATCTAAAGTACCAGAATTCTAACTGGTATATGTGTCTGAGATTATAATTGAGTCAATAAGAGTTGATGACGTACGTGTTGTTCTGGTGGGTTCTGTTGTATAACATTAGTTAAGTTATTGATAAGCATGACATTCTTTAAGTGATAGTTATTGATATTTAATTGATCTTCATTTATGTCGCCGACGAAGACCGCCCAACACAGTCCACGTATGAACATTGGTAACATATCATTTGGTAGCAGGGAAAAGGAAGAAGACCTCTCAACACAGTCCACGTATCAACATTGATAACATATCATTTGGTAGCAGGGAAAAGGAAGAAGACCGCTCAACACAGTCCACGTATCAACATTGATAACATATCATTTGGTAGGAAGAAGACCGCCGAACACAGTCCATGTATAAACATTGATAACATATCATTTGGTAGCAGTGAAAAGGAAGAAGACCGCCAAACACAGTCCACGTATCAACATTGATAACATATCATTTGGTAGCAGTAAAAAGCAAGAAGACCGCTCAACACAGTCCACGTATAAACATTGATAACATACCATTTGGCAGCAGTGAAAAGGAAGAAGACCGCCGAACACAGTCCACGTATAAACATTGATAACATATCATTTGGTAGCAGTGAAAAGCAAAAAGACCGCCAAACACAGTCCACGTATCAACATTGATAACATATCATTTGGTAGCAGTCAAAAGGAAGAAGACCGCCACAGTCCACGTATCAACATTGATTACATATCATTTGGTAGCAGTGAAAAGGAAGAAGACCGCCAAACACAGTCAACGTATAAACATTGATAACATACCATTTGGTAGGAAGAAGACCGCCCAACACAGTCCACGTATAAACATTGATAATATATCATTTGGTAGCCGTGAAAAGGAAGAAGATCGCTCAACACAGTCCACGTATAAACAATGATAACATATCATTTGGTAGCAGTGAAAAGGAAGAAGACCGCTCAACAAAGTCCATGTATCAACATTGATAACATATCATTTGGTAGGAAGAAGACCGCCCAACACAGTCCACGTATCAACATTGATAACATATCATTTGGTAGCAGTGAAAAGGAAGAAGACCGCTCAACACAGTCTACGTATCAACATTGATAACATATCATTTGGCTGCAGTGAAAAGTAAGAAGACCGCTCAACACAGTCCAGGTATATTGTGAATGTATTGAACAAATACTAGTGCTCAGAACAAGTTTTTTATGCAGCCATTTTGAATTTGCAACGATGAGACATTTGAAAAGAGTAGAGGCAATGATGGACATTTCCTTCTAAAACATTAAATTATTGCAGACGTAGAATACTTCTTTTCGCTGTATTGTTCTGCCTTTAATAATTACTTATATGCAGCCATATCATTGTAAGTCATTCATTACATTTATCATTCACATGACCATTTTTTCAAGTACTTGAAGATATTTTTGTTCTACACCATATATATGTGCATGGTGATCCAGGTAATATGCCAATGTACACTGATCATGTTACTTGATGTAAAACACAATTCGTGAACCAGGTAATATGTCCATGTACACAGGTTATGTAACTTAATGTAAAACACCATTCGTGAACCAGGTAATATGGTCATGTACACAGGTCATGTTATTAAATGTAAAACTCCATTGGTGAACCAGGCAATCTGTTCATTTACATAGGTCATGTAACTTAATGTAAAACACCATTGGTGAACCAGGTATTATGTCAATGTACACAGGTCATGTAACTAAATGTAAAACTCCATTTGTGAACCAGGTAATATGTCCATGTACACAGGTCATGTAACTAAATGTAAAACTCCACTGGTGAACCAGGTAATATGTCCATGTACACAGGTCATGTAACTAAATGTAAAACTCCACTGGTGAACCAGGTAATATGTCCATGTATACAGGTTATGTTACTAAATGTAAAACACCATTGGTGAACCAGGTAATATGCCCATGTACACAGGTCATGTAACTAAATGTAAAACACCATTGGTGAACCAGGTAATATGACCAGGTACACAGGTCATGTAACTAAATGTAAAACACCATTGGTGAACCAGGTAATATGTCCATGTACACAGGTCATGTAACTAAATGTGAAACACCACTGGTGAACGAGGTAATATGTCCATGTACACAGGTCATGTTACTAAATGTGAAACTCCATTGGTGAACCAGGTAATATGTCCATGTACACAGGTCATGTTACTTAATGTGAAACACCATTGGTGACCCAGGTAATATGTCCATATAGACAGGTCATGTTTCTAAATGTAACACTCCATTGGTGAACCAGGTAATATGTCCATGTACACAGGTCATGATACTAAATGTAAAACACAATTATTGAACCAGGTAATATGTCCATGTACACAGGTCATGTTACTAAATGTAAAACTCTATTGGTGAACCAGGTAATATGTCAATGTACACAGGTCATGTTATTAAATTTAAAACACCATTGGTGAACCAGGTAATATGTCCATGTACACAGGTCATGTAACTTAATGTAAAACACCATTGGTGAATATGGTTATATGTCTATGTACACAGGTCATGTAACTAAATGTAACACACCACTGGTGAACCAGGCAATATGTCCATATATACGGGTCATGTAACTTAATCTAAAACACCATTGGTGAACCAGGTAATATGTCCATGTACACGGGTCATGTAACTTAATCTAAAACACCATTGGTGAACCAGGTAATATTTCCATGTACACAGGTCATGTAACTTAATCTAAAACACCATTGGTGAACCAGGTAATATTTCCATGTACACAGGTCATGTTACTTAATGTAAAACACCATTGGTGAACCAGGTAATATGTCCATGTACACAGGACATGTTATTAAATGTGCATTTTATATATGTTTATACTTATTATAATCATTCAGGTATCGTCGGCAGAGAAAATCTAAACTGGTTGGTCGTAGAATAGCTCACAAATGGGAACAACCAGATGGGACATTGTATTGGTACCATGGTACAGTTTTAGGCATTACATTTATAATTGATGGATAACGAAGATTCAGTCTACGGTGTAGATGACCTGGTAGCAGATGTACAAACTGGGAACTTGACATTTAGGTAAAATTCATAACATAAAATTCGTAACAATCTTTTTAAAGTGACTTTTTCATTACTTTTATTCCAGAAAATAATACATTCAGTGTTTTGTTTTCATACAAATATCGTGTACTCAGTCTTAATTTATTTCTTTTACATTGATTGTAAAACATCCTCTTATAACTTGGACAAATCACCCTCAATATTCTTTGGTAGAACCTGTCCTAGCTTTTTGCGGATAAAATGTTTTGCCGAATGAAAACACATAGCCATGGCTAAAGATCGAAATCACGACCCAAGTATCTACCATTGAGTCATGCTCCACTTTCATATTGGTCTTCATGTAAACATATACTTTTATTATAATCCTATAAGGTTTATAAAGTAGGAGAGCTAATGAAACAGCCTAAGTATCAATTAATTCGGTGGTGGTGTAGTGTTACGAGTGTCTGCCTCGCATGCAGAAGGTTGTTGGTTCGATTCCTGTCTGGGTCATCCCAATCATTTGAAAAAAAAATGCTACTAGAAGCTTCATTGCGTGTTGCTCAGCATTTAGAGGATAGTTCTGGGTCTTGTTGGCCCAGTTTCAATATAATGTCATTTGATGGAGTATCATATCCTGTGTCTGCGGGACGATACTCCTTATATTATTGTCTGAAAAAGACACCGTCCTGATATGACTGAAAAATTATTGAAAGGGTTATTAAAACCATACAACAGCACCAATTAAAATAATACAATTTGTGAACAAAAAACTAGGTGAGCGACTCAGATAAATTGAGTTATCTTGTTTATCATGCCAACATAGCAGTTGAATTCTGACATAAAGTGCCAAACTTATGTTTTTTTCAATTCACAAGATACGAACAATTATTATGCGGTTTTATAAAAAAAGAAATACATATAAATTATTTATTTCAAACTATAGTTTCTTAAAATGTATAATTCCAATGTCATTATTTATTTACATGTAAACGTATGTTTATGACATCTAATTATTGTTTCTGTTTCTGTATCAGTTGATCACTTTTTATCGAAACACTTATTAACTGCCTACAGCAATACTGATATATATTGTTTAATGGAGATAATGTTAATGTTTTTCTTTATTTTTTCATGGCATGTTCTGTTGTTTGTTTTTTTAAAAAACACTTTCGTCATAAGTAATAAACAAAATTGTGATTAAAAATAACATGTTTCTCTTATCCATATATTTTAGTGACCTGCAGATGTTTACTTTTTTACATAAGTGACAACAATAAGTAACCATACATTTCAACAATGTTTTGAAGGGACTACTTTTTTTGGAAGGATTGTACATGTGAAAATATCAGTTTGATTTGGATTACATACCAGCATGTTGATAGTGATAACATTTGTTTGTGAGTGACAATGGATTTTTTGGCAATTCACTGCCCATGGACCAAAGTACTAAGAACATATTAGTGTTAATTATTGTATTATTACTTTGAATCTATATTTAATACTTTATATATATTGATGTTACATAGGTAGTAAAATATATTCTTTGAACTTGATTTGACTTTTCAATTTTACGAAATAAAACACAAAGTGCAATCAGTCAAATTCACAATGGCAGCCATACTGGAATATCCTTAAATACGAATATTTATTTTTCTTTCGATATTTAGAAAGCAGTGAAAAAATGTCAAATATGCGCATTATTAAACTGTTTGTTTCATTAAAATATGATGAATATACTTGGAACTAATCATGTTTTATTTATATGTATTATGTACAAGTGTATTAAATGTGACATGTAAGGTTTAACAATGCAAACGATGATATTTTTTTGAATGGGGTTTAACACATTTCATGTTATATATGGCATAGCCATTTTTACTGGTGGAGGAAGATCGCAGACTGAGTAGAACCACCGTCCTTCCGCAAGTAACTGCCAAACTTTCTCACATAACGTTTTTGGAGCGTGCGGGACTCGAACCTACGACCTTAGCTGTGACAGGTTAGTGATGTTGAGACGGAGCCTTAGACCACTAAGTCACGGAGTACCCTTGCAAATGATGATATACATATTGAATAAAAGTTTTATAAAAAAATGTCCAGAGACAAAAGGATCAATATATATTAAATGGTCTGATCAATGTAGCGCAAGAAGTAAATTAGTTAGTTAACTATGTTTTAAAACGTATTTTCGAGCAGAAAACTACCTTGATGTGGTAGATTCCGTAGGAGCTATTGAAAATTTTAGACTGTCTGCATACTATAGAGAGGACTAAATTTAGCCATACTACCAAATGAACAAAGAGTGTGTACATACTGTGTCAAGACTATAGAATAAGAATATCAATGTGTTCTTATTTGTCCAAGTTATCTTTTTCTACGACATATATCCATACAAAAAATGTATTGTATTTTACCAACATGGGAAAATCTAATATACTTATATCCTCAAAAAGCACAAATGATATTAGAAATTTTGCAATTTATTTGTATTATTCTAGGAAAGAGCGTTTTACATTTGAATTAATTGTGTGTTTTTTTTCAAATGTGTTAATGTCTCTTTAATTGTATCTGCATGTATATTATGATGGGTATTTTAATGCTCTATATCATAAATTATGTTTCAATTGCATTTACATGTATATGTAAACAATGTTCTTACTATATACTTCTATAAAACTGATTATGGGCCGGAGGCCTGTATCACGAAATAAACGTTACTATATACTGAAAAAAAAGAAATAAAAAGAGTATTTTCCGTGTTTCGATAGTATCGTTTTATCGGATATCATTTGTACATTAGCAATATATAGAAAGTATGAACTCTTACCGAGTACACTAACGTCTTCTCTTTCTGTTTTGAAGTTGAGCCTTCCTTGTTCTTTGAAATCTAAAGGTTTACTAAGGTCGACGACCAGTAGGTAAACAGCTGACGGAGACATGAAGGCTTGATGGGTTGTGTAGTATGTTGATTGTCCAGCAAAGTCCCAGTATGCCAAGTATATCCGGTCGCCTGGACTGTGTTCCTTCTTTTTGATAACACGCTGTAAGTATCTTTGTTTTTCTGCCGTCTTGCTATATTCTTCCCAGTCAACATTTTGCTGTTCACTATTAGCATTCATAGAAGGGATGCAAATTTCATCAATAATTTCATCTGAATATATCTCATGGCTCTCCAATATTTCAAGGTTATCGTCGTCTTCGATGTCGACATTTTTCATCGCTTGCGCCATTCGTTGGTAGTTCAAGTCTTCATCAAATCCTAAATGAAAATAAGAATATTCAATTGCACACGAAGTTATTTGGTAGGAAATGTGCATTTCAACAGGTTTTGTAGTATGATAAAAGAATAATTTAGTATATAGAAGGTATAATTGAAAACAATGATTTACATCTTATAAGTACAATAAAACCCTTGATAAGACAACCTTCGCAACCAGGTAACAGTGGTAAATAGCGAGATGTTCATGTTACAAGTACTTGTATAAAGCTGTAATTTGTATGTTACTGCAATAGTAGATTGATGAATACTATATTCTGCATGTGTGTGCATTTACTGTTATGACAATAATATTAATGATAATAAATATGTTTATCTAATTACAGATTTGTTGTTATTACTTCTTTTATTAGTGTAATTTGTTAAACCTGTCAACGTATGTACATGCATTCAGAAGGGGATAAGTAAGTGAAATTATTTACATTACTGATACACAATCATACAACTTAACGGTTATCCATTTTTTTAATTTTATCAATGCTTATTAAAACTGTCGACATTCTTATATAACAATAATTCCAATCTCATTATCATATAGGTATTTAAAGCATTTTCATTAGACAACGTCAATTTTTTAAAGACTTATTTTTCGATAAACCCGTGAGCCGGACTACTTTTACGTTTCTCGCGTAAACAAAGAAGCATCGACATTTTGATGGTCGTTTTAACAATATACGAACTTAAATGACGTTCACAACTATTCCACGCTTTTTTTAATAATAAAACACAACGAAAACAAATGTTAGATCTTGTCCTAGCTGCTTTTTTCGGGTTATTGTTTTATAGATTTCTTTGGTTTAGCGATTTAACCGGGTGTCGCAATCAGACCACAAGTTGTTTTGAGAAACAATGAAGTAGGTCATAAAGTGTTCAGATTTGAGATGTAGTGTATCATTGAACACAACCCTGGTTTACCGAACGTGAATGCTAGTCGTTGACAAAAATTTCCACAGGAAAAATTTAAAAAAACATTTACATGTAGTTGAAGTTCAGAAGAAGACGATCGTGAGACAATGTAAATACACAAACCTTGCACGTAAAAGTCGTTTAAAACGTTCCAAATTCGGATTCTCCATCAATGAGCGTGGATTAATATGACCTTCGTAAATATTTTAAAAACAAGCGTGTAGACAAAAACTAAACAATGACGTCAGCGTCTACGTTTATATGTATATACACTGAGTGGGCATTTCCTGGAATTATTGGTTTTTTATTTGTCTAAATCGAGAGATAAAAGGCGGGTGTTTAATTTTTTCACCGCAATATATTTCGTCATTTTACAATAAACCAAGTAATGTTACAGAGTTCATCTGATAATGGAAACAATAGCAGTTACAATATTATTGGATATTAGATCTAGAGAATTTGATGTCAACCAGGCGTGAGTCGACATTCTTTACACATGCATAGAAACCAGAAAAATGAATTTAATCCTATATTGAAGTTTTGAACACATTAGTTGTTTGTTTTCTGTTGCACTGTATCTGAACTATATGGGTCATCAAGTCATATATTGCTTCCTTCTAAAGCAGGCATATCAATATTCATCTGCTTCTCTATATTTTCAATTGTCACATTCATTTCAAGTCATCTTTATGTGTCTTAATGTCTAGAGTTCCGGGTTCATCATCATCAACTTCATCTCTATCAATGTCAATATCATTTATTGCCAAATGAATCAGTACTAAGTTAATATTCATTCAAAAGTTAATTTTTAAAGTATTTTATCATAAACATTGAAGTATGTATGAATAAATTCACAAATGCAAAATGTGTTTAGCTAAATTTGCAAAATATTTACATACAGTTATTGATGACTAAAATGATGAGTAATGTTTGTTTATATTATACTAGAATATCAGTGCTAGCAATAAAGTTGTCACGATTGTGATTGGTCATTTTAATTTTAATTTATGAAACTAAAATTGTTAATTTTACCTCCCTCATTGGTTTCCCATTGTCGTACTCCGTCTATCTCTATTGCCCGTGAAACTGTTCTATCTATTTGCAATCCTTCAGTAGGAAGCTCTTCTCTTGCTGGAATATCCATCAACTGCAACCGCCGTAGAAGTGTAGTTTTACCTGCCCCTTGATGTCCTACCACGTTGACACGGGTATGGTACGACAGCGCTGTTCCTTTTTCCAGGGCCTTATGATAAATCTGCCAATGTTTTTCTTCTAATTTCACCGTCACATTTTCGGGGGTTTTCGCTCTTTCCGCTAAAAAATACTGACTTAAATAATACTAACTCAGTTGTCGCTTGGTCAATGTGAGAAACTAAAGAATATGTCATTAACATAATATTCAAAACATGTTTTTCATTTGTATATACTATTTTACCATAAAAGAGCTTTTGTTTATTAAACAGGTAACATCTGATGTACTTACTCTACCTCAAACGCTATATATTACAGGGTGAAGTATACTTAATTTTTAAATTAGCGATCGTATATGATGTTTAATTACCATTTTTAAAAGGTGAAACCAAAAGTGGAGTTATTAAAAATCGTGCAACCATTAGAAAACCTCATATATGGTCGCAACTTTCAAAATGGTAGTATACTTAACATTATTCTAAATCATGTATACGTGATTTTCATACAATGTGCAGTCAGCATAAAGTTACTAGAATTGAATCTAACTGTTTAGCTGAATTGACACAAATTAACAGCGGACTGATATGCTATAAAAGTAGATGTTGGTTAAAGTCAAACTAAGTCGTAAAATTGTTCAAAATATCTATAAACACATCTTCAAAATTGTTGGCATTGACTTACTCTGTTCATACAATTATACAGTTGGCTTAGTTGTATGACTATGACATTTTATTAACCAGCAGGATGTATTTTAGAGCAGCTGAGGACTTCTTTTACACACACACAAAACAATTTATGAATATCGTTACAACATATCAGTTACTGTGCATTTTTATAAGAAACCAATGCTTAAAACTATCTATAAAACGAAGCTGAGTAGAAGAACGAGACCTTATTTTGTATAGAACGTAGATGTATGCTTGCTTTGATAAATAACAGCTACCTTCCATTTATCTGTTACTTTTTAGGATGTTAAGTTTTCTTTATGTTTCTTTTGATAAAGAAAAGTTATCTGTTGTGTTGTGCTCTAACCTAGGAAGAGAAACTGGAATTATTTGTTTTGTACACGTGTATTAATAGAAAATTAAACACTTATTACGTATATTTGCTTTGATAAACGGCAGTTCTCTGTTATGTGCCTGTTCACATAAAGGAGAAATCACTTGTTGCGAATGCTTAATTTAAAGATGCATCACCTATAACAGTAAATGATGGAACGTTTATTGAATCACAAAGAGGAGTATTATGTTATGAATTATATCTGATAAATATTATCCAATAAGCACTATATATAATACAGTATGTAATACAGTATCTCTCATCTAATAAGTATCATCTGTGATACAGTATCTCTCATACATCAGCAGCATTATGTCATGTATATCTCGTCTGATTTGCATCATCATGTAACACAGTGTATTTCGTCAGATGTGGTACAGTATCTCTCATCTGATAAAAATCATATGAAATACAGTATTTTTCGTCTGATAAGCATCATATGTAATACAGTATATCTCATCTATCATACATACATTATTTTTCATCTGATCAGCATCATCTTCATACATTTCCCTCATCTGATAATCATCATATGTGATACGGTATATCTCACTTGATAAGCACCATATGTGATACAGTATCTCTCATCCGATAAGCACCATATGGTGATACAGTATCTCTCATCTGATAAGCATCATATGTGATGCAGTTTCTCTCATCCGATAAGCACCATATGTGATACAGTTTCTCTCATCCGATAAGCACCATATGATATACAGTTTCTCTCACCCGATAAGCATCATATGTGATGCAGTTTCTCTCACCCGATAAGCACCATATGTGATACAGTTTCTCTCACCCGATAAGCACCATATGTGATGCAGTTTCTCTCACCTGATAAGCACCATATGTGATGCAGTTTCTATCACCTGATAAGCACCATATGTGATGCAGTTTCTCTCACCTGATAAGCACCATATGTGATGCAGTTTCTCTCACCTGATAAGCACCATATGCGATGCAGTTTCTCTCACCTGAAAAGCACCATATGTGATGCAGTTTCTCTCACCTGATAAGCACCATATGTGATGCAGTTTCTCTCACCTGATAAGCACCATATGTGATGCAGTTTCTCTCATCCGATGAGCACCATATGTCATGCAGTATCTCTCATCCGATAAGCACCATATGTGATACAGTTTCTCTCACCCGATAAGCACCATATGTAATACAGTTTCTCTCACCCGATAAGCACGATATGTGATGCAGTATCTCTTATCCGATAAGCATCATATGTGATACAGTTTTTCTCATCCGATAAGCACCATATGTGATACAGTATCTCTCATCCGATAAGCATTATATGTGATACAGTATCTCTCATCCGATAAGCACCATATGTGATACAGTATCTCTCATCTGATAAGCATCATATGTGATGTAGTTTCTCTCATCCGATAAGCACCATATGTGATACAGTTTCTCTCATCCGATAAGCACCATATGTGATACAGTTTCTTTCACCTGATAAGCACCATATGTGATACAGTATCTCTCATCCGATAAGCATTTTATGTGATACAGTATCTCTCACCTGATAAGCATCATATGTGATGCAGTTTCTCTTATCCGATAAGCATCATATGTGATGCAGTATCTTTCATCCAATAAGCACCATATATAATACAGTAATGCTGCATCTCTCATATCATAAGCATCCTGTGATGTACAGAATTTCTCGTCTGATGCAATTCAAATATGTCATACAGTATCTTTCATCTGATAAGTATCATATGTCATACAGTATCTCTCATCAAAATAGCATCCTATGTGATAAAGTATCTCTCATCTGATAAGCATCATATGTAATAAAGTATCTTTCATCTGATAATTATCATATGTGATACAGTATCTCTTATCTGATAATCACCATATATGATACAGTATATCTCATCTGACAATCACCATATGTGAAACAGTATCTCTCATCTGATATTCACCATATGTCATACAGTATATATCATCTGATAATCACCATATGTTATACATTATCTTTCCTCTGATAAGTATCATATGTGATACAGTATCTCTCATCTGATCATCACCATATGTGATACAGTATATCTCATCTAATAATCACCATATGTGATACAGTATCTCTCATCTGATAATCACCATATGAGATACAGTATCTCTCATCTGATAATCACCATATGTGATACAGTATCTCTCATCTGATCATCACCATATGTGAAACAGTATCTTTATCTGATACTTATCATATGTGATACAGTATCTCTCATCTGATGATCACCATACGTGATACAGTATCTCTCATCTGATGATCACCATATGTGATACAGTATCTCTCATCTGATAACCACCGTATGTGAAACAGTATATCTCATCTGACAATCACCATATGTTATACAGTATCTTTCATCTGATAAGTATCATAATGTGATACAGTATCTCTCATCTGACAATCACCATATGTTATACAGTATCTTTCATCTGATAAGTGTCATATGTGATACAGTATATCTCATCTGATAATCACCATATGTGATACAGTGTATCTCATCTGACAATCACCATATGTGATACAGTATTATTCATCTGATAATTATCATATGTGATACAATATCTCTCATCTGATAATCATTATATGTGATACAGTATATCTAATCTGTTAAGCATCATATGTGATACAGAATCTCTCATCTGGTCAGCATCGTATGTGATACAGAATCTCTCATCTGATCAGCATCTTTGTGATTCAGTATCTCTCTTCTGATAAGCATATATGTAATACAGTATATCTCGTCTAATAAGCATATATGTAATACAGTATATCTCGTCTGATAAGCACCGTATGTGACACAGAATCTCTCATCTGATAGGCATATATGTGATATAGTATATATCTTCTGATAAGCATATATGTGGTACAGAATATCTCATCTGATAAGCATAATGTGATACAGAATATCTCATCTGATAAGCATCATTTGTGATACAGTATCTTTCATCTGATAGGCATATATGTGATACAGTATCCCTCATCTGATAAGCATATCTGTGATACAGAATCTGTCTAATGAAAAGCATATATGTGATACAGAATCTCTCATCTGATAAGCATATCTGTGATACAGAATCTGTTTAATGAAAAGCATATATGTGATACAGAATCTCTCATCTGATAAGCATATCTGTCTAATGAAAAGCATATATGTGATACAGAATCTCTCATCTGATAAGCATATCTGTGATACAGAATCTGTTTAATGAAAAGCATATATGTGATACAGAATCTCTCATCTGATAAGCATATCTGTCTAATGAAAAGCATATATGTGATACAGAATCTCTCATCTGATAAGCATATCTGTGATACAGAATCTGTCTAATGAAAACCATATATGTGGTACAGAATCTCCCATCTGATAAGCATAATGTGATACAGAATCTCTCATCTGATAAGCATCATTTGTGATACAGTATCTTTCATCTGATAGGCATATATGTGATACAGTATCTCTCATCTGATAAGCATATCTGTGATACAGAATCTGTCTGATGAAAAGCATATATGTGATACAGTATCTTTCATCTAATCAGCTATATGTGATATAGTATCTCACATCTGATAGGCATATATATGATACAGTATCTATCTTCTAATAAGCATATATGTGGTACAGAATATCTCCTCTGATAAGTATACATGTGATACAGAATCTCTTATCTGATAAGCATCATATCTGAAACAGAATCTCTCATCTAAAAAGCATCTTTGTAATCTCTCATCTGATAAGCAAATCTGTGATACAGAATCTGTCTATTGAAAAGCATATATGTGATACAGTATCTTTCATCTGATAGGCATACATGTGATACAGTATCTCTCATCTGATAAGCATATCTGTGATACAGAATCTGTATTTTAAAAAGCATATATGTCATACAGTATCTCTCATCTGATAGGCATATATGTGATACAGTATATATCTTCTGATAAGCATACATGTGATACAGAATCTCTCATCTAATAAGCATACATGTGATGCAGTATCTCCTATCTGATAAGCATATATGTGATGCAGTATCTCTCATCTGATAACCATATATGTGATGCAGTATCTCTCATCTGATAACCATATATGTGATACAGTATCTCTCATCTGATAACCATATATGTGATGCAGTATCTCTCATCTGATAACCATATATGTGATACAGACTCTCTCATCTGATAAGCACCGTATGGATACAGTATATCTCATCTGATAACCATATATGTGATGCAGAATCTCTCATCTGATAAACATATTTGTGATACAGAATCTCTCTTCTGATAACCATATATGTGATACAGAATCTCTTATCTGATAACCATATATGTAATACAGAATTTCTCATCTGATAAGCATTATGTGATACAGTATCTCTCTTCTGATAAGCATATGTGATACAGAATATCTCTTCTGATAATCATATATGTGATACAGAATCTCTCTTTTGATAAGCATCATATGTGATACAGATTCTCTCATCTGATAAGCATATAATTTTTTATGTGACACAGAGGATCTCTTTTCTGATAAGCATGTATGTGATACAGAATGTTTCATCTGATAAGCATATATGTGATACCGTATATCTCATCTGATAACCATATATGTGATACATAATCTCTCATCTGATAAGCGTATATGTAACACAGTATCTCTTTTCTGATAACCATATATGTGATACCGTATATATCATCTGATAACCATATATGTGATACAGTATCTCTCATCAGATAAGCATATATGTGATGCAGATTCTCTTATCTGATAAGCATATATGTGATACAGTATATCTCATCTGATAAGCATATATTTGAAACAGTATCACTCATCTGATAAGCATATTTTTGATACAAAATTTCTCTTCTGATAAGCATATTTGTGATACAGAATCTGTCATCCGATAAGCATATATGTGATACAGAATCTCTCATCTGATAAGCATATATGTGACACAGTATCTCTCTTCTGATAAGCAATTATGTGATAGAGAATCTTTCATCTGATAAGCATATATGTGACACAATATATCTCTTCTGATAAGCATATATGTGATACAGTATCTTTCAACTGATACGCATATGTGATGTAGAATCTCTCATCTGATAAGCATATATGTGATACCGTATATCTCATCTGATAAGCATACATGTGATACAGAATCTCGCATCTGATAAGCATATATGTGACACAGTATACCTCTTCTGATAAGCATATATGTGATAGAGTATCTTTCAACTGATAAGCATATATGTGATATAGAATCTCTCATCTGATAAGCATGTATGTGACACCGTATATCTCATCTGATAACCATTGATGTGATACAGTATCTCTCATCAGATAAGCATATAAGTGATACAGATTCTCTCATCTGATAAGAATATATGTGATACTGTGATGTTCCGTTAACCTATGTGATGACAGTGAAGTTATGTATTCGTCTTGGGTGTTTATATATGAAACGTTGTGAATAAGCTCCCTTGTCAAAAAGAGCGCCATTTGCATTAAGAGAACCGCGTTCTCAAGAACCTAACAATTCTAGTCTATTATTGTAGCCCATGGTGTAAGTTTTATCAATTTTTGTGTTTATATGTATTCCTGTCAATGTTTGTAATAACATAAATAAGTATTTTTCTAAAAGTAATAGAATTAAGAAGATATATCGCCAATTTTCTTAGTGCTAGGCTTAAAACTGTTCAGACCGTACTGAAACCGTATTTGTTTAAAACTAGAATTTTATTGCATTCATATATATATATCTTCATTTGTATTTGGTTTGATTAGTCCAAGAGCAAACTTATATAAAAAATCTCACGTAGCACCCCTTGGACAGAAAAGGTCTGTCACTTGGAAACGTTTTGTAGATACATATAGATCATTATCTGACCTTCAGTACTAAAGAATTGTGGTATCACTTTCAAGATATTTTGGGTTAAAAATATGAAAAAATTCGCCATTTTCTGGAATAATTAAAAATAATACATTTGAATGTATACTGGGTTTATAAAAGCTCTGCAATACATTGATATATATACATATATGCTATACAAGTCAATGTCTACTGAGTCACTGACACTGTTTGACATTTTTTGGTTAAAAATAGGAAAATTCGAAAAAAAATCACCATTTTCTGGAATAATTAAATTGAGATATTTTTATATATGTTGGGTTTACTGAAGCTCTGCAATACATTAATTAATATATACACATATATGTTATACAAGTCATTGTATACTGAGTCATTGACACTGTGTGATATTTTTGGGTTAAAAATAGGAAAATTCTAAAAAAAATCGCCATTTTCTGGAATAATTAAAATTTAGATATTTTTATGTATGCTGGGTTTATTGAAGCTCTGCAATACATTGATATAGATAAATATGCTATACAAGTCAGTTTCTACTGAGTCATTGGCACTGTGTGACAATTTTGGGTTAAAAATAGGAAAAATCGAAAAAAATCACCTTTTTCTGATATAATTAATATTGAGATATTTTTATGTACGTTGGGTTAATTGAAGCTCTGTAATACATTAATATATATACATAGATACTATATCAGTCAGTTTCTACTGAGTCATTGGCACTGTGTGACATATTTGGGTTAAAATGGGAAAAATCACCATTTTCTGGAATTATAAAAATTGAGATAGTTTTATGTATGCTGGGTTTATTGAAGCTCTGCAATACATTGATATAAATACATATATGCTTGACAACTCAATTTCTACCGAGTTGTCACTGTGTGACACATTTGGATTAAAGATAGGAATAAATTGCCATTTTCTAGAATAATTGAAAATAAGATATTTGTATGCTGGGTTTATTGAAGCTGCGGCATATATGATATATATACGTATATGCTTTACAAGTAAATTTTTCTACCGAGTTATTGTCACTGTATGACACTTTAAGGTATAGATGTAGATGTAGAATGAGATAGATCTTGAAGAGTATGTTAAAGAAAACACTGTTTGCCGATTAAATCATCCGTTAAATCCAGTTTCGATAGACATTGCTCTTGAACAGTCAGTGAATTCGGATCCTAAGAAAAGTATTAGAATCACTGGACTAACCAAACAACCAGGAGCTTAAGAAAGATGGTTTCTGACCAGCCGCGTAACAGCATCTAAATCTTCAGCCACAAAATGTTGGAAAGTGACACGTTAAGTGACAAAAATAATCTGGAAAGAGATGACAGAAAAATGATGAAGAATATATTCGAAAGTTAATATCAGGACAGATGACAAACCCATTTCTTCTCAGGCGGCCAAACAGACGGATATGATACATATAAGTCAATAAAGCAATAGGAGTCGTTGTGCCGTCAGATATGTTTAAACATCTTGTGACCAGTGATACAGTTGGAAGATACAACATGGACAAGTTTATTGATGAAAGATTGAACACAAATACAAATGCTTTTAGGAGCCACTGCCACGTGTGAAATTGAAAACAGTTTTCATTCTATCAGAACAGTAAGTAGTCTGTCAAATCTAAAGATGAACAGATTATAACCATAAGTGCCGATAGAGAACCGGTTAGTAGATTGATATTTGCATCCACGTTCAGAGAAGTATTTCTTAAGACGTTTTGACCTATGAGCTATCAACTGTTCCATTCTCTCTTACACACACAGGTGGAACTTTGAGAAAGCCGGTTTTAAGTTTATTTCTTACGGAGCTATGGATAGAAGCAATTGTGTATGTAAGATTTCCAACATCTGATTTACAGCTAAGTAATACGTACATTATAGATGAAATGGCAACCATTCAAATAGTTAAAGGTGGAGATGCAGTCACATTTGGAGACTTTGGGTTCTCAGCGACAGATGATGTAAAGTGGACCTGAAAACTGCCTGCTGGGAAAGCAGTTTTCTCCAGGTGGTGGGTTCAAGATTGTTTTATTGATATATCGACTGTCCAACAAAATGTAGAATACCTCAAGTCTGATACTGAGGATGCAGACGTACGTATAATGCTGAAGTTGAGACCCATTCCTACTCATGATGTCGTAAAAGGCTTTAGCCAATCCACCTGCTCTGTCTTACCTGCATTTCAATGTATCACTGGATTTTTTAGTTCTTTAGTTGAAATAGGCATGAGAATAGCTCTTAATCTATGAAAGTCCTCTGGTGTCCACCAAGAAGAATTGTCGCAGTTAGGTTAATCTGAACATGTATCTGAAGGGTGCTTCAGTTCATGTAAGAATTGCGTCTGTACCTTGTATTTGCCAAATAACCTTGAATGTGCTGCTGATGACGCCAGATACCGATAGTTCTGTCAAAAGAGACTACGGAACAAAATATGTCATCATTGTCAAAAAGCTTAAAGCATCACTTAGTTAACTTCCAGTCACTGTTTTTGGAAGCATTATTTACTAGCAATACAAAACTGCTATTTCTCGTCGGAAGAGGTTGGTATCTAAACCTGGTACTTAGTGTATTGTTGGAGTTTACATCATGTAAATATAATAGATCATTACTTTAAAGGATTGATTTGTACTAATGTAAAGCAAATAATCTAGTTTGTACTGAGGCTTGTATATGGGTGGCACGTGAAAAATGTTTAAGGGCATCACTCATGTAGGTTAATCAGACACAGGGTCAGATGATGCTTACATGCTTCTGCTAGTTTATCATATTGTAATGTATCAATAAATACCTTTATATTGTATTTACATATACTTTCTTATTATCTACTTTTATCAAATATCAAATCTGATCTGCTCATGAGGGGTAAAGAATATACGACAACACTCATGTCCTATTCATAGGCCTAAGTATTGTATTTTAGGTAACTAGTAAAAATAATAACAACACTGAGTCTAGTGAGATGGATACAATTATGAATCTATATCGACTAAAAATTCTAATTGCCCGAATTAGCCCCCACCCATTCGATGAAATATAAAATTCTAGATTCGCGACTTGTAAAGCTAGTATATACATTTATATTTCTTATCAATATGAAAAAGTACAAATTTGCATACGCATGATTTAACAGATTGATGTAAAATAAAGACATTAATGAATACATATCGACTAAAAAATCAGATTTTGTAAAAAGTAAATAAAAAAAAGTTCGAAAATGAGAATTTGCCCCCACCCATTCCATGAAATCTAAAATTCTATATCCGCCACTTATAGAGCTATTATGAACAAGTACATCTTATTTGTTATCAATCTGAAATAGTGGAAATCGCAAAAAAATCAGGAGTATAAGTGTAATTTTAGGCTTTATTCCATTATTCCCAAAATCACCAGTTTCGTTATATATTAAACGTTATACAACAATTCTTTAGTACTGAAGGTCTTGCAACATTCCTTGGGCATCTAACTAACAGATTATGAAGTCGAACCTTTTCTGTACAGACGGTGCTACGTGCACCTATTTCTAGGCTTCATATAAAATGCGCTCTTCGACTAGATAGTAATCTATGACAACTGAATATTGTTAAGGTTTAGTACTAAGTGTTTCTATTTTATGTACTTGCAGTCTTAACTACATTTACGAGAATAAAGTTACAGAACTTTAAAGATACAGTATATCTCTTAAGAACAGCATATATGTGATACAGTATATCTCATCTGATAAGCATATATTTGATACAGTATCACTCATCTGATAAGCATATTTTTTATACAAAATTTCTCTTCTGATAAGCATATATGTGATACAGAGTCTCTCATCGGATAAGCATATATGTGATACCGTATATCTCATCTGATAAGCATATATGTGATACAGTATCTCTGATCTGATTAGCATATTTGTGATACATGATCTCTCATCTGATAAGCATATATGTGGTACAGAGTCTCTCATCGGATAAGCATATATGTGATACCGTATATCTCATCTGATAAGCACATATGTGATACAGTATCTTTGATCTAATTAGCATATTTGTGATACAGAATCTCTCATTTGATAAGCATATATGTGATACAGAATCTCTCATCTGATAAACATATATGTGACACAGTATCTCTCTTCTGATAAGCATATATGTGATAGAGTATCTTTTAACTGATAAGTATATATGTGATACCGTATATCTCATCTGATAACCATATATGTGATACAGTATATCTCATCTGATAAGCATATTTGTGATACAGAATCTTTCTTCTGATAAGCATATATGTGCTACAGAATATCTTATCTGATAGAGATCTATTTGATACAGTATCTCTCATCAGAACAGTATCATATGCAATACTGATACACTTCTTTTTTAATCAATATTGCTAATCTTGCTATTTGCCTTCTAGATAACTAAACTGACACGTACCTGACTGCTTCGGTACGGTGTTCAATAATTCAGCTTCCTCTTTGTCAGCTTCAGAAGCTGTCCCTAATGTCGATGTTGATCGTTTAGCAGGCCGATTATCTACATATTCTTTCCCTTTGTATTGTTGCTTTGACAGCAATGCGTCATTTCGTCTTTGGACAGCATTTGAAGCTATTTCCAGTATTTTGGTTCCGGTTTTAACCTTTTCATTAAATTCGGTAGACGACTTTAAACATACAACGTTTGTATCAGTGAACATTTTAATAAGCTCTTTACATTTCTCCTCGGCCTTGCTTGCAGTTTCTTCGTCATGGTATATTAGAAGTATCACTTCAGAGTCTTTACCAAAGTTTCTGCGAATATTTCTGACCGACTGTTTATCATCAGTGTCAAAATTGGAGATGTCTTTTACATACACAAATAATTTCTTCTTATAAACTCTCATATCTTTGATACGATCACGCTCTGCAGCCCAAGCTGGTGTGTTCAAATTTGGCGTCATCACTAATCTGACGTTTTCGCCTCCTAGTGTTTTGTTTATAAGTGTTTTCACAATTAACTGCCTGCATGTAAATTGTTTGAAGGCCGATTTACATTTGAGCATAGCATTAGCCACGTCACATTCTGCTGCCAGATTGTGGCCTACTATGAAGAAATTAAGCCCATCTGGAAGAAAGAAATACATGTTTACATCATAACTTTCCCATATAAAGTTTTTGGACCGAGCTGGTATAACACTACAGGGCTGCGTTGAGCACCGTTAAACAGCAAACATGTTTAATGCCTGGTTCCTTAAACTTGCTGCGTACTGGTGCTAATTTGAAATAGAACCAGTGTCCAGGAATATATATTAACTAACGTTAGCAAACGTTTAACCGAACTGAACGCAGTCCAGAGACGCTTTCAGGAAACCGGGCGCTTGATAGAACGCCTGCCGGGAATATTATTGGTTTTAAACGCTTGCGAGCGCCCGCTCATAATTCAAGATGGCGTCAATCAACAACTTTAAACGTCGGAGGATGATACTTAAACCTGGCCAGGTTCTGGCTTATACGGCCAATTTTTCGAATGCAGGGAAAAGGCAAATGTGGCGTTTGTAATAGTGTTTATGATGTTAAAATGCCCTAATCCCAATAATTATGTATTGCATTTGGCATATATATTAAGAGTTTCAATGTTATGTAATTATTTTATTGCAAAAGGCATTACATAATAATTGAGATTAGAGCATTTTAACATCAGAAACATTATTACACACGCCATATTTCCCTTTTTCCAGTGAAGTACGAGGATTTAAGAATAGCTTTGTCGTGTCTACAAAAAGGGTATCATATTGAGAGGAAATATTGCACTGTTTGATATCAAAAACATTTTTGAATCGTGAACAATTTTTAAAATAGTTTATTCTGATGCCAGCAGTACACGTTATGAGGTTAATACCGCCAATGGGAAGTCCATGGTACGTTGTCAAGAAAAGCATTAAAACTTCCACTTGGGGGTAATTAATGGCCGTCTCTCGCGTACTATCTTCGCGGTCACATACTTTGGCTCATCAAAATACAAAATGGTTTACAGATATTCAAGGGGTTACATCTATCGTTAGAAAGGATTCCGTGAACCAAGAATTACAGATTGTTATCATGGATATTTCCAAACATGTCTGTCAAAATCAATTCGCTTATTTATTGAATAGATTCCTAAATCCATAAATGAAGGGGCTGAATATTTGTCAAAGGCAGAAAAAGACGATTGGGATATTTCCTTCGAATTTATGTATATCATACAAGAGAGATTTGATAATCTAACTATATACCTACCGCTATAATTATCCAGATTATATTCACAAATTTTATTCAAAGTTTTGGAATCCTTCCTCCTTAGGCGTTGACGCGTTTACATAATATTGAGAGCTATTGTAAAAATGAAAGCAGACAGGACAACTGGTGTTATTGTTATTCAACCTCGGAAATATACAATATACTGGCCAATTATTTGCCCAGACGGAAGTTTTCCTTGTTGATGTAGTTGACTGATTTGAGTTGCCGACAAGCAAGTGCTGTTATAGAAAATGTAAATCCGGAATCTTCGGTAACATGGACCTTAAATTCAGAATGTTTGCATTAAACTTTAACTTTATGTACTGGAAAGTGGGTGGGTAACTAAATCTGCTATTGCTCAGAGTTATCTCCCATATACTACTGCAGTGTTTGATATTTTTACAGTCGTAAATTGATTTAATCTATAAATAAATATCTATTATCAACATATTGCTACAATATATAATTATGTGGGATATATCATGGTTAAGATGAGATTACAAAATATGCAGTGCAAAGCGGGAATACTTCAGAGGTCACTTATGATAAATTACCCTGTCACAAAATAACAAGGATTTTTCCTTCTCTACAAGTGTAGGAGTTTTATATTTTGTGTTTTAACAATGAATCTACTATGGCAAGGATAAATCCTTATCTCTCAGAGAAGGTGTTTCATATTTAGTGTTTTATCAATTAAGCTACTTTCAAATCTGATATGGCAAGGATTAATCCTTGTCTGCAAGAGTAGGAGTTTATATTTTGTGTTTTAACAATTAAGCTACTATGGCAAGGATTAATCATTCTCTGCCAGAGAAGGGGTTTCATATTTTGCGTTTTATCAATATATTCTACTTTCAAATCTGATATGGCAAGGATTAATCCTTGTCTGCAAGAGTAGGAGTTTTATATTTGTGTTAACAAGTAAGCTTCTATGGCAAGGATTAATCCTTCTCTCTCTCAGAGAAGGGGTTTCATATTTTGTGTTTTATCAATTTAGCTACTTTCAAATCTGATATGGCAAGGATTAATCCTTGTCTGCAAGAGTAGGGGTTTTTATTCTGTGTTTTAATAATTAAGCTACTATGGCAAGGATTAATCATTCTCTCCCAGAGAAAGGACTGTATATTGCGTATTTCATCAAGTTAGATAATTCAAAGTCGACAAGGATTAATCATTGTCTGTCAGAGTACGGGTTGCATGTTTTGTGTTTGATCAATTCAGTTTCAAATCGACAAGGATTAATCCTTCTCTACCAGAGAAGGGGTTTCATATTTTGTGTTTTATCAATTTAGATACTTCCAAAATTGGTATGACAAGGATTAATCCTTTTCTCCCAGAGAAGGGGTTGCATATTTTGTATTTCATTAAGTTAGATTTTCAAAGCTTCTATGGCAAGGATTAATCCTTGTCTGTCAGAGAAGAGATTGCATATATTGTGTTTTGTCAATTGAGATACTTCCAAAATTGGTATGACAAGGATTAATCCTTCTCTCCGTGCATATTTTGTATTTCATCCAGTAAGATATTTCAAAGTCGGCAAGGATTAATCCTTGTCTGCTAGAGAATGGGTTGCATATATTGTGTTTTATCAGTTAAACTACTTCCAAAATTGTTATGGCAAGGATTAATCCTTCTCTGTCAGAGAAGGGGTTGCATATTTTGTGTTTTATTAATTACGATACATCCAAATTTGATATGGCAAGGATTAATCCTTGTCCGCCAGAGAAGGGGTTGCATATATTGTGTTTTATCAATTAAGATACTTCCAAATCGCACATAGCAAGGATTAATCCTTCTCTGCCAGAATAGGGATTGCATATTTTAGGTTCTATCTTAATTTTAGTTTTGATTAGTCAATGTGTATATTTTGTAATAAATATTTATAACTGAAACTAGATGTTGTGTTGTTTTTTACTAGTTTGCAGGTGTCATATCTTGAAAAAAGAAGAGGATTTTTTTCACAAACATATTTTGTGAGAGGATTAATCCTTGCGTATTTTCTAATTTAGGGGAGTCAGGACGCGAATTTAAGTTAAAGTAGATATATGAACCCCCCAAAACGACACATCTTAACCACCCCTTTTACACAATATAGGTCCTAAAAGAGTACTTCATTGGCAAATTCCTATTTAAAATGTCTTCCATTTAATGTAACTTCACTAATGATAGTACTATAAAATGCGTTTATGGGCATTTTTATGGAAATAGAATGTAAAAATAGTCAGGAGGTATATGCACCAAAATGTGAGAGATTGACGAGCTGTCACGGTAATTAGCGGGTGCAAGCTGCGAATTTTTAAAGAGTTAGTCACTTATACTTGGGAAAGCAAGGTATGCGGTCATGTTGGAATTTTAGGCAGTTTACTTTGAGAAAGCTAGGTGGACGGTTATGTAGAATTAAGAGTTAACATTAGGTAGACCAGCTGTTAAGATGGGTTTTAGATGGTTGCGTGTTGTAGAAATGCAAGTTGGATTGCAAGATTGATTATAATAATGGTTGGTGTTTAAGTAGGAACTGAAACTAAAAATGGGAACGTACTTTGAATCGTATTTTGAACTTTATTTTAGAAACTGCACATGTGTTAAATAGAATTCATTAAAGTTTAAAATGACAGTTGTAACAATATAAGAAATAAATGTATATAGAAAATCGTGTGTTATGTGTTAATGATGTGCGATGGTGAAACAGACTGGGTAAAGTTTTGGGGGAATATTATTCTCTTCGAGTACATTGCGACAAAGATTCTGTCTGGCTATATGCTTTGTGAAGGCTTGTTGAAACTCGTAGGAATAACTTTTGTGTTGGATTGTTCCATGCACATTAGTTTGGCTTGATGTGTTTAGTTTGAAACCGTTCTAAAACATATAAGTTTGGTATTGTACTGTAACTGGGCTTTGTTTCATGCGCATTAATTTAGCTAAAAGATTTAGTCTTCAAACACATACGTGTATTTTTTATGCTGGAACTGAGCACTGTTTTAAGCATATAGTTTTGGTTTGATTTGAAACAATTCTTAAACATAATTATTCTGTTTAGACACGCTGTCTTTATAGCTGGTCTCATCATATAAAATAGTATTGAGCAACAATTAGTCCAACACTACAGGGTTTGAAACATTAAACTGTATATAGATGATTGGTTTGATCCTTTATTTGTATGGTTTCTACATATAAGAATGATTTTATTTGAAGTTCATGAGGCAAGAAGCCTGAGGAAAATTTATATATTATATAGTTAAAACAAAATTGTTTAACATATGTGACCGATGGTCGTTGGTATAACAATCGTGTGTGGAGTTTTAGGCTTATATGCATCGTCTCCGTATATAGTATTATCGATATATGATACAAGATAAGAACCTGTTACGATACAGTACAATACATATTTACAGAACATGAAAACAACGATTACGAGAAAACAGCAAACAATTCGCGCGATATACATTTCACACAATACAAATACTGTTCGCTTTGGCTGTCAGAAAAAAGTGCCTAAATGGTTAGTTTGGCGGGAATTAGAAATTGTTAATTCACACATCATGTAACAAAATTGCTCACTCAGTCACTCACTCATTCGCTCAATAACTTTGTGCAATTTATACATGTATATATAAAATAATACTGATACACTAATATCACAACACACACAAATGAAACAGACTTTAGAATTATTTATATATGTCGGAGTGCTTGTAACCAGGAGGCTTGCAACAATAATTACAATACAGAATGTGGCCAAAAGTAAGCCCTGGTTTCAAGTTAGGCCGTTTCACAGCTTAATCCAATGAAGACAGTCGCCTAACAGAAGATCCCGTTTTAATTTCAAGATACTTTACACGAACATCTTGACACATTTTTTATTATAAACCCCACTGCGCGCCTTTTAAATAGAAAAGCCAAGTATTTTGTTTATTCGCGTCATGACATGATAACGACGGATCAGTTATTAAAGCGTTTTTATTTCAAGGAATAAATCTTAATCTTCTTCAGATAAAAGATCAGCTCGTCGTTATATTTTCTTAATCCGGTTCAGTTACTCTCGTTTAGATAAGAGGTCGTCCCTCGCTTGTTTAGATTGTTGATCAGTTAAAATGTTAACAGGGTAGTTCGTGTTACCAAGATGGCTCGTGGAGGTGTACAAATTGTGTCAGAGAGGACTTCATTTGTATAACGAAGACTTTGATATACCATTCAAAATTTATTTACGTTTTAGAATTTAATTAGATATTGTATGTTTAAATTGAACATTTCTTGAAAGTAAAAACACTTAAACTCGCTTAGTAACAAGAACCCTGTTGGATCTTATATATAAAACATATTTCCATCACATGAATAAACTAAGTTAGTAATAAAATAATTTTTAAAACCAAAATGTATGCTTTCTTTTTCCTTTCAGTGTATATATATGAATGTATGTTACAACTTGACTGATATATATATATTTGTACGGTTTGTTGAGGGATGGCCCACCCCGACCCTCACAGACCTATTACGGGGTAATTAAATGGATCACTTTTCAGTGATTGAAATTAAAAAAAAAAAAAAAAAAAAAAAAAATAAAACATATATTTTATTGCCTGTGAAATTGGTACGTATGTAATTTTATTCGAATACTGAAAAGTAGTATATATCATATGTTATGAAACATCTTGCATCACTTTGCATACATGTCTACCTTTAGACATATCAAGCAAGTGATTTATCTATTGACAGTTATCATTTACCATAAAAAGTTGTGTCATTATTGGGAAATATTAGTTTACTGCTTTTTATTTCAATTAAAATACATAATATTTTAAATTCTATGATATTTTCAAGTTCAGTAAGGAACTAAGGAACATTTAGCTATTTTATTATATATATTTTGACATGGTGTGTTTGAACATGATTACGTGTATGAATTAATCCGATATTTTTCAATTTTTTGTATTTCTAAGATTTCTGAGCAAAGCATATCTCTATGTTGTACTGTAGTTTTTTTAACTGGGTCATTCTTGTTCGAAATCGTTTAATATTTGTGTAAATCTATATAATTTTTCTGAAAACAGTATGTTATAAATAGCATCATTAAATTAATTGCTACTCGAAATTTTATAAACATTTTGCTTTTTTATACTTTTGTTAGATATGTTTGATTTAAGAAGTGTGTAAGATTGGCCCTAAACGTTTGTGTGACCTTACATTGAATATAATTATGTGTTATTGTTTCAACATGATTTTTACAAAAGGCACGAAGGTTTGAATTAATATTATTTCTACAATTTTTTTTTCTCAAAAACAAAAAGACTTAATTTCTAATATTTGGTGATTTATACTGCAGTGAAACCATTGCTGCAATGATTGTTCAATCATTATTACATTTAAAGGAGATATTAAATCGTTTAGTTACAATTGACTCTCTTTTCAAATGCCCATTTTTCGGATGCTGCTGGGTTTTAGGGTTTGGATTATTTATTCCATATACGTATCTACATCCTTTTTTATTTCTAAACAATATTGAAATTGGAAAAGGAAATAATGGATTTTTTTAGAGTTCGAATGTGAAAACGAATAGGTGCCGAAACAAATTCTTAAAGTGGATAATATTTATGATCCCATAGTATTCTAACAAATGTGTCACCGTATTGTTACACCCTTTCAGTAAGTGTCATAAAAGTATTGGGTTTTCTAAATTCCGATATCGTCACGGTTCGCCGTGTTCTAAATTCCGTTGCACATAGTTATCATCCGCAGTTTAAAGTGTACATCTGTTGCACTACAGTACACTGGAGACCCGCTTTCCGCAAATAATAACTTAGCATAATTATAAATATTGTATACGTAAACGCTAATACTTTAATGTACGGTGTCCTGTTGGGGGCCATCGCAACATTTTTTTTTAATTAGGTCAAGTCGAAACAACGAAACTACGATGGTGAAGAGTCGAAACTAAGATGGTGACAAGTCAAAATTACTATTGTGAAAAGTCGAAACTACGATGGTGAAAAGTCGGAACTACGATGGGCAACAGGACGGCGAAATAACGACGGTAGAAAGTCGAAACAACGATGCTGAAAAGTCGAAATTACTGCTTGATGCCAATTGCAATTTTCAACATTTCATTCTAAAATTAAACAAGAGACCAAAGAGGACCTGAACACTCTACTTGCAACATATGCTACATGTAAAATATCTAAGGCCTAGGCCTAAAACATTCAGAGAAAATGTTGTTGTTTTTTTTAATTTTACTTAAAATGCACTTATAAGCCCTGTGGCAGGAGGGGGACTTTTGTGGATCAATAACTCGTCCGAGATCTACTGGTAATATAACTGTTGTGCAAGTTTGATTAAGATACAATGAAAAATGATGGTGCTGTCGCATCTAAAACATTTTCACTATATAACTCTATGTAAAACGGTGACCCCTTGTGACGGCCCCAAATTTTACCTCAGGGACCCGACTTAACAAATCTTTTAGGGGACCCCATGCAATACTACATATAAAATATCTAAGGTCAAGGCCTTGAACTTTCAGAGAAAATGTTATTTTAAAGTTTCGCTTAAAATATGCTTATAAGCCCTGTGGCGGGGGCATTTGTGGTCGAATGACGCTGGTTCAAGAACTCGCCCGAGATATTATGGTTATATAAATGCTGTGCAGGTTTGGTTAAGATTCAATGAAAAATTATCTGCTATCGCGCGCACAAAGAAAAGGTTAATGGACGGACGAACGACGTACAATTTACCATGACATAAGCCCTGCTGTCTACATGAAAACGTAACGCACACTTGTAACTCTATAGTTTATTTAGGTAAACATTTAGTAAACAACATATAAACTACATGCATAATGATATGCGTTCCATCTTATGTAATTTTTCAATAAATCCTCCTTTTAAAATCAGAAAGCGTAAGACAAAATTGTAGATTTGTTGAAGAGTAGATCTACAGAACGATGATTGAATTTTGAATCAATACAACTAATGTTTTGCATGTTCACATTACAACAAAATCAGTAAAGTCATTTCGTATCATAATATGACGTAGAATGGCATACTATTTATAGCACTCACTGCGAATATTCATTGATGTTTACGATTGTACCAAGATGTGGTATCCGATTCAGGAGACAGACCTACAGGCAGGCAGGCAGACACTACGCTGGTAAAAAGTCGAAACTACAATGGTGAAAAGTCGAAACTACGATGGTGAAAAGTGTCGAAATTCTTTATTTAGTATCCTCTAAATTCTGAGCACCAAGCGAGGAAAATTCTAGTACCTTTTTCAATTATTTGATATGACCTACCGGGGATCGAGCCCACGACCTTCCGCATGTCATGTACAGGAGCGTCTCTACCGCTATGCCATGTACAGGAGTGTCTAAATGCATTAATATTTACTATGTGAATACTGTACGGAAACTTTCAGGACACACTGCAAGTACATTATACTTTTAATATATTTCTGTCGTCAGTTCAACAACATAATGTACAAATGAACTTGACCTTCAATGCTGTTGCTACATATTGTATTTGATTGTTGCTTTTTCTTATTTTAGATTGTTTGGTGTTTGACTATATATATATAATGTCACAAGCTGTTTTCAAATGTTCAAGTTTTTGCAGATCAACCCAACAATGTGCAGATTAACTTCACGATGTTGATGCATAAAGGACTTTCAAAATAGATAAAAACTTCCTGGTTATGGTTAGTTTTAAAATGAATAGATTTATTACATCTGTAAAGTCATGTTATATAGACTATTAGCAAAATAGTTATACAATTCGTAAAAGTGAAATGACACATACCAGTCGCCATAGTTGTTTTTTAATAAAAATAGCCTTAGTATTCAATATAGCTTTGCTCTTTGATCGGAATGTTAACCTGCGCAACACTGTTTATGTCGTAATTCAATAAACTGTTAGCTCAGGGGGACACGGTGGGATGTGAGATAATTATGTAGGACGAGATTAAAATAAACGTTGTACACTTTGTTTGGTGAGTTTTTAGATTTGTAGCATTTTGAAACATGTTTTTACACTTTCAGAAAATATAGTCGTGGTTCTTGCGCTACACTGAAGAGATATTGAAACGCAACACAGGCAGAGATATAAAAACACAACACAGGCAGAGATGTTAAAACGCAACACAGGAAGATAAATGAAATGCAACACAGGCAGAGATATTAAAACGCAACACAGGAAGATAAATGAAACGTAACACAGGCAGAGATATTAAAACGCAACACGGGCAGAGAAACAAAATGCAACACAGGCAGATACATGTATATTAAAACGAAACACATGCAGATAAATGAAACACAACACAGGGTTACTTGGAAATGAAAAATGTGACATCAATGCAGGAAGTACCAAATTATTCAGTAATAGCATCTCCAGTAAACAACCGATAACATCAACATACGCTATATACTGTATAAATATGGGTATTAATGTACATTTGTTTACAAATAATTATGTATGGGGGGAATATGAAACTAAACTCTAGATTGAGTTGAAAATGTGCATTTTTTATTTCATTGAATTAAACGAGAATTCAAAACAGGGTTGAATAACAATAACGCTAGGACAAAGGTAGTCCGCTATACAATGTAACGCCGAGTACAATACCTCAACTAGGGGTGGTGGATGGGGAGGTGGTGGATTGTAGAAAATACAAGTATTTATGAAAATGTAATCAAAACAAAGACTCATGCTTTCACGCTGTAAATTTTTAGAAGAATAATGAAGATTCGTGCTGATTGGTTGAATGGAATAATGTGACTAAAATGAAAGTGTCTAAAAACTGTGGTCCCCCCCCCCCCCTCCTCTCTCTTTGGAAGTTTATTATATCAGCACCAAAGCAGTTCTCTCTCTCTCCCCCCCCCCCCCCTCCCTCCTTCTCTTATTGGAGTTTTAAGAGAAAATACGGATATTCATTTTTCTAAGTCATAACAAAGCCCTAGTCATGGTAATATATAGTTGTTTTTATTCAGAGTTTGCATAGTAACATGTTCATACATGTAATACAGTTAATGCCAAAGAAGCTTTAATCCATTAGTTATTGGACTTGTTTAGTTAGTGTGATTTACTGGCAAAAGTAGTTGATTTTGATTGAATAAGTTTCACTAGAAACACTAGCAGTGATAAAAAATTACATTTGTTACCATGGTATCAAATAAACTCTCTAATGTGCATGGGAAACAGCATTATAAGAGGGATAAACATACGTATTAAAAACATTATGAAAATCTGATGACTTTACATCAAAATATTCTATATTTCATTCTAAAATGTAAAATATTGAATAGTATTTAGCTGGTTGCCATGGTAACCAATGATGTGGTTTTTAAAAAAAAATATGTATTTTCTGAAAATATGCTTCAATATGAACATATAATGGCAAAATAAACACAATTTGAAACACAGTCATGTTTGGCCATAAGTGAACCTACCCCATTGATTGAGTACTTATTTTGACCATTTTGGCGCTGCAGACGGTAGACTTCATTTTAGGCTTATCATTTTACATAGAGCATGGTGACAGTGCTGTTTTTTTACATTATTTGTTATGTTATGCCTTGGAGTATATGCCTGGAAAGTTTGAAGAAGTTTTTATGGGTAGTTTTCAAATTATGGATATTTCTTGTAAAACACCAGCGTAAAAAATGATCTTATTTGTTAAGATTCGGACCTTGATTTTAATATATAATTTTATAAAAAAAGCATGATAACTGGCAATAAGATATTTTTTTGTTCCTTAAATACAATTTGTGATACTTGTTGTATTGATTTACAGATTATAAAATAAAAGATTAACTTGAATTATGAAATATTTGTATTTAATCAGTGTATTTGTCCTATAAGAGGTTTTCAGCTATAAAATGATCAAAAAACTGTGAACATCATTTTTTTCAAAGCCAGCTTAAAAAGAAAAGCATGGTGACCCCCTATTTTTTTTTTACAAATGTGTTTATATTTTTTTTAAAATACAGCTTGTAAAAAATTTAATCAAATTCTTATGGATATTTCAAAAAGGCAAGTATCCCTTTAAGACATATGAAAACGCAACACATTAAGATATATGAAAACGCAACACATTAAGCTATATGAAGACGCAACACAGGAAGAGATATGAAAACGCAACGCATGAAGACATATGAAAACGCAATACATGAAGATATATGAAAACGCAACACATTAAGACATATGAAAACGCAACACATAAAGACATATGAAGACATATGAAAACGCAACATATGAAGATATATGAAAACGCAACGCATGAAGACAAATGAAAACGCAACACATGAAGACATATGAAAACACAATACATTAAGACATATGACATATGAAAACGCAACACATTAAGACATGAAAACGCAACACATTTAGACATATGAAAATGCAACACATTAAGATATATATAAAGAAGCAACACATTAAGACATGTGAAGACACAATACAGGAAGACATATGAAAACGCAACACATTAAGACATGAAAACGCGACACATTAAGATATATGAAAACGCGACACATTAAGACATATGAAAACGCGACAAATTAAGACATATGAAAACGCAACACATTAAGATATATGAAAATGCGACATATTTAGCACAGTAATTTTTGTCTGTTGATGTTATTTGTTGTTTAATTCAGATGTAACTGAATAATTTGGTCCCTACTGCGTTGTCACTTTTTTATTTCTAAGCAAGTCCCCTATAAATCCTGTGTTGCGTTTTCATATCTCCGAACCCATAGTTCTTCCTGTGTAGCGTTTTCATATCTCTGATACATGGTAAACAGTGATATTTTGACAGTATCGCATACATTTTCTATTGAACATAACTTCAAGTACTTTTAAACAAGAGGCCCAAGAGGGCCTGAATCGCTCTACTTAAAACAAACCGCTAGACTATTTTTGGTAATTTACCCAGAAATATTGTGGTTATATAACTATTGTGCAAGTTCGGTTAAGATTCCTTGAAAAATGAGGGTGATATCGCGTCTACAAGAAAAAGGTTAAATGACGGAAGGTCAATTTACAATGACATAAGCACTGCTGACCTTAGGCCAGTAGTGCCCCAAAATGGGGATGCTATCAACCTTTTTAAGGAAACTCTATACAATGCAATAAATAAAATATCTTAGGTCTATGGCTTGAACTTTTAGAGAAAATGTTTTTAAAAATGTCCCTTGAAATGTGTTTATAAGTTTTATGATGGGAACATTTCTGGCCGAATCACACCGATTCAATCTTGTGGTTATGAAACTGCTGTGCAAGTTTGGTTAAAAGTCAATGAAAAATGACGGGGCTATCCCGTCTACACGAAATGTTTAACATTTTGCCTATATAACTCTATGTAAAACAGTGACCCCTGTAGCGGCCCCAAATTTTACCCCAGGGACCTGACTTAAACGACCCTTTTAGGGAATCTTCAAACAATGCTACATGTAACATATCTAAGGTATATTGTTTGAACTTTAAGAAAAATTTTTTTAGATTTTCCTTAAAATGTGCTCAGAAGCCTTGTGGCGGAGCATTTACGCCCGTCAGAAATTCGTCCGAGATCTCGTCATTATATACTATTGTGAAGGTTTGGTTAAGATTTGTTGAAAAATGAGGGTGCTGTCGCATCTGCAAGAAAAAGTTTAACAGTCAGACGACAGAGGACTGATGATGGACAATTTACATAAGCGCTGCTGACCTAAAGCCAGTAGAGCTTAAAATGGAAGTGCTTTAGTGTTTGGAAAAAATTAAACATTTTTCATATATACTTCTATGTAAAACAGTGATCCTGTGGTGGCCCCAAATTTGACCCCGGATACCTGACTACAACAAACACTTTTATGGGACCTTCATACAATCTATATAGTAAGAAACAATAAATACTGAATAAATTGAATTTATAAACATAAACTTGCAAAACACCTATCCTCTGTATCGGAATGAACCGATAAAAGAAGATAGAATCAGTGAAATCTCTTTCTTTCATTCTCTCCAATAAATACTCTTTTTTATCTGAAATATTCTGAATAAACCATTATTTCATTTATCAGTTAAATTGAAATTACTACGGAACAATATGATAAAGTCTATATGAAATGTAAAATAACTGTTATGGAAGCAGATTTACACAAGCGTTTGAAGCTTTCTGTATCCTTTCCACATAACGTGTTATGCTTTATTGTTAAATGTATAATAAATATATGTACTTATGTGAATAAAATATTGTTTAAACTAAACTAATCTATATGTAAAATATCAAGCATATGGCTTGAACTTTCAGAGAAAATAGTATTTAAAACTTCCTTCAAAATGTGCTTATAAGCCCTCTGTATACGCTAAATGACATATTGCCGTTTTTAAAACTTTTTAATGAAATATTTGATTCAGGTTCGTTTCCTGAAAATTGGAGCGAAAGCATTATAACACCATTGCATAAAAAAGGTCCAGTAAATGACCCAAATAACTATCGAGGCATTTCACTTACCGATTCCCTATGTAAAATATTTTGTCACATATTAAGTAATAGGTTAACTAAATAAATGGTGCGATACTTTTGATGTCATTGATGAGTCACAGGCAGGATTTAGGAAAAAATATACCACTATAGATAACATATTTACTTTAATGGCTTTAGGACAAAAGTATCTTTCTAAGAGAAAAGAACGTTTTTACTGTATATGTTGATTTTGCTAAAGCATTTGATAGTATTCAACACCAAAAACTATGGAATGCTTTTACAAGAAAATGTGCCGATGGAAAGTTTTTAATAATTTTACAGACTATGTATAGCAAATTAAAATCACGTGTTAAGGTATATAATGGATGAACTGAGTTTTTCCCATGTAACATTGGAACCAGGCAATGCTGTGTGGCCAGCCCCATAATCTTTTCTATGTTTATAAATGATTTAGTAACATTTCTACATTCTAAATGTGATCGTGGTATATTTGTTTCTGATGATATTAATGAGTTAGCAGATTTAATGTTTGATGATGATGTTTCAAGTTTCTTAGATACTGTTGTACATCTTCAAAGACAAATTAATTATATTGAACAATTGTGTGCATCTGTTGACATGAAAATTAATCTCGATAAATCAAAAATTGTTGTTTTTAGAAATGGAGGCATTGTCAAGCTTACAGAAAAATGGACTTATTGTGGAGATATTATAGATGTTGTTAAATTTTATAAATATTTAGGTGTTTATTTCACAACAAAATTGCTATGGTCAAAAACACAAGAAATGTTAGCATTGCAAGGTATTAAGTCTGTTGCCTGTATATTTAGATTTCAACGTCAATTTGGACATTTAAATTCAGTAGATATGTTTGAAGTATTTGATGCTATGGTCAAACATATACTCTGAAATTTGTAGATACAAGTATGTTGAAAAAAATTGAAAAAGTGCAAATCAAATTCTGTAAACAATATTGTAATTTATCACAAAATACATCTGATATTTTAGCGCTAGGTGAATGCGGAAGATTACCGTTATGTATACTTTATATTCCCAATTGTGTTAAGTTTTGGGTAAGAATTATACGTATGGAAAACCATAGATACCCTAAACAATGTTATACAATGCTAAAACAAATAGATGAAGCAGCCAGAAGAACTTGGGCTAGTCATATTAGATAATTACTTTTTACATATGGGTTTGGATATGCTTGGCTTGCCCAAGATGTTGGAAATGACTCAAATTTTATTCATTTATTTAAAACACGCATTAAAACTGCTATTTACAAAGATGGATAGCAGGTCTAAACGATTCTCCTAAATCTCTGCATAATAAACATTTTAAATCTCATCTTTTTCAGAATCATACTTAGACATTGATTTATCATATATTTTAAGAAAAACTTTGTCAAATTTTCGTTGTTCGACCCATACTTTAATGATTGAGAAGGGAAGACATTTATCAATAGATAAAGTTTTTAGAATCTGTCCTATATGTATGAAAAATAATATTTCTGTAGTCGAAGATGAATTTCACTTCTTCTTTGAATGTAATAGTATGAAAAGTTTAGACAAACTTTCTTCAAATCTAACTGGTTAAGAAATAGATCGCTTAGCATGTATTACATAGTATTTAGCTTAAAAGATGAGAAATGTATTGACCTTTTCAAAATCCCGAATTCTCGTCGCGTGCGAAAGCGAGATTTCGCGCGAGACTGAGCTCAGGGGAATTCGTTTCACCGCGGTCGCTGCTAAAAAAATGTAGATTTCACGTAAGTAAATTGAATTTTCATACATTAACAACTCAAATATTTATAAAAGCAGTTAAATAAAGTTTAATTTGGGAGAGTATGCTAGTATCAATGATGAACATAAGAAATGATGCGGTTGTTGACCATGATTACCTTTTTATTGTGACTTTAATTACTGTTGTAAGTGGGTGGTTAGCATAATGTAAAATGATGTGTGTGATATATAAGTGTAAATCATTAAGAAAAGTTATTCTTGCAGAAGAAATAATTTAATTTGTTTCAAGAACATGATTCATTATAGATATATAAAAACGAGTTAGAAGTTTAAAACTTCGTCTCTGAGACTGTTTTCTACTAGTTGTAGTAACCTAGTTTCAACACAGAAACGAACATTCCCGTGTAATTATACTGTACATGTTTCATAATATTTATTTTATTTTATTTTTTTACTCATCAAATATTTATTAGTGACTTAAGATTATTGTTATATGAATTTTATTTCTGTTCAATTAAAATGCTGCCAGATGACTATTGTTGTGTGTCCTTGTGAAACCACAAGAGAAGTTAAATTCCACCACGTTCTACATTTTACACTATTTCAAAAGAGCCCAACAGTGACAGTCTAGGATCAAACGGAGTTATAAGGATTAAAATGGCAAACTTAAGCATTGGATACCCACAGACAGCTGATGAAGAAAAAACCCAACTATCCTCCATCTCATATGTCGACAGTCTGGAAAAAATTGTATGGCCTTCCATATTTCCAAACAGACGGAATAAGCTTGTTTTTCATGTTTAAGTCTTAAAAAAGAATAAATGTTTCATCTGAGATATCTGAATTAATATATAAGCATCATTTTCAAAAATGTACCTTTTTGGAATTTTTACGCATCTAATCCAATAAAACAAATCTAACCACAATTTTATCTTTTCTTAAAACTAGGTTTTGCTTGTTTAACCTACATAAAACTAACATTGAAATAAAGAACTGACATAAAAACTTTTATAAGTCTCTCTTTTATATCAGAGACGAATGATAATGAGACGCAATATGTATATCAACCATCACGGAGATTGTGACCGGTTGGGATTCAAACTCGTGACCCATGGATTAATATTCAGACGCGCTAATGACTGAGCTAATCCGGCCTGGCAGTCATTACAAAAGCAAGCATGATTATGTTTGTAAAATATGAAAATAACCCTCCGCTTGATAAAGAAAACAAAAATAATATTGCGGTTAGTGTCGATGTAGACCCAGATCAGTCTGCACACCCAAACCATGTTATCAATGTTACTAATTGCTACGTAGTCAGTAAATTATCAAATTCACCATTTTAAATCAGGAACAGAATTTAAGCAAAAAATGGTCCATTATATATATTTAACGGGCTCATAGAGAATTATAAATAAAACCTTATTTAGCGAAAAAAAGAAAATGTATTTGACAGCTTTTTTTTCATTATCATGTTAAACTGGTGCATCCATTGCTGTTATGGCTGATAATATGCTAATTTCATATTATTTTAAAGTAAAAAGCGTTGTTGAGTGGTATTTTTAATATTTGCATAACTTGGAGTTTTTTTGTTTTATCATATTGTGTATTTTACCTATAATTAGCCCATATGACATCGTTACCCAGTCTACTAGTTACCGGGACAAACAGGATTTTTTAACCTTTGATGGATAGTGTCATACGGAATATATTTGCCTACAGGCATATTGCACAAAATATGCTACTGTCCAGTTACTGACATCCTGCTGAGCTTTAATAATTCACCAACACTACAGTCACACCATGTGGTAATGAGAAAAAAACAGGCATATTGTACCCCAATTTGCATAATTCTGTACAGTTTATGCATTAACATATGTGTGCTACGAAACCTCAATTTGGTGGTACGAAACGTCTGTAATTCATTCAAAGCTCTCTTAAATAAAAGAAAATCATAGTTTTTTTTGCAAAAACTACATTTAGATTATATTGATACGTTATAGTCATAATGTTGTTTTTTTTAAATCATTTACCTACGTTTTAAACAAAAAGGCCCATTAACTGTGCAACATGCATGTCGTCAGTTGGGTCCGAAATTTGGTAGCTAATATATCTATAAAGAGACAAAAATTATTAATAAAATCCGTCATGTCGCATGAAATATAACCATTCCCTAATTAAAAAATTAATACAAAACTTCTCAAGTTTACAAATTACCCCACCCATCACCAGAAATCAAGCATTAATTAAAGTATACAAACACGCACAAAACGATAAAAAGTAATCTTATTTTATCATGAGAAACTTAATTTTTTATTTTCTTTCATATCTTGTATTGTTTTCTTTCTTTTTATGGCTGTTTTATGTAACTTTGTTGTAATTAACTACTGTCAGAAGCACCACTGCGGTTTTTTGTTATGGTGTGACGCGATTCTCCTGAGCTCAAGTCACGCACAGATCTCGTCACGCACGAGAGCGAGATTTCACCTTTTCGAACTGGAGAATTGTCAGTATTGCTAGATATCTTTTGAATGCTTTTAAAAGAAGAAAATTAATTCTAGACTTCCCGATTTAAAGAAATATTAACAAGAGTAAACTACTGTATTATTAATTTATAAAGTATTTAAATAGTTTCACTTTGTTTTGAATATCATTATTCATTATATGATTTAATATTTTTGTTAAGTATAGTCTTAATCTTGGATTTATATATGGCTACATTTATTTCAAATCATATATCTTCAAAAATATATGTTATATCTGTTACTTTATTAAACTATTGAAACGCTTAAACCTGAAATTATCTAATACAAATGTTATTATTTTTGGATTAATGTGGCATGTTATTAGCTTATATTCACTTTGATATACGAATTCTGTAATACTGACTTGTATAAATGTATAATATTCAATTTGTGTCACTCTATATGATGTATTTACATGTTATATTTTTGGCCTTAGTCCTGTATTACTTAATAAAATATGTCTATGTCTATGTTAAACGTATGACTTTATGCTTTATTGTTAAATGTATACTTATGTTAATAAAATATTGTTTAAACTAAACTAATCTATATGTAAAATATCAAGCCTATGGCTTGAACTTTCAGAGAAAATAGTATTTAAAATTTCCTTCAAAATGTGCTTATAAGCTCTCTGGCGGAGCATTCGTGGTCGAATCACGCTTTCAAGAATTTATCCAAGATATTGTGAATATATAACTGATGTGTAAGTTTGGTCAAAGAGAAATGGGCGTGCTATTGTGTTTATACGAACATTTTAACATGTTCACTATATACTTCTATGTAAAACAGTGATCCCTGTGGTGGTGTAACATTAAATTTTGACCCGTTGAAAAATGACCTCATGGATCACTTTTCAACGGATAAGTGAACCATTTCTAACCGTGTTTTTTTAAAAATAACGAAAAGCTATTGTCATAACCCTTGCGTCGTTTATGTTTCGCTCAGCTTTTTCTCTGTTTCTGAACAAATTACTCATGTTATGGTGACTAAACTCCATAAATACATTCATGTTATGTTATAAAAACAATGTATATAGCTAAATTACCTAGCTCGAGTTTGATTTTATTTATTTATTGATTTTTTTAGAATCATTCTTTCCAGTAATACTATTGATTCTGTAAACTGATCACCATCAACTAAAAAAACGTTTACATCACTGACATGACCTATTTAATGGACTTGGTTAATACGTGCATTATCCGGTTAAATTTTTTATGTTTTATGAGCTCAAAACTGTTATTGGTATTTATATGTTATATGTTTATACCTTGGTGCAGTCTATCTCTGTTTAACTACTCCCTATTGCCACAATACACGATGTGTAATTAGTATGTTAGATGAAAATATGTTCACTTAGAATGATAGATCATTATTTAAGCAGCGGAGTTGTTAGTGCTGAACATTTTGATATTAAGAGTTGGAAACTGATTTAATCAATTTCACTTCTAGCTTTCCAATTAGCTTCAGTACCGACATCATTGTTTACTAAGTATACGAGGTCTCCGAATTGCGAAATCAAAGACTGCATTGCAGAAAGCATGATTGGTGCGACATAACACAAATCAACTAGCAGACGACTAGGCATATTGTTAAGCTTGTTCTTATACGTACCGAAGAAAATGGCATACCAGTTGAGATAAATATATATATTATTATTAAAAGGGATAGCATTGAAACCTCACACGAGGAGGCAGCTTTTATCCTGGTTCAAGTGACCATAGCAGCACATAAACTAAACAGATACATAACAGTAAGTTCAAATGATATTGAAGTGTTTGTTCTTTAACTTCATTTTTATCTAAAGGAAAACGTAATCAATCTAGGCGATGCCAATTGTAAACCAATGCTTATTTTAAATATTAAAACAGCAGCAACAGATTCAGAAGTTTGTGTTGGAAATGTAAAAAAGAGCTCACATACAGGCATGCATATGGAAACATATAATGGATTCTGACCCACCAAGTATTGATACCCGAGAACTTTCCTAAGATGGTTCAAACAGAGCTAGCATTTGCTCCCGCAAAACAACTGAAAATGATCAAATGTTACCACCCGATGGCATAAAAATGGCGCTTAATATTCTTTGGAAAAATGACGGCCGTATTAAAGGCCATGTTCTTTTGATTGTAAATGTGTTTGTCACCGAAACATCAAACACATCAAATGTATTCTAAGGCTAAGTATGAATTGTTTTATAATTAATAGTAATTTCCATCTGAATATTGCATTTCGAGCAAATTGGTGGCCATTTTGGACGCCATCTTGTTTATTTCAAAATGTTTAATAGTGACAAAACATCACCCCAGGCTGAAACTTAAACATCAAACACATCAAAAGTGTCCTTTCATATGAATAATGTCATGTCTTATAGTAATTTTCATCGAAATATTGCATTTCGAGTAAATTGGCGGCCATTTTGGACGCTATCTTGTTTATTTCAAAATTGTCAATGATGACAGAATGTCATCCGACATCAAATCAAAGAACAATATATAGACTACCATTTTAGCAAAAAAAATCTATACACTTTCATGCGAGGTTCGGTGAAAATAATTGGATTATCTGCCAGACTAAGAGAAGGAAAAGCTACTGATTGAGATTCTATGAACGCTCGCGTATTCAGGTAAAATCTCGCGAAATCCCGTTTTCAAATATCCTAACTTTCATTCATGTCAGAAATACAAATCAAAATTCTTTGTTTGCACAATGAAATTCTCTACAAAACGAGACCATTCCCAGCAAATTATGTTTTAAATTGTTGAAGTGCATATGATTATAAAATGTGTATACTTCAACTAAAAATCGAGGAAAGTACTTGAAATTTTACTTCAAACTGCAATATTTTAAATTCATTATCATTTTGCGTCTTTAAAACATTATAAAACATCTAAGGTTACATACACCTAACACTTTATATAAAAGAAACCAGTTGCCTGTGAAATTTGTATAAATTGATTTGCCTAATTATCAATTCTTCCAGTGCTATTTTATTAACATTTAATAGAGAGATTCAAGTTTTCTACCCTAAGTCCTTGTTTCAAGCAATAGTTTACTGTATAAAGAACATACCCATCGCCATTTTATCAGGATACAAAAGTCCACACTGTCCATGTGTAGTATGTATCTAACTTTACAATTTTTTCCTCAAAGACATGTAGTAGTTTAATTGGTGCATTGGCTCTGTCAACTTAGATAACAATTCCAGAGTATGAATACATAGTAATTGATTAATTTAACAAAAGATAAAAAAAAAACAAGTACTTGACTGGTTGTGTTAACACAGGGAAGTATAAAGAGGACGTGTTTAAGAGAAGGGTTTCTCAATTTAAAACATGTACAGTGTATTATCTGGTGTGTGTGTGTGTGTGTGTGTGTGTGTGTGTGTGTGAGTGTGTGTGTCCCTCCCGTGTAAAATTACATAAGACTTTTGATAATGAAATAAATCGCTCATTTGAATTTAAGCCTACTAGTATAAAGAATATGTATATGAGAATAATAAATTGTTTTTCTACAGCATCAAAATATAAAATACTATGTCCTAATGGACCCTAGGACTAGGACTCCAGTCCTTTATTTGAACAAACTTAAAAGCTCATAGAGATCATATATACCAAATATGAAAAACAATGGATTACAAGTTAATGAGAAAAACTGAGATTTTTTGCAATTTCACAATAGTATTCATCTAAATTAGAACAGAAAAGGAGAACGTCCTGTTTTCTCATAGTATTCCCCTTACTGAGCCCTATTTTATTTAACAAACATCAAGCCTGTATTCATATACACACTTTATACAATTATGAACAAGTTAGATTGAATTGATAGATTGGATATTAAGCGTCATTTTTATGTCATCGAGGCCTAACAGACGATCAGTGAACATAACCACTGTTTCCTGGGATCCTGAAATGTTAACCAGTACTCGAGCACACAACATCTCCGCGAGTAACTGATAACTTCCCCACTTGAATCAGCGGTGAGAGACGAATGATAATGAGACACAATGTCGTATATCAATCATCACGGAGACTGTTGCCGGGTGGGGATTTGAACTCACGACCCATGGATTGATAGTCAGACGCGTAACCGACTGGGCTAATCGGGTCCGGCTGAACAAGTCCCCCTTTCTGTATCCCTGCTGACCGCTTACATGCATATACAATCCAATCTAAATGACCCAGAATTTCCTATAGGAAATACATTTTGTGTTTTGCATTCAGCCGTTACAAGTGATGTTATGCATTTTGTATGTGTTCTGCATTTAGCTATTATAGGAGATAATATGCCTCTTGTATGTGTTTGCCATTTTGAATTTGTTTTGCGGTTGACAATTATAAAGATATTTGAAGGACATTGTTGAGATAGCGGTCGGATATGGGTTATTATATCGTCACGATACGAGGATAAGATAATCATTTTGTGTTAAGATTACATGACCCGGCATTAATATTTTGTTTATAAAAAATGTTTGATAGAATAGTGTATAACCAGCTTATCAGCAATCAAATCGTCGTAACATATCGAATAGCAATACCAGAGATCGTGCATTTAAATAAAGACAATGTGATCTAGCAATATAAAGTACTAGTAAGTTTTGGAGGAGCTAATGTACTGTAGCAATATGTTATTTACCTATCTGATTGTTAATTGCAATCCGTTGTAGTGCAATGTAGTGTATTGTAGCGTAGTGTATATTTCATTACATTGCATTTACATCGCATTGTATCATATTGCAATGCATTGCTAAAGTGTAGTGTTGGATAACATTGAATTTACATTGACTACATTCCATTGTAATTCACTTGTTTTGGATGATAGAAAAACAATCATCGCCAGTTTACGTAGCAAAAATGCAGTTTAATGTAATGTTATACAATACAATACGATACAATACAATAAACATACAATATACATGCAACATAAAAACACTGCTGTACAGTATCATGTGGCATCGTGCGGTGCAATACAATACATTACAGCACACTACGTAACGTATAATATAATCTTAAAGTTGTATGTACTATTGTTGATAGCATATACAGTAATTTAATAGCGTGTATTTCAGATTTATTTAAAGATATGTAAGTGTACTGTTAAGCTGTTTAAATTTATTATCGCTTCAATTCATAACGCGTTCAGATATCTCATTACAGGAAAGCTTTTATATATGCATATATACTCGATGTATAATAAACAGTGATACATGGTCCAATGGTTTTGAAAGTATCATATATTTTCTATTGTATATCTACTTATATTCAATTACTTTCAAGCAACACATCCACGTTTGAACTTTTAAAAAAAAAATTAATTGAGTTATTAGCACATTTCCCATACAAACATATGATCAATTAGCTGTATATGAGCATATAAACACAATCCCGAACAAAATGATGCCCAAACTGTAATGCGTGACTAACACTTTATAAAACAAGCGTGTAACTCACCCGAGTAAAAAAAAATTGTCAAAATGACTTTCAAGGCAGGTAAAGTACACTACGCACTAAAACGTGAAGTTTTTTAATACGACTCGCATAATTCAATTTGAAGCCAAGTTGGAATCCTCGGCAATTTAAAAATAATTTATAAAGCGTTTGTCACGCTTTATAATTTGGACATCTTTTTTTATAATTCTAAAGCGTTCTGTATAGTGTTTGTTAGCACATATATTTATGTATGGGAAATGTGCTCACAACTCAATTGAAAAACTTTTAAAAAAAGTTTAAACGTGGATGTGTTGCTTTAAAGCGGTATTTTAATGGCTTTGTCACGTCAATTATAAAATGTGCTGAAAAAGAAAAGAAACTCTCGCTATGTTTATGTGTAGATATGTCGGAACATGCAAACAAAGTTAAACTATTTGTATATGTATCGCAAGGGTATTCTAAGTTGCATTTGTATTTGTAAATGTATCGCAAGGGTATTCTAAATTGCATTTGTATATGTATCGCAAGGTTATCTAACTGGCATTTGTATATGTATATGTATCTCAAGGGTATTCTAAGTGGCATTTGTATATGTATATATATCACAAGGGTATTCTAAGTTGCATCTGTATATGTATCACACGAGTATTCTAAGTGGCATTTGTATATGTATTACAAGAGTATTCTAACTGGCATTTGTATTTGTATATGTATCCCAAGGGTATTCTAAGTGGCATTTGTAAATGTATCGCATGGGTATTCTAAGTTGCATTTATATTTGTATATGTATCGCAAGGTTATCTAACTGGCATTTGTATGTGTATATGTATCCCAAGGGTATTCTAAGTGGCATTTGTATATGTATCGCAAGGGTATATGTATATGTATCGCATGGGTATTCTAAGTGTCATTTGTATATGTATCGGAAGTGTATATGGATCGCATGAGTATTCTAAGTGGCATTTGTATATGTATTGCAAGTGTATATGTATCGCATGGGTATTCTAAGTGGCATTTGTATACGTATTGCAAGTGTATATGTATCGCAAGGGTATATGTATATGTATCGCAAGGGTATTCTAAGTGACATTTGTATATGTATCGCAAGTGTATATGTATATGTATCGCAAGGGTATTCTAAGTGACATTTGTATATGTATAGCATTTTTGTATGTATATGTATCGCAAGTGTATATGTATATGTATCGCAAGGGTATTCTAAGTGACATTTGTATATGTATATGTATCGCAAGTGTATATGTATCGCAAGGGTATATGTATATGTATCGCAAGGGTATTCTAAGTGACATTTGTATATGTATCGCAAGTGTATATGTATATGTATCGCAAGGGTATTCTAAGTGACATTTGTATATGTATCGCAAGTGTATATGTATATGTATCGCAAGGGTATATGTATAGCAAGGGTATTCTAAGTGGCATTTGTATATGTATCGCAAGTGTATATGTATATGTATCGCAAGGGTATTCTAAGTGGCATTTGTATATGTATCGCAAGGGTATTCTAAGTGGCATTTGTATATGTATATGTATCGCAAGTTTATATGTATAGCAAGGGTATTCTAAGTGGCATTTGTATATGTATATGTATCGCAAGTGTATATGTATATGTATCGCAAGGATATTCTAAATGGCATTTGTATATGTATATGTATCGCAAGGGTATTCTAAGTGGCATTTGTATGGAAAATATTGTAGTTCTGCTATTACGGAAAACTGATAAATACATTGATTAAATGTGACAGTGGTCGAAAACAAAAAGTAATAGCATATCAAAATCTTGGTTAACTGAACAAAGTTCAATGCTTTTCAACGTCTTCTTTCTTATTGACAATACAATCTATAGAATCAAACTGAAAGTTAGTTTGATTAGCACGGAACATACTGTCTTTGCATGCACGTTGAAATCGACTACTATGTTGTCTAGTTTGTCTGATGCGTACATCCTAGTTACAATTGCTTTTATCCAACACTTAATCGTTCGTCCGAAACTAATGTAGGTCATTTTATTTATTTATTTAAAATAGTAAAATTATATATATGAAAATCGGAAGTGTCCTATTTTGTTCAGAATAATTTGTTATGTTGTTGATTTTCATACACGACTAAAATGTTTCTAAATTTGCTTATTGTATAATAATGTTATTGACATTACTTACTAAACCGTAATACTACAGTTTAAAACAATGAACTGCGATACAATTTACTGTATAAAGAACATACCCGTCGCCATTTTGTTCAACTCCTCGTCAAGTCCACACTGTCCATGTGTAGTTTGTATTTAAATTCTTAAAGCTTTTTCCTCAAAGTCACGTGGTAGTTTAATTAGTGCATTGGCTCTATCAACTTAGATAGAAATTCTACATTATGAATACATAATAGTTGATTAATTTAACAATAAATCACAAAACAAGTACGTGACCGGCTGTTAACACAAGGAAGTATAAAGAGGACGTGTTTAAGAGAAGGGCTTCTCAATTTAAGATATGTGTATCCGGTGTGTGTTCCCCTATGTAAAATTACATAAGACTTTTGATAGTGAAGTTAGTCGGTCATTTGAATATACCAGTCACTTTCAATTTAATGTTTAATGGATTAAGTCTAAAAGTATGAAGAATTTGTATATGATAATAAACTGTTTTTTTCCTGTAGCATCCACATGTAAACTACACGGCACTATTGGACCCTAGAATTAGGACCCTAGCCCTTTATTTGAACAAACTTAAAATCAAAGCTCATAAAGATCATATATACCAAAGATGAAAACAGCTTGGATTGTCAGTTAATGAGAAAAAGAGTTTTGTAATTTCACAATAGTATTCCATTTTGTCCCCCGTTGGCCTCTTACAGATATGTAACCCCCTTTATACGATCTAGCCTCACTAAATAATGTTCTATACTTCAAGATTATTTTTAAAAAACTCTCATCTAAATGAGAATGTTTCCATATTCTGGGCCCCAATGGACCCTAGCCTCTTTATTTGAACAAACTTGAAACCTCTACTTAAACATGTCCCTATATTAAACTGATAATTCCCCTCGACCGGGTCAATTGTGGCCTTGTGTTTTCAGAGAAGATTTTTGAAATTTTGGGGAAAAAAATGGGCGAGACCAAATTTGACCCCAGGGTCAGGATTTAAACTCTCTTGAGAGAGCTTCATGAAAAAAATCTTCACACCAAATTTGGTTAAAATATGTCACATAGTTTCAGAGAAGAAGTCGTTTAAAGACGGGCAGATGGACAAATAGATAGACAAAATGCGATCACAATAGCTCCGGTGAGTTAAAATCGAGACAAGGATTATGGCGATCCCGTTGTTTATGTTTACAAAGAACAATATCAGATTATATAACATGCAAAAATAGAAAATGGAATGAAACAGCGTATAAAACCTCTGGGTAACCGATATGTTGTTTTGTTAGACAGTAATTGTTCTAGGGGTAATGTTTCATATAGTTAATTAGCAATAGTTGTTCGTGCTCTAAACCTCTGAATCAACGTTATAGCCAAGGATGGATTATATGTCAGCCTCTGGCTGGCTGATGCAGTAGATCCCACACACACTGGTAGAGACTTTGAAGCCTTCTACATTAAATGTCAATGTATTTTCATGATAAAGTGAATTGTCTAATATCGGTCAACCAAGCAAATCCCTGGAATGATGATTATGTGCTCTGACAACGGTTATGTAACTTATGTACTGTTGAAATAAGACACAGAAACCCAAACAAACAGAACACTATGTCTGAAAAAGTAGAAAAGTGTAGATTAATTGTTTTAATATCAAAAAATATTTTAAAATGATAAGAGGAGGGGGCGGTCTTGTGATGCATGTGGGGGGCATCTCTTGTATCTCGTGTCAAAGTTGAAATAGGGCAGAGATCGCTTTCAAACAGCAACACTGACTGTCCATGTGACAAGGGGGTATAACCAGCAACGCACCAGTCGATCAACGTTGCTGCATGAATCATAGCTCACGATCCATGTAGGGTAATGTATTGACAGCAAAAGTGACGTAACTGTGCAAATGGTGTCGTCGACATTTTTGAGGAACGCAAGACCACTGGACAGGTTTTGCACAGACATGAATGATGGAAAGTGTAAGGTAGACCGTGACGTAAATGGTATATAGATTGCTGCGTAAGACAGCACGCATGATGGTAAGTGGGGTGATGTCATGGTGTGGATGGTACACACACCACAAAACCACCCCTGAATGTCGTTGAAGGAAGTCTGGCATCTCAGCAATACATTGATGAAATCTTGCAAGCATACGTTGCTGTGCACCTTCTTAGACTATCGTGACATCATGTTCCAACAAGGTAACGCCAGGTCGTATTCGACCAGAATAACATCAGTTTCTTAGAAAGAATAACGTCTGCCCTGGCCAGCGTTTTCGCCAAATTTAAACCTATACCGAGAGTCTATGGGACCAACTTGGATGTCAGATTACAATAGGCTCACAGCGCGGAACAGTTTGTGCAAGCGCTAATTGAAGAATAGAATGCCATCCCCCAATTCCTACCACGTCTTATTCGTAATATCAGACACTGGTGCCAAGCGGCAGTGAAAGCAAACGGTGGCCATACACAGTACCGATTTATCATCCCCCCGCTTTTCGAAGAAAATTGGGGGATATTGAAATGGCATAAGTCCGTCTGTTCGTCACATTTTGGATCAACAGCCTTGCGGAAGAATGAATGAATTAATGAATGAATGAATGAATAGGGTTTTACGGCGTACCAACACATTATAGGTTATTCGACCCCAACAGGAAGGAAGATTCCAGGTTCACTCTACATGTACAAAAACAACAAATTAACATACAGATTTTAAAAAAATACACCAACAAATGAATATGCAGAATGAACCTAGAACCTTGATACCTGCAGAACTGCAGAGTTTCAGCAAATGCTATCGTATTACTCAAATTGTCGCTTCTTACGACATGTATGAGCCACAGTGGTCCTATTCTTGCCATCACTCATATGGCTCCCTGAAACCACACAGGGGTTGATAATTTAACCACAATAGTGAACATACTTCACCTGCAGTTTTAACCAAATTGGAATGAAACTTGCTGTACATTAGCTATATGGGCTGAACATGTGCCTGTGGTATTGGCGTTCAGATTAGTTTTTCTTGATGGAGTTATTGCAATTTGTTGTTTTAACTTAAAACTTTACATCACACTTTGGACCAACGGCCTTGCCGACGCAACTACTCCTGCAGTTTAAACCCAATTGAAACGAAACGTGTTGTACATCAGGTACATTATCTGAACACGTCTTATTATTTATGACTAGAACTGTGCTCTAATCCGTCGCATTACTGTGAACATATCACTTCATACTTTACACCCGTGATGAATAACATTTCCGTGTATGTATCAAATATACTAACTGATGATATGATGCAATTTTATTTATTCCAACAAAGGTATAAAGCAAATACGCTATTTTGAAACAACATCATCCTATTTTTAGATGGAATCTACTGTATTGGGGATGACAGCACATTTATCCGTTACAGAAATCAAGCAATACAATAGATTCAATATAAATGTGTTACCGGTATTGGACGAGTCTTAATATAAATAGAATGATGTAGTTTCACAATAGCGTATTGAGTATATAACTCATTAATATTGATATTGTATCTATTGTATTGTATAATTCATGCATAAACCCAATACGATACTTTGAAACTACGTAATTTTATTTTTAAATGGAACCTTTCGTATTTGGGGTGTTTGTAGTATGATAGCAGATTTATCCATTTATAAATTATAAATTAATCTAGATCTACTGTCCTTTACGATAGCGTCAATGGTAACGGTTTATACTGTCAACCCAAATATCACAAGTTTGTGACGTATCTAAATTATTTTTTAGCAATTTAATTTGATTCAAGCGTTCCCAAGTTATTGCACGTAAACCCCAAAAAGTGTGAAAGACGGAAATTACAATTTTTCACAAATTAAAGGGGCATAACTCTACAACATCAAAAGCCACAATCCCGAAAATCGAACTAAGCATTTTTTTGTTGTTATAAACATTGTATTAGAATATCAAAAGATTTGATTAATGCATTCTTAAGTTATTGCACGAAAACCAAAGTACTACGGATTTTCGCAAATTAAAGGGGCACAACTGTACAACACCAAAAGTCACAATCCCGAAAATCGAACTATGCTTGTATTTTGTTGTTATAAACATTGTATTAGAATATCAAAAGATTTGATTTATGCATTCTTAAGTTATTGCATGGAAACCGAAGTATGACGTTTTTTCACCAATTAAAGGGGAACAACTCTACAATGCCAAAAGTCACAACCCCGAAAATCAAACTTAGCCTGTGTTTTGTCATTACAAAAACTTTATTAGAATTTCGAGATATGATCCAAGCATTCTTAAGTTACTGCACAGAAACCAAAGTGTGACGGACAGACAGATGGATGTTCTAACAAATGAATATTTTAAGTGGCTTTTGTGTGCTAAATTTTAGCCACATAAAGGGAAAAAAAAACACAAGCTGCTTTTTAAGTGTCTAGAGACAGCCACAAAATTAGTGTAAAATTAGGGACAAATAGGAGAATATCAAATTACAGCTGCAAAACTTAAGAATATTTTGAATATATATATAAAACTAGAGCTATCACTGAAGGTGATGAATACCCCCGAATGCCGCCATGACAGAAAATGGTTTACCATTGTATGAAGTTTGATGAAATTCCATCCAGTACTTTAAAGTAATGCTCCAGACAAGGGAAATATATCAAAGGGCAATAACTCTGTAATTAGCAAGAATAGAGTTATGTTTCTTGTACACTGCACTTCCTGTCATTATATTCTACCATTGTATGAAGTTTGATGAAATTCCATCCAGTACTTTAAAAGTAATGCTCCGGACAAGGGAAATATATCAAAGGGCAATTACTCTGTAATTAGCAAGAATAGATTTATGTTTCTTGTACACTGCACTTCCTCTCATTATATTCTACCATTGTATGAAGCTTGATGAAATTCCATCCGGTACTTTTTAAGTTATGCTCCAGACAAGAAAAAATATCAAAGGGCAATAACTCTGTAATTAGCAAGAATAGAGTTATGTTTCTTGTACACTGCACTTCTTCTCATTATATTCTACCATTGTATGATGTTTGATGAAATTCCATCCAGTACTTTTCAAGTGATGCTCCGGACAAGGAAAATTGCAACAGACAGACCGACCGACAGACCGACCACAGGGTGACTCCAATATACCCCCTCAAACTTCGTTTGTCGGGGGTATAATAAATTGGTGCACAGGTAGCAAGTCTCGACAAATGACAAATCAGCACATTATCAATATTTATTGACAGTATTTCAAATGATTCCAGTACTAAAATATGTATGCATACTTCTCCAAGACCTATATAACTTCTACATTTATTTATATTTCTTTGAAATTGTCCAAGAAACAAAAATGTAAACAAACATGTACACCAAATAACACAAACACTCGCACTAGTCGATACACAACACAGCTGTAACACATTTCATTTTTTCAATATCTGTATCTTAAAGCAACACAATCTTCATAGGCTATTAGCTGTGTTGTGATATTATTTGGTGGAGATTTTATAACTTGTACAGGTGATAGCATATCAATCCTTTATCTTAAGGCTACACAATCTTCATAGCTGTTTTTGACTGTTACTTGGTGGAGAATTTATAACTTGTACAGGGCGACAGGATATTTTAATTTACGGTCCTATTTTTCAATCTTTTTCTTAAGCAACACATTTTTTTATAGTTGCATTGTGATGCAGAACGTATAACTTGCACAAATATTGTGATGAATGATAATAATGTCTAGCACATAAAAACGGACACCAGATCAGTCTCGTCTGAGAGGAAATTCTTGTACTTCAACCCCATCCTTTGTGATAATGTTGATGACAACAGAGTCCCCCGTGTAGATGTCGCGCTCTGCGGCTGAGATAAAGCCATCCCTCACTATCTTTACTACCTCCTCCTTGGAGAGTGGAACTCGTTCTTGTTTTGGCTGATTTTTAAAACCGACCTGCAGAATAGAAAATAATGAACAAGTGAATGAGTGAGTATAATACAAACAATATTTTATTGTTGTAGGGCCGTTCTTTAAAAAGTGTTTGTTTGCCATGCTCATACCTACCCACTTAAACTACAGCTACTCAAACTTTTTTTTATTAAAAGTGTCAATTTTTTTCTTTCCTGATTTCTGTAAATTTTTGTTCAAAATGACAATGAAAAATAAAAAATCTGGCAAAAACCAAAAAATTAGCTATGTAACTATCCACATGACAATTACTGGGTCGGAGCACAGCAAACTTTTTTTTTTAAAGAGCGATTAAATTCTGTCATCTTTTTTTTTCAAAGATGTCCAATACATGTATACCTCACATTTCTATCTATAGGTGACAATATAGGAACCTGCCAATCTACTGAATTTTGGCATGTTTAGATGACCATGGGTGCGGTTTTTTGGTGTTAAGATATGAAAGCTTTAAAATGCATAGCAATACACCTTTTTTGGGTGCCGTTTTCAGTGCTGATTTTGGTCTCAGTCACCACTGCAAAACATACGTTTTTTTCCCTAATATAACAAAACGTTGCCTCAAAAAGAAAATATTATGTACTTATTGTTTTTTAGGGTGTTTAAAACCAGTTTAACAGTCTTAAACAATGAAGAACTGAGATGTTGACTTGTAAAATGTTTTAAACATATATACTTCTAATTTGTATTGTTTTGAGTTTTCCCCCATTTTTGTAATTACTATACTTATTTTCCCCTTTGGAAGGGACCAATCCCCCATTACCCAAAACCAAAATATTGTACACTGGCACAAAAAGTTGGATTGACCAAGACTAAAGGGGTGTCATCAAATAGTGGTGTACGGTATTTCCGGTATACCGCAATACAGAACAAATATCATGATACGCTCCGGACATACCGATATGTTCAGTGAATTCTGTAAATGTTCAAAATAATCCATCAATGTCAATAAATCTTCAAGAAATGTCAGTCATCTTTAGATAATTTTATTGAGCTTCCGGGATCAAAACGAGGCTATAGCATAGTGTGCGCTGGTTTCCTGTTTGGAATATTTTACATATTTGACTTGGAGCAAATTTGGTAACCAGTGCCCATGTGCATTAGACTGTGTCACATAAATTACACATTTCTCTGATTCATTACCAACAATGTCGGAGATTGGCAAAGAACAAAAAATTATAAAACAAGAAATGTCACTGTTAAGTGTTGCATGCCCCCCATATGGTCTGTGAAAAATAACAATATATGATATAAAAGGTGGCGATGTATCCATGAATATCAAGAGTAGTGGACTGACGTTTCAGACTAGACATGCAATTTCATGGGTTTTTTTTACATTAAAGCATGACCCTGACCTTTGTGTAACCTTGACTTTGACATGCTGATCACTTGTGTCAAGCTATTTTAAAATCCATAAATATAAGTTACAGATCAATTGTTGATCAATTGATAAATTGAGCCAAGTGTTTTTGAAATCCATCCATGTATGATAAAGTTAAAGGACAGACTTGAAATCTCAAACAGATTTAAAGTGCTGTCATACATACTCAAAGTGTGATCTTGACCTTTGAGGTACGGGTCTAGGTCTTACTTCGTTGACACGAAGTCATGTCATCTTGATACATTGAGCCAAGTTAAAGACAAAGTCACAGACCAGACATGCAAATATCAAACAAATTGGAAGTGTGACCTTGACCTTTGAGGAAAGGTTCTTGGTCTTACATGCAACACTTAATTATGTCATGTTGATCAACTGAGCCAAGTGTTTTTAAAATATATCCATAGATGACAAACATACAGATCGGACAAGAAATCTCACACAGACTGAAAGTGTTGTCAAACAAACACAAAGTGTGACCTTGACCTTTGAGGTATGCAAGTGGGTCTTACATGTGACACGTTGTAATGTCATGCTGATGAATTGAGCCAAGTGTTTTTTAACTTTATCCATAGGTGACAAAGTTTCAGACCGGACACGAAATCTCAATCAGACTGAAAGTGTCATCAAACAAAGTTAAATTGTGACCTTGACCTTTGAAGTGGGATTCTGGGTGTAACACGTGACACATCGTCATGTTATGATCATTTGTAGCTAGTATTAACATGTATTAAAAACATGAAGGATAAAGCTTTGGCTTGTAGTCCAGTCAATCTACGGTTATTTTCACCCATTATGTTTCAAATTTATACATCTCCCACTTTGGTAAACTTTTTGTATGTTATATAACACATCATTCCCTAACTAAATCCACCAAGAGAAATTCTGCTGCAATTTTGTCCGGGTCATGTGGTATCCTTACAGGACTATTGTGACACATTTGGGTCTGGTTCAAAAGATAACTGACAAAGAAATGTGGTTGCATGAGAACTGAAATGTGCAGGTGGCTACACAAATTTTACTACACATTTACAAAGGCATCATTCACAAATCTTGGTCAGCAACACTCGAGCGTGCATAAATATTTGATCTGAGAGTGGTCAGTGTTAAGATACAAGATACAAAGTTTATGGTGAAATATAAGGCCTCCGGCCCATAACACATATACATGTAGTAAACAAAGTAGGCATATAAATTATAAAACGATAGAATAGATTGTATTATGTAATGGTGTTACTAACATAGAAATGTATGATGTTTCAATGTTTCACATTTGATTAAACAAACAATAATTATTGAAAACATGTAAGCATTATTCCAGATATATGTATTAAGATAATGCAACGATCAATATCAATAAAGTAAAATGGCATATTTAATGTTTTTAATTGTTTTAGTTCTTAATGAGTTCATTTCTTTTTTAAAAAAGCATAATATATATAACAGGCAACTGCTGGAATAAGTTTTATCATTTTTTGAAGACATAAGCATATTAAATTTATGTACAGAGGGGTTGTTAAAATATTTTGTTGGAATATATTGAGTAAGAAGGACAGCATAGTAAAAAATGAAACTCGTCCTCAATAGCGTTGGTTTTGCACTGTTTACAGGTTCGGAGGTCCATATCAATAAAATGATGCCTCCCACTTTCCATTTCTAAATTATGAGAAGAAGTTCTAAATTTAGTAATTGAATGTCTAAATTTCCTGATTGAAACAACATTTAAATAGAGTTCATGTTCATAGCTAATTTTAAAGTGACTATAAAAGCTCAACTTAGAAGAGTTATTGACTGACTCTCTCCATTTTTGTAAGTATTGATCTTGGAGACGTCTAAGAAAGGTTGCTAAAAATGTTTTCTTGTTATGTACACACTGATTTGTCCAAATGTAGCCAAATCCGTTTGTAAAAAGGAGTTTCCTAATATTACTGACCCAAATGTTTCTCCCGTTATTGTCTAATATTTTGAGCATATAATACCACTTTTTTACATATCTATAATTAGGCACATTTGAAATTTTAAGCCAATAATTAATACAACGTTTTGACGATTTGATCCATAAAGGGTACCTTCCACAATCACCAAGAACTCCTGCATTGATAGTTTTTACATTTAAACACATGTAACGTTTGCATGCATACCTATGAATAAGTTCAATGTTTTCACGTTCTTGAAATCCCCATATTTCACACCCATACAACAATATAGGTACAATTTTTGTATCAAACAATTTAAAGAATACAGTGTTAGCTCTAGTCAGTTTTTGGTAATGTTACGTTTTGTTAAAAGTTTATGGTCGTATACTTCAATGTTTAAAAAGAAGGAATCTGACAAAATTATTTTCAAATAGAATCTACCGGTATCTATAATTGTTTTTTTTTGTCTTTCAAAGTAACTAGATAGATGATTTTTAAAGGAAAATATCAGGATACGTATCATGATACACTGGTCCTGTATCACGATGTGAAATTCCTCATGATACCTATCCCTATCATCAAACAAACAAAAATTGTGAAAAAGCAATCAGGCCAGTGTTTTTCAGAAATAATCAATTGTTAATATAAAATTCTCTAGAAGTGAATTTCTTTATATACGGAATTGGGCAAACTTAACTGATGTGTGAAATAAGACATGCCCATCACTACCTGGACATACATGTATACAACATGTAATTACCTGGTTATCCATAAGTGGCTGTAACATGGAGCTGGCAGATCCCCCGGCCCTGAATGGTTCCCTCTCGTATGATCCCACAGGGTCAAAACTGTAAACACACCCTTTACCTGAAGTACAGAAAAATTCACATGCAGGCAGAATTGAAATTAATTATTGAAAATGTACATTTTGTTATACCAGTAATTTAAAGTCCATTAAGAGTACCATGATGTTTTAGATTGTGTTTTGTACACCGATATAAGGAAGTGATACACTAAGAAATACTTTTAGATAAGACCATATTTGTGCAAATTTATCGATCTTTTAAAAAGTGAAAACAATAATTCTGTTAATTACTTAAGCCTAGTTGTACATAAAACATTTATGATTCGTAATCTGTTGTTGTACATATAAATAAATATTAGTCCTCTCCAAAAGCACTTATTTTGATAACACATTAAAGTATTGTCAATTAAAATGAATGAACAAGTACCACAAATATAAAATACTAATACTATTTATAATGATAACTACAGTTGAAACTCGTTATCTTGATATCGCTTAAGTCAATATTCCGGTAGTGTCGATATTTTTTGCCATCCCCAACTTTTGTCCTTCTTTGTGTGTATAAATATATTCCTTTTTACTTGATATTGTCTGTGTCGATATTTCGGATATCTTGATCCCAGTTTTAGTTCCCTATTGATCATTTTACATCTTTAATTGAATGTTTGTCTTGATATATTTATTGTTGACATAATATTGTGTTTTCCAACCCGTGTGAAAATCTACGCTGGTCATTTTTCACAGTTTGTTTCAGATGCAACACTAATTACCAGTCAACGACAAAAGTGTCAGTTTTAATGACTGACAGAACGTTGCAAACATAGTGTCATTGAATTGGGTGATTGCATGTAAATTTTGTTTAAATATCATTTGATTCAATCAGTCAGCCTCAACTTATATCTCACACTGCCGAGAAATTCAAAGAAGGACCCGGATATTAACATTTATCACGACTGTGTAATTCTACTACACGGTCATAATATGAAAGCGAAAGTACAATTGATGTATGACAATTATCAGGTGATGAAAATAAATATTGATTTTGAGACACAATCTATGTAGATATTTGGTTATCTCGAGATTTTTGGCAAGCCCTCCAATATCAAGATAACGAGTTTCGACTGTATTTAAATGTATTTTAGTTTGTCAGTCCAGTTAATTATTTACTATTAAGACATATATTAAGTGCTAACATAGTTGCGAGTCTGAAACAAATATATTTTTAGTGGTTATATGTGTTTGTAATATTGCATTATTTTATCTATTCACAATACCTGTTATTTTGATTCAAATTTGCAAATGGGTTACCTACCTTGTTATTACTGTATTTGTATATTCCATTATATCACATTCCTTGTAAGTAACACATAACTTTCTCGGCTTTACCTTATATAGGTGTTAGGAGCACACAAAGGCAAGTGGTATGGTATTTACATTTCATATGGCTATATAATTTTACATTATCTACTCGATAATCACTGTCTGTCATAAAGTTTATATATGTATATAATGCCTCGTGAGCTTTATATATAGGCCTCATGATTTTTCAATAAAAGATACGAATATTATAAATACCTTCATCATCTAGACCGGCGACAATGTTGTAGACATAGTAAGGGAAGAAGCGTCTGTAGTACAAGATTGTAGCCAACATAGCTGCAACGGCCCCGGTAGTCATGTCTTTATTATGTTCGTGGTTGTACATCTGTCAACACAAACATAAAATACCAATTTTAAACACATTAATTTTACATTGATTGTAAAATAAGTTCTTACAACTTAGACAAATCACACTCAACGTCTTACTCGGTAGAACCAATACTAGACAAATACGGATAAAGCGACTGGCTCAATGACACTACACACAATCGTTGCAGAGAATCAAACCCATGAGCTAAGGACCTGAATCTTGTGCATTGATCAGACAGACAGACGCACTCACATACACAAAAAATGTGGTGGGCTCGGTTATAAAATATTAAATAATGATTTATTGTATTGCAATCTTAAAATTAAGCTTATATTAGTTAACACCTTATATTTCTGACAAAAATAAGTTAACATATTAATATTCTGCACTATGAGCACTTCATGATTAAAGACGACGGGCGTTAACAAATTGTCGGACGACAGTTAAGGCTGGTAACAGTGACCAACAGACATCAACAGCTATAATATCTGGTTAGTATCAACTCTGTTAAATGGCCATGATGGATATCAAACCTATAACCCTCTGGACCTAGGTCAACTACTCTACCACAGACCACACGCTCTTCAAATATAAGTTATACTTTTAAAACTGAAAAAAATTATATCAACACATACCTTGATCCTTGCATTTAATAGCTTTATAAGTGTTAACACGTCACCATGGAAACCACACGAGCCTACGACTGTGTTGTTGGTGAGCTTGTATGTTTTAGGTTGGTCCCGAGTGTGTATGGAGAATCCTTCACTAAGACGGGAATCAGAAGCTATTACAGAAAAGTCCTCCCCTGCCACAGCCAACACTGACCTGAAGATAGACAACAAAATATATAAATACATGATAATGATATGTACATGATTGTATAATGTTGAATTAATGCCCTTGCCTTAAACTATTTTGTCTTGTCAAGTTTGAACCATCGAAGTTCTACCATATTTATATACATGTATTAGTATTATTTATAAATGGTACAATGACAGTCGTGTATTGAATCTATTCCTCGGATAAAAATGTATGTATGTGCATCTGTCTGGTACCACATTATGACCACATAAACCCTATTTGTACCACTGTGTATAATTATAACCTCAGCCATTATGCATTTTTACCATTTTTACATTTTTATTCCCATTATTTTGCTACTGGCTGTTGTTTTATTTCGTTCTTTTTTCAGTTTTTAATTAACTGTATCTGCATCCTGTCATAGAACAACAAAAGCAATTACCAGTTGTTGATTGGTTTCACTATTTTGCAGTTATATCGTGGCAGTGTCTACTGGAGACATTATCCGAAGCGCTGCCACAATGGAGTGTCATGCCGCAACCACATGATATGATACCCCACCTGTGACCCAGTTACATAACAAGGCCTCTTTGCCCTGGAATATACTTTTTTCCCTTTATTTTACTAAAAATTCCACAATTTTGTTAAAGAAACAAAGGAAACCTATGACTGGCTAGGCTAATGGCCCTTCTATTTAACTTGTTATACATGTATTTAATGAGATTTTCTGCATAACCACAGATACATGAAAACGACGCAAAAATCCTCAGAGGGCCTGGACCAATTCCCACTACCGGTAAGTGAAGAGAGAGCCCTGCATTATACTGACACTGGGCTATTATCTAAATGCTGAGTGCCAAGCAAAGAAACTTCAAGTACTTACTATTTTTCAAGTTTTCGTATGATACGGCTGGGAATCAACCCACGACATCCAGATGCAAGGCGAACACTAACCCTAGACTACCACTGCAGTTGCATTTTTTATATATCAGAGTAAGCAAGAAATGTTTATACTCCTTGGTAAGCAAGTGCAATTTAAAAAGCTAAACTTGGCATTGACCAGTCTGCATTTTTAATTCCTGCCATCACCCCACTATGGAGTAATTTGTGGCGATGTGGTCTAAGATTGTGGGTTAGAGCCTAGCTTGGTAAAAAACACAATGAGGAAAGTTTGCCAGTGTAGTGATGTACATAGGTCACTTACAACAGCCTCGCTGTTAAGATAGCTTTTATAGAGACATGGTTAAAGTGTACTGATAGTATTGAAGTTAAGGAACGAAGTATCAGTTAATAGCTAGTACTTGGATGGGTGACCGCTGTCACTTTAATGGTTATGAGGATTAACTTTCAACCTGCATCTGCATAAATCTCTCTTTCTTTGGGATGGGGTGTGATATGACCAGGAACTGCAGGAAGCTACAGTTTGTGCAGTTTGGGCCAAGCCCTAAAGGTTAAAGAGAGTGTGTGTGTGTGTGTGGGGGGGGGGGGGGGGGGGTGTAGTGAATGTACATAGGTCACTTACAACAGTCTCACTATTGAGTTAGCTTTTATAGTGACATTCCTCTTCAAGAGGGATGCGATTACTAGAGATGATGACCGACATGGTTGAAGTATAGATAGCTTTGAAAGTAAGGGTTAGTACTTGGATGTGCGACTGCTGTCACTTTACCAGCTACTTGTGAAAGGATTTGGAGTTTTACTATCCTGTCATGTCATGTCTTGAACTACTTGAAATGACATAAACCCCATTTCAAGAAGCATATCCCTCCTATTAGAATTGAATATGAACGTTTATTTGGCAAACATTTATTCAAAATAGCCACAAATCATACACTATTTTATTACTTTTAAATCATATGCCAATGTACTTTCAACCTGTGTGAATCGTACGCCTAGTATGCAAGTCATTATGATCGGGATCTAACCATGGGTGGGTGGGGGTTCTTGATAATTTTACTTCCAACTAAAACACTTACCCTCCATTGAAAGAATACGGGCTGAAATGGGCCTGTTTAGGACCTGATATTTGGTAGCCTTCAATTCCTCTTATCTGTTCTGTATCCATAATGTTGTAAATGTGTGTGTTCTAACTAAAAATGTGACAATGCAAAAATTTAGACGGTTTGTTTTCGGCAGACGAAATCTCGCGTGAAGTCAAGTTCATGTATAATCTCCAATACAAAGTGTTTCAAAGTAATCATATCTTTATTTCATTATTTTTGCAATGGAATCGTCCTTGTTATAATAAATATATGTATACTCATATAAAGAGTCTCTAAAAACACAAGTATTTTAGATGGTTTAGTCTTAACTTGTATTTGTTTCAATAAAGTCTATAAAATAGGTAAAATACACAGTTGTATCTCACCGCATCTTAGTGACCTATGTTATTTTAGTCTCTGGCTATCCATGGTTATTGACACGCATTTCCATTTAGAAACCAGTTATGAATTTACACACATTATCTTGAGAGTTTCGACATAAGTTTAAGTGACTCAAAATCTAAATAAGTAACCCAGCTGTGACTTAATTACATGTTATCAAGTCACTGTTGTAACTAATTCACTGCATACACGTGCAACGCGTTATAACAAGTCACTGTTGTAACTAATTCACTGCATACACGTGCAACGCTTTATAACAATAAGTCACTGTTGTAACTAATTCACTGCATACACGTGCAACGCATTATAACGACAACAACTGATACGTTGTATACATGAAATAAAACTGGGAAAACCTTGTTAATCTTGACCATTAGTCTAGAAATAGTATACAAATAAATGCTCAGTCCAAAAGATTTATGATTATGTAACCAAGGAATTAGAGCTTCTATAGCTCCCTGATGTTCGTTGTTTATCATGCCGACGTTAAATAAAAGTTATTTGATTTGAATGTAAAAAACAAAAACTACTGTGTATAAATAAGAATTGTTCTCAAAAGCTTATGTCTATATTTTCTATAGTTTTATTTAGATTAAATGTAGAGTTCTGAACCTTTTATAATTTGTTTGAATGAAGAGTTTCGACCCCTATAATTGGTGTGAATGCAGAGTTTTTACCACCAAATTTTACGCTTCAATGTAGAATGTGTGCCTATGTTTTGAAGTTTACAGGGCACATGTGTACCCATTTCCAGGTCAAGTGCACCCCACCCTGGGAAATATAATATCTTATACAAATGAATTCGAGGCTGGTTATGTGTGGAAAATACAACCATTATATATTTTACACAGTTGTGCCCCTTTTTAGGGATGGTAACACGATTCTTGCTCTTTAAAAAGAGTCACGTGTGTATATTTTCAAAATGGTTCATAGGGACAATGAAATGTCTTTTTAAAAACAAACAAGCTGGTCAATCCGCCAGTTATTGTGCTATTTTAACTCATGATGTTATGTCTTTATGTAAACTAAGTGAATAAATCTATTTAAATGAATTGAATTGCTATGGATAAAATACTTTAAAATATTTTCTATGTGGAATTCTTTTTTACCATTGAAATCCTAGACCTTATTTTATAAAGAACAAAGTGCAATATTCAACATTGTAGTGGGACCTGAACTTTCTATTTTTATTGAAACAACGTCTGCTTGGTTTTATTTATATTCCACTGCCATACAAACATATATTATACCGGGGAATTAGATGTGAATTCCTTGATTATACATTATATATTGTGCATGGTCTATATAAGTCATTTGTTATATATTGTGCGTATAAATTATTAGTTACGACAGAGACATTTTAGCAGTAATTGAGTCATTGGTTACGGTATCGAATCGTCTTTAGAAGAGCCGTGTAAATCTGCTAAGAACTCCTCTGGATGTTACGATTTAATGCATATAATACAGCAGAACAAAGCATCTAATTTATTACTTTACTACTGTGACGGCATTCCTATTTTTAGTAAAACAAATACGATTAAAGATAAAGAGATCTACAGTAGATGTTTTGACTCATGAGTTGTCTGTCTGCTGCCTGTTTTCCTGTCCGTCTGTCCGCCAGCCTGCTTGTACGTATGTATGTCTACACGTATGTCTGTACGTCTGATCTAGATGAACAAAAAGTCCCAAGTGATGGTTATTTTTTGCGTACATATATATGTGTATAATCGAGAAAAAAAAACATAGAACAACACATTGATATATATTGGTTAAAACATCTAGGCTATTTCTGAAGAATATTTAACATCGATCGGTCAGTCAATGGCGCAACCTCACCAATTACCATGCTAGGCATAGTAGTACTGCCATTGGAAAAAGGCGGTTATAAATAATCCTTGGTTCTTCTTCTTTAAAATGCCTTTTTCTTATTTTAATGCTTGTTTTATTTGAATGGCATTATTGATGTATTTTGAACATTTTGAAAGCACTGTCATGTTTGAATTGTGAATTTAAAAATAAATGATGCTTGGAAATTGGGTTATGACTTCGGAAGTCTACTTTCACTTTGTCAACAGCGTACACACTGACCAGAAAAAAAACACCTTATATGACACATGGCCCCTACTTTTCTCATCATATGTTGGTAGTGTAGAAGTTGACAAACAATAAACTATAAGTTTCACTTCTTTCGTTTGGGTCTCTCTATGAATGACAAGCCTTCAAACTTTTATTATTTACTATAGAACAAAGAACAAAAAATAACGGTGGGCATCGTGTCTTTGGCAAGTTGCGGAAAATTAAGGTATTTTACCGTCTCAGCGATCTCGTGAATTCTCGTACCGGCAAAATGGTAACAATTTCAACTTTATATTGTCTTATTTCTTATTGCATTTCCATATGCACAGAGTTTATTTGTTTTGTGTACTATCAGTTTGCAAACATATTTTGATAAAGATTAAATTGAGCGACATTGTATCCGAAAATAAGAGGGTTTATATGAAATGTAATGGGTTTCCGCACCTTTTCGATTTTAAACACATTGGTAAAATTGTATTTGCTCAACATATTGTATAATATTATATATGTAACAGCAATATAGATCTAGCATTTGTTTCTATCTGTTCTGTTTACATTTAATTCCGTTTTGTTTAAATATATATTCAATTATCAATTTACTTTTTCTTGAAGATGGAACAATATTATTTTGCAACATATCAAAATAATTCTTACACAGTTATAAATTAGTTCAGTCTGATATGGTTATACTGGCTGAGAAGTTTCATGGTAAATTTATCCCCAGGCCAGAGGCTTGTGGGAAACTTTACTTTTGCTCACTGCATATATAAACAGTCACTACTTTACTTGTAAACACCTTTTGCCCCATGGGACCATGTTGTTTCTATATTGTTCCGCTCTTGACCTTTTATGTCTTTTAATCCTCACTGGAATCAAATGACTCAATAAAATATAGGAAAACATTGCGGAAGATCAGATACTCCCTCATTCCCTGGCAAAAGGCACCACTATAATTCCTGATTATTTTAATGCAGTGAAGTTAAACAACCAAGCTTTTATGGCACCTGGATGCTGTTAAAACCTGTCACTTCATCCCTGTCTTCCACAATGTCCTGGCTTGTTGGGAGCCAGGGTAAAAAATGACTTGTGCATCATACAAACGTAATGAAATGGAACCAATTTTTCATGACTAGTGTTCGAATCATCAATTATATATTCATAGAACTTGGTACAGTAACATCTTAACACAAAATGTATTCTTCTTGAGGCAAATTAACCATTCACCAACTCATATTAGCCTTAGGCCATTATAAATTAATTGCTAGATTATCATCCAAGTTTTTCTTAAAAAGGGGGAAGGGCTAGGGAGGATTTTATTATTATATTTTTTTTAATTTTTTGTTGTTTTGGAAAAAAAAAGAATTTGTTTTTATATTTTTTTCTTATTAATTAAAAAGGGTCAGGGAGGTATATAAATTAGGGGGCAGGTGGAGTTGATAATCTACCAATTAATTTATTATGGCCTTACAAACATACATTATTTTCTGTGTACTTTCAGCTCTTCTACTCCTTCTTCAAATCACTTGTTGGAAAGGACGTGGTGGTGGAATTGAAGAATGACCTCAGGTATAGTGCTTATGTCTTTTGTATCAAAAACAATTGGTATGTACAGTGTCGCGTTCCGATGAAGTCAATTTGTTGGATAAAAAAAAAAATCTGCTGTGAAAATATGAACACGGTCTATTGAAGTAATAAAATAAAAATATCCTGTATGCTTGAAAATGTTAGTCATAACAGAGCTTTAGGTATTATAAACCTTGTACATGTCTGGAAAAATTATGGATTCTGTGATAATGAAGAAAGTGCTAGAGATATTTTAAAAAATTTTGACATTGGAGGTAGACCCCAATGATGAAATAATGCTTTTCACTTTGTTTTGTTGGTGCAACAAAAATTGGAGTTGCAGTGGCAATCAAACATGAATAAATGAAAAATATAAGAAATCTGTATATAAGGGAAAAATATAAATGACCTGATTTTATATTTTTGACATAATTAAACTTACCAAAATAACTTAAAAAAACATGATTCACAATATATTTTCTTTCATAAATATAAATGACAAAGTTGAGTTAATCGGGGAAATGTATTGCATTGCATGTATTGCAACAGTTTCTTGTTTTTTTATCCTAACCATTAAATTGTTTATATATTTCAGTATCTGTGGAACACTACACTCTGTGGATCAGTTCCTGAACATAAAATTAACAGATATCAGTGTGACAGATCCCGACAAGTATCCACACATGGTGTGTTTTATTTGCTAATAAAATATAATATGCTCAATCATCTGACTCAGATAAGCACCCGTCTTTGACATGGATGTTAATGCTCTCATCCTTTGCGAGATGATGACTGGATAAGAGTCCATGCCCACTCAACTAGGAGTTGTGGTGTTCTAGTGGTTAGCATGCTTGCTCCAAAACCCAGAGGTCCCCATTTCAATTCCCGGTCATATATCAATCATAATAGAGACTGACAAGGCAGGGATTCAAACTCACAATCCCTGGATTGATAGTCAGATGCACTACCTACAGAGCTAACAAGGCCTGGCTACAAGAAAACAAAGAGTTATAAAGTGTGTCATCATTAAAGGGGGTATCAGTAAAATGCTATAAATGTCTTAAAAATGAAATAATTGTTAAAATGGATAAAATCCAAATTTTTTGGTATCCACCAAACATGAAACGAAATCCCCATCCTTAAAATTAACAACACTTAAATACTGGTCGACAACCTTCGCATCGTTATTGGGACTTTTTCTAAGGTGAAACAATTAAACCTGTACGACAGATCAAAATGACTATCATGGAGCTCATTTAATATGTCACAAAATATGTTGCAATTTTAAGCTGGAAATCTATTATAGTCTTGTCTGGGCGCGTAGCCCAAGTTAGGAAATCCCTTTTCAAGACATTATTTTAGCAGGTTTAAAAGCCATCCTTTTCACAATACAGGGTCAGTGAGCATATATAAGCATGATATATTGGAAAATAACCAATTTTTAAAATTATGAAAAATCCCTGATATATTACTTTTAAATTGAACCTTGAACAACATTACATTATAGATGAGGAAACCCAACATTGCAGGTTAAAGATACTTAGTGATAAATTTTGGTCCAAAGATTTGGTTTCATTATCCACATTTGTCATTAAAAAAACGAATGCAATAATGTTTACTGGTAGGTATTAGTAATAATGATGTTGACATGATTTAAATGTGTCAAACTTTACCAAAATGTCTTTCTCAAGGACACTACACAGTCGTGGTAGAGGATCGAACCTACAACCCTCCGATTCTGGGTCCAATGCTCTGCCACTGGACCAAACACTCCACTTAGTTTACTTGTCCATGGACAAGAGAATTTTTCCAGTTCAGTTTTAAAAAAGAAAGATAAATGTCATGAGTACAAATCTTTTAATATTAAAACAAGTAAACTGTATTTATATTTTAAATTAAGTAAGTTATTTCAATTCCTTTCATTTCATGGCATTGGAAACACACTTTTCACAAACTGTAAATAAATGGTTCTTATTTGTTTTGTTTTAAGTGATATTTGTCAAACGTATGGACAAGTAGATTTCATAAGGCGTGAATGGACAGCTTTTTAGAGCTTTTGTGATCGCCTGTGTCCTTCGTCCGTCGTCCGTCGTCCGTCGTCCGTCATTAACTTTAAGCTTTTAACAACTATTCCTCTGAAACCACTGGGCCAATTTTGATATAACTTCACAGTAATGTTCCTTGGGTGACCTTCTACCAAGTTTGTTCAAGCCATCTTGATTCATCAAAAAACATGGCCCAAAGGGGACGGGGCAAGTTTAATTATTAAAAACATTAAAAATCTTCTTAGTCAGAAACTACTGGCTCGATTTTAAAATAATTTCATCGAAATGTTCCTTGGGTGACCCTCTACCAAGTTTGTTCAAGCCAATTTGATTCGTCAAATAACATGGCGGCCAGGGGGTGGGGTTAGTTTACTATATAAGCTTTAGCAAAAACTTAAAAAATCTTCTTTTCAGAAACTACTGGCTCGATTTTAAAATAATTTCACAGAAATATTCCTTGGGTGACTCTCTACCAAGTTTGTTCAAGCCATCTTGATTATTCAAAAAACATGGCAGCCAGGGGGTGGTGTTAGTTATGTCAAATTAATGCCCTTGTTTTATAGCATAAATGTCTGTATATAGCAATTATTATAAGGAGAGGTAATAAACTCTTTAAATAAACTTTTTTTTTGCTATTATTATACAATATTATACCAGATATAAGTTTTAAAAGATAATTCATCATAAAAAGATGAATGATACAATTATAATCAATGATTGAAATATTATTCATAAATCATGAACCATTTTAAAATATGTGTTTTTCTGAATATAAAAGTCAGAGTTTTTATGGTTCAGACAGGGATGGTTTACTGCTTCATAATAAAGCAATACCATATTTTTAGCTAGTTTCTTCACAGCAAGAAGTATGCTTGAGATTTTCAGTGTCAAAGTGTACTTTAAATCTCGGAGGAGGAGCTTAATTGTTTTTGGGGGAGAGTGCACTGTGACAAAGATTCTTTCAAGCAATAGGCTTTAGAAAGGCTGGTGTTTGAAACTCATAGGAATATTTATTGTGCTGGAACTGTGGATTGTTTCATGCACAATAGTTTAGTCTGTTGCTTTAGTTTGAAACCGTTCTCAAAAATAACAGGTTAGTTTTTTGCTGGAACTGGATTTTTATCTTAGTTCCAAGACTTAGGTTTGGAACAATCTTCAAACGTATAGGCAGTTATAGTAAAAACTTCAAAAGCCTTCTTATCAGAATCTACTGACCTGATTTGATGTAATTTCTTTGACATTTACCATGGGTGAACCTCTACCAAGTTTGAACTCTTCTATGCATCTGTTACATCTTCAAAACAAATCAAAATTCTAATTACTTGCCCATCTCGTCTTTCTGGAATTTTGAGTGTACATGTATTATATATCTACTTAAGTTGGGAGACTTAAAGTCAGTCAGGTGAGCGATATAGGGCCATCTTGGCCCTCTTGTTTATCTATACGATCTGCTGTCCATAACAGACTCAGGTGACGCAAAATAAAATTCTTTAAAAGGCTCCTTAGAGACATCCATTATATATAATATGCTGCTCATGGCCGAGTGGTCTAAGGTGCCATCTCAAGATCACTTACCTCTCACCACTAAGTACGTAGGTTCAAGTCCCACTCGCTCCAAAAACTTTATGTGAGAAAGTTTGCCAGTTTCTTGCACAAGGATGGTGGTTCTGCTCAGTCTGAGGTCTCCCTACACCAGTAAATCTGGATATGCCATATTTACCTGAAATGTGTTGAATCTGGTGTTAAACCCGATTAAAAACAACAAAACAAAAAACACCATCTACCCATACTTGTACATAGGTTTATTTTACAATGATAAAGTTATAACCATGGGATTAGTCATATCTGTTGTTTTGTATTCCAGTTGTCTGTGAAGAACTGTTTTATTCGTGGCTCCGTGGTCAGATACGTTCAGCTACCCGCAGACGAGTGCGACACACAGCTACTTCAGGATGCAGCACGGAAAGAAGCCGCTCAAAATAAAGCTAGATGATACTTCGTTTTCATTTATCCAGAACTGTGTTATATGTATATATATATAAGAGTTTGGGCAGCTCAGAGTCGGTGGAACAGTTGTATGATATGAGAAGAAACATGATATACACGTCATTGTGAGGGAATGTTTCCCTTGAATGCATATGTAGTTTTAGTCGGTTTGTTTCCAATGTCAGATTTGGAGACACGAAACTGAACTAGTGTGAACAATCTCCAATAAATATACCACAAACTTTTTCATCCAAGACTCGTTTTACCTCTGACAATCGTTTGTGCTGGAAATTTCATTTATAAATACATTTACATATATGTAAGCAATGGCTCTTTTGTACTATGGCAACTTATTTCATCCGGTTTGAATTAGGAATATATAGCATATTGAAAGATTTTTGATGTGATTAATGGTTCTCTCAAATGTTTACTTAATTTACTGTAGAGTCGGACACTTTAAATCATGTGATTAATGATGTTTTATTATACATGTTATATGCACCAAATTTTCATTTCATGATATTTTTACCAATATATGCCGGACATAAATATTTTATGCCTCTGCCATTTGAAGAACTGTTCAGAGGCATTAAATGTTTGTGTGATCAAGGTAAAAAATTTGGGTCCCAGTTGGTAACCACTGATGGGGCTTTACGTCATACCAACACATGATGGTTATATAATGCTGACAGACATGAAGATGCTCAGGCAGGAAAATTTAAAAAAAAAAAAAGACCTCAACAAATGTATATTGGTATGCAGAATAAACACGGAACCTTCATACCGCATATTAAAATCCTATCCAATACTCTGCTAATAACATGCAACAGTGGTCCTATTTGTGTCATCCTTACTGGAATGTCACAGCTGGTACAATAATGAACATGACAAACTATGTTAAAATGGACATTGTTCAATATATGGCATCGTTTTAAAGGCGTTCAGTATATATGCATCTTCATTTGGCCTTGAAGTTTTCATCTTGACAAATAAAGCTTGGGCGTTGTGCCTCGTTTATATGTCTGTTCGCAGCATCAAGCTCTTGATATAATTTTATATTTGTACAATGTATATACATGCATATAACATGCATTACATGTACCCGGTAATAGGGCCGGTATAAATTTTAAGAATGTCAAATCGTTAAGATGTCATTTTCATGTGATTATTTTGAATTTTCATAGCAACTGATTAAATTTTAGTGTTAACTAAATATCTTTTATAGAAATTGAGCCTTTTTCATTTTGAAGGTTGTATATTGCTATTCAACACAATGACTTCAAATTGTCACAGTATTTAAATGCAATGACAATAAAATTGTTATTCTAAGAAAGGACTTGTATAGAAGGATAGGAAACTTGCATCTCCCTACTAAATGTTGAGAAAATAGCATGCAAAGAATTAATAATTTGGCAAATTAATTGTTTAAATTTTACAGGCAACTGATTTCTTCATGTAAGATGTATGCAACTGTTGATGTTTAATAACGTTTTAAACATGTAAAATGATTTTGAATTCAAAATATTGCAGTATAAAGTAAATTTCAAGTACTTCCCTTGTTTGTTTAGTTGCAGTATATACACTTTTTGTCATCATAAGTACATCAACAATTTTAAAAACAATTTATTGGGAATGGTCTCCTTTGTTGAGAATTCCATTGTGCAAAGGAAGAATTTGATTTGTATTTCTAAGACGAATGGAATTTGGATATTTGTAAATCGATTTGCGCTGTTTAGCGTGAATACGCGAGTGCACATAAAATCTTAATCAGTTGCTTTTCTTTCTCTGCACAAGTCATTGTTCTAAGAAATGGATAAAAGCAAAAGGTGTTCAAATGCTTCTTTTTTGGATGTTTTTTAGTTAATTGTATCATTGTAAATTTGTGGAGAAAAAAAATATGAATATTAAAGATGAATAATTTGAAATGTTTGGTTTTTATATTCATCTTTATAACAATTGAAATCTTTGCTGCGGTCTCAAAGGGTGACATGTATTGTAGCTTTTAATTAGTTAAAAAAAACAGTTTGTTGACTATGATTGCTCGATATTGTTGGTCCCATCCACACTTCTATTTGTTGGTATAAAATGCTTTGTAAATTCCACATCCAATGACCAGTTTTCAAATAACTTCACAGATGTGTTCAGCATAACATGAAGACTGTCACACACAGCAACCGGGTGGTCACTTCAAAAGTCAAGCTGAATAATATTTAGGCATATGGAGACATACTGCAATGTTGGTCTGGTCCATCCTGTAATTTCCAAATACATCTTCTAAATTTCAAAAAACTTCACAGACATGTTCTGCATAATATTATTACTCGGTGGTCATGGTTACGTAGGATTAAGGCATAGAAACTGTTTATTTCTATAAACTGAATTGTTGGTAGTGTCCGCTCTGTAACTTCCAAATGCAAGGACCGATTTTCAAATATTAACTTAACAGAAGCATTCAGCATAATGACATGTCACCTGCGATAACTTGGCAGTTACCTCAAGGTCTAGGTCACATTATATGACACACATGTGGAGGCTTTGTATTTCAGCAAAACGATGAATCGCTGTATGACCAACTTGCCCTCTTCGCATTTCCCATTGCTCATTTTGAACAGTTTTTCTGTATGTAAAACCGTTTTAAAAATCGTCAGTAAACATCAAAAGCTACTTCTGTATAGTGTTACCAACTATTTGGACACTTTGTATTGCATGGCAACAATTAATTTGCTTGTTATCCCTCACCATTACTCATAGAGCGGAGCTGGGATATAGAAATGGACTAAGTCTGTGCATTCCCTGCTGTCCGCACTGTATCTCCTTCACTTGTGATTGGAATTTTAAATTACTTGGTACAAATGTTCACCAGGACAAGTTTTATCAAAGGTCTAGGTCATAGCTCAAGGTCAAGGTCCTCTTGTCCGGACTGCATCTTCTTTAGTTATGATTGGAATTTTAAATAACTTGGCACAAATGTTCACTAGGACAAGACGATTTTTCATGTGAATGACTTGGATCTGTTCATCAAAGGTGTAAAGCAGGTGCCTGTGGTATTGACACAGATTAAATATTTCTTACTGAGTTATGGCCCTTTATCTTTTAATGAAATAACATTTGTTGCAACTTTTCATTATAACTATTGAGAAACAGAACCTACCATCTTGAATTTTCTTAAGAAGACAGGCCTTCGGGAGGAGATGATCTTTATTTGTTAAGGGCAAGTAACCTCAAAGTTCAAAGGGTCACCACTCTCACAAAAAAAAATTGTTTATTTAAGTTTTTTTAGCTTACCTGAGCAAAGCTCTTGGTGAGTATTCTGATCGCATGGTGTCATTCCATTATTTTTTTGTTGTGTGCACTTTAACATCTGCATTTCTCATTGGCTTTTTACCAAACTTACATAGTAGTAATATAATCACAATATCTCGGACAAGTTCAAATTGGTCAAATCGGACAATCAGTGCCGAAATTATTGCCCTTGAATTGTCAAAAACTGCACTATTTGACCTTGTATGGACTCTAACACCCCCAGTTATCCCTTGATCTTCATCAATCTTACACAGTATTTATATAATCATAATATCTTGGACAAGTCTTAGAGCTGGTTATAAATCAGATAAATATTGTTATGGCACTTGAATTGTCAAAACCACGTTACATGAAGTTACGTGCACTCTAGCACCTGCAGTTTTCATTTGATATCCACCAAACTTACACAGTCTTTATAAATCTCAAGTGACCAATTTAAGTGTCTGAGGTATGGTCATGCATTATCAAAAATTGCCTTCATTGGCAATGTCTCCTTGACCGAAGGTGAGCACTTTAGAGCCAATCTGGCCCTCTTGTTGCTTAATTCCTTTTCCATCCATTATTTCCCCATCCCCACCAAATTTCCATCCAGATTTATTGTTTAACATTTACCTTGATTTTATTTCAACCCAAACGTCCCTACCCATACAGGTTAATTTGCTCTGAAGGCATAGAAATAGCAAATTGTGGCTGGTTACACAGGTTTTGCGATGTTATAATGAAAGTTTTTCTGTTATGCTAATGTGATATGGTATACTTGAAACTATATCATCTCCCATGAAAACGTTAGACCAACTTATCAAAGTCGAGGCCTCACCATTTGTCGGATAAGGTGTTCTGATGAATTTAATCAAAACCATACCAGTAACAGTATCAAGCTAGTATAGTAATATTCCATATATAATTTTTCCTAGTTTCTTTCAATTATGACAGATTTTGCTAGAAAATGCAATTAATTTTTTTAAAATTTGTTTCCTATGCCAGTTACAAATTTTGAGTCCATGTTTTTAATGCCCCCCCCCCCCCCCAAATTTTTTTGATTGGCATATAGTAATAGCAGCGTCCATCCATCCGTCCAGTATTTCGTTTCCGGCTTGTAACTTCGTCATGCATAGATGGATTTTCTTGATACTTGCTACAAATGATCAACATAACATGACCACGTGTCGCGAGTAAGACCCACACCCATACCTCAAAGGTCAAGGTCACTATTCGCGTTTGTTTGACAACACTGAGTTTTTGTAAGATTTCATGTCCGGTCTCAACTTTGTCACGCATAAATGGATTTATAAATACTTGCTACAAATAATCAACATAACATGATGACATGTCGCAAGTAAGACCCATATCCATACCTCAAAGGTCAAGGTCACACTTTGAGTTTGTTTGACAACACTCAGTCTGTTTGAGATTTCGTGTCTGGCCTGTAACTTTGTCATGCATGGATGGATTTTGTTAATACTTGCTACAAATGACCAACAAAACATGACGATGTGTTGCTCGTTACACCCAGAATCCCAATTCAAAGGTCAAGGTCACAATTTAAATTTGGTTGATGACACTTCCAGTCTAAAAGAGATTTCGTGTCCAGTCTGAAACTTTGGTCCATTACTCTTGATATTCATGGATACATAGCTACCTATTATATCATAATGATATTTTATTTTTCACAGACCATATGGGGGGCATGTGGCACTTACCAGTGACATTTCTTGTTATTCAAAACATTGATAAATTTAACCCAGGATATAAAGGCCAAACTGTCTTATCTCCTTCCTTATTTATATGTAGATCAAACAGTTCCAAAATGAACCCTCAATATATATTTGCAACAATAGATACTGTGCTAAAATGAGATTGACCAATGAAATAGTGTTACAGAATTTATTAAGAGCGTAAGAACAATAGTTATACATGTACATTTCAATCATGTGATAGCGTAAATACATAATAATATCAGATATTGACCTTAAACCATCATGTTAAATTTCACAAATTTAATAAAATGTTCGTCTCTGTAGCTCCAACACAAATTTTGTTCGAATTCACAACTATTTCTTTTGTATTTCATTTCTTAGTCACTAATGAAAGGTGGTACCGGTAAATGCTGCAAGTTTAAAAGGTAAAGTATGAAATTATTATAAAACATCAAATAGCTAAGTTTCTTCTCTTCTTAATTGCTTAATGCAGATGACAATTACGGTTCCATTGCTTAATGCAAAAGACAAGGTTCCATTGCGTGATGCAGAAGACAGTTAAGGTTCTAATACGTTATGCAGACGACAATTAAGGTTCCATTGCTAAATGCAGACGACAATTAAGGTATCTCCTCCAAGCTGCAGTTCATCATTATTGTTCATATAATTATCCTAGTTCTTTGTTAATTAATTTAATAAAATGAACATAATAACTACATTAGTTAGTTTCAATCTCACCCACTTATAATTCATTGTCATTCTCATTGAACAAACAGTGAAATATTTCATATTTTTCAAAAAATAAACAATGCTGGTGATCGGATAACTTTTTTTTCCAACAACCAATGAATGACAACTGTAAATGCAGGGATTTCGCTGCTAATTTTTAGGTCCTCCGAGGGGTTTTCCCTTGTCTTTGCCTCGCAATTTCACTCCTGGAAATAATTAAAATACAACTCATATCAAGAAAAAGAGCCAAGATATTAATCCTTTACTTAAAGATTGGTTTCAATAAAACATACAGGTATACAAGGCTTGTCAAAATAATATGTTGACTTGTAATATTTTCAACATTTAATATAGCACATGAGAAAAAAGTATATTGCCATAAAAAACTAGAAATATCACTGAAGGTGATGAATACCCGCAGATAGTACTCTGACACAGTTATTGCATCCTTTTGCTGCTTTGACACAGTGAAACAATTAGAGTTACCAATCACTTTTGTGAAGTGTCATTGAATTTTAGCCGATGGTTGCCATGAAATAGGGACAACAAAAAACAAGAAACCCAAAAGGGCCTGAAGATGCTCTACTGACTCATAGTGGCCATAGCACTTTTTGAAATTCTCCTATGCAATAGAAACATCAGGCGGGGTCATTTTTAACCCCAGGGACACCATTTGAACAAAACTAGTCATTTTTACAAATCTGAACCTCCTTTTCCTAACAATGCTTTTGTGAAGATATAGTCTATAGATTCTAAGTACCCTTACAGGGCCCCTTTAAATTTTAGCCCCTAAATTCTTATCTGCAATCAAACCCTTACACATAGGGATAAATTATGCTAAATATGAACAAATCTGACAAACTGGTTCTTAAGATTTTAGTAATTCACAATTTTTACCCTTTTGGGGCCCCTCCTGACCCCTTATGACAGTGGAACCCAGTCATTTTTACAAATCTGAACCTCCTTCAACGTACAATGCTTCTGCGAAAATATAGGCAAAATCATTTCCATTTAAAAAAGATATATATTATAATGACATGTGTCCTGTAATTGAACCCTCGGGAGGGGGTCATTTTCAACCCTAGGGACACCATTTGAACAATTCTAACAAAACTATAATTGGTCATCATTACTACATAAACGTTTTGAAAATCTGTTGGGCTGTTCATGAGAAGAAGAAGTTTTGGACTTTTTTTAGTAGCAGCAGCCATCTTGAATTTCAGATCGAAAACAAAAAATCTTCTGTATAGTCTCCTATGCAATAGAAACATCCATATGAAGTTTCAGTTTAATTGGCCTAGTGGTTTCAGAGAAAGTGCTGCTAACAGACAACTGTCGACAGACGACGGACAATGCGCCATCGTATAAGCATTTCTGGCCTTTGGCCAGTAGAGCTAAAAATGTCTGAAAAATTCAAAGGGTCATAGCTCATTGAAAAATTATTTGGGCGCAACATGCCGAGATATGCACAACTAGGCTTGGTATCAATCACTTTTGTGAAGTGTCATTGAATTCCAGCCAATGGTTGCCAAGAATTGCAATCATAAGAATTTCCATAGACCAACGAATGCAACTCCTATGAAACCCCATACACTTTGTATCTGGGGGTAAAATAATGTTTCCTCTATGCAATTGCCAAATTTCATATTGATATTAAATATCGTTACAGAACAACAGTGTAAAAAAATATGTATATAATAGCTACTTGGTGCAGTTCAATGATGTCAACGACATCAAGTATTGGCACGTTTGAAACGGTCAAATCTACATGAACTGCCTTCAGTTTCAAACACATTGCATCATTGCACAGTTAAAGGGAAGTGATATAGAGATGTGTATGATAAATGGGTGAAGTGACATGTACAATGTATGAAGTGCATCCAAAAGTCTAGTGGGTACTATTGGGACAAGACATATTTTTAATAATTTGACATCACCGGACTGTTGCAGGTGACGATCAGGCCTTCTAAAATTCCAAAATACAAATCGGTCCATGTTTTTTACTACCGTAAGAATCGCACTTATTTAAAAAAAAAATCACTTAAATTGCCTTACATTATGCCTTTACATGTATGCATACCCCACCCACCATGTCAGCAGCATCATGTATTTTCTGCGTTTATTTATTAATAAGGAACGATTTCAAGTTTATTTGTGTATTATTTATAACATACTCTACCACAAAGTGTACATTTTAATGACTGACATTATGTTTCCGTGTTACTGAATAATTTTCATTATCGATCGAACCGGAAGTGATGCAAGTTCCGGAAGCTGCGTGAAATAATCACCGTGGAAACCAATGTAACGGTTCAACCACAAAAATAAATCATTCCGAACCTGTCCCAAATCAAAACAAAATTGGTCCGGGTTCACTTTCATTAATTAATGTCATCAATTTAATAATTAAATTATTTTTTTTAAAAAAATGAAACAAACAAGTAACGCTGCACGTTTTATCAAATATTTTAATGACGCAAACAATATTCGGTCCGACCGTCCCAGCTTTGGTTAGCGGTAAATCAAAGAAATTACGGACGCAAACACAGTCTTTTTTGATGAACCGACAGAATGCTATGGGTCGCTGATCACACATCGGACGTGTGCTTCATAGCGATAGACTCTTCCGATAAACTCCCCTAATACCGTCAATGGTTTGGTCGAAATTGACATCATTTCGCACAGCAGGTGACAAAAGAAACGGATTATTGGGTCAAATGATATTGCCGCAAAGCGTATTTCACAGGTCAGTATGGCATGATAAGAGCAATTTATGAGATTTTATACGACCGATAGAAAATATCTGGACCGATTTTTTATTGAACTTTGAAAATATTTGGACCGATTTTTTATTAAACTTTGAAACGAAAACCGGTTTTGAACTTCAGAAATCGGTCCAAAAACCGAAAAACCGGCAATTTTAGAAGGCCTGGTGACGATGTATTTTTTTCCAGGGCTGTTACTACGTAACTGTATTGAATATAGATACAAAATTTGGCAATCGCATAGAGGAAATGTTACTTGTTAGGGCAATTTAATTTTTAAGTCCACATATTTTTTATACACACCTCAAACTTCTCAAGAAATTTCCTTTTTAAAAATTTTACTTGAAGCCTGCACAAGTCTCATCTTTGTTACATGATCAAAACAGTATCCCGAAAAACTGAACGTATATAGGAGATTTATATATATATATTTTGGTACATTTACCATTATTATTCAGATCACCTATAAAGAACGAGAGAAAAACAGCATATTAGTTTCCACCAGTCATTGTATGAAATAATATCATTTTATGATGACAAGTTGACATTATTAATAATCTCGAGCAGGTTGGTAAGCACTTCTGTGTTTTTTGTATGAGAGTCAAGCTATACAGAAAACGTCAAACGATGACTTGGTAGATAAACATGTGAAGAAGTATACAATATAATATGTTTTTACCAAGCACACGCTCCAGTTTTCCCATGACTTGTTGGTTAGGGATGGCCTTGCCAGACTCGTATTCATTTATTATCTGCTGTTTCTCATTAATCTTCTGCAATGTAAGAATTTTTTTTTTTCTGAATGGAGTTAAACACAATTTTCAACACGTTTCAAGTTATACCGGTATATGGCATATCCAGTTTTACTGGTGGAGGAAGACCTCAGACTGAGTCAGGTTATATATGGCATATCCAGTTTTACTGGTGGAGGAAGACCTCAGACTGAGTCGGCTTATATATGGCATATCCAGTTTTACTGGTGGAGGAAGACCTCAGACTGAGTCGGGTTATATATGGCATATCCAGTTTTACTGGTGGAGGAAGACCTCAGACTGAGTCGGGTTATATATGGCATATCCAGTTTTACTGGTGGAGGAAGACCTCAGACTGAGTCGGGTAATATATGGCATATCCAGTTTTACTGGTGAAGGCAGTCCTCAGACTGAGTCAGGTTATATATGGCATATCCAGTTTTACTGGTGGAGGAAGACCTCAGACTGAGTCAGGTTATATATGACATATCCAGTTTTACTGGTGAAGGCAGACCTCAGACTGAGTCAGGTTATATATGGCATATCCAGTTTTACTGGTGGAGGAAGACCTCAGACTTGAGTCAGGTTATATATGACATATCCAGTTTTACTGGTGGAGGCAGACCTCAGACTGAGTCAGGTTATATATGGCATATCCAGTTTTACTGGTGAAGGAAGACCTCAGACTGAGTCAGGTTATATATGGCTTATCCAGTTTTACTGGTGAAGGAAGACCTCAGACTGAGTCAGGTTATATATGGCATATCCAGTTTTACTGGTGAAGGAAGACCTCAGACTGAGTCAGGTTATATATGGCTTATCCAGTTTTACTGGTGAAGGAAGACCTCAGACTGAGTCAGGTTATATATGGCATATCCAGTTTTACTGGTGAAGGAAGACCTCAGACCGAGTAGAACCACCGTCATTCTGCAGATAACAAAGTTTTTGAAACGAGCAGGACTCCAACCTACAACCATAGCGGTGAGAGGTAAGTGATCTTGAGACAGTGACCACTCGACCGTAGAGGACCCTATGGAAGGAATAAAGAAAAGTGTCAGAACTTTGTTAAAGCATATTTGTGTAAATAAGCAAATAAAAATTGTAAAGTATGCCTTCATTTTAAAACTCTTGCATATAAAAACTCCCGAAGAAACACCATATACAATGTATGCAACTATTTTGGCTTCCATGCATATCATGATTTTAACATAAGTCTGATAGTCTCCGTAATTAGGTCACTGTTTGTATAAAAACTAAACAGGTGAATATTCCTTTATTTTAAATCAAATAATAAAATACTCCACTGACCTAACCGAGAGTGTGGCAGATCTGGTTTAATCACATGCAGGGTATTATAATGACGACATTTTATGGATGAAAAATTAATAAATGTCAGTTACCTTCATACCTTGGTAAGTCATTAATTGAGACTTTATTATTGTATTAGAAATTAGTTGACTTTACGTTATACATGTATTTTTTGTGTATACATGTATACTACAAATGTGTCCGTTGACATCGATGCCCCTGCTAATGATCAGAAACTAATTTTTATCGAAAATTAATTGGAAAAGGCCCCATCACTTCTACAAAATTTTACCAACGTTGACAAATATCGAACTAGACGTGTATCTTATCATTATACAGGAACACATCAAATATCTGTTAAATACATACACTCCTTCAGCTATTGATAAAAAAAACAATTTTTACCTTGGACATAAAAACAAATGTGTATAGGCATAGCCATAAAAATGATTTGGAATATTAATGCTAGCGTGTTATTAAGGCTATTACTGGTAATGACAAAGACCATCCTTAAAAAGTTGTTTATTTGCTGTGATTCCACCAAGAATGTGGACAGGTAGTATCTAGCTAATTTATTTTCTGGCTAGATTTTTATTTTTTATTGTCATATTGAAAAAAAAATGACAGAATACATGAAAAAAACAAAAAGTATGGTAAATAAATAATTGGGGTAGCTGCAGTTTGAGTGTGTAGGTAGGAGCAAGGCAAACAATTATTTATTTAAGTATGACCTCAATATAAATGTATAGATGTGATGTTTCCAATTGTTGACAATAGCAGGACGAGGTAAAAACAAACGTGTGAAATGTGACATCTTTTAACCATTTTTTTCAAAAACAGAAATAAAATTGCTGGTCTGCATACAAACTGGACTGTCAGTTCATATTGGCATTTTATGAAGATATATAAATTTTCAGGAATATTGTTAAATGAAAGCATAAATAAATAAATTGAAATGTCACATTTCCATAATTTTACATCAGATTTATTTTAAGTAATTTACCATGTATACAATGTCATGCACTTCTCCACACACACACATATTATAAAATCAAAATCCTGAAATTATGATTTTATCATACAAATACTGTAAGGCCATTATAAATTAATTGCTAGATTATCATCCAAATTTTTCTTAAAAATGGGGAGAGCAGGAGGATTTTATTTTCATTTTTAAAATGTTTAATGTTTTTTTTTTAATTTGTTTTTTTTATGAAAATAAAAAGGGTCGGGGCGGCATGGAAATGAGGGGGCGGGCGGGGATGCTAATCTAGCAATTAATTCAGTATGGCCTAACAGTAAAACAATAATATCAAAGTAGGATAAGATTAAACCTTACAGTAGCCAGATCCTTCTGCGTCCAGCTTTTAGCCTGTCGCGATTGCTGAATAAGTTTTGACACATCGAGGCTAACATGATCATGATGAAGTTCCTCAGTCTCGCGGTCCAATTTTGCCGTGTTTTTAGCTGCTGAAAATTGTTTGTTCTGTCCGCCCGCAACTAATTAAATAAAGTTTTAATATCGTATAACAATACAAAATGATGGACAAAATCTTAAATACTTCATATGACACAGGATATGACAGAATTGGATAAAACAGAAACAACATTAGATTTTTCACTGTACTGAATTCATCAGTTACGCGATGGGCCTTGGTAACTCAGTCGGTAGTGTGTCTGATTATTAATCCAGGGGTCAAGAGTTTGCATCCCTGCCCATTCACACTGACAGTCTCAGTAATGATTTATATACAATATTGTCATCTGTTAACCCTTGATGGAATAAGAAGGACATTAATAATCAATCAATTATTTTAAACTGTTTTTTTTTTCAAGACATTTATTGTGAGAGCGATTACTTATAAATGGATGTTTCAATTGAGGTATATATGCTAGTTCTAGCGCAGGACATCGGCTCTTTTTTAAAATTCCAGTCACCATAGCATCTGCTGCAACTGGACACAACTAAATTAATGTTAAAACATTCAAATGACCCCACATCAGTCCCAGGGGTCAAATTTTATCCTTTATTGCCATGGCATCTAAGACAACTTCTTTTCTTAATATACTGTTAATTTTATTATTTATTATTTTGTTTTACAAATATTAATACTTTGACAAGACAACAGTGTTAGAACCCAGGATCTGAAGGCCATAGGTTCAATCCTCCCCTATAGCTATGTGTGGTGTCTTTGAACAAGACATTTTCACATTTTCACTTTTTTCGCATATGCTTGGTATAGGTTCTACCCAAGGAGATTTCTATGGTGATTTGTATAAGTTTTAATAACTTTTGCACAAACAAAATAAAATAAATAAGTTTTAAACTAAAAGTACAACTACATGGACAAATATTAAAACTTACATTTCTTCGAAGTGTCAATAGCAACACCTTGTCTTTGTGCTGCGCTCAGTGCCTGAAAAATTGAATAGATTTCTGAGTTTATCACAGAATTTCTACTTTCAGTGTTCAAATCTGTATTATTTTGATCCAGAACTTACATAGAAGGCTAGAAAATTTGTATCACTTGACTAAAATAGCACACAAATAAATCACTCAGAATTCACAGGCAACTACTAATGCGACATATTGCACTTCTCAAAGGAGTCATTTAAAGATTTTTTTATTTAGCTTCTCCTGAGAGACAGTAGGTTGTATATCCAAATAATAAAAAAGCTATCCATCAGCGCCTTATTTTATCAGACTAAGGCAACTGCTTTCTTGTACATAAAATGTAAGTGTGTATGTAACCTTAGGTGATTTATAAAGTTTCAATCATGCAAATAGTATTGAATTAAAAATATTGCAGTTTTAAGTAAATTTCTAGTACTTTTGTTGTTATTTAGCTGCAGTTAACTAATTGCTTGAAACGGTATTATTTTGTTGAGAATTTCATTTGGCAAAGTGAAGTTTAATTTGTGATCCTAAGATGAATGGAAATTAAGGTAATTAAAAATGAGATTTTGCATGAATTTTCTCAATCAGTTGCCATTTCTTCTCTTTAAATAATTTCTTCTTTCAATCAAGGGCCTATTTATCACATTCTTACTGCAGTTAGGTACATTTAGAAAAGCTATCATGAACTTGACCCACATAATAAAGACTAGGCGAGCTTAAAGGGAATAATATCAGAATTTTTCAAAATTTTATAATTTACTCTATTTTTTTTCCTCCAACATATTATGCCTATATATATATATATATATATATATATATATATATTCACTGACCCTGTATTGCCAACAGGATATCTATGTAAACATGCCAAAATGATATATTGAAAAGGGATTTCGTAACTTGGTTAGACTAAAATAGATTTCTTGCTTAAAACATATTTTGTGACATATTAAACGAGTCATTTGATTTCACTTTGATCTGTTTTACATGTTTACACGTAGTAAAAGATGCAAAGGTTGTCAAACAATATATATGCCGTCTATTTTTAGAATGGGGATTTCAGGTTTACCACTCAACTAAAATACTAATTTTGTCATGTTTTGGTGGATGCAACATACCAAACCATTTGAATTTTATTTATTATTGATAATGAGATGCCTTTTATCCATTTTTATAATTATTTTATTTTCTTCGACATTTATACATTTTTTATCAACTGACTGCCATGTTTCTGTCCACTTTTGTCAATATGTCCAGGGCTAGAATTTAACACTCACAAACTCGCAAAATGCCAGTGGAAAATGTGAGTGGTTTTTCCATATGCTCACAAATTTTTGCAAGTGCAAAAAATGAAATTGAAATGACGGCGGTTTTCATTTCTTCAACCTCAGTTTCGATCTGCTGTAAACATGCATCAATTGATGATGTTTTACACAATACGCATCGATTGATGACGTTTTTTTACACAGTGCACATACTCGGTAGACTGGTTTGCCGATTTTAATCATGTGGCCATATTTTATCTACATATTTTGATACACAATCCAATTTACCGTGACTCAGCAAATTGTCGGCGAAAAAAATAACCAGATATTCATGTACCCGGTATATAAAATTTCTATAAAAAAATGTTGATCAAAATTGCGAGTAAAGTTGATATTTTGCAAGTTGAAATATTTTGTACTCGCAAAAATGTGCGAGTGCAAAAAAAAGTTAAATTCTAGCCCTGAATTGTCTGATGTTCACTTTTGTTATTCTAGAATCCACTCTAGCAGGTTCATTTAATCAATCAGTATAATTTTTTTATATTTGAATCCAACTTGCAAAAGTCACTTTTAGTATTTGGAAAATTGTGATAATTGTTGTTCAAGATTGGCATTGTCAAAATGTACAAGGATAATAAGTATAATAATGAACTGAGCAGTTATTATAAATATCTCTTTTGTTTGTTGTTGATTTCAAAATGTCTTTATTCTAACAGCAAAAAATCTATAATTTAATTTGGAAGACATTTAACTGTTTATTCCCAGATCGGGAATAGTTCCACTTTTAAATATTTTGCACAAAGGTCAGTTAAATCAAGGACTTATATAGAAGGATAAGTAACTTGCATCTCTCTAGTAAATGTTGATAAAATAGCATGCAAAGAATTTGGCAAATTTATAATTAAAATTTCACAGACAAATGATTTCTTTTACATAAAATGTAAGGTGTATATAAGTTGTAACCTTATATGTTTTACACAAGCAAAATGATCTTGAATATAAATCATTGCAGGTTGAAGTAAATGGATATTTTTAGTTGCAGTATAAAAATTTTGTAATCATAAGTATTTCAACAATTTTAAACACAATTTGCTGGGAATAATCTCATTTTGTAAAGAATTCCATTTTGCAAAGAAAGAATTTTGATTTGTATTTCTGAGATGAATCGAGGTTAAAATATCTGAAAATGAGATTTTGCATGAATTCATGAGCATCCATAATATCTAAATCAGTTGCTTTTCCTTCTCAATGAAGTCCTTGGTTAAACTGATTATAGGTTCTTCTTCCTAATAAAGTGCAGGCCCACTCTATGCATCAACGACAGGTGTTATTACTTGTGTAGAGTGCATGGTTCAGTGGTAAAGCACTAGACCAAGGATCCTACAACCCTCTGCCACGGTTATGTGTGGCAACCATGAGTAAGTAATTTTATCTGCTTAGTGAACTGGTTCTACTCCGAGGGTGATTTGTCAAAGTTCTTATAACTTGTTTCACAATCAAAATATCTATCTATCTGCCATTAAGTCAAACCCCTGCTTGGGACCTAGACTAACACATGTTATTAGGTTAAAAGGATGACTGTACAGGGTTAGTTTTTAAAAAGCATGTTTCTGGAACCTGGATAATCCTGCCCCACTCCAAAACGGCCATGGAGAATCCGGCCCCTGGACAATCTGGCCCCACTTTTCATTTCTATTTTATATAGCAATATTAGTGTTATTTATTATTTTAATACATACATCACAGTTATTATATACATAAAATATACAACAACAACAACTTTTATTCTGCATAAAGCAAAATTGAGAGAGAGAGAGAGAGAGAGAGAGAGAGAGAGAGAGAGAGAGAGAGAGAGAGATATTATTATATTCATTTCATTTTCTATAGCCATTATTAAATTGAATTATAAGTCATAAGTGTGTTTTGTCCAATTTAATCCCCCAAAACAGTTACTTTCATTAACAATCATTGATTATTATATGTGTACCAGAGACATAATACACATTATTATGTGTTCCTGTTACGAGTCATTTTTTCAACAACAATCCCGTAGTAATTAATATGTGCATTTCAAATTATATGATAACTATTCAGTATTTTATTTTTTTTCATTAGAAATACCAAAAAATAAATGATATAATTTATAAAATAAAAGTGGAGCCGGATTAACCATTATAAATGGAGCTGGATAAACCAAGGACGTTTTATCCAGGGGCCAGATTGGTAGTGGGGCTGGATTTGCATGGGGCCGGATAGTCCATAACTCTTGTTTCTAAGGAGAGATGAACTCTGGCAGGGGCCACTGCAGATGGTGCCTGGGCCAGTGGACAATGGTTCTGGGGGACGAAAGAAAATAAATAAGTTTAAAACACAACTTATGTGAACAACAACTAAGTAAATTAATCCTGTCAATTGACCCCACATGATGAAACCGAGAATTGAAAAAATAATATGATAAAAGGAAATTGTGGGGTATGGAAAACACTAAATGTGTATTTTGAAACACACATGTAATTTTGACATAAAACAAGCTAAATTCATTGTCGTGTAAGTTTTTTTCTAGTGCACGCTGTCAACATTAAAATACAAAAAACATAAGAATGCCATGTGAGGAATACAAGTATTCATACCGATTGTGTTTTTAATTGTCCGCTTTTAGGCTGTCTCTTTCCGATATATTTAACTTCGTCCCAACCTGCTTCTGCCATTATTGTATACTATTTGAATGTGGGTTTCACTAAATATGGTAAAAAATGTGTCGCAATCTTGCGATATGGGACAAAAAATTTAAGATTTTTGTAAATATCGTAAATGAGTCTGTTATGTTTGATACCTGCCCGAAATGTTAAGAAATAAGTGGCATCGTGTAAACAATAACTAAAGGAACAGTAAATACCCGAATCTAACAACAGGTAACTTAACATCATGTACTTATTTACAATTAATAGTTTTATGCTTTGCTTACTCTGCATTTTGTTAAAGTTTCAGTTTTATATGTGTAAATGTATGTTTAATATTTGTTGTGGTAAACCAGTGACTGAATTACATAGTCTCTGACTAAACAATACACAGTGACACATACATCTAATATTGTTTATATGTGCTATATGTGTCCAAGTCAACTTGTTATATATTTTTTATTTGTATGTTCATATTAATGTGCATGCTTCTGTCAAGGACTTGTATAGAGAAAGGAAATCAACTGATTGAAATGTTATGAACGCTCGCGTTTTCACGCACACTCTTGCGAAATCGCATTTTCAAATATTTTGCGTTCATAACATTTCAATCAGTTGCTTTTCCTTCTCTTTATAATCCATGTAAAAATCATACATTTGTAGCAAAAAGTAAACTGAGACATAAATACATGAAAACATATAAGTGATAATGAAAAGAGAAGGATATGGTTACAATGGTGTTTGGGATCCGGTCATTTCGTCAATACGTAACCGTTTTTTTCCCGGTCGTTTCGTAACTATTTTTTCGGTCATTTCGTAACAGGTTAAATGTCGGTCATTTCGTAACCACTTTTTCGGTCATTTCGTAACCTAGTTTTAGGTCTGGTGGGCCTGGTGTCAGTATTATGTGACTTGCTTGGTGGGTTGTCATACCGTGTGTCTGCGGTATGGTCCTTCAGTGTGGCAGCAGCACTTAGAATACTGTTTCAATAGACACTGTCGCGGATATAACTGAAACATGGTTGAAAGCGGCGCGATAACACCATAAAACAACAACATCATCATCAACAACAACAACAACAACAACAACATCATCATCATCAACAACAACATCAACAACAACACTTCAAGCGGGGCGGTAGTCTAATGGATAGAGTGTTGGCCGCTCACGCCAGAAGTTGCAGGTTCGATCACCAGCTCGACCCGATGCCTCTCATAAAAACAACACTCAGTACTGGTTCTACCAAGGAAGCGGACTCGAGAGCGGTTCATATTGATCAGCTCTGAGCTTTCATCGCAATCGAGCTAAAATAAATTAGTATAAACTAACAACAACACTTGCCTCGCGACTCCTTAGCTATTACAGTGGTAAAAGAAGTGCAGCTCAAATGTTTGTAATATGCTGTATGTACTTCTGAACAGAGAAATAAAGGTTTTTATCCGTTTTTTAGCATTTCTTTAATATAGCTTTGAATAAAATATTGGAATAACCACTCCAGCCAAGACGCGAAGTCCAACGACGCACATGTTTGTATAGCCGGCTTGTTCCAGAACTATCCTTCACTACATATCTCCATGTTTTGAATATGACACAAGGCTGCGTTCAGTGTGTATGTACTCGTAGGTTAAGCATGTGTTAACGTTGCAAACCGTATACGGATTTTTTCGAAGTTGCTATTGGTTTGAAGCAAGGGGAGGTAATATCTCCGGTTGTATTCTCCTTATTTTTGGAGGATTTGGAGTTGTTCTTACTTGATGACATAAGGAGCGATTTAACCCAGAACGTTTATCTTAATGTTGTTTACTGGTGATATGATTTTATTGGGTAAAACACCATAATAAATAATATCGTTCTGGACCTAGTTGTTCAAGGCTTGGTTGACTTAACCACCTGTTAAGTGAAATTTTGTAACTGCATTATTTTCTATACTTAATGATTTTATGGCAATTTAAATGCATTTTTAGAAACAATATGGCAAATTTTCATAATTTTCAATAAAATAATAATCTAAAATGCTGTAAATCTCAAAATATCGTGATTTGAAAATTTCATTTAACCCAAGGTTAAGCTAACCAAGCTTTGAACAACTGAGCCCAGGTTATTTATTGGTTGTAATATCATTATCCAAAATCTTATGATATTTAAATATCTCAACGTTTGACTTTGACATGACATTTTACCGAGCTCACCATCAATAAAACCTATGTTTATGTGTAGTGTCCTTGAGAAATATACTTTTTCCGCATATGCCACCGAGGAAGACTTCAAGCGTGATTTGTCTAAGTTGTAAGAACTTGTTTCACAACTGAAGTAAAATAAATAAGTTAAAACTATAAATAAACCATTCTGTGCAGTTTTCTTTACTCCTAACAAACGTTTACAAAATTGCATATGAACTCTTTCTATACTCGTATTGTTACCTTGAATGAATCCCCAAACCTCACTATCGGTGCAATTATTTGTCAAATAAGTCTAATTTATGTTATACAGAAATGTTGGTAAATTAATATAAATATTTATTCATTTTTTAAAATTGCTTCCAATGCTTGACCTATATATATATATAACTCTGACAAAAATATCGACGTTGCCAGGTCAACAGCTTTGCCAGGTCAACAGCTTCTTGAGATATTATGGTTATATAACTTAGTCTATGTATTTTTAGTATAGATCAAATAAAAACGAACCCACTGTGATCAAATTTGCTCACGCCAAGAATTTGCTAATATTGAACTTTTCTCAGATGAGTTAAAATGATCAATAAGCATAGTACACATGCAAGCCTTATCAAAAGATAATAAGATAAGCTAGGTTTTGATAAATGGATAGTACGGCTATAAAGTCAATATCTAAGATGCATAATTGTATTTATAGTCGGTTACATACAAAAACAGAAAGCATAAGCTATGTCAGTGACTTAAGACAAGTTTATTTCCATTATTTCCAAAAGGCCAGATACCCATGAGGAATAGTCAAATATATATGATTACAAACATAGCGACAAAATCAAATAAACATCATATAACACAAATGTATACGATATCATAACGCACTTGGTATATTATATTATAAACAAATATACGCAGACTGGAGTTTCAGGTATATTTATATAGTTGATAGTGGTACTGTTTGTAATAAGATAAACTTAACAGAAACGTGTTACATTCTAAATTTAATATATTTGCTTGGTTAAATTTTACAACTAAGTGACATTTGTTTTAGAACTTTATATTATTCATTACGCACATTGCTGTTCAAAACACTGGTTATAAGGCCAAAAGCTTTATATATAAACAGTCCTAAACTTTTTATTTCACGTTCTTTATTACAAAGCTCTACATGTTTCTGCATATTCGGTCTTTTCCAGTAATAACTTTGAATAAAACATTTTCTTAAGTCACTATATAAAATTACACCCTAACATAAAATGAAGTTCGTCCTCTAATATATTGCATATACTACATTTTCTCTGATTAACTGGTGCACTTGCATGTTTAGCCCATTGGCAATTCTATGAGATGAGACTCTTAATTGAGTTAAACTAGCATGGAATTTTGATGTATTTTAATATGGCTGAAACATAAAGTTTGATATGTAATTATAAAATAAATTATCCTTTTAAAAGGAACATTTTTTAGTAACTTAACGTAATTATAAATATGTTATAGTTAATTGTAGATATTTTATAGGTAATTGATACTTTAATGGGCATACGACCTCTTCAATTATTGGGGAGAGGCAACCTTGGGACAGGGTGTAGGAATGGTTCCCTTTTCCGCTGGTGGCGGTTGTTATACTCCCGCTATTTGGATACGGGGAACCGCTCCGAAAAATGTTTGACATATTAAACACCAACTTCTGAATTCTACTAATATCTTAGAAAATATATTATTTATTCCAATAGTTTGTGACTTTAAAATGCTTTTATTAACACACACACACAAACACACACACACTTAGACTTAACCATAAGATGTATTAAAAAATGAACCTCAATCAAGTTTCACTCCAAGTGCTACGAGCCGAGACGTAGTGGAGAGTGTACCCCATTCCCCCCTCTACTGCAAATGTGAGTAGGAGGTGTGTACATGCAGGCCTACAAATTTTAATGGAAACTCTGGGGTATTCTGCCATATTTTTTTTAAAAAAATGTAAATGACCAATGGTGCATTATCATTGGGTTTATGTGTATTTTTTCTATGTAAAACCTATAACATCAATGACATAGAGGCTTTTATTTTTCTGGGAAATTGCCTACGTGTAGCTACGCCGGTGTGATTTAAACATATTTTATTGCCAAATGTGTACAAGTACATTGCAACTGGGTCGGGCCACAAGTGATTACCATATAAGTGTGTGTGTGTGGGGGGGGGGGGGGGGGGGGGGGGGGAGGGGGAGTGGAGGTAAACAAAACACCATTTTATGCATTCTACGTTCTAGTATGTTTTTAGGATAAACAGGCTTCTTAGAGATTCTAAGGGATTCAAATCAAATTGGATACCTCTTATTGTATAGATATACCATCAAATCGGATACCTCTTATCGTATAGATATACCATCAAATTGGATACCTCTTATTGTTTAGATATACCTTCCAATAGAATACCTCTTATTGTTTAGATATAACATCAAATCGGATACCTCTTATTGTATAGATATACCATCAAATCGAATACCTCTTATTGTTTAGATATACCTTCCAATAGAATACCTCTTATTGTTTAGATAAACCATCAAATCGGATACCTCTTATTGTTTAGATATACCATCAATTTAAGATATGTAACACTGTAAATATATTGCAGGTAATGAATGGTTGTCTTAAATACATTGAAAAACAATTGTTTACTGCAATATAACAAGCACTGCATTTGCTGCCGCCATAAAAAAATGTGCAATGTGCAGTGTTTTATGCATTTTGCAATTACATCGTTTATTTTTTTAACAAAATACATTTTGGGACAGCGTACATGCTGACCCCCGCTCACCTTACCAAACCTGAACATTGTGGTATGTGATTATCCGGCTGCTATGCTTTTACTCACATGTGTACAGAAAATAACATTTATTTTATTATTAACGTTGTGACCCAGTTTCATCGGAGGTAACTCATCATTAAAATGACTCGTTCTAATATCATTTCAACTATAACCTACAGTATATACTTAATATCACGTCATCGGAGGTAACTCATCACTAAAATGACTCGTTCTAATATCATTTCGACTATAACCTACAGTATATACTAAATATCAGGTCATCGGAGGTAACTCATCACTAAAATGACTCGTTCTAATATCATTTCGACTATAACCTACATTATATACTAAATATCAGGTCATCGGAGGTAACTCATCACTAAAATGACTCGTTCTAATATCATTTCGACTATAACCTACAGTATATACTAAATATCAGGTCATCGGAGGTAACTCATCACTAAAATGACTCGTTCTAATATCATTTCGACTATAACCTACAGTATATACTAAATATCAGGTCATCGGAGGTAACTCATCACTAAAATGACTCGTTCTAATATCATTTCGACTATAACCTACAGTATATACTAAATATCAGGTCATCGGAGGTAACTCATCACTAAAATGACTCGTTCTAATATCATTTCGACTATAACCTACATTATATACTAAATATCAGGTCATCGGAGGTAACTCATCACTAAAATGACTCGTTCTAATATCATTTCGACTATAACCTACAGTATATACTAAATATCAGGTCATCGGAGGTAACTCATCACTAAAATGACTCGTTCTAATATCATTTCGACTATAACCTACAGTATATACTAAATATCAGGTCATCGGAGGTAACTCATCACTAAAATGACTCGTTCTAATATCATTTCGACTATAACCTACAGTATATACTAAATATCAGGTCATCGGAGGTAACTCATCACTAAAATGACTCGTTCTAATATCATTTCGACTATAACCTACAGTATATACTAAATATCAGGTCATCGGAGGTAACTCATCACTAAAATGACTCGTTCTAATATCATTTCGACTATAACCTACAGTATATACTAAATATCAGGTCATCGGAGGTAACTCATCACTAAAATGACTCGTTCTAATATCATTTCGACTATAACCTACAGTATATACTAAATATCAGGTCATCGGAGGTAACTTATCATTAAAATGACTCGTTCTAATATCATTTCAACTATAACCTACAGTATATACTATATATCATGTTATCTTTTAAACGTTTTATCAAAAAAATATTTAAATACTAGTTATACCCGAAGACCAAAGAACTCGTTATCAAGTAAATAAAATTGGAGTAAGGATATTCCAACCTTTATAAAATAGACTCGCTATTCATTGATATTTCTTAGATAAATTGGCAGTTTGGCGGGGGAAAGCAAGATGAGTCCATACAGGAATGGGATTAATTTCCACCAGTCATGGCTTATTAAACTGTGATTTGAAATAAACAAAAGTATCGTCGGCACCTACAAATCAAGCGAAATAAAAAAAAACAACAGATAATACCAAGTTAACTTATATATATGTACATGGAAGATACTTACACGCGCAGAACGATGATAACATGTGTATTAAAATAGACTAGTCCGCTTATCTTTCGCAGTTTTGATCATCTCAGTCCGACACTTGCTTTTCTATATTTTAAGATAAAAACGTCCTTTCACGACCGCCCAATAGCACCATCTGATTTCGCTGTAATGTTTAGAGACAGTATAATGGCCCATTTATAAAAAAAAACAAGTTTAATTTAGGAAGTAAGATTTGATAAACTGAGACAAACTGACCTTTAAGGAAGGAAATCGTATAAGATGATCACGATTATACTGTATTGTAAAATATAGCGTAGAATATAGATTGGTTGATAATTTTATTTCCTCCAATTTTCAGGAGAGCATATAGATAATACAATGAAATGGATGAACAAGTACAAGTTAACATATCTACAAAAATGAATAATACATAAACATATTAAAGAAAAAAATCACAATTATTATATGAACATGAATATGACTGCTATATATTCAGTTTAAATCAATTCAATTTTCTTATTCTGACAGCACAATCATCATAAATATTAATATGTCATTTAATAAAATGTAAACATATATGGATATGTTCACCTGTTCAGACTAAGAATATTATACCTCGCACACGGGATTATAAAACGTTAAATAAACACTATATATTGAGATGTCGGCTCAGACAAAACGTACAAGCTGATCCTAAACGATATTTTGAACAGATCTACATCTACATATTACTCGCAACAAACAATGTCTGAGTATTACTGGGATGCGCTGTCGGGAGACAGCAAATGAAATAGTAAAAAATAAAATAAAATGAAATATGGTTTAATAAAACAATAAAGCTATACATATATAACTACATTTCTAGTTTTTAAAACGAAACTAGTTTAGAATTTTACTGTGACCAGACCAGCCATAAACTGATTTAGGCTAGTACTGGTTTTAACACACCTTGGTAGGCTATTCCAGTTTCTGATTGTTCTAGGGAAGATTGAGTTCTGATTATATAGGGTCTGAGAAAAAGGTACATGAAAATTTAGAATTTTTATTGGGATTAAATGGTATTGATTTATAGCAACTACGTTGTTTTTTATTTTATAAAGTAAGATTAGGGTAGGTTTTTCAGTTAAAAAAATGATACATTTGACACTGCTTGTGAAGTCTTAATCATTGAGTACATATCTGGTTGCTGTCTCCTGTATTCTTTCTACTTTGTATGTCTGCGTCTTTTGCGAGGGATGCCAATTCGACGAACAGTATTCTATTTGTGGTCTAACGTAGGTGTTGTATGCTGCTTCTTTTCTATTTTTATTATTTGTTTGTATATAACGTTTAATGAAACTAAGGGTGCTGTTTGCTTTTGATGTTAAAAATTAAAATCGTTGCTGAGTTTGACACCTATGTATTTTTCATTTTTTGTTGTTTTAAGTTCTGTTTTGTGTAATTTATAGGGGAACATGATGGTATTTTTCTTTTTTGTTATTCGTATGACTTCACATTTATCTGCATTGAATTCTATATACTAATTTTCTTCTCATTTTTCTAGGGTATTAAGATCATTTTGGAGAACTTGGAGATTAGATATTGTATTTATTGTTAGGTATACTGTGGTGTCGTCTGCAAAGAGGCGTACTAGACTTTTGCGCGAGTCTGGCAAGATGTTTATGTAAACCAAAAAAAGAGGCAAAGACCAAGAACCGAACCTTGGGGTACACCGGACATAACTGGGCGACTCTGACCGTCTACAACTACTGTTTGAGTTCTATTCTGTAAAAACTTATCCATGAGACTGATTTATTGTTTATTCCTGGATTAAAAAGTGTGTAGGTGAGGAGATTATGATCAATCTTAGCAAATGCTTTACTTAAGTCCATTATTATTAGACTAGTTTGTTTTCGATACTCTACATTATTCTTAATATTTAGGCTGGCTTCCGTAGAGGAAAGCCAATGACGCTCTACTAACATCGTTGAGTCTGCCAGACCAATTTTGTACAAACTGATCTTTAATTCTTTGTTGAAGATATAAAAATATATCGATATTTCTAACATATTAAGTCACAGGCTATTGGCCGACATGAGGTGTTTTCTAGCGAACTCGTCGTTTAGTTGATTTGCAATCAAACTTTAGCCAATTCATTAAGTATAAACCAGAGACATAATACACATATGTATTAAACGCAGCCCAGTAAGAAAAGTCATTTCGGTTAATAAAAGGCCTTTGGGTTATTTTATATTATCTCGGCATGCTGGGAAAACAATATGTCGTAAAATAGGCTAAGTGACGTGAGGTAATTTTGATATGGTTATATAAGATGACAAACCAAATAAACATTTTATTTAAAAACTCTTAAATCTTCATTTGTTCTTGAATTGAGAGATATTGGCCATAGATTTCAGCAAAAAAACGTCGCAAATGTCGCTAACAATTACCGTAAAACGTCAATGCTGATATCCCGAAGCAGAAATAGGATATCTTTTTTTCGTAACAAGTACATCTTACTTCCGTCCACAAAACTACCCAAAGTTATTTTTCAACAACACGAACGTATTTTGAACAACCAAGAACAAATAAGGGTATTTATTTTTACATTTTACTTCCAAACCAACGGGATCGAACTTAACCGGTACATTTTGACAGGAACAAAAATCATGAAATGGATTTTCCAGTCTCTTTCTTTCAGTTTCGCTATTTTTCACTAATATTACTGCATATATTGATGTTCTTATTAAAAGAGGATAAAATCATCATTGTGTTGTGCAAAGTATTGGCTGTTGAGTAGCATTCAATGATTCGAAGACACATAACATGAGCATTTAATGCAGCTTGAGGTTGACCCTTATTTTCTTCCAAATAATAGCTGAAGATGAGCGTATCACTTCACTAAATATGGATACTCTAGTTAAGTGCATTGAAGTATTAATGCATAATTAAGCCAATGAAACAGCATGAATTGCAGATCACAAAAATACTTTTTTTCCCAATTCAGTTGATTAAAAAAGGTCTTTGATGCCAAAGACTTTTATTAAAGTAGGGTAACTCACCTTTAAGTTGACAGGTTTGTTTTGCAGGGAAATATTACGAGAATTTGTGCATTGTGATTGTGAATTTTATCATGCGGACAACTTTACTGCTTGATTAGTTTATTTATCTAATAGCGCTACGCATATTTCCATGGGTGTAAAAGCATTTCAGTTAATGATGGGCCAACCATAGAAGAGAGTAAAATATTGGAGGGTCGGTTGGGGGGGGGGAGGGGGGGAGTATATTCTGGCCCCAGTTCTTACGCTGATAATTAAACACCTTACATGTAAAAAAATATGGTCAATTTGAGTAAGTAATATCGAAATTTGATTATCAATAAATGATATCTTACGACACTCTGATACATATTGAGGATAGTTAGATATTTTATCACATAGAATAACTGTTTGGTAAAACTTTTAATGGGGCGTGATAATATAAAGACGGTATGTATATGTAAAAGGTAACCTTGATCGTATGCAACTCTATAGCTTCTCTTCATTTCCTCTGTCAATGCCGACTCCACGACAAGAAGGGCCATGCTTGCAAAACATTCTGTAACTTCACCAGAAGAACTAGAAGCCTCTTTATTATAACATTCATTGCTGGCAGCTGCTGATGTTAACGTCTCTATGACGGACAAGATGCCATCTTCATCAACTGAAAGGTGCAAATCCATAATTGGCATTATCTGCAGATGTAACTAGATCCAGGCTTACAATGGTTGAATTGGGGTCATTTGTTGTGATGGCACTGTCCAATGGGGAGATATTTTTAATTCTCGTCGAATTGGCTAGGGAATCTTCTGCAATGGGTTAACATATAGTTCTGCTGGCGTGTATGCAGAATTTGGAATTGCGGCAGGGTTATATGGATGTATTCCTGTCACAACAAAACCACTGGATATATTGGCAACTGTCATTGAAGCCTTCTAAGACTTCGTGAACATCCTGAAGAATTGGGCATGGCCCACTGAAACACCCGTTTCTCACATGAACTTTTGGATGTTGCTGTTCCATTTTGATTTATGTGATTTAAAAACTGTTCTGTTGAATGGCTGTGTCCAGTGGCTGGTCTTGCTGGGCAATTCTATAAGAATAATGTTGTTTTCCCTAGCCAACTCGACAAACTCTGTGTGGTGGTGGGAATCATGACCGTCCATGATCAACACTTGAGGTTGTTCGGGACCAATGTTAGACAAAAACGTGTCAGTAAACCATAATTGGCCAATACCAGCCTTGGACCAGCATATCCTCTGTGTCGTATCCTTTCAAAACCCGCTGTGTTTTTCCTGGTATTATCACATGTGGCGGAATAACACTACCAATGGCGTTACCACATGCAATAAAAGTCACTAGCTCCCTGGTCATTGATACTTTACTATGGACAGTCTTTGCCCCTTTCTTTGCCATGATCTTGGCTGCTCTGTGCGCCCTTGAGTGCCCCGAAGTATTTGCACATCCGCTCCTGTGTCATGGCCATATGTCATCCCGAGGATGTAGCCTCTGGAGATCTCAGGCAAAAGCCAAAGTGTCTCTTCCTCAAACCGCACCACAATTTCCCTGTCACCACACCTCCTCTAAATATGACACTGCTGCACGGCAAATTTCCCAGAAAAGTGTTTTTGGTAAAACCTATCCCGAGCTCAGCGCATTTCACTGCGTGTAACTATTTTATGAGATCTTCCTCAATATTTTTGGGAAGAAGTGTTTTACTGCCCCTCTTTGACCATTCCTGTACTCTGCCGTTGTTCCTATCACCAAGGGATGAGGTTGGTACACTATACTTTTTGGCAGCAGCCCTAAGAGAGAGTGTCCCTGCTCTAACCTCTGAGAGAGCCACAGACATGGTCTCGTCGGTATATCCTTTGGACGATGTAAGCATTTGGTGGGAAGACATGTTTGTCTGCAATTAGAGAGAAAGAAAAGTTTGAAAGAAAGTGAGCCAAAAAGATTTAAATTGACAGTGTTGGTTTGATATAAGAAATGGTAAACATGAATCATATATAAATTTATTCTTTGGAAAAGTCGTCATCCATTATTTTATTTACAATATCAGCAACAACTTCCATCTCTGGAGCAGCAACTGTGCATGCTATTTCTCTTGCTGATAGCACTATACTCCGTAAATCGCCAGTCATTTTTTCCAGTCAACGTTTATTATCATAGTCTTAACATGCTCATATCTGACGACTAGTTGTCTTAAAATGTCATGCAGAGGTTTAATCAGATCGTGATCAAACAACCACTCTTCATTAAACAAAGTATCCCGATTCCTCTGCGCAATACACTGACCTGCTCTGTTTCTGCCCCCGGCCTCCCGCGCAGTGCACTGTCCTGTTCTGTTTCTGCCCCCCGGCCTCCCGCGCAATACACTGTCTTGTTCTGTTTCTGCCCCCGGCCTCCTGCGCAATGCACTGTCCTGTTCTGCTCCCGGCCTCCCGCGCAATACACTGTCCTGTTCTGTTTCTGCCCCCAGCCTCCCGCACAATGCACTGTCCTGTTCTGTTTCTGCCCCTGGCCTCCCGAGCAATACACTGTCCTGTTCTGTTTCTGCCCACGGCCTCCCACGCAATACACTGTCCTGTTCTGTTTTTGCCCTGGCCTCTCGCGCAATACACTGTCCTGTTCTGTTTCTGCCCCCCAGCCTCCTGCGCAATGCACTGTCCTATTCTGTTTCTGCCCCCGGCCTCCCGCGCAATGCACTGTCCTGTTCTGTTTCTGCCCCCGGCCTCCCGTCCAAATAAGACGGACACTATGTTTGATGTCATTCTACAAATCAAATAAAATATAAAAAACTGTAAGAAGTTTTCTGCTCATATTTCATAAGAAATTATAGAAATTAAGCATGCATGCTCAGCTCTGCTATATACACAGTCTTTCGACATATTTAAAAGGCGTATATATATGCGTAGGACCAAGTTCCGCCCATCCCGCCCTATTTTCAGGTTTGGGATACCAACATATACTTTGCCCATAATTTGCTTCTACATCCTTGGAATATATTGTATTTAACAAGATAAGACTGTTACCTGATTTTGGGAGTACGGTGGTATGATGATCCCAGACTTGATATAGATTTTTTTATGTACAATTCACCCATTGTATTAGAAAAAAATAATATGATATCCTTAAATAGCCCCGGACTTCTTAAAAAGTGTTTATATATAATTTTAAACCCATTATAACTTATATTAAATATACCATCCTAAAACCCATTATAACTTATATTAAATATACCATCCTAAAACCCATTATAACTTATATTAAATATACCATCCTAAAACTGGGTCGTCAGTCTATTGTTATTAGGACAAAAACATCACAAATTGTGACAGCTGTCCGACTCAGGGGCAAATGACCAGGACTTGCATTTTTCATTTTTTTCATGTTGATAAACTTGTTTTTTTACTATAATTAACGTAAAATACTAATCAAACTTTAATTTAAAATGTGTTCATTACAAACGTATATGCGTGTTCAAACTATATACTTACGTAAGATACCGGTTTCTTCATTGTTAATAATAGATTTTTCAAATATTCCACTTTCTAAACTATGCGCGCAGCGCTGTACAGAAATAGCAACCGGAAAGACATAAACACGTGATTAGAAAGGACACGGCTAATATATTGTTTTCAAGTGTATTATTGTCTGGAAGCGTAACATATCGTGTAGGTGGGTTAGATTTATGATTATTTTACGGTAGGTCAAAGTTGTCCGACTCAGGGGTACAATCAATACGACTTAAGGGCAAGTAACCCTATAGGAAACTTGCATCTCTCTACTTTATGTTGGTAAAATAGCATGCAATGTATTAAAATTTTGTCAAATTAGTTATTCAGATTTCACAGACAATAGATTTCTTATTGTAAACTTTAAGTAACCTTAGATATTTTTATTAAGTTACGCAAAATATTCTGTATTTTGGTTACGTTGTCAAACATTTCTTATAAATACAAATATTAACAGCTTTTATTTAGGTTATAGAACGTTTATGTCATCTAATCTGTATGTACATGTATTAATGTTAGTAATTGAACTTAATTGTGCTAATCCATACTTACAAAATATTCTGTTTTATTCCAGATGACCCTGGTCATTGTTATACATAAGGACTTGTGTTAAACAAAAATTGTTCTTATTTATGACTACCGTCATCAGGTTTGGAGAAAGGAATAAAAAGATTTCATTTTCACAATATGCTTATGACTTTGGAAAGATGAAAAGCATTTTGATTGCTGGCAAAAATGACAAGGAAGCAAACATTTTTTATTGTGTTCTGCACAGAAAACTTCTATACGTGTGCTTTAGTGGATTTTAGATTTTTTCATTATTACATACATGTCCAAGAGTTGTGACTTTTAACAATGTCATTTATAAACACATACCGACTCCCTCAGTCATATTCTAGTTACATAAAGGCTATTATTTATGTTGCTAAAGGAGCTGAAAAAGTCTTGAGTTTATGTGATTTTTTTATATTTAGATGTAAACATAATTAGATATCTACCACTTTTAATTTCAGACTATAAATTATAATTAATTTATATGTGTAGGTTGTCACAGAAAATATATATGCTCATCATCATATTTGTGGATAACTTTTACTTTAAAACTAATATTCGTTACACATAGGGCCGTCCTTAAAAAAATATTTGTTTGCCATGCTCCTACCTACTCACTAAAGATTGTAGCTACCCAAATTTTTTTATTGACTTTCAATGCATTGATTTTTTCCCCATGATTTCTGTCCATTTTTATTAAAAATGACTACAAAAAAATTAAAATCTGACCAAAAAAAATATTAGTTACCTACCCACATGAAAAATACTGGGTTGGAGCACAGCAAACAAACATTCTTTAAGCGTGACCTTGATAGTTTCAAAAATCATTTTCTAACATAATTAATATTATACCAATACTGTACTGCTATTCTTGAATAATATTACACCCAACACTGGTACTTTGCAGTACAAGAATCCCAAATCAGGCCAAGAGGCAGAAGGCAATATTATATACAGTTACAAGTGGAGACAAACTCCTGGGGAGACTTCCCACAATGTTGGATGTCACTGTGAAAACACTGGATGGACAGAAAAGAAGTTTTAGTATACCAGAAGATGTAAGTTATATTGTTATACCATGTAGCTTACTACAGGATACTTTCAATTAAAGGAAAGGAAACTAACAAGTGTCCTGTCTTCCTAGGCCATGTTGAATTATTCGTTTAGTTTATACTACAGTCAAACCTGTCTTAAGCAGCCAGTCAAGGGATGGAACAAAAGTGGCCTTTTAAGACACGTTATCAGTGCCCCAGTTAAGAATTGACTGAATAGGGTGAAAACTGTTCAAAATTAAAATAATTGAGTTATATATAATAATCAAAGAATTAATTGGGTGATTTTCACTCATTTAATTAATAATAATTGAGTGAAACATGGAGTATTGTCCCAATGAAAGTAATTCAAATGCCTTACTTTGATTAAACTAATCTATATTAAATACAAAGTATTGTAAAACTGTTGCTGCCTGCATCTTGATTTTCACTAACGGTATTGTATCAAATGTTACTACCTGCAACTCTCAAACAAACTGGTTGCTTCTTGCACAAATTCAGCTGCCTGTAACTCAGAATTTCTGGTCTAATTTGTTGTTGACAATGTCAAATAATATTGGTTTAAATGTACTTTTTGAAGAAATGTTGTTAGAGTAACCAAAAATTGTACTTTAATTTTGGTTACGTTTTTTTCCTTTGCAAGCTGAGATTTTCGTTCTCTCTTCAACATTTTGTCAAAGTTGGTGATCTTGATCATCTAGATGCTTTTTTACTACCTACAAATAATATGCTAACTTCTGTTTGAGAAAGCTGAATAAACTGGTACTGTCTCTACTTTCACTCTGGCAATAGCTTGTGAGACATGAACTGTAATAACCAGGAACCAGTTTATCTGGCTGTTTCATGTGTGCCGAAATACAGGAAATATGAAACAGTTGTTTGGATACACATGTATTAACAAAAATGAAAGGAAAATTATTTGCGAAATAGGTACGCTTAAAAACACCATTGTTTACGTTTTCCACATATTTATTTGAGTGAAATATGCAAATATGCAGCTTATCTGGAGCACTTGGTTATATTGCTTAACACACGTGAGGTGAACATGCTCTGAAAGCAAGTAGCAAATGTGGCTGCTTAATACAAGTGGCTGCTTAATAGAGGTGACCGTTTACACAGGTTTGACTCTAATTTATTTTAGTTTGATTGTGAGGACAGTTAATAGCTGTATGTACTGCTCCTGGGAAGAATCAGTACCGAGTGATGTAATTTGAGAGGCATCTGGTTAAGCTGAGAATCGAACACTACTGACTCGCTTGATTTATGAAAGGGACAAATAAGTAAATTTCCCGGAATGTTGTCCCCTGTAATACTTGAAAGTGATTGGATGAAAGTGAATATTAATGATTTACATTCCATTGATCTGTCTGTCCATTACTGGTGGATAAATTCATATTAAAGTGATTTTTTTATTTCATATTTCAGACAACTGTAAAACAGTTCAAGGAAAAAATTTCGAGTTCAATTGTAAGTACACTTAGTTTTCAAACGTTTAATAGACATGTTTTGTGCACCTTTTTGATTTATGGTATCCAACCATGAAATATTTGTTTATAGTTATCATGACACCTATTTTAACATTTGACAAATATTTGGCAACCTCCATAATAAGTCCTTATGAACATCTGCATGTCTGGTATGCATTTCTTGCATACCAGATAAGAATATCTGCATTTTTTACAGTGTTAGATATTTCTGTATCACCCTAGGGCTGGAATAAAATTCACGCAGCTATACCATTGACTTGGAGTCATCTCTGATCTGACACTTAAAATATATGACATAAATTATATAAGTTGACATCTTATTAAAAACAGTCATGGTAAAATATAATGGATGAAATTAAATAATTTATGCAATGTTTTTGCCTTTTTCTGTTAGGTGAGATTATTCCGTCCCTGGGGTTAACTGTTTTCGACAAAACAGTAAGCTCTCGGGAAGAAATTCCCCATCCTAACCTCAAACTCATGTAAGTTTCTATTTATATTTTCCTCATATACATATTCACATTCTCATATGTTTATCAAACCTTTCTTAGTTGTTACTTATACAAAAAACAGATGTCAGATATGTGAATGAGAAAAATAAAAAACAAAGACCAAAAAAACCTGGGGGAAAAATGAAATAAATTGTTTTGAATGATAAATACATTTAATGCCAGTGCTGTGGCAGATCCTTATTGTTAGAAGGTTTGAATGTTCAAAGGGTTGTATGAGTGACAGTATTCTTGTATACATTTTTACTGGGGTTAGATATTGCCATCTCATCCTAGGGCCGAGATAAAATTCTGCGCTGTGACATTAGAAACTTCTATGGCATAATGTATAAAAATAATAAAATATATGATGTAAGCCATATAATTTAATGTCTTAAAAGCGATTGTTGTAAAAAAAGATAATGGTGAATTAAAGGCTCATTAAACTTCCGAAACGGTCGTTTTTAGTTTTAATTTAATTCCGTTTTACTCTTTCAGATGAAAGAATACATGTATATTTGATCACTGAGAGACTTTGCAAATGAAAAATTAAATATAAAGCACATTATTAGAACATAATTAAGAATGGGTTTTGTTTACAAATTAATGTTCGTCTCTTTCCGATAAACAACTTCAGCAGAAAGCGGGGAGTAACGAAGCTTGTTTGAAAACGAGTCGGTAATGTAATTATGATCAGTTCACTTCAGAGAGAAACATAGTATGGGGAACTGTAGGGGATGCGGTTAAAAATTAAATAGCTGCTTGTGTTTAGATAGTTTTTAAGGACATCCCCTTTTTCCTCTCAGCGTATTAGTTAACTGGAACCCACACGCTAATTTATTGCACGTAAGCGACGAATTGTTTAAAAAAAAAAGTGACCTTTTTAATAACTGTATAAAACAAACCACACTTGGTAGCCTTTTAATATTAACTGCAATAAAGTGATTTGTAACGTAATAGCACGTGTGATAGTATCAAACGTATATGCAAGGCATAAATATATTTAAAAAAAAAAAGAAAAGAAAACCCAATAACGATACATAATATTAGTGAAGCCATAACTTTTCTAATCTTGTTAATGAACCACTTATTTAACGGTCTTAATCCGCACACTACCACTGCAGTTTCATTTGTGTACTTCCCTTACCCCAAAACCCCCACCCCCTGCCAATTTTTTTTATTTCTATTTTTTTTTTTTTTTTTAAATTTAATACTATTCTGCCCCTTTGTTACCAACCCCAAGACCCCCTTGTAATAGTCGTACTATCACATACATACATGTATCTATTATTTTGCTAATATGAAAGATGGTTTCGTTCATACAGATATATCTGTTTTTTCTGATGGTACATTATAATAAACTGTTCTGTGGCAAGGCTAGAATAGTCGAGTTTACGCTGTTCTTCGACATCTCTATTTTTTGTGATTTTTTTAAATCTGTTTTATTTTTTCAGTACTAGTATTGATTATTTTAACTAATCACCATCATGTTTAAAAAGTTTACTTCACTGACTTTGACCTACATAATAGATTTGGAAAAAAGATGAGCGTCTGCACCCGCTTGTTAATTTTAACCTCAACAATTGGTGGTTCATTCATTCACCCCGTAATAGTTATATGAGGGCCGTGGTGCACAAATCCCTCAATACACCCTGCAGTATTTACATGCAGTGTGAACATATTTATATTATAGTTGTAACAAAGTAAGCATAACATTTTTCTTTCTATTGATCATTATTAAACAGGGTAAGCATCATTTTTGTTCTTTGGCTGTCACACAGTTTACATGTATTTCAAAATGGAAACTGCGGCCATTTTTTTTTCATCATGCATGAAGCAAAAGTAAAATAGTTTTCGGTAAAACATTTATGATATAAAACTACCAGTATTTTACTTCTAAAATAGATGGAGATTTGGAAAAAAAAACTACACATTATTTATTTTAACTTTCAAAATTGTAAAATTTTGGAAATCTAATTACAAATTTGTTAATACAATTAAGGAATGATTAATTTTGAAGTGCAGACTGGCCTGAGTAGAGCAGACATGTATCTTGTATTAAAAGTCTTAATGTCTGAGCAAATTTGCCTATATATGTAGGTTTAGTAGTCCCGTTTTGAAGCTTCATAAGATATATGTTCTATAAATAGTTACTTTGAAAAATCGAGGGGCATCCATGAAATTTTACTGCTGAAATAATAGTTCTTTAGTTGAGTTCTAAATCACCGATTACTCTAATGTCATTTCGGAGAAATTTATATATGTAATAAAGTTTGTAACGGATGAATCCCGGAACATTTCATAATATCCATTCATCCGTTACAAACTTTATTACAGTCGAAACTCGTTATCTTGATATTGGAGGGACTGTCCAAAAAACTCTATATCCGAATATTGACATAGATTTTGTCTCGAGATCAATATTTATATTTCATCACCTGATAATTGTCCTACATCAATTATACTTTTGCTTTCATATTACAGTTTATGCAGTAGAATTACACTGTCATGATAAATGCTGATATCCGGGTCCATCTTGGAATTTCTCAGCAGTGTGAGATATAAGTTAGGGCTGATTGATTGAATCAAATGATATTTAAACAATTTACATGCAATCATCCAATTTGATGACATAATGTTTGTAACATTCTGTCAGTCATTAAAATTGACACCTTTGCCGTTGACCAGTAATTTATGTCGCTTCTTAAACAAACTGAAAAATGGCATTCACAGATTTTCACGCGACATGGAAACACGCACAATATTATGTCAATTCGATGAAATGATGTTTGAAACATTCTAACAGTTATGAAAACTGATGCCTTTGCCCTTTACCAGTAATTCTACTGATGTCGCGTCTTAAACTGAAAAATGGCTTGCATAGATTTTCACACAACAGGAAAAACACACATTTTTGCATGATTTGTATCGAGACAAACATTGAATTAAAGCTATGAAATGAGCAATTGGGAACTAAGACTGGGATTGAGATATTCAAAATATCAACACAGACAATATCAAGTAAAAAGGATTATATTTACATACACAAAGAAGGGGAAAAGTTGAGGATGGCAAAAAATATTGACACTACCAGAATATCGACTCAAGTGATATTGAGAACGATATCAGCTGTATTTCATTATTGACAATTGTTTGCCCAGGTTACAGTATTTTAAATACTTTGATATATTAAATATAGAAGTTGTTTTCATTTAATACAATCATGTTTGTCTTCATCTTTTTAGACTGTGAGCTTGTGGCGCAGTTGGAAGACGACACGGGCATGGAGGTATACCTAGACTACTTCCCATTGTTTTCCTCACAGCAGTTAAATATTACAATAACATATGCAAGATAATTTATAAATGGTCCGAGGTCAAGATCACTTAACACTCACTGTTGAGGTTGGAGATTTGAGTTCCATTTGGTCCACAAACTTTGTGAGAAAGTTTTCCTGTACGTAACTTTTGGAAGAACAGTGGTTCTTCGCTGATTTATTCTGAGGTCTTCAATATCAGTAAAACTGGATATGACACATATAACCTGAAATGTCTTGGAAATGCCATTAAGATCACATTAAAAAAAGAAATAAATACATTTAAGCCAAACTACTACTCATACATTAACATAAAATAAAACTATGTATTTGTATTATATGTGTTAAAAATTGCATATTCCAACGTTAAATGAATTATATTTGTTAAAACTTTTAAGATTCAAGCTGTTAATATGTTTACAAAGTCTTTCATGTGTTTGTTTCATTTGTTCGTCATAAAAGTACTTTGAATAACATTTGAAAATTAATGTTGGAGATGTTTTTCGCCTGTCCACCAGTTAAAACTACATATGCTAAATATCTGCATGATCTGTATATCAACTGTTGTCACTGGATGATTTCAGTTATTAGTAAACAAGAAGATAATCAGTCTTGACCTACTAGTAAATGATGTCTACAAGAAAGTCTGGTCACCCGAGCATGGGGAGGTATGTCACTAATTCTTTTTAGACGATCTTGTTCTGTCCGTTGGTCTGTCATGCATATTTGCTTATGAAGCATTCCTTCTAGGAGTTGAAAGTCAGCTTATTACCTTATGTTGTTGTTATATGGTGGTTGGGTTCGCTTTCAACAATTTTTCAGGTATATCATGACGGTGTCATCAGTATTCTGAGCACTGCCACACTGGAGTATCATGCTGCTGACACATGGTATGATACCCCACCCATTAACATTATATTGACACTGGGTCGACCAGACCTAGAACTAAACTCTAAATGCTTAGCGCCAAGTGAGGAAGCTTCTTGTACCTTTTTAACTCGCCGGGACGAATGTCCAAGGAGAGTATTGCCATGACCCCGGCGGCAGCGGCGTCATCTGTAGACACTCAGGTTAATCTTCAGTTGCATTTAAGTTTTGGTTTTTGCCACAATTACCACTCTGCTTCATTACACATTGCTTTTTATGCTTTTGATATATATATATATATATATATATACTGACCCAGGTAAGGCATCTACTATTGGACTTAGCCATACAAGCAGGTTAAACTCTTGCGTTTAGTTGTGTTTAAGTTTTGGTTTTTGCCTCCAAGTCCCAAACTACCTTTCTGATTCTGTTCGCATTTGCTTTCCTGCTTCATTACACATTGCTTTTTATGCTTTTGATATATACCATCGGACTTAGCCATATAAGCAGGACTTAGCCATATAAGCAGGTTAAACTTTTTATGAGTTTTATCCCATCGGCGAACTTTGTTGTCTTCTGACAACTCTTGTTTCAAGTCTTGTATGACCTGGCTGGGATCGAACCAACATTCTATGGTATGCGAGGTGAACCCTCTTATATCTACCACTCTGCCATCTTATTACCTTAAAACTGAGACAAAATTGTTTTGCAGAAGCATCTTAACCTAAATTTTAGAACATCTGTCTCTGTCCCATCTTATCAGTACTTCTCTTAAATCTTTTATTGGATTTTGATGAAAGTTGGAAGGAAGTGTTGGTATAAAGAGTTGGAAGGAAGTGTTGGTATAAAGAGTTGGAAGAAAGTGTTGGTATAAAGAGTTGGAAGGAAGTGTTGGTATAAAATCTAGTTATGCAGATCTTCACAGCTTTCCAGCCCGATGTAAGAGAGTTACTGAACTGAATATTTTACACAAATTGTCTGCAGTAAGGTTTTGTCTATGCAACTCCTAAACCGCTTATCGGACATACTGTACAGCCATACTATACAAAGTCAAGTATTTCATTGTTTTATTTACCAGGGAGAGCCAATGCAGGTGATCTACCGTATGCGAGGTTTACTGGGAGATGCCACTGAGGACATGGTCAACTCCCTGGAAACAAACACGGAGGAGGACGTTGACAAGGAGGAAGTATTTCGTATGGCCAATGTCCTTGCCACATGCGGAGGTTTACAAGTTATGTTAAATAGGTTGGTTTTTACATATTTGACAGTTTCATATTTTATAGCAAAACTGTTGTATATTTATAACATAATTAAATAGTATTAGAAAAAATGGGTTTTAAAATTTACATCGTTTGGTGGTGTTTTCTTTAACAAAATCTTTTGACTATCAATCCAGTGGTTGTTAGTTTGAATCTCAACACGTCCACAGTCTTCATGATGATCGATATACAACATTGCATCTCATTGTCGTTCATCTGTCACCGCTGATTCAAGTGTACAATTTCTCAGTATCGGTTAAAATTTTATATAATACTGAAGTCACAATTTCATATTTATTTTACAAATCTGGAAAAATATTTTTTTATGCCCCCCCAAAAATTTTTTGGGTGGCATATAGTAATCGCAGCGTCTGTCCGGGCGGACAAATGGGTATTTAAGTGTCTAGGGTTTAGGGTTAGTAATTTTTATTGACAGTTGAAAAGCTGTTGAAAAAACATTATGTGGCTGTTCTAGACACTTAAAAAACAGCTCTGAGGTGGCTTTTTTCTCTTACGTGGCTAAAATTTAGCCACACAAGTAATAAGATTGACACAAAGAAGCCACTTAAATACCCATTTGTGAGAACTTCTGTCCTTCCGTCCGGTATTTCGTTTCCGGCCTGTAACTTTGTCATGCATAGATGGATTTTGTTGATAGTTGCTACAAATGATCAACATAGTATAACGACATGTCAGGAGTAAGACCCACACCCATACCTCAAAGGTCAAAGTCACAATTTGAGTTTGTTTGACAACACTTTGAGTTTGTGTGAGATTTCGTTTCCGGCCTGAAACTTTGTCATGCATTGATGGATTTTGTTGATACTTGCTACAAATGATCAACATAACTTATGATATATTTTTTATTTTTCACAGACCATTTGGGGGGCATGTGACACTTAACAGTGACATTTCTTGTTTATTTAATACATGATACATGTCGCTGTATATTAAGGTATAAATACTGTTGAAATACACAAGTAAAAATAAGATATTATGTACTAGCATGAGAGTAAAAGTTGTAGTGATAACAAAATCTAACTTTTCAGACTGGAATCAATCAAAGACCTTGTGCTGGGTAAGCCCATGATGCTGGTGCTACTAAAGCTGTTTGGATTTGCCGTGAATGTGAAAGCTAATAGGCAGGAACTGATCAAACCGGAGCTTAACACCATCACAGTGATGCTGGGAGCCCTCAACCTGGCCCTGTGGGCAGAACAAGAGAGTGGAACAACAGCCACCAAGGGGCAGACAATTACAGAACAGATTTTACAGATAATGGAAACTATTTTGTTGGAGGCAAGCTCACAATCTACAGAAAAATATACTGTAGGTAGGCGTATTGTAGATCAGCTTGGGAACTAATTATTAACAAACTATCAACAAACATTGATATATGCTAAAAAAATTAACTTCATTATGAAAGAAGCTTTGAGATGATTTTCTGGTTGGAGCTAGTTCTTACTGTTGTTTTTAAGAGGTACCTTATCCAGCCAGTGCTTAGTTTACACTTATTTAGCCTAGAGCTTATATGAAACAATCCTGGGTAGAACCAGCACAGAGTTGTTTTTGTAAAGGCTGCGAATCAAGTTGGGAATCAAAGCTTCAATTTCTTGTGGCTGGCACACTATCATTTGCACTACCATCCTGCCAGAGATTTAATCTGCAACCTCTTACATGACAATCAGACACCCTATCCACTGCACCACTGTGAGACTTTTGATAAGTTCTGCATGGCACAGTTTGATAATCTAAATACAGGTGACTCAACTTGACAGCATATGATTATATTATGTATCTCCTAGTTAACTTACATCTCTTATATGGACCACAAGGTTTTCTGTAGAGCTTCAGGATTAGCTTGCGGGTCATGGGTTTGATACCCAACCAGGCCCTGTGTTGTTTCATTAAGACATTATATTCGTGTATGCCTAGTACTGGTTCTGCCAAGGAAGACATAGAATGTGGTTTGTGTAAGTTTGAAGACTTATTTTACACATTAACTAAACATACAATCTGTCAGAGAACTATTTGTTAGAAGAACATTAAACGAAAGTACTATTATTACATTGTATTTGTCATTGTGTCATAAATTTTGAAGGTAATATGTAATTGCAAAACGTTACTTTCAGGAATTCTCCATGTTGTGCGGAGGCAAGGAGCAGCTGATGATGTTACAAGAGCGTATCAACTCGCTGTTTGTGCACTCCAACTCCAGCGTCCTCCAGGGGCTGATGCGGCTGATTCCTTTCTTCGCATTTGGAGAGGCGAACAAGATGTTCTAAAGTTCTCCAAGTAAGTTAACTGGCAATGTCATATCAAACACTTTTGTAACATCAGTGCATAAAGAGAGGAATGGTCAGTCTGGTTTCAGGATAAATTAGCTGAGAAGGGAGTCTTTATGTGATGATACGTACATTGTTTTTCAATGAGGTGACACTGTGGAAGTGAGCATTTAAAGGCCCAACTGCCATATCATAGCTGCAAGATGGCCCTGGGGCAGGTTTTGTATAATTCGGTACATGATTCAAACTAAGAGAACCCTATTTCAAAACCTCACAGTCATCATTGCATTGTTTTTGTTATAATATTGCTTACTACTAGATTATTGTTAAAACATTTTATTGGCAAAAAAATAAGTTCCAAAATGTGTTTGTTATATGCAGTTTGAAAAGAAAGTTTAAACTCCAACTGCCAAAAATTTGAAATTTGAGGGAGATGTACTCTTTACACATGTATCTGTGTTAATTCACCATCAGCAGATAGCCTAGTGTAGCGTTATAATTTGATAGTCTTCTCTTACAAAAATTTACTACCCTTGCAGTAAAAGTTTAAGTATAAAGTGGAGTGCAAAAATGTTGTAAGTAAGTCGGTAAATCTTTTATAAAATGACATGTATAATATTGGCAAATCCATAGAAAGTACATGAACAATAAATGAAAATGAAGCTACCAGCCCGATGGGCCAAAAGTCACTATCAACAATACAAAGTATCATATTTAAAATGTGATACTTGTGTAAACGATGACAATGATATTAAATACAAATAAATAAACAGAATTTGAATTTGAATCGGAATACTACTTGGAGATCGAGCAGTATTGGAAAAGAACTGTATATACAAGATCCACCCAACCAGGTACCATTGTGTGTGTGTGTGTGTGTGTGTGTGTGTGTGTGTGTGTGTGTGTGTGTGTGTGTGTGATTTTATTCAACGTTGATACCAGAAGCACACATGAAAAAAATGATTTTTTGTGGTATCATTGAGGATATATATACACCTGTCTTTATAAGTCTAGTGCTTTAACATGATCTGTGTTGAGGAAAGATACAAGGAACCTTAGTTGTGTCTCCTCCAAAGACTGAAAGTTAGTTAATCAAACACACGGCTCCTGGATCACCAAGTCCAGCGTGTGACCATTGAAACACTCGGTCACACGAGAGCTTCTTAGTAAGCATTTACTGTCCAACTGAGATTTGAGGAAAGGTTGGCAGAAGTAATTTTGTACAGATCAGACGTATTCTTCTAACATATATGAAGTGATATTTAAGTAAAGGTAGAATGCAGAGATCTTCAGAATTTTTGTATTACTTTTTTTCAGGTTTGAAAAGAACATAGTCAGGATGAGAAAGTTCATTTGGATTGCTTCTGTTCTATAGTTATCTCCATTCAGGTAGGCTATAAGGCTAATTAAAAACAAGAACATTAAATATTGTCTGCATGTGTATGTGTACATTCATCTATACATGCATTTGTGCTTAAACACGACATTTATATTTGTATATTCATTCATTCGTTCATTTATTCATTTGCTCACTCATTTAACTGTCTTTCATTCAGTCAGTTCTAGGTTGAATTTTTATGATAGGATTAATGTAAAAAATGCAAAATCGAGTTTGAAACCTTGATTAAGTTTTTACATGTACAACAATTTGATTGTGATGTACATAATTAATGTTCAAAGGTATTTTTATTAGGAAAAGAGGGTATTCCGTGGCCGAGTGGTCTGGGGCGCCTTCTCAAGATCGCTTACTCTCATTGCTAGGCTCGTAGGTTCGAGTCCCGCTCACTCTAAAAAGTTTATGTGAGAAAATTTTCCAGTTACTTGCAGAAGGACAGTGGTTCTACACAGTCTGACTAAGCCTGAGGTCTTCCTCCACCAGTAAAACTGGATATGCCATATATAACCTGAAATGTGTTGAAAATGACGTTAAACCCCATTGTTAGGAAAAAGTTTAATCACTTTATTTGACTGGTTTAAATACAAATGGTTTGACGCTACAATAAATGACAACAAAATATGTATTGGCTCTTAATAGTCTATTAGAATAACTAATTATACTTGATGATTTTTAAAAGAGAAAAATATCAGTTTGATTTTATTTCATATTTTACGGTAATTCTCTATTGAGCAGAAAGCTGGGCGCAAATTTCACTGACCTTTGTAAGTCTTGAGGGTTTCATACAAACAAAATGTGATGCCTAGGAACATTTCATTGGCGAAAGGACATTGATTGTTATTTGTGAAAGGACAATGATTGTACGTATTTCTATTAAAAAAAACACAACAAAAAAACGACCCTGAATGTCACATTTTTCAAGGGAGCTCAGTATATAATAAATATAAGAACCTCTCAATTATTTACTGTCATTGTTTCAGTACCGACTCAGACTTCTGGAAGGACTTCCTGGCCATACCTTCCCTCAGCTACATACTGCGTCTGCTGACTGGAGTTTGTGATGGACATGAACCAACCCAGGTAAAAACTAGTTATACCCCCCAAACACAAAGTGTTAGGGGGGGGGTATACTGGATTCAGCTTGTCTGTCTGTCTGTCTGTCTGTCTGTCTGTCTGTCTGTCTGTAGACGGAATCTTGTGGACGCTAAATCTCAGTAACCCTTGCTAGGAATTTAATGAAACTTCACAGTAGTGATAAGTACCATGCCTAGTTGTGCATGGTCCATGTTTCGGGTCAAAAAGTCAAAGGTCAAGGTCACACGGGCTGGAGATAGTAAATTGTAGAGGGAATCTTGTGGATGCTAAATCTCAATAACCCCTGGTCAGAATTTAATGATGCTTCAGGTAAGTGATAAGTACCATGCCTAGTTGTGCATGGTCCATGACTCTAGTCAATACGTCAAAGGTCAAGGTCACAGGGGCTCGAGATAGTAAAATCTTGTGGATGCTAAATCTCAATAATCCCTGGTCAGAATTAAATGATACTTCACACAAGTGATAGGTACCATGTCTAGTTGTGCATGGTCTACGTTTCACGTCCAAGGTCAAGGTCACAGGGTCTTGAAATAGTAAAATCTTGTGGATTTAAATCTAAAAAAAACTGGTCAGATTTCATGTCTTCTTGTGCATGGTCCATGTTTCTGGTCAATAGGTTTAACATCTGGGACACAGGAGCTTGAGTTAGTGGCCCAGTAACCCAACCAATGGACCAAGCACAACTAGGCATGTATTTAAATTGTATTCATGATTGAATTTTAATATTAATTACATGCCTGTTTTCCATATTTCCAAGTGTCTCACTATCTTACCTGTTCCCAAAGCAATATATACGTGTTTTTTTCACAATCTGACTAAAACATTCCCATTCAGAAGCAGCAACGAAAAACTTTCTTCCAAAACTTTAAAATCAATTGCTTTCTTACTTAAAACAGAAGAAAGACCTACTGCATTAAGCTCTCTTTCCCCATTTCATCATAAAATATTACATTATATTTTATGTACTGTGACATTGTGGTGTTCTGGGGGTATTCATCACCTTCAGTGATAGTTCTAGTTGCTTCTGTATTATTGTATGTTAATGTGTTTGATGTATCTTTGTATTTATGACATATATATTATCACAAATAAATAAATAAAATAAATAGATAAGTCTGTGTTTCGGACTTGGAATCTGGATGATGCTTGTTCCAGCACCACCATGACATTGACCTGTGTTCCTGGGTAAGGCTCATTGTATCAACTGGTTGGTTTGAGGCCATCCTTAAAGAAATATGTGTTTGCTGTGCTCCGATCTAGTATTTTTCATGTCGGTAGGTACTAGGTAGGTTGCTAATTTTTTTGGCCAAATTTTGATTTTGCATAGTCATTTTAAAGAAAAATGTTTGGGTAGCTGCAATTTGAATGAATAGGTAGGAGCACAGCAAACAATATTAGTTTTTTTTTAAGGACGGCCTGATAGTTTGAGCATGTATAAAACATATAGGGGTTATAAATGCCCAATATTTAGCAATTAGTATTATTTTGAATGAATCATTTGTCACTTAGTTAATCAATATTAGCGTGATGCTTATTTATTGTTATGGAGCCAAATGACTGTAATTCCATGCATTTTTGATAATTTGATTAATTGATTATGTCGCACTAGGCACAGACTAAAAATAGTTTGTTGATGGAAATTGTTTTGCCAAATAGGGGGAAATGTTAACTTTTTGTACTTGTGCAAGAGGCTGACTATCAACTTGTTTCTTAAGGGGGAAAATCTGGTACCTCATATGTCAAGGTAACATTCAGATGTCAAACATATTTATATCTTATATAATATGTATGCATAGAGAAAGTGGCATTTGTATCCACTCTGTTACTGTGTCATTTATTGTTTGATTTTGAAATAGCTTTTTGTTGAGAGATTTTTGAATAACTATACACAAATGGTCACCTTGACATGACACTTTGTCTTGCAAAAACCCTGATCCTTGGTTCTATGGTGAACAATATTTTTCATGGCAGGTATTTTAATCTGCTCCGTGTTGCTTTTCCAGTGGTGGCGACGTCAAACATTTATATTTAGCTCCAACGTTAAGTTTTCGTTTTTACACTATTTCACAACAAGTACAAGTGCTAGGACACCCATACTTGGATCATAGTTACAACTAACACCCTGCATCACATTATATACTGCAGATGCTGAATATGATCTACATTGCATGGTCCATTGACTGTGTTTGATGCTGAATTTTGCATTTACCTCCAACATTAAGTTTTCGTATTTACACTATTTCTCAACAAGTACAAGGTACAAGTGCTTGGACACTCATACTTGGAACATAGTTACAACTAACACCCTGCATCACATTATATACTGCAGATGCTGAGTGTGACCTGCATTTCATGGTCCATTGACATTGTTTGATGCTGAATTTTGCATTTACCTCCAATGTTGTTTTCAGTTTTACACTATTTCTCAATAAGTACTAGTGCTAGGACACTCATACTTGGATTATAGTGACAACTAACACCCTGCATTACATAATATTATGCAGATGCTGAGTACTTTTTATACCCCCGACAAACGAAGTTTGAGGGGGTATATTGGAGTCACCCTGTGGTCGGTCTGTCGGTTGGTCAGTCTGTCCGTTGCAATTTTCCTTGTCCGGAGCATCACTTGAAAAGTACTGGATGGAATTTCATCAAACATCATACAATGGTAGAATATAATGAGAGGAAGTGCAGTGTACAAGAAACATAACTCTATTCTTGCTAATTACAGAGTTATTGCCCTTTGATATTTTTTCTTGTCCGGAGCATTACTTGAAAAGTACTGGATGGAATTTCATCAAGCTTCATACAATGGTAGAATATAATGAGAGGAAGTGCAGTGTACAAGAAACATAACTCTATTCTTGCTAATTACAGAGTTATTGCCCTTTGATATATTTCCCTTGTCCGGAGCATTACTTTTAAAGTACTGGATGGAATTTCATCAAACTTCATACAATGGTAGAATATAATGAGAGGAAGTGCAGTGTACAAGAAACATAACTCTATTCTTGCTAATTACAGAGTTATTGCCCTTTGATATATTTCCCTTGTCTGGAGCATTACTTTTAAAGTACTGGATGGAATTTCATCAAACTTCATACAATGGTAGAATATAATGAGAGGAAGTGCAGTGTACAAGAAACATAACTCTATTCTTGCTAATTACAGAGTTATTGTCCTTTGATAAAAAATTTGTCTCGTGTTAAACTGTTTCTTGTCAAACTTTTGTCCATAAAATTGTTGTCCCTCAACATAACTCGAAAAAGTATAACATTTATTGATTGCCATGAAAGCTTGTACACTGCACAATAATTAAAAAGACCGTTTTTAATTTTAATAAAACCATAAAAAAAATTAACAATACAAAAAACTCAATCCATAACATTCTCTTTTATTAAGTATTTTTTTTGTCTGGAGCATACCTTTAAAACTATTGGATATAATTTAATAAAACTTCATACAATGGTAAACCATTTTCTGTCATGGCGGCGTTCGGGGGAATTCATCACCTTCAGTGATAGCTCTAGTTATTTTTAATTTATTTAAAATAAAAAAAAATTCTTTTTTTATTTTTAAATTTTTTTATTATTTTTTTTTTATTTTTAAATAAATATATATTTTTTTTTTTTTTATTTATTTTTTTTTTTTAAATATGTTTTACTTAGAAATTCTGGTTAAAGTTTTGTGTGCAACTACCACGAAGTTCATATCTCAAAAATCAATTAATAATGTATTTGATCGAAACTTCACACAATACTTCCTACAATATTTCTTAGTCATTAAACCTACTACATTAACCAAGTTAGATAACTCTTGCATGAATATAATATTATTTTTTTTTCTCTCCCATGTTTGTGTTAACGGTCAAAGCGGACACGGCGAGACATATCATTCCGCGGAATTCTTGTTCTATTATCTTTTTCCAGAACAAATTAATATTTAAAGAATGTTAATGAAATAATTAATCAATGTTTTTATTCTCCAGTGAGTGTAAGATGTCAAATATTAATTTCATCATAATAGAAAAATGTCTATACTTCAGAGCAATGACATAACTCATTTTGGATGGAGTTGTAAGGCCTCAAGAGATGTTTGTTAAATAAGGAAGAAGAGAGTAATACCGGTTCACATCTGGTCACAGACCGACATACGCAGATCATGAAGTGTATGAGGAAGGAGCGCTTAAAGATTGTCCATATGTTTGATGTATGGCACGTTGCCAAAGGTACAAAAAATTTAATTTGAGTACCCAAGCTCACGCAACTCAGTAAGTAACTGATAACTTTCTAACTTAATCAGTGGTGAGAAAAGAATGACGGAGACTTGGCTGGGCTTGGATTCAAACTCACAACCCCTTGATTGATAGTCAGACGCGCTAGCAGCCTTGGAAGCAATTTAAGAGGAGTTTGCGATTACCTGTTATGTCAGCAACTTGTGTTAAGCAGCCAAGCATGTTAGTTTTATATTTACAGCCAAATTTGGTCTGTAATCAACAACCACATGCTCTATAGTACCTCCCCAATGTATGCTGCAGGTTAACACATATTTAGTTGTACATCATATACACATACTCATCACTATTGTGAAAATCTCTTGAATACTCATCTACTCTTATTTTGATGAGTAAATACTACTCATCAGCTTAAAAAATTATCTGGGGCTCTGTAGGCCTACATCACATTTGAACTTTCCGTGGTGACAACCATTTCTATGCATGCAGGAAAAATTGTTTTGTTCATGTGTGCCCTTTGCAGAGAATCAGATATATGATAATTCGTCACCGGCTTCATTTATGAAATGACAACATTTTCATAAATTACAGGCATATTAAAAAGATTGGAAGCTGCTTGAAAGAAGAGAGGTTGTGAAAAGGGTATAGTTATGGGCCTGCTCTATTAGTAACCACTTGTACTGGTGTGCAGCTTCTAGTGATGGTGATGGTGAAATGGTTATACAGAAGCGGATGTCTATCCTCAACTATATCCAGGACATATATGAAGGACATGGAGACAAATTCCCAACCGCTCAATATGATGATATTGGTGAGAGGCAGTGGATGATAAAGGGTAAAATTAGTTATTCTGATATGTTTTTACACATTCTTTGTTAGGTTATTCCAGAATTTGCCCTTAAAAGTTTTCAAATCAACATGGCTGCCAAGACAAATAATGCTCTTTAGCTGAGTATAATTAAAATATAAACTTACTGTATGTATAAAGTATGGCAATACTGCTGTTTCCTCTTTAAATTATTTTCATGCTAAATTCTAGCTCAGTTTTTATATGTTATTTTTAGTGCATCTTGACCGTCTATGTTCAATAACACATATTTCTGATATAAGTAATATAGTAAATTTGTCACTCTACCAAGGCTTAGTACGGTATCAAATATTGAAGTGACACGCCAGAATTTCACTTAATTCAATTCTGTAAATTATATGTCTGCATAATACACATCTGAAATAAGATTTGATAAAGACAATAGTTTTGTTTCTGTTTTGGAAAGGGGTCTAACTTTGTAAAGTGCGTAGAAGTATTATATTTCACATATTTCTCATCACATACTCGTATGAGGTGTATCATATATTTATTTTTGTCGGTCTGAGATATCTGAAATGTCAGTATTTTAGAACGGAATAAGTATTTCTGAGAAGTCGTAAAATAAATGAATGCAAATTTTATGTATTCGGTCATACATTAACTATTGTAAATATTGATGTAACACAGCCTTATAATTTTTGCTGTAGTCAAACTATTATATGGAAGTATTCCGACTGTTTCAGACTACATCGAGGAATTAATGGCTGAAGTGTTACTGTGAAGAGAGGTCTGCAGCAGTTTCAAGTCCGCAAAGAGACAACCTGGCCAAGCACAGGGGATAGCAACAGACCCAGACCCCCACCATTAGCACAAAGTACACCAGTAAAAGAAGTGTTGTCGAGGCCATGAGAACACGATGTAATCTGTGATCTTGGCCTGGCCCCTGAACAATTTATAGTAACGTGTTGAAATATTAGTATGGAACCGATTTGAAACATTTCTTTTTGAAAGCCTATTATTCAGATGTGAATCATCATTATAGTTATGTGGCAGAAGCCTGTCATTAAGACTGAATAGCCATTATACTGTTCTTCATTTTGGCAGGACCCTATCCTTGAGATGTGAATAACAGTTATATTGGTTATGCGCCTTGACATTGACATGTGTATAGCCATTATATTTGTACTGTTAAATTGAATTTTTTAACTATTGTGAAGTTGTTTTTGGAGTTACTGCATATAACAAAATTTTACATTTTTGATGTTACACAAGAGGGTTGCTCTGGCTCAACTATTGGCCATTGTCTTAGATTTTTGCTCTTTTGTAACTATTTTTCATTGTTAAGTACGTCTTCCGTGGCCTTGTGGTTAAGGCGTCCACCTCGGAAGCGGGAGGTCGAAGGTTCGAATCCTGGTGGAAGCACTTGGATTTTTTCTGATGCAGCTGGTTGCTCACCCAGCAGCTAGTTAAATTGAGGGGTACCGAATGTCTACAGCCGGACTCCTGGCAATGATAGCTTTCGGGAAGTAACTGTTTACAACATAAAGATGTCATAAGCCCAGTGTGGCTGGCCCTTTCAATAGGGGTGACACTATAATAAACAAACACTTTACTTTACTTTTATACTGGCTATATTTGAACTGGACAATACTATTCTGTAAGCAATTGTGTTACTTTAACTGCTGACATGAGCATTTAACAAAAGAGCATGCAGTCAGGAAATATCTAATTCAGACAAACAAACGGTCACTGCCATTTTTATATACCACCCTTATTGAAGCATAGTAATTGTAGTAATTGTGTTTATTGGTCTTGTGTGCACGGTGGCAGATTCTTTTTTAATTGGATATTCATCAAATATTTACAGTAGTTCTATAACAATTATATCTGAGCTGGGACAAGTTTTCGAACTGGTCAAATTGAATAAATAATGTTTTTTTCATTAACTACATTCCTACCAGGGCTTCTATAATTCTAAAATGCAAATCGGTCCAGGGTTTTTATTTCCGTAAGAATCGCTGCCGTTAGAATCACACTTTTTCCTTTTAAAACCACTCTACATTATGCCCATGCATGTATATATATATCCAAATACCCCACCCACCGTGCAATTTTATGAATTTCCTACATTTATTTAACACGCTCTGAGAACTCCGATATACAAATGATTGTCCGGTTACAATATCGTTTGAATACAAAAATGGACAACATGAACTGTTCACAGATTTTTTAATTTGGTCATGGCAGTTCATTGAAATACTAGAATTCACATGGCTCAGTTGTAGACATGGAACCCATGGTTTTGTGCTAGATGCTAGCCACTATCATGTGTGGTATACTTTATACTGGTTCTAGCAAGGAAAACGTAAAGAGTGAACTGTCTATGTTCCTTTTTACAATCAATATGAAATATTAAATAATAAATGAAGAACAGAAATCATTGTAACAGTATTTATTTTGTGTAAGTATACGCTAAAATAATTTGGAATCACACAGATGAAATTAAAGCAGTTCTACCAGACTTAGATATGTATACATATATACTTAAACAATAAGTTTATTCAAGTAAAATACATGGGAAATGCCATAGAGCAAATTTAAAACTAAATGTGTCTGAATATTGAAGATGCCTGAAATTGCATTTTGATTTGTAACAAAGGAATTCGGTGATTAGATCAAGTGTTATGCAGCATGTTCTCATGAACTTTCTGTTAAACTTTTTATTTGATTCATTGGTTTTTTCTCTAGTATGTAATTTAAAATTTTCTATCAATAACAATGCGGATAACATGCCAATATATAAATATCCCATTCCTGTGAGGACGGTATTGAGAAAATTGACCTAGGCAGCACTGAGGTCAATATAATTTTTCATAGATTAACAATTTTCAATAGCGCCCTCACTGGAACGTGATATTTATTTTGTTATATCAGAAAATAACTTGCGCAGTAACATGTATATGTAAAATTGTGTCTATTGATTTGGGTGCTTGTTTCAGCCCAATAATTTTAGATTATAATGTGTATTCGTGGCGCACTATTTTTTATTGGTAAATACTTCTGTTGTATGAAATTAAATTGAATAATCTACTGCCTGAAACAGATTTATGACAAAAAGATGATTTTGGTTGGCAAATTTTAATGTAAAATGTTAATGAATTATTATTTTTTCAAACTCTGTTAAAAAAGTTTTTTTAATATTTGTCAAATGCCTATATTTAGAAAAGCTGAAAACATAATCACAATATTTTACGCCTATCAGAAGATATTACAAAATAGTTAGATGTTTGCTGTTTTGGCAACACTGCATTTATTTTCCCATTTTAAATCATGTTTTGCTGTCAAATTTGACAGATTTTTAAAAGTAAAGCATTTTTATTGACCACTAAAATTGCTTTTCTCATCTGACCTTGTTAAATCAATGCTAAAACCATACCCGCATCAAGGTCGCGCATATTTTGCCAGTCAATATTACGGGGCAGTATTAAAAATTATTGACTGAAATTTAACATAGAGCCTTAAATTGAGGTATAATAATTAATTATAGCACATGTTCTCACAGATGTCACATTTCAACAATATCGTGAGATCAATAAAACATTTATGAGTATTGTAAAAACATGCAAAAGTATTTACAGCATATATTTCAACCTTCCCTTTTATGTTAATACATGTACCTTCAAAGACTTAAGATATTTGAGCAATTTATAGTATGAAAACATATTGCTGAATGTATATATAGTTTATTACCTATTTGGATTCCAGCCAATATTCTATAAACTTTGTTAACATTTAAGTTTTATTCACTGAATATCTATTTTATTGGACATTGCTTTTAAAGTGTGATTTTGAGTGGATTTAATATTACTGCTTAGATGTTATTGTCACACTGTGACTTTAAGTTCTCAATATCATATACATTTGAAACTTTATTTGTTAACCAAATTAAAACTGATAGAAATGGACATGTGTTGTTGTATTTGGTGACTGTGACCTTCAACGTCATCATCAATTCTGCACCATACTTTACATGTAAGACAATACTCGCTCATCGCATCTTCTTGTCTACTCAAGGCCAACCGGAGTAACAAGGACCAAAGATAATTCATGGCTAAGTGGAAGTTTACAATTTTTAATTCTGGTGATATCTGTCATCCTACATTGTTCCTTTTTCAACGTAAAGGGAGGTATTAAATTAACCACTTCTTAACCTTCAAGAGAGACTGCAGGTACAGTGATTGCTTGTTTTCAATTGGACAAAAAGTTGTTTTACATAAAGGGACAATAAACTTTCGGCCAGAATATAGAAATTCTGAGTATGCAGTTGGGTACTTTTGTAAATATATGTTTATATGTGCATTGCTACATTCTCATTTTAGAGCTCGTTTTAGTTGGGGACATCTATAGAGTTATTTATGAATACCAGAGGTATAGATTCCAATTCCTGTCACTCTTTTTTTAGCTCTACTGGCCAAAGGCAAGAAGTGCTTATGCGATGGCGCGTTGTCCGTCGTCTGTTAGCAGCACTTTCTCTGAAAGTACAAGGCCAATTATACTGAAACTTCACATGGATGTTTCTATTGCATAGGAAACTATACAGAAGATTTTTTTTTTCGATCTGAAATTCAAGATGGCCACCGTTACTAAAAATAGTCCAAAACTTAAAAAATTTTCTTCTCATGAATGGCCCAACAGATTTTCAAAATATTTATGTAGTAATGATGACCAACTATAGTTTTGTTAGGTTTGTTCAAATGGTGTCCCTAGGATTAAAAATGACCCAGCCCCGAGGGTTCATTAAGGGGACACATGGCATTATAATTTTTTTAATTATTTTTTTAAAAATGGAAATGATTTTGCCTATATCTTCACAGAAGCATTGTTTGGTGAAAGAAGTTCAGATTTGTAAAAATGACTGGGTTCCACTGTCTTACGGGGTCAGGAGGGGCCCCAAAAGGGTAAAAATTGGGAATTACTAAAATCGTTTTCATGAGAACCGGTATGTCAGATTTTTCATATTTGGCATAAGTTATCCCTATGTGTAGGGGTTTGATTGCAGATAAGAATTTAGGAGCTAAAATGTAAAGGAGCCCTGTAAGGGGACTTAGACTTTTACATAGGGATACTATGGAGAAACAGAAAATTCTCTTTTTCTTTCATTTATTCTGAAACCACTTGGCCAATTAAACTGAAACTTCACATGGATGTTTCTATTACATAGGAGACTATACAAAAGATTTTTTTTTTTCGATCTGAAATTCAAGATGGCCGCCATTACTAAAAATAGTCAAAAACTTAAAAAATTTTCTTCTCATGAATGGCCCAACAGATTTTCAAAATATTTATGTAGTAATGATGACCAACTATAGTTTTGTTAGGTTTGTTCAAATGGTGTCCCTTGGATTAAAAATGACCCAGCCCCGAGGGTTCATTAAGGGGACACATGGCATTATAATTTTTTTTTTTATTTTTTTAAAAATGGAAATGATTTTGCCTATATCTTCACAGAAGCATTGTTTGGTGAAAGAAGTTCAGATTTGTAAAAATGACTGGGTTCCACTGTCTTACGGGGTCAGGAGGGGCCCCAAAAGGGTACAAATTGGGAATTACTAAAATCGTTTTCATGAGAACCGGTATGTCAGATTTTTCATATTTGGCATAAGTTATCCCTATGTGTAGGGGTTTGATTGCAGATAAGAATTTAGGAGCTAAAATGTAAAGGAGCCCTGTAAGGGGACTTAGATTTTTACATAGGGATACTATGGAGAAACAGAAAATTCTCTTTTTCTTTCATTTATTCTGAAACAACTTGGCCAATTAAACTGAAACTTCACATGGATGTTTCTATTACATAGGAGACTATACAAAAGATTTTTTTTTTTCGATCTGAAATTCAAGATGGCCGCCATTACTAAAAATAGTCAAAAACTTAAAAAATCTTCTTCTCATGAACGGCCCAACCGATTTTCGAAATGTTTATGCAGTACTGATGACCAACTATAGTTTTGTTAGATTTGTTCAAATAGTGTCCCTAGGGTTAAAAATGAACCCACCCCGAGGGTTCAATTAGGGGACACATATCAATATAATATTTTATTTATTTATTTTTTTTAAATGGAAATGTTTTGCCTATATCTTCACTAAAGCATTGTTAGGTGAAAGAGGTTCAGATTTGTAAAAATGACTGGGTTCCTATATCTTAAGGGGTCAGGAGGGGCCCCAAAAGGGTAAAAATTGGGAATTACTAAAATCATTTTCTTGAGAACCGGTATGTCAGATTTTTCATATTTGGCATAAGTTATCCCTATGTGTAGGGGTTTGATTGCAGATAAGAATTTAGGAGCTAAAATGTAAAGGAGCCCTGTAAGTGGACTTAGATTTTTACATAGGGATACTATGGAGAAACAGAAAATTCTCTTTTTCTTTCATTTATTCTGAAACCACTTGGCCAATTAAACTGAAACTTCACACGGATGTTTCTATTACATAGGAGACTATACAAAAGATTTTTTTTTTTCGATCTGAAATTCAAGATGGCCGCCATTACTAAAAATAGTCAAAAACTTAAAAAATCTTCTTCTCATGAACGGCCCAACAGATTTTCGAAATGTTTATGCAGTAATGATGACCAACTATAGTTTTGTTAGATTTGTTCAAATAGTGTCCCTAGGGTTAAATTTGAACCCACCCCGAGGGTTCAATTAAGGGACACATATCAATATAATATTTTATTTATTTATTTTTTTTAAATGGAAATGTTTTGCCTATATCTTCACAAAAGCATTGTTAGGTGAAAGAGGTTCAGATTTGTAAATAACTGGGTTCCTATATCTTAAGGGGTCAGGAGGGGCCCCAAAAGGGTACAAATTGGGAATTACTAAAATCGTTTTCTTAAGAACCGGTATGTCAGATTTGTACATATTTGATATAAATTATCCCTATGTGTAGGGGTTTGATTGCAGATAAGAATTTAGGAGCTAAAATTTATAGGAGCCCTGTAAGAATTTTACATAGGGATACTATGGGAAAACAGAAAATTCTCTTTTTCTTTCATCTATTCTGAACCCACAAGCCAATTAAACTGAAACTTCACATGGATCTTTCTATTGCATAGGAGACTATACAGAAGATTTTTTTTTTCTATCTGAAATTCAAAATGGTCTCCATTGCTAAAAATAGTCCAAAACTTAAAAAATCTTCTTCTCATGAATGGCCCAACAGATTTTCAAAATGTTTATGTAGTAATGATGACCAACTATAGTTTTGTTAGATTTGTTCAAATGGTGTCCCTTGGGTTAAAAATGACCCCGCCCCGATGTTTCTATTGCATAGGAGAATTTCAAAAAGTGCCATGGCCACTATGAGTCAGTAGCGCGTCCTCAGGTCCTCTTAGGCCTCTTGTCTTATTTTTAAGTCTAGTAATTCTAGAAATATGAAAAAGTTTGGCTGCATAGTTATATAATGGATAAACAACAACTAACGCTAATCACTGTGTACAATTATGTATGCCTGTCATTACATAGAAATACAATTATTTTCATTGTAAATTTGGTTTTATTTAATTATTTTATTATAACCGCTGCCGAATGTGTAAGAAATGCCAACCAAATGGCCAATATATATTTTTTTCATGTCCTGAATGGGCATGGCACTGCTCTCAGTCTTACCATTCGGACGGATCGGTTCCAGGCAAATATTCAGGGTGGATTTTTCCTCAGAATCGCTCTTAGATGACTAATGTTTCACATTACTGGCGTCAGCCTGATCCCTTAAAACCATTGGTTCGAACATATATGGCTGTATTCCGTCATTTAAGTACAGACCTTCAATTTCACTGAGATTGGAATCGTACTCGACTTCCATGTTGTTTACCTTTATAAAATGGAGATTCACTTTTAGTAGGAAATGAGTTTCGAGTTAGAAAAGTGAGTTTCGAGTAAAGAAAGTGAGTTTCGAGTTAGAAAAGTGAGTTTCGAGTAACAAAAGTGAGTTTCGAGTAAGGCTACACGAGTGTTGTTAAAAATATACATCGTGACGAAAAAGACATGTAGTTTAAAATAGTAGTTTAAACATGTAGGCTTAAAATACATCATTGAATAACAAAGGTCTTGTTTTATAGTAACGTATATACAATATCGACTTTACCACTAACTATTCCATTCCCCCACCGAGTTAACTATTTTGTTGTCTCTGGTGTGTACCTTATAAAATTTTAATAATTTCAACTGCCCGTCTCTTCTGTGATGGAAGGCAATGTTTTCTGGATGTAGTCATACTTGATCGCTTTATTTCCTTTTTTATTAAATGAGGACATCTTTTTTATTTGCATGTGTTTAAAACAGGCAGGTAAGCATGTAAGCATGATTGTTGTTGTTTTGTGTGCTTGTTTTATTTTTTTGGTGGGGGAGTGGTTTGTGAGAGTAGATTTACATTTATGTTTACATACACCTCAGTCATTGTTTCAGTGTTTCAACTTGTGACATAAAGTCTTCGCGACGTACCTGACATCACGCATGGTGTCAGGATTTTATATATACCACCATAGTGTACGATGGCTTAACTTATTTAAAAGTTTAATGTAGGTTAACCCTACAGAAAGATATTTTTGGGAGATTCACTTGTAGTAGGTAACGAGTTGGAAAAGTGAGTTTCGAGTAAGGAAAATGAGTTTCGAGTAAGAAAAGTGAGTTTCGAGTATGGAAAGTGAGTTTCGAGTAAGGAAAGTGAAAATTGAGTTTTGAGTAAGGAAAGTGAGTTTCGAGTAAGGAAAGTGAGTTTCGAGTAACAAAAGTGAGTTTCGAGTAAGGCTACACGAGTGTCGTTAAAAATATACATAGTGACAAAAAAAACATCAAGTTTAAAATAGTAATTTAAACATGTAGGCTTAAAATTCATCATTGAATAACAAATGTCTTGTTTTATAGTAACGTATATACAATATCGACTTTGCCTCTAACTGTTCAATTCCCCCACCGAGTTAGCTATTTTGTTTTCTGTGGTGTGGTACGTACCTTTTAAAATTGTTATAATTTCAACTGCCCGTCTCTTCTGTTTGGTCTATGAGGGAAGGCAGTGTTTTCTGGATGTAGTCATACTTGATCGCTTTATTTCCTTTTTTATTAAATGGGGACATCTTTTTTATTTGCATGTCTTTAAGACAGGCAGGTATGAAATAAAAATGTATGGTGTTCTAAGAGCTAATTCATTGTTTTTGGTTGACATATAAACACTTTAAGTGGATACAATTATTGTAACGAACGTAAATTTAAATCGCAAAGTTACAGTTAAAGTAGAAATAATATGTAACATCACATCATATTGGCAGCACAATATGTTTGTGCATTAGTTTATATATCAGAATTACAGTAATTTAACCTTATTACCACCGATTTATTCCTAAAAGCAATTTTACGTAAGCCATATATACTTGAGTTAAAACATTTTTATTACCTTTTTTATTTGATTTGTTGTAAATTTTCCCATACAAAACGAGTAGTACAAAACATCTGTAATGTCGGAAATTACATGTATTTCATTGGTCTACCAATCGTCCATTATATTTGCGTCCAAAACATTTTTAAACAACGTACTGAAGGACACAAAGTCTGCAAAACTTTGTGTCTACATTAATGCTCTCTAAATAAAAGCATGTTTGTTGTTGTTTTGTGTGTTTGTTTTATTTTTTTGGTGGGGCAGAGGTTTGTGAGAGTAGACATACTAATATGTTTACATACACCTCAGTCATTGTTTCAGTGTTTTAACTCGTGACATAAAGTCTTCGCGACGTACCTGACATCACACATGGTGTCAGGATTTTATATATACCTAGCTAATTTCAAAGTTCAATGTAGGTTGACCCTATATAAAGATGTTTTCTGAACTTTGTAACAGCACTGCGTAAAACGGTTTAGATTGTTTTGTTCTGTTATGTTTGCACCAGCTTGGCAAACTTATAAAATATGTTGGGGTAAACAATCAATGGTATTATTCATGACAAGATACACGTACATTACATAATATAACATTTATTTTCACATGTATGTATACATGGCACAGTAAAACAGCATGTTTGCAGTTTAATGGGTGATATCATGCTAAATTTTGACAGATAAATATACGGTCAATTACATTACATTTATATTACAAATTATGCGTACATGCGCATGTGTAAAAACACAACGACGGCATATTAGAATCACATTTATTATACATGTATTTCATTATATTCTTTGTTCTATCTAACAATTACGGTATTTCACACTGTAACTTTGCCAAGTATTTTAAATACAATGTCATTTTAATTAAATATGGTTAAATTAATTAAATAACTGTTACTCGAAACTCACTTTTGTTACCCGAAACTCACTTTTGTTACTCGAAATTCACTTTCCTTACTCGAAACTCACTTTTCTTACTCGAAACTCGATACTCGACAAATAGAAACCCTCTATAAAATGGCAGCTTGTCAAGATTTTTACGTCGCAGTGTTATGGGAGATAAGGGAGATAATGTTTCGTAATGTTGCTCTTTCACATGTTTTTTCACACGTATTTTTTAGTACTTCGGATAGAAATAAAACATCGAAAAAGTGTATTTCGGCAATGCTTTAATGGTATCTATTGCTTTTTAAAGCTAAATTGAGGATTAAATTTCATTGCTTATGACCTTTAAAGAAACAAAAAACGAGTTTTGACATCTGCATGTTTGCATCATTTATAGCCCAGAATTAATAACAAACAGAATGACATCAATCTTTTGATTTATTTTTTGAAAGTATGATTGAAAATGAATTGAAATTTTATTTATAATATTCAAATAATAGAGTAATAGATGAAAAAACAAACAAACATAAAAATTCGAAAGCTAAAACCACCATGATATACCGTCAATGTTATTGATGATGAATCTCTCAGGTTTGTCTGATGGTATTACTAGTGACCAATTAGAATTGAACGATTACAAATTTACATCAGAATGTCAGTTTGGCTTGTATTTGACATTACCACTGCATATCAAATATACCTGGTTGTGCAACCTAATATATTGGTACAAGACATTTTGAACATTGTGAAAATTGGCTATTATTGTAATCCCTCAAATGTATGTTGTTTTAATTTGTATAATTACATACATATGGTAAGGTTGCCCTCGATTGAGTGATTGTTATTTTTAAATATTAAAGAAATTTCATCATTCAAGCAGAACCCCAAGTACAATGTACAACTTCAGTAGTTGTGGCTGCTCTATATTTTCCTGAAATATATTTTCTAGATAAAAAACTTGCCTGGTGTAATAAAACATTGAATGTTTAAAACACGCAGGAACATGTATTAAATTACAAAATTATTAAAGTTACCAAATTGCCTGTACAAATTTCGTAGCTAAAGAATTTTAATATGAAAAAATGGATCTACATTAAACCCTAAAAACCCTCACCGATCTTAGTTGTTGTTCTAATGACCATCGGCCACACCTATATGTGATATATAAATAAAGATATTTAATGAAAAGAAGTAGTCTGTCAAAAAAATATATGGATGGCAGTCAAAATTATTGAACATCTTAATGGTTCAAATAGCTTCCCGAACAAGAGAGCCTGATGCTGCTCTACTGACTCATAGAAGCCATAGCACTTTTTGAAACTCCACAATATTTACCCTCTTAGGGGGGGTCGTCTTAACAACTTATGGTTAAATACCCCCACCACACCCATACTGAACAAAAACTTAGTTGCTATGAAAAGGAAATACTTTAAATTCCCATAACATTCATCTGTAAAAAAGATATAGTCCCCTATAGTTACAGAACCCTTAAACATATGTACAACCCAGCCCCTTATAATTTGTCAGAACTTCAATCACCCACTCTTAGCGATTTGTTATGAGCAGAAATGATTCAAATTTTAAAAAGAAGTTTTTTTTTGTACACATGGATGCAAAAGGAAAACATCCAGTTTTCCCTAAAATATTCCTATGTAAAAGTCACATTACAGGGCCCCAATATATCCCAGCCCCTTGATATGCAGAATCTTCAATCCTTGCTGATGTAAGGATATTTTATATCAAATATGAACTAGTTTGACTGAAAAGTTATTGAGAGGAAATTTGTGAAAATTCCCAATTTTAACCTTATTGACCCATCCACCCCTGGCCCCTTATGGAAATACAATCCTCTTTATTGAACAAAATCAAATTTATTGTTACTAGACAATGCTTTAGATCTCAAATTGAACAACATATTTACCCAAATGGACAAAAAAATGAGAATTTTCCATTTTCCCATAGTATTCCTATGTAAAACTCAAAGACCCCTTACAGGGCCTCTATAGAGCCTAGTGTCCCTTGATTTGTACAAACTTTAAACCCATACTCATTGGGATTATCCATATTAAATATGAACACATCTGACTGACCGGTTGTTGAGAAGAAGATTTTTGAAAATTTTATATTTTAACCCTTTTTTGACCCACCCTGCCCCTTATGGAAAGTCAATTCTCCTTATTGAGCCAAATCTTATTTCCTATGACTAGATGATACTTCGGAACTCAAATTGAATAATAATTTTGCCTAAATAGATAAAAAAAGAGAGATTTTTTTGTTTTCCCATAGTATCCCTATGAAAAAGTCTAAGTCCCCTTACAGGGCCCCTATAAATTTTAGCTCCTAAATTCTTATCTGCAATCAAACCCCTACACATAGGGATAATTTATGCCAAATATGAACAAATCTGACATACAGGTTCTTAAGAAAACGATTTTTGTAATTCCCAATTTTTACCCTTTTGGGGCCCCTCCTGATCCCTTAAAACAATGGAACCCAGTCATTTTTACAAATCTGAACCTCCTTCACCAAACAATGCTTTTGTGAAGATATAGGCAAAATAATTTCTATTTTAAAAAAAATAAATTAATATTTATTATAATGACATGTGTTCCCTAATTGAACCCTCGGGGCGGGGTCATTTTTAACCCTAGGGACACCATTTGAACAACTCTAACAAAACTATAGTTGGTCATCATTACTACATAAACATTTTGAAAATCTGTTGGGTCGTTCATGAGAAGATTTTTTAAGTTTTTGACTATTTTTAGTAATGGCGGCCATTTTGAATTTCAGATCGAAAAAAAAAATCTTCTGTATAGTCTCCTATGCAATAGAAACATCCATGTGAAGTTTCAGTTCAATTGGCCTAGTGGTTTCAGAGAAAGTGCTGCTAACAGACGACAGACATGCCATCGCATACTGGTTTATAAATGCATATATCATGAAAAACAACACTTGTAAGCTGGATCGGTTTTTAGCTCGCCGAGAAGAATGTCCACGAAAGCTATTGCCATGACCCGGGCGGCGGTGGCATCATCTGTAGAGACCCAGGTTAAACTTCTGCGATTGGTTGCGTTTAAGTTTTGGTGTCTTAATCTTTGGTGAGTTTTATCCCATAGGCGAGCTTTGTCGTTGTTCTGACAACTCTTGTTTACTTACTAAATGGATCACTGTCTGTCCATTTATGATTAAATTGGAGATATGATACTGTATGTGCTTGTCTAAACATTGGGTGGAACATTTGGCATTTTCCAAATCTTGGCTACAGAAATCCTCTTGAACCAACATATTTTTCCAAAGAAAGAGATTGATTGTAACTTTGGGTGCTAAACTTTTCTTTTTCAAATTTAAAGGAATGAAGATTTTTTATGTTTACAGTTATTTTTTTGTGATCCATTTTCTCTTTTTTAGCCAAATTTTAAAGAAAGTATATCAGGAAAAAATGCTATAAATGTCTTATAAAATAAAATAATTATCAAAATGAATTAAAAGCATCTCATTATCATTAATGAATAAAATCTGAATGTTTTGGTATATCAAATTCACCAAAATGTGACAAAATCGATAAACAATCCCCATTCTAAAAATAGCACTTAAATACTGCTCGACAACCTTTGCATTGTCATTCCGACTCTTTCTGAGATTAATCAGTTTTTACTACGGTAAAACTGTATAACGGATCAAATTGAATTTGTAATTGAGTCGCCGATTAATTATACTCCCAATATAATGGAAAACTGGCATATCTTTCACTTCAACATGCACATAATCCATGATTATAAATACTTTCTTTAACTTTCTATAGAAATTGCATGTTCTAGAGACATTTTTTTAAAGTTTGTTACCAATAGAAACTCAAAAAGATAACATTTATTCAGGCCCTTCTTTGTTCAGTGGGTGCTTTATATACTAATTTATTGTGCTTAGAAATCTTAAACTGAGGGGAGGTAATTTGTACTCATAAACTTCCATGTAGAAATGTTTTTTGATGCAATCCAGTTTCAGTGATTTATAACATACATATAAAAGAAGTTTTTTGTTTCATGATGTGTTAATATAGTTGTATTATCATATTTATTATTCGAAAAAAAAATCACTGTATTCAGAAATGAGTATTAACCCCTTACTTCATATAGACGCATTTGGACACCTAATATAGATGCCTTTGGACACCTCTAATATAGAAGGCTTTTGAATTATTGGGTGAATTATGTTTATATTAACTGACAGAGTGGAAAACAGTGCAGGAAGTGTTCAGATTGCTCTGTGATTGGTGTGGAAAAACGCGTATCTTTGGAGTAAAGGGTTAAGTGCAATAGTTACTATAATATTTACTTCAGATTTTATTTAAAGTAAAACCCAACTTAAAGAAGAAATAAAATTACCTTCCTCCAAGATGTTTTTTATTTTATTTTCTATTACCGATTCATGCAGATACATATCATGGCCAAGGAACTCTGTCACAACGTAGAGATTCGCGTCGACAGTTTGTCACAGATTCACGTCGAACACCGCATATTCTGATATATAAAGTCAATTATTTACTGGATACAGCTATAAGTTTTAACCTTTTTAAAAAATTGAGTATCACCTGATATTAATTAGTATTTCCAATGTTCCAAACAATCATGTGTGTATTAGTAAATGTTTAAAACGCAAGAATTAATAAATCCTCGCTAAATATGTATGTAAAACGAAAGTAGAGATGAAATTGTCAATAAAAACATTAATCAGTGCAAAACATCATGTATAACTGTTGTTTAAGTATTTTTGTTTAAAAAAGAGTTATAACTAATTGACTTTTTACTAATACCATGTGAGAAATTCCGTTTGAAAAAAGTTTCACGTGTCACAGGTTTGTGTCGATGTTGATTTAAATGTCACGGATTCTTCTCTACAGGGTCACAGATTCTAGTCGACACTATTAGCAGAAATGGACATATCTTTTGTCTAAGATTCCTCGCTGTATTGTGATCTGGAAGAAGGCCTATCATTGATTAGATATCCTTTCTCAGCCACCATTGAAACAGCTCAGATTTTCGAAAATAAAACATTTCATTTTACATTAAATGTCATGACTGTCAGTAGATGTTAACTTTCTTTCCTCTTACATCGTTCCAGGAACGAGAAAATATATCAACTAAACCGGTCAGAAGTTACGTGGAATTTTCTACTAGCCAAACAATGTCTTACCTATGCGTGTGTCTTTGGACGAAAATGGAAATGAGGCATGTACCAAAATCATTCAACCATTTGCGGATTGATATCATTTCGCTAAGTCTGGCTAGCATGAACATTTTCATAGTGATACCACAGGGAAGTCGGTGTGTGTACGCGAGTGCGTGTGTGTGCGCGAGCGCGTGTGTGTGGGCTGGGTTGGGTTGGGTTGGGTTGGCAGGGGGGGGGGGGGCAAAATAAAAAATCACAAACTATCAGACACTCATTATGTAACGTTTAGGTCATCGAGTTTGAGTAAAAATTTGTCAATCTACAATTTGCAGGTATGTATTCAATAATCTAACGGCGTCTCGATGTAACGTAACGCAAAACCAATGCATTTTGCAAATTACTCGATCACCGTAGCAACGCCTGAGCCAAATCACAGAGATTATCATTTTTATGACCCAGATATTCTTAATTTTTGCAAGGATCAAGGGAAACTTCCGGCCATGTGAAAACATTGACCTGGGTCAAGTATTGCCTGGTGAACATGGGCTGCCATTTAGCTCCAGTTCAGATAACGTCGGACACATAAAAACATGGCAGGGATGCGACGTCGGGTCATTATTTGACCAGTACTAGTGTGTGGGCGCCGCGCTACTCTGATTAGTTGGGAGTTACGACGCAAACGGTAACGAATAGTCTGTACTGAAACGCCATGCTGCCCAGCAGCGAAGGTAGCTGGCAACAGACACTAACGTAAGTACGTCAACGTTTGGGTCTGGTCTTTGTCTCTCCAGGTTTACCGTTTACGAGATCGCTGCAACTGTAAACAGTTCAGGTTTATCGGAAACGTGCCTCAAGTCGCTCATTATATTTGCGATAGCACCATAACTGGAATGCGACCACCATGGCCGTTACCCCACCCACTATCATTTTATTGCATCCGTTTCAGAAATTCGTTGCATGTTGAAAACTGTGAAAATCTAAAAAAAATCAAATCGGCCTCTATTGCATGAATCGTATGACGTGGACTGAAAAAACTTGTCGACTGCATGTGCACGTGGAAAAAGTGGATATGAATGTTCTGGGCACTAAGTGCTATGTACACGGTGCATATGATCTCAACATCGCCAGGGTAAAAAACACATGTACATTAGGCATGAAACAAAAACAGAGTTACATCAGTTATAAAAAAGAGGGACGTTGTTTGTTTTTTTTGCTGAGTATGGCCTATATATAAGATAACATTACAACATATTTTTCCCTTCAAATGATCATAAAACTATATGCCGAACAGCCTCTGTACGAGACTCGAAGTGTAAATGGCAGTATTGGCGTAGGGTTGCACTATTCTACAATGTTAAAACCATCGACACTGAATCCGTGATATTAAAATAAGGATCGTCACGCCTCCGTTACCCTGTCCTCACAAACCTGTGACATTTTAAAAATTTTAAACTTGAAGAAATATTCATAATCAGATGTTCAATTTGCTCGTATTTTACTTATAATACACTATATTCCCCGGAATGTCAAATAAATACTTCATACGTTTGATTATATAAACATATCAGCGATTATGTCCCCGCTATCGACTAGCAACTGTGACTAAATTTACAAAACATTAATACTGTCGACGTGAATCTGTGACAAACTGTCGACGCGAATCACTCTACGTTGTGACAGAGTTCCCTGACCGTGCATATGTACAACCGGGATGATCAACAAATGTTAGTTATTGGATCGGTCAAGTTACTCCGGGACGTACCATGGGACTCCCTGTTATATGTAAATATAATATATATCGATGTCGTAAATGTAAATCTATATGGTCTGAAATGACAAGTTTCGCGCTCAAAAAGTGTTTATATAAAACAGAAATGTTTTCGCTTTGTGTATACCGGTATCCTTAGATGGCTCTTGAAGCTCCGCTATAAGATGGCTCTTGAAGCTCCGCTATGCAGTGATGTCGCGTAAATATGCATCCCGGGGTAATTGTAATATGTGCAATGCTCATTTTATCATTTTATTTTAAAACAAAATTCTTTAAATAGTTTTTCTCACTAACTTGTTTAAAAGGAGTTAACTCCCTATACAAGGTTGTGTATATAACAAAGCATTCAAACTCCCCGAGAATTTCAGGAAAGTTAAATAATTATAATCTATTCGTAAAGATTTTTTTTAAAAAGATATTTAAACATTTTATTGTATTGGTGTAGGCAGAGTGATTTTGGGTGCTGTCTAAGATCGATTGCCTCTCACTGATAAGGTATTGGAATGGAGCCCAGCTCTGTTACATGTGGATAGATGTTGGTTCAACACGGATAAATCTTCACAAATTCATTCTTGGGACTGAGACACCATTAACTGGATTGGATTCCATATAATCTGTAACATTTTGAATGAATATTTAGCATATTTTTTTATGCTTACAGACGATCAGTTAACCTAACCACTCATTCACTGGAAGGTTAATCAGTTCTCGAGCACACCCATCTCTGCAAAAAACTGATAAAATTCCCACTTGAATCAGCAGTGCGAGATTAATGACAATGAGATGCAATTTTGAATACATGTATCAATCATCACAGAGACTGGTTTGGCAGGGGATTCAAACACACAATCAATGATTGAAATGATTGTCAGACCGTGCTACTGACTGAGCTATGTTAACGGTAAACAATGTTTATTACTGTATATAACATCTAGCATGTATTTATATCTTGAATTATTCCATTTATTTATAAATATGCATGACCATCTATGTCCTTTTCTGAAGGAAGCCTACATTGGAGTCACTAGAAGACTGAACAAGGAATGAATAAATCCAGGGGTGATGTGGGGATGGATATTTACAACAGCGTACTACACAACGAGTTACATGACGACAACAAAAGGAAAGAACCCTGGCATGCTCTCTCCATCATGACCATGTACAAAAACAACAAATTGGCATATAGATTGAAACAAGAGGACCAATGTTCATATCTAGCATAAATTATCCCTATGTGTATGAGTTTGAATGAAGATAAGAATTAAGTGGCTAATATATATAGGAGTCCTGCAAGGGGACTTAGAATTTTACATGGGATACAATGGAAAAACAGAAATTTCCCATTTTTTCAAACATCTGGCAAAATTAATATTCAATTTGAGTTCTGAAGCATCATCTAACCATAGAAAATAAGATTTGGTTAAAAAAGGAGGACTGACTTTCCATAAGAGGCCAGTGTGGGTCACTTAAGGGTTCAAATAGAAAAAATTCAAAATTCTTCTCAACAAATGGTCAGTCAAATTTGTTCATATTTGATATAGATTATCCCTGAGTAGGGGGTTTGAAGTTTTGTACCAAATTAAGAGGCTAGTATTTATAGGGGCGCTGTAAGGAGACTGAGTTTTACATAGGAATACTATTGGGAAATTGAACAAAGAGGATTGATTTTCCATAAGGGGGCCATGTGGTTAAAAATGAACATTTTCAAAAATCTTCTCAACAGCCAGTCAATCAAATATATGTATGTTCATATTTGATATAAATTATCCCTATGAGTAGGAGTTTGAAGTTTGTACAAATCAAGGGGCTAGTATTTATAGGGACACTGTTAGGAGACTGAGTTTTACATAGGAATACCATGGAAAAATGGAAAATTTTAATTTTTTCATCCAATTGCGCAGAATTATTATTCAGTTTGAGATCTGAAGCATCTACGAGTCATAGTGAATAAGATTTAGTTAAAACAATAGGATTGCATTTCTACATATCCTTACATCAGCAATGGATTGAAGATTCTGCAAATCAAGGGACTTGGATATATAGGGACTCTGTAAAGTGACTTTTACTTTTACATTGGAATATTAAGGGGGAAACTGAAATTATTTTTTTTTGCATCCATGTTTACAAAAAAAACCTTCTATTTAAAATCTAAAGCATTGTCTGCTAATAGCAAATCCATACGAGTGGGTGAAGATTTGGCAAATCAATGGGCTGGGATGTATAAGAGTTCTGTACAGGGACTTTTTTTTTTAAAAACAGATGATAATATTGGGATTTATAGTATTTTCTTTTTATAGTTATTAACTTTCTGTTCAGTAAAGGTTTGGTGGGGTATAAGGATCTTACATGGGTTGGAGGTTCAGATAAACAATTTCGTCCTGAGTGAATAACTGTTTTTGGAGTGGGCGAGGCTCTACCTAGTTCGAGCGAAAACAGTTATGCCAAAGTACGGAATGTTCTATTTGAACCAAAAAAGCCATGTAAGATGATTTTTCTTGTGTACCAAACACATTGAATATTTAATTTAAATTATTATTACATTTTACCATAATGGCTTTTAAGGCATCAAATTAATTATATTATGTCATATGTTTTAATATGTCATATCAGAAATTGTTCCAACGTCACAGCAGGGTAGGATAAGTACGTGGAGAGGTGCAGGATGAAAATTGACCAGAAAATCATGCACACAAATGCCGAATGAACTCAGAACCTTCATACCTGCAGAACAAGGCTCCAGATGATTGAGATATTACCTGAAATAGATAAGAAATTTCCCCCTGTTTCCCCCCAAGGGAAAAGCAACTGATTGGGATTTTACGAATGCTCATGTATTCTTGCAAAATCTCGCAAAATCTCATTTTCAATTATCCTAATTTCCATTCATCTCTGGTATACAAATCTAAATTCTTTCTTTGCATAATGAAATTCTCTACAAAACGAAACCATTCCCAGAAAATTGTGTTAAAATGATTGAAGTGTTTATGATTACAAAATTTGTATACTGCAACTAAGATAAACAACAAAATTACTCAAATTTTTACTTAAGCCACAATGGTTTTAATTCAAGGTCATTTGCAAGTTTAAAATATTATAAAAATTTAAAATTACATATAGCTTTCAATTTTTGTATAAGAAATCGGTTGCATGTGAAATATTTATGATTAATTTGCCAAATTATTAATTCTTTGCATGCTATTTTATAAACATTTCGTGGAGTGACAATAGTTTCATATCCTTCTGTATACGTCTGTTTTCCCCATAGTGTTCCTATATAAATATTAAAATCCCCTTACTGGACCCCAATAGGCACTACCTTAGTCCCTTTATTTGAACAAAATTGAAACCACTATCATAGGGACAATTTACACCAAAAAAATATTGGCAGGTCGGTTCTTGAGAAAAAGATTTTTTAAATCAATTTTCCCTATGTTAAACTGTTTAGTCATTGGGTTGAATCAATTTTGACCCTGGGGTCATGACTTCAGCAAATCTGAGAAAAAATGATTAGGTGATAATACATGCAAAATAGCAAAACTTCAGGACTTGTACCTTCGAAGAAGAATATTTTGAATTACGAAGAGACAGGGCCAAATTTGACCCAAGGGTCATGATTTGAACAAACTTTCACGACGGACACAGAGCGATCACAAAAACTCACCTGTGAGCCTTCGGCTAATGTGAGCTTAAAAGAATGCCCCCCCCCCCCCCCCCCCCCCCACCTATTTCAAAACAATGTTCATCTTCAACGTCATATTGTCCAGGACGACGATTCTACTTTTCTAATTAGATTCATGTTTATACATCATCATGGTCTTCCTCAACCAATAAAAACTGGATGCCATATATTTAGTATATATGTGTTGAAGATGGCGTTAAAACCCATTAAAATCATATTCCACTGCTTTGTACAAAACTTTTAAAATTTTACATTTATCAAATTCTTCAGTTGTACTTAAACAACATGGGTGCTTAAACACATTCTCCCAGCAACTATTCATGAATGAAATATGAGGCCGATTTAGTAATTGTATTGGTATTACTTTATTAACACTAAACAGTAATATCACTATTGTGTTCAGACACCGAAAATTAATTTACATAATTTTTTATACATATGGAATATTCACGAGTGCCTGGTAAATACTTATGATGGACAATACATCTTATAATGGAGAAATCCAATGCAACAACCATTCTGGACTAAGTTTATTATCACATTATCACATATCATGTACATATACCAAAGACATTGTAACAATTTTCTTGCTTGTTAATGTGTTGAATACAATCTAATGCTGGCATGGGTATAACTATGTACCCTTATGTCAGTCATTTCACTCTTAAAAACAACAGTTTTTTAAGACATTTATAGCGTGTTTTTTTCTGATATACTCCCTGTAATAGTAAAGATAAAGATAAAACCATCCTATTTTTACAAAAATTAAGCAATTCTATACCTGTTTATTGTAAAAAAAATATCTTTTTTTCCAAAAATGAAAACTCTTGTATTAAAATAAAAAAAGGAATAAAAGTGAGCATGTAATATTGCATATCAAAAATAAAGATACATGTATAAAAATGACCTGGTTTTATGTTATTAGAGAGTGACAGACAACATGATGCATGACATGTTATAACAACAATAATATAAAAAATATAACGATCGACACATAGGCCAATTGTTAATAATCATTTTTAATACATATCACAGTTGATTAGACAGTTGTCTTTGAGTATACATGTACTTAATAAAAATCTACTGGACATGAAAAAGTTCAAATAAAAAAATGCTTGGAAAACTGAATAAAAATCTCTTAGATCAATGTTACATCTGTAAAACAAAAGTATTATGGCACATCTAAAAATTATAAATCAGATCTGTATAATTGACGAAAGGGAAAACATAAAATAAATAAAGAGCCATGAACATTTCCCTTAGTTTTAGAAAAGCAAACATCGAAGATAATCAAGAATATATTTGTATTTTCCCTACTGGGCATCAAACGCATCCATTCATTTATGGCATACAGTTGACTTTTATAAACAAAAATCCGCCATTTTTTAAGCATCCCCTCATTTTTACCGCCTAAGAACGAATACCCTCAAAATATGTGCGCCCCCCCCCCCCCCCCCCCCCCCCCCCCGCATAGTCACGTTGTAAAGTAAAAAGATAAATAAAAATATATCTATCTGAACAACTTATTTTCAAGTTTTTTGTCAGTCTTCATAGTGTTCACAACTCTCTTATCTAAAGATGCATCACCTATAACTTTCTGTTCAGTAAATGATGGAAAATTTATTGAATCACAAAGACAGAGGTCCCATCCGAAGAAAATGGTTTGATAACATCCTTGTAGTTCATCTTATATACGAGAAATTCATTAATACACAGGTTGCCATTTTCTGTTTTATTCCTCGATGATTTAGCATAAGCTGATACTGGCCAACGAATGACTTTATTGTAGGGAGCGATTTAGATTTTGGTCAACAAAATAAAAGAATTTTACACTACAGAGACAAAATACAAAAAAAAGTTATTGAACAGAATATCCATAATATACGGTTTTGATATATATAGTAAATGTGCAGTTTTACTGCTAAGATCGAAAAATAAATATTTGTGATACAGGTGATGCCACTTTAATCATATGGCAACTGTATTCTTATTGAGCACATTTTGCACAAAAATAATGACATAAAATATTGAATTTTTTATCTCCTATAAGCGAATATGAATTCTTTGGTCAAATTTGAGGTAAGATAAGATAAGATAAGAAATGAAATAGTATAGATCATCTGTGACTCTTGCTTTTCTAAAAGACAAATGTCTTGAAAGGTTTGATCGGGAATAAAAACGCAACAGTATTTGAATAAAGTTTACGACTACCTCGAAGATTTCCTAAGTATTTCAAAAGATTATCAGTTATTCAATTCAATGTAATTTTATTCAGGCATAAAATATCAGCATAGATTTACATAAAATAAAATTGATAAATGAGGTAACACAATATCTAGATCAGCGACTAAATATCAAGTTCTTTTTTAAAAATATGAATATATGAAATACTATGTATGGTTGATTCGGTTATCTGGATGTTTGTTTCTATATTCCTATATTATTTTAAATTTTATTAAAGCAGAACCCTTACGGGGGGGTGTTTGTTTCAGCCAATCAGATCTTACTTCCAGATTCGAACATTTTTGTCTGCACAACTTGTTAAAAAATGTGTCTTTTTGAAAAGCAAGTGTTGCAGATGATCTAGGATAGAAATGAAAAGGAACTGTCATGATTTCTGTAGCTGACACAGTCTTGACTGCCTTAATTGTAATCTCACTGTTTGAATTAGTGGAATTTAATTCTATTGATAAATTTCATTGTTATTATTTATTTTTTCACGTAATTATATTTTGATTATAAACTAGAAATATCACTGAAGGTGACGAATAGCCCCAGACGGCGCCGACACAGTAACTGCACCCTTTTGCTGCCCGCATTGACACAGTGAACCAATTAGAGTAACCAATCACTTTTGTGAAGTGTTACTGAATTCGAGCAAATGGTTGCTGAAAAACAGCGACAAAAAAAAAGTCCAATAAATTCAAGGGGCCATAACTCACTGAAAAATTATTCAGGAGCAACATGCCCAATTTGCACAACTAGGTCTGGTACCAGTCACCCTTCTGAAGTTTCACTGAATTTCAGCCAATGGCTGCTGAGAAATAGCGATCACTAAATTATCCAGACATCAAAAATATGTATGAAAAGTTCAAAGGGCCATAACTCATTGAAAAATTATTCTTGCACAACATACCGACAATATGCACACCTAGGCTTGGTACCAGTCACGCTTGTGAAGTTTCATTGAAATCTGGACAATGGTTGCTGAGAAATAGCGATGACAGAAATTGTCCACAGTCGGCCAGCCTGACTGTAAATGTGCTTGAAAAGTAAAAGTGTGTGACGCAAAAATTGGGATGCCGACTTAATTCCATGCAAATATGTTGCCCTTATTACCATATTGCAATTCTTGTGGAGCAAAGTACTTTTACAATTTCTAGGCGATAAAACTTAGCATAAATGATCAGCATTAAGTGTAGATGTGCGTGACAAATATTTTGTGATTCTGACTTTATTTCATGCAGAATTATTGCCCTATTGCCCTTGCACTTAGTAACATTGCTGTATTTACTGTACTGCAACTCTTGTGAAGCAAACAACTTCCATAGTTTTAAGGAGATTTACTTGATACTTTGCATAAATGAAACATCATATATAGATGTCCATGGCACAAATTATGTAACAATGCAGGAGAGGGGTATTAATAATCTCCAGTGACAGGTCTTGTTTGCATTATAATGTGATAATAAATGTTCAACTCCTTAGACATAAACTACTGTGATCTCACATTGTACTGATAAAACTCTTTAGACATAAACTACTGTGATCTTACATTGCATTGATAATCATAGTCCCCTCTGGTGATACTGGTTGGGGACTAATAAACATACATGACAAATAACTATACAATCAGATAATACATATTTATATTCTTTATTCCATGATAGATTAACCATCTAAATCATAGACATTATAAATCTTTCCATCCCCACCTTCTTTAAGTTTATTATGCAAAATTATCTCATGATATGTATATTGCTTAGCAATAAAAAAGTAATAAATTATCAGGCAGGAATACTTATAATTCACCAAATAAACATACATGACAAATAACTATATAATCAGATAATACATATTTAAATTCTTTATTCCATGATATATTAACCATGTAAAACATAAACATAATAAATCTTCCCATCCCCACCTTCTTTAAGTTTATAATGCAAAATTATCTCATGATATGTATATTGCTTAGCAATAAAAAAGTAATAAATTATCAGGCAGGAATACTTATAATTCACCAAATAAATATACATGACAAATAACTATATAATCAGATAATACATATTTATATTCTTTATTTCATGATATATTAACCATGTAAATCATATACATTATAAATCTTCCCATTCCCCACCTTCTTTAAGTTTATTATGCAAATTAATCCCATGATATGTATATTGCTTAGCAATAAAAAAGTAATACATTATCAGGCAGGAATACTTATAATTGACCAAATAAACATACATGACAAATAACTATATAATCAGATAATACATATATATATATTCTTTATTTCATGATATATTAACCATGTAAATCATATACATTATAAATCTTCCCATCCCCACCTTCTTTAAGTTTATTATGCAAAATTATCCCATGATATATATATTGCTTAGCAATAAAAAAGTAATACATTATCAGGCAGGAATACTTATAATTCACCAAATAAACATACATGACAAATAACTATGTAATCAGATAATACATATTTATATTCTTTATTCTATGATATATTAACCATGTAAATCATATACATTATATATCTTCCCATCCCCACCTTCTTTAAGTTTATTATGCAAATTAATCCCATGATATGTATATTGCTTAGCAATAAAAAAGTAATACATTATCAGGCAGGAATACTTATAATTCACCAAATAAACATACATGACAAATAACTATGTAATCAGATAATACATATTTATATTCTTTATTCTATGACTATATTAACCATGTAAATCATATACATTATAAATCTTCCCATCCCCACCTTCTTGAAGTTTATTATGCAAAATTATCCCATGATATGTATATTGCTTAGCAATAAAACAGTAATACATTATCAGGCAGGAATACTTATAATTCACCAAATAAACATACATGACAAATAACTATGTAATCAGATAATACATATTTATATTCTTTATTCCATGATATATTAATCATGTAAATCATATACATTATAAATCTTCCCATCCCCACCTTCTTTAAGTTTATTATGCAAAATTATCCCATGATATGTAAATTGCTTAGCAATAAAAAAGTAATACATTATCAGGCAGGAATACTTATAATTCACCAAATAAACCTACATGAAAAATAACTATATAATCAGATAATACATATTTATATTCTTTATTCCACGATATATTAACCATGTAAATCATATACATTATAAATCTTCCCATCCCCACCTTCTTGAAGTTTATTATGCAAATTCATCCCATAATATGTATATAACTTAGCAATAAAAAAAGTAATACATTATCAGGCAGGAATACTTATAATTAACCAAATAAACATACATGACAAATAACTATATAATCAGATAATACATATTTATATTCTTTATTTCATGATATATTAACCATGTAAATCATATACATTATAAATCTTCCTTTCCCAACCTTCTTGAAGTTTATTATGTAAAATTATCCCATGATATGTATATTGCTTAGCAATAAAACAGTAATACATTATCAGGCAGGAATACTTATAATTAACCAAATAAACATACATGACAAATAATTATATAATCAGATAATACATATTTATATTCTTTATTTCATGATATATTAACCATGTAAATCATATACATTATAAATCTTCCTATCCCCACCTTCTTGAAGTTTATTATGTAAAATTATCCCATGATATGTATATTGCTTAGCAATAAAAATGTAATACATTATCAGGCAGGAATTCTTATAATTCACCAAATATATCACAGCCATCTCATACTTGTATAACACTATAATAAAAAAAACATATACAACAATAACACGTAATAACAACGCAATACATTACCGGTAGGAATTCTTATCTTATACGCAACAACAATAAAATACATTACCAGGCAGGAATGCTTATCTTGTATGCAACAACAACATAATACATTACCAGGCAGGAATGCTTATCTTATACGTAACAACAATGTTATACATTACCAGGAAGGAATGCTTATCTTATACGTAACAACAATATAGTACATTACCTGGCAGGAATGCTTATCTTATACGTAACAACAATGTAGTACAATACCAGGCAGGAATGCTTATCTTATACGTAACAACAATGTTATACATTACCAGGAAGGAATGCTTATCTTATACGTAACAACAATATAGTACATTTCCTGGCAGGAATGCTTATCTTATACGTAACAACAATGTAATACATTACCAGGCAGGAATGCTTATCTTATACATAACTACAACGTTTTACATTACCAGGAAGGAATGCTTATCTTATACGTAACAACAACATGAATACATTACCAGGCAGGAATGCTCATCTTATACGTAACAACAATGTAATACAATACCAGGCAGGAATGCTTATCTTATACGTAACAACAATGTAATACATTACCAGGCAGGAATGCTTATCTTATACGTAACAACAATATAGTACATTACCAGGCAGGAATGCTTATCTTATACGTAACAACAACGTTATACATTACCAGGCAATAATGCTTATCTTATACCTAACAACAACGTAATACATTACCAGGCAGCAGGCAGGAATGCTTATCTTATACGTAACAACAACGTAATACATTACCTGGCAGGAATGCTTATAATTCAGCTAATATATCATTTTTAATTGGTAAGGCACAATCATCTCATACTTTTATAATAATAAAACATATACAAGATAATTATATAATCAGACAGTACAGATTTATGTTCTAAACTCCTTGCTATACTTATGTAAACATCTTTCCAGAACACAGTAATCTACCCTACTCTCTAAAAAATTCTAACTTCAACAGTATTACCCATTACTTTATACAAAGAAATATTATTGCACAATTTATACAATATTGCTCAAACATATCAAATATGATAATATATCCCATAAATGATATACCCCGATCCTAACTCCTCTGTTTATCATGCGAAATTCTCCCATCACATGTTTATTGATAAGGCCAGAAAAAAATACACGTGTAAAGGGTTACTTGACCCAAGCAAATAGGGTAGGTATGTAGGCACTTTTTTCTTTTCTAATAATTTTTACTAATTATTATTACATACAGAAAATTCTGTTCAAACAATAGTTATGACAGAAACTCAATAAAGAACCATACAAATATAATTTTCTTGACACATTCAGCAGATTCATTCTGCTGTTTTCATACTTTTACATTTTTTTTATATATTTCAACATGAAAAACAAATGAGAAGAGTCAGAGGGTCGGTCCCTAGACACAGGTATTTTTTTTCCCCTAAGCAATCCATTAACTACAATTACAATACCCCTCAACATTTTACTCAATAAAGTACCTAAAATACATGCTTAGTTTTTTAGTGCAAAATGTTTACACAGCAGTCACTTTAACTTATATTATCACATACTTTACAGTGCTAGAGTAAAACAAGACCACATTTTTTATATCAACCTAGAGTAATATCACTACCAGTTCATCACGCGGTGTTTACTCTCACACATAACATGCTCAGCTATTTTCAGACTTGCCCAAACAGTTATATTACATTGATTTGTCATGGTAAAATGATGTTGTTTTGAGAATTTACATCATACGATGAAATATTAGACCATGTAACTGAAAGTTTCATTTAACTTAGATGACCACAAACATTAAAAACACAATGCCATTCAGCCATCTGAAAGACTAATGTCTCTTTCCCAACTAGAAATTAAATTAAGTCTGTACACTTTCATATTTTATATTCAAGTTTAAATTATGTAATGTTCATAACTAGCTTTAAATGAACACATGTATGTATAAAAAGCAATATGTGTCCATTTAAAGGGAGTATATCAGGTCTTTTCAAAATTTTAAAAGTAACTAAAACATTGTTTTCTTATTATATCATGCCTATATAATATACTCAAAAAGGATATCTATTTAAACCTGCTAAAATAATATAATGAAACAGGATTTCCTAACTTGGGCTACGTACCTAGGTTAGGTATAAATAGATTTTCTGCTTAAAATTGCAACATATTTTGTGACATATTAAATAAGTCACATGCTTTCATTTAGATTTTTGATCCATCATACAAGTTTACAAGTTATAAAATTAATCTTATCTAAGAAAGAATCCAAATGATGATGTGATAGTCATCAAGTCCTGTCTATTTTCAGAAAATGGATTTCGGTTTAAGTTTATAACTCCGGTTGAAATATCGATTTTGTCATGTTTTGGTGGATTTGATATACCAAATCATTCAGGTTCTATTTATTTATGCAAATGAGATGCTTTTTATCCATTTTAAAAATATTTTTTTAAGATATTTATAGTTTTTTCCCCTGATATACTCCCTTTAAGGACTTACTTTCTTTAAAAAAAAATATCTACTACACTAGGATTAATTTATAAATTTTACTTCCATTTACATTTCTAAATATGATTTACTCATGTTTTCTTAATCAAACATTTTGTCACTTTATTCTGAATAAGCATTACGTCTCTTTATTTTATTGCACATGAATTCTGTAGTCCTGAACACAAATCTGTGACATGGCTATATTAAGTTTATACTTCACTGTTATTTTTTAGGCAGAATATAATTATATGACCAACCAGTAACAAAGTAAGACCGAGTTCATCTTCTGTTAAAGAGAAATTTTTCACATTTTCAAGCAAAACTAGACCCATTACTGAAGGTGGTTAATCTAGACCCATCACTGAAGGTGGTTAATAGCCCCGGCATTAATTAGGTCAGCATCACAATATTTCGTCCCATTAGAGCAATAAGGTACCAAGTGTATATGGAATAAGAAGGCACTTGGGTAACTTGTCACCTTTTTGCACCAATAGGGCGATATGCATCAAGCTCATCTGCACTTGAATTGGATCATCTATGCAGATTTTCAAGTCAATTTCCTGAAAACTCTGAAAGTAACTTGAGCCACAAGTTGCTGATGGCCAGACAGCAGACAGACCATCAATTCAGTGACTCCTATATACCACCTACAAAGCTCAAAATACAACTATGAAAGATTACTACTGCGCGCATCAAAATGAGATTATTCAATTCTATGTTGCAATTTTTCATGTGAGAGAAAGCAAAGTCAATTTAGATATACAAACATACACTGTAGTAACATTATTTCTGTCTGAAATGATGCAGAAAAGTTTTTCTAACTTGTTGTTCAAGCCGTAGTATTGGTGGAAACTAATATTATTTATTTTAAAGATATTTGCTCCTCTCCATTCAAATTAAATTTATTGAGCTGAAATGTAATTCCATACAAGGTCTAGTGGTAAATAGCCCTGTGTTAAAATTTGAAAAAAATCAGGTTTTGTGATAAGGAGCATTGTTTACGAATTTAAAGGAATAGAACATTGTTTGTATGAGCTACTGAGCGGATGTTTTATATTGGACGCATATGAATGGGTGATTACAGAAGTTCACCTATTTATAATTTGTACATTTACTACTACATATACACGGACAGCTACATCTTTTTCATCAGTATTGAATCTCTACTTTGTCCACACTTGCCAAAAGGATCTGATGGTACACTAAAGTACATGTCTTCATTTTTAGTTAAAATGAATGGCAGTAATCTGAAATAGAAAGTACTAGATTAGTTTGATTCAAGAATCCTTGATTAGGCCGAATATTTTACAAAATATTAAATAAACCGAACAAATAATATACCAACTGTTTACCTCAATGATCAAAACATATATAATATATTGTTGTATGTTTTGTTGTTTTTATTGATCCCCAAATATACCCCATATTCAATCATTCTTTAGTGTTTCTTACACTGAACACATTCATTGCCATTCTTGAAAACTTGTCCAATACTTACTAGTATCAAAACAAAACATACACAGAAATATCTAGAATGACAACACTTGCGCTCATATATAAATGATAAAAAAATGTATTTGACACTAGCTGTTTCTTATTCTTTACAATACATGAGATCGGAACACATAAATTTCAGTAATTAATTAAGAAAGTGGAATTATCTTCTAACAAGAGCTTACTCCACTATACTTGTCAGAGCTGGAGGGTGAGTGGGGGCTGGGGGCTGTGGTAAAATACGTTCACCTGATTATCATTGATGACATAAAGCTATATGAATCTATTTTCCAACTTTTGTCTTCAGGAAGCATCAACAATCCAAACATGGATTTTGAATGTCATCTGCATTTACAAATCTCATTATTTTCTCTTATATAGATTTAGTAAAGTAGTACCCACTCCAATTCGATTAGAGTGACCTCCCTTGGAATGAGATGTTTATTTTCTACACGGAGAAAAGTGAAAAAATAATATTGAAATAAAGACTTAAAATTGACAGGTATTCTCTGAAATTGGCAGAACGTTTTATCATGTCATGTTCGCTGTATTCATTCTTGTAAATCTGAAAAGTGAACGTAGATAAACTGTTTTTGACATTGATACAAGAGGCCCAAGAGGGCCTGAGGACGCTCTACTGACTCATAGTGGCCATAGCACTTTTTGAAATTCTACTATGCAATAGAAACATCGGCCATCTTGAATTTTAGATAGAAAAATAAATCTTTTGTATAGTCTCCTATGCAATAGAAACATCCATGTGAAGTTTCAATTTAATTGGCCTAGTGATTTCAGAATAAATGAAAAAAAAAAGAGAATTTTCTGTTTTCCTATAGTATCTCTATGTAAAATTCTAAGTCCCCTTGCAGAGCCCCAATATATTTTAGCCCCTAAATTCTTATCTGCAATCAAACCCCTACGATTAAGGATAATTTATGCAAAATATGAACAAATCTGACATACCGGTTCTTAAGAAAGAAAATTTAGTAATTCCTAATTTGTACCCTTTTGGAGCCCCTCCTGACCCCTTAAGACAGTGAAACCCAGTCATTTTTACAAATCTTAACCTCCTTCACCAAACAATGCTTCTGTGAAGATATAGGCAAAGTCATTTCCATTAAAAAAAAAAATATATATTATTATGACATGTGTCCCCTAATTGAACCCTCGGGGCGGGGTCATATTTAACCCTAGGGACACCATTTCAACAAATCTAACAAAACTATAGTTGGTCATCATTACAACATAAACATTTTGAAAATCTGTTGGTCCGTTCATGAGAAGATTTTTTAAGTTTTGGACTATTTTTAGTAACAGCGGCCATCTTGAATTTCAGATAAAAAAAACCTCTTCTTTATAGTCTTCTACGCAATAGAAACATCCATGTGAAGTTTCAGATTAATTGGCCTAGTGGTTTCAGAATAAATGGAAAAAAAAGAAGAGAATTTTCTGTTTTCCCATAGTATCTTTTTGTTAAATTCTAAGTCCCCTTACAGGGCCCCTATAAATTTTAGCCACTAATTTCTTAACTACAATCGAACCCCTACACATAGGGATAATTCATATCAAATATGTACAAATCTTTAAGAAAACGATTTTAGTGATTCCCAATTTTTACCCTTTTGGGGCCCCTCCTGACCCCTTAAGACATAGGAACCCAGTCATTTTTACAAATCTGAACCTCCTCCACCAAACTAATGCTTCTGTGAAGATAAAGGCAAAATCATTTTCATAAAAATAAAATATATATAGAATAATGACATGTGTCCCCTAATTGAACCCTTGGGGCGGCGTTATTTTTAACCCTAGGGACATTATTTGAACTAATCTAACAAAACTATAGCTGGTCATCATTATTACACAAACATTTTGAAAATTTGTTGGTCCGTTCATGAGAAGAAGATTTTTTAAGTTTTGGTCTATTTTTAGTAATGGCGGCCATCTTGAATTTCAGATCGAAAAAAAATCTTCTGTATAGCCTCCTATACAATAGAAACATCCATGTGAAGTTTCAGTTTAATTCGGCCTAGTGGTTTCAGAGAAAGTGCTGCTAATACACTTTGGAGACGACAGACGATGGACGACGGACAACGCGCCATCTGGCCTTTGGCCAGTAGAGCTAAAAACCGAGAATGTAAAGCTACGTGAACAAATTGTGAAACTATCTTACAAGGTTGATGAACTCGCAAACACTATTACTGAACTCGAGGCTTCAACACAGTCATTAAATTTAAAACATGAACAATAAGAAAGTCAGTCAAGACGCCAGAACCTAATATTTTACGACATTGAAGAATTACAAAAAGAAACGTGGGAACAGTCCGGACAATTGGTGCGCGATTATATTCGTAATGTACTCAAACTTGACGAATCAGAAATTAAAATTGAACGTGCGCATCGTCTACATCGTCAAAACAAACAATGCCATTGATAGTTAAATTCTCTTTTTACAAGGATAAGGAGTCTGTGCTTAGAAAATACCGCGAAATCACCATAGCAACTCGTTTGCAGCGCTGTAACAATGACGATGAACAAAGTAGGACAGGAGCGGATCAACAGAAGGAGGTTGGTAACACTTCCGATACAAGCACTAGGATTAGCGAGGATCTCCCAGTAAGAGTGAGGAAAATTCGGGCTCTTTTGATCCCATTCTTGAAAAAATATATTGCTAATGGAGACGATGCTCACTTACGCTTTGATAAACTTATAGTTTATAGTTAACCAATGTGCATATACGTACGACAATGTTAAAGAATGTCCAGTCCCGGTATCTAAATAGGACATCGGCCGAGACCCATTTTTAGTACGTCAATGTCTTACGTAACCAATCCAAACACTTTTGTTAATGAAACAGCCTTTATGGATCACCACAACATTGACAATAACAATCTACCTACTTTAATAAATGATAATTCTCTAAATACTGAGATTAAAATTTGCTGCTGTAATATTGAAGCGCTGAAAACGTATGATATAAATGTAGATTTTATATCTTACTGTCTTAATTTTGATATATTTGGGTTCTGTGAAACTTGGGGGTATCTGTAATAATGAATTTGAAGACGTTTTACCCGGATTTACTTTAACTCTTGCAGACAAAAAAGAAAACAGCTCTACGAGGTTCAGGAGGTGTGACAGTTTTTGTTAAAGACTGGTTGATTAAAAATGGTAGTTTAAAACGCATATGTAACCATATACCTGAATGCGTTGTATTATTAATAGATGCAAAATCTAATATTCATGCTAACTGATATCATACTTATATTCACATATGTATCTCCAGAATACTCTCCTATTTTTTCAATTGAAGATAATAATGGCATTGAAATTTTAAACGCAAATATTAGTCAAATTAAAGGTTATTATCCCAATGCGTATTTATTTTTGGCGGGAGATCTAACTCTCGCATTAAAAACTTAAAAAATGATTTTATATCAAATGATAATATATCATTCATATTCGGCGATGATGTGCCCTTTTAAAATGCCTAGATCATCTAAAGATACAGAATTTAATCGTTTCGGGCTATCATTAATTGAATTGTGCTGTATTTATGGTATACATGTTTTCAATGGCCGTCTGTTTCGTGATATTCCTTGTAGCTACATTTGTTTAGCAAATAATGGAGCCAGTGTTGTCGACTATATTGCAGCCACTACAAATTTGTTTAAATATGTTGTATTTTTTAAAATCGATGATAATGACGAGATTTTTAAACTTGAAGATGATTATTTCTTGGCCAATGTAAATCATAATAATTTTAATTTTGATGAACTTAATTTACCAATTTCAGACTTAGAAATTATGAAAAGTATAAATCATTTACGTGCAAACCGTTCACCTGGACCTGACAGTGTATGCTTAGAAATGTATAAACACACGATTCATGTTATTTTGCCTTTTTTAAATGCGGTTTTTAATGAAATATTTGAAAATGGATACTTTCCTGAACAATGGAGTCAAAGGATTATTACTCCGATACATAAAAAGGATTCCAAATCAGACCCAAATAATTAACCATGGTATTTCTTTAATAGATTCATTATGTAAGATATTTGTTAATATACTAACTATTCGTCGTACCAAATAGTGTGATAACTTTAATGTTATTGATGAATCGCAGGCAGGATTTAGAAAAGGCTATTCAACAACTAGATAATATTTTCACATTAATGTCATTCATTCAGAAATACTTATCTAAGAAAAAGGGCAGGTTTTACAGTATATTTATATATTTTGCTAAAGATTTTGATAGTATTCAGCATAAAAAATTATGGGATGCATTTGCTAGAAATAATATAAATGGTAGCTTTCAAATTATTATCAAAGCTATGTATGCAAAACTTAAATCATGTGTTTAAGTGCATGACAGACTGACAGGTTTCTTCAGCTGTAATACTGGAACAAGACAGGGATGTGTCGGTAGCCTCATAATATTTTCCCTTTTTATTAACGATTAAGTTACTTTTCTACATGAAAAATGTGAAAGAGGTATTTTTATGACAAATGATATCGAAGATTCAGTTGCTCTTATGTTTGCAGATGATGTTTCTAGTTTCTACTGTTATTAACCTACAACACCAGATTAACTATATTGAAGAATATTGTATGTCTGTTAATATGAATATAAATCTAGATAAAGCTAAAATAGTTGTTTTCAGAAATGGTGGTATTTTAAAACAAACTGAAAAATGTTTTTTTCAGTAACAAACCTATTGAAGTTGTTCCATTTCAAAAATATTTGGGTGTCTTTTTCACACCCAAGTTAGTATGGTCTAAAACCCAATAAACCCTTTCGTTACAGAGTCTTAAAGTATCCGCTTGTATTTTTAACTTTCAAAGACAATTCGGTCATATTGATCCGTTTGATATGTTTAAAAAGTTTTGATTCAATGGTTACGCCTATTTTATGTTATGCATCAGAAATCTGGGGCTACAATTATGTTGATAAAATAGAATCTGTACAAGTTAAATTCTGCAAACAATATTGTAATCTATCGCAAAACACTGCAAGTTATTTTGCTCTTGGTGAATGTGGAAGGCTACCACTGTGTACTATTTATATGACAAACTGTATTAAGTATTGGTTAAAACTGACACGTATGGGAGATCACAGGTATCCAAAACAATGTTATTTAATGTTAAAACGTCTACGTGAATCTAGAGCTTAATATTGTATTATCAGTAAAAGTATCTCGATTATAAATTCAAATGTATCTGCATATGCTATTTGTTACAACATGTTTATTCGTCACTCTAATGTCAATTTGTACTTTTTATATTTTGTATTTTTGGCCAGAGGCCTATGTTACCTGAATAAATATACTATACTATTACTATACTATATATATAGTAAAATAGTACCCACTCCAAGGGTCCAACTGTGAGACCCAGGGGCATAAATTCACAATGTTTATGATGGCACGAAGAATTTTAAAGTTAACCTTGAATTTGACTTTTTGGACCATGCAAGTGATAATTTTGATTCACCCTTAGTTACCAAAGCTGTACAATATCTCATTACAATTGTGCTTATGGTTTTTGAGAAGTGCTGCTCAAGTACCCCAATTGCACGCAAACGGAGTGCACTCAGAGCGAAACGGAGCGCGAAATGAGCGTGGACAGAGCGCGGACCTCTACCGTGAGCGAACGCTGAATTTTTAATAATAAATGCTCTCCTGAATGCAAGAAATAGAGCGAGTGCACTCAGATGTGCAGTACACGCAGTAAGATAACTGATAACAAAACTATCTGTGCGCTGTTGAGTGCACTCGTTCATTCAGATACACTCTTTCTTTTTCGTTATAGGAGAGTTAAGTCCATAATTGAAATCGAGATAAAAATGAAATTTTATTTTCACAGAATTATAAAAAATGTAGTATTTATCAATGTATTTAGGTGTAATGCGTTATAAAACTGTATTTAGTCATACATTTGGCAATTGTATCATTAATATCAATATTTAACTGATCAATATAGTGTGTTTAACATACATTTTACACAATAGAGGGCGCCTCAGTGCTTAACTACGGCTTCAATGTCAATTCTTCTCGCAGTGACATATTTAAACATGATTAATTTTACGCAACAAAAATATAAATAATTTCATGTTATATAAATAACAATTCGAAAAGATGTAATATGAATTCACTATTTGCCTTGCTATTTCGAAATGAATTAGTTAAAAGAACAATAGAACAAATATTTTATTTCGATTTAAGCATATACAGCTCACAATCATATAAAATACAAGAGCACCGCAAGCGGGTAAAGACGCTCGATTTTCCAAATCTATTACAAAGGCCAAAGTCAGTGAAGTTACTGAAAAAATAAAATAGATTTAATAGAAATGTCGAAGAACAGCATAATCTCTACTATGAATGAAACCATCTTTCATATTAGCAAAATAGTAAATACATGTATGTGTGTGTAGGACTATTAGTGCAGAATAAGTATATGTCTAGCTATGGCTAGCTAGCCAGTACTTAAGCTGAAATGTATTTAATTTAATTTTAAAATCTGGGTGTGGAGGTGAATGTGGAGGCGTATGTGCCACAATGTAAAAAAAAATAAAACAAAGTCGGAGGGGGATGGTGTCTTGGGATTGGTAACAAAGTTGAAAAGGGACAGTGTATCTTGTTCAATACAGAACGAAATTTTAAAAGAACAAAATTTTATAAAAAAAACAATTGGAGTGGGTGGTCGATAATAAAGGGGTAGAATACTATTAAATTTAAAACAAGACAAAATTTAAAGAAAAAAATGGGCGAGGGGTCTTGGTGGGGGTAATCCTTGGGGTCAGTAACAAAGTTTAGATGGGGCAGACTATAATGAATCAATACGAAAATAAAATAATTTTTTTTTAAAAAAAAAAATAGGGGGGTGGGGAGTGGGGGTAGGTGATGGTTTTAGTGTCGGTAACAAAGTTGAAATCGGGCAGAGTTGTGTTACTTAATACAAAAACAAATGGGGGTGGGGGTGGGGGGGGGAGTAGGGGTAAGGGTCTTGGAGTCAGTTACAAAGTTGAAATGGGGCAGAGTATTTGGTTCAGTTTAAACATATTTATTCATTCAAATTTACACATACAAATCAATTTAAAGTATAAATATGGATTAGAACGGAAGATAAAATCTTATAAATCAAATAACAGTTTTGGGCGCATACAATTTTAACCGGATAATGACAGTATTAATCAAGTCCATAAAATAGGTCAAGGTCAGTGATGTAATAATAGTATTAATAATTACTGAAAACATATTCAAACTAGACCTAAACAAAAAACTAATCTAAGATTTTACAGTCCAAAGTATGAAAATTTATGTAAGTTAGCTATATACATTGTTTCTATAACATAATATAAGAGTAGTTTGTTCAGAAACTGAGAACAAGCTGAGCTAAACATAAAACTTTTTAAACCAAACCCGAGCTAAACAAAAAAAAATTAAACTAAGGTTTTAGAGCCCAAAGTATAGGTTAACGTAAGTTAGCTATATACATTGTTTGTAATCAATGCCTGCGTGAAACAAACAAAATATACAACTGTTATATTTCCATTCAAGTAAATACAGTATACTCATGCACATCTCTTTCAATTATTCAAATAATAGTACCAAATTAATTGTATTCCTGAATATAAGTGGATCATTAGTGCAGTGGATAGAGTGTTGGATTCTGATGCCAGAGGTCGTGAGTACAAACTCAGGCTCTACCCGATGACCTCTCAAAATACAATTCAGTTCCTGATCTAATGAGGGAAATGTATTTGTTAGTTTAATGAAACCACGTTCAAACCACATTTGGGAAACAAACTAAAAAAAGCAGCATCCGGATAATATATCACACAGTCAATTATTTCTTGCTCCTATGCCTAACACTTTTTTTATTCAAAATCATTTAAGTCAACCTTCCAGCGCAAGGGCCATAATAAAGCTCGCTGTTCCCTCGCAATGTGTATTATTGATTATAAAGTCCATTTTATGTCAACTAAATATCTTTAGAAAAAAATCCAGATTATAATCATACAGACAATGGAAATAAACAAATCAGAACATGTATTTACTGCCTACATAATAGTTAATACATTGGTTTTGTCAGGTGTGAATGACTAACCGTGTGCACGCACGTAACATTTATATAAAAGCTGTGACAAATCAAGAAGTCAAAAAAAAGATCCAATGATAATGATATTTTAAAAATATAAAATAATGATAATACAATGTACATCTAAATTTTTAATTACTTTTAAAATTGTAAGATTGTTTTTGTCTTGTGAAATTAACAATGCTGATTTTTAGTTTTATCTACTTTTTTACACGAAATCTTTCTCGCATCAGAAATTCATTTAGCACCGATCTTTAAATAAAACTATGATACAATAAATTAAGTTCACATAATCTTGCGGTTGAATCCGGAAGATATACTGGTGTCGAAAGACAGAATAGAATTTGCCAAATGTATACAAATAATAATATCGTATAGAGTCCGGGTGGCATGGCCTATGTCTAATAAATGTGTTATTTTATTATCTACGAAAAGACGAAAACTACTTGTTAATACTTCTAAATTTATATATGAAGCATTTAAGGTTCGTAACCATCTGATTAATACCTAATTTCATATTTCTATCTGCTTAAAAACGTAGAAAAAGTGAGTATATGCTCGCGTGGCAGTGTGCATTCTTGTGAGTTATATTTTTTTTACTGTTTCAAATATGTTATATATAAATATATATACTATGATACTTAAACAATTCAAAACATTTTGTCAGGTTATTTCAAAATCCCTCAATGAATTAGAATGTTATAGGTTGGACAAGATCGGACAGACGGACGCCCGCTTGAACAACCATTGTGACGATATAACTGTCATTTTGTTCTTGGCATGATCATTTGTGTTTAACTATCTCAAAATCAATAAATACATGAATACCACTTTCTATAAACAGACCTTTTTTCATATGTTTGACCTCTAAATGTGACCTTGACCTTTGACATACGTACCTCAGTCATGCAGTCGAAACATTGTCAAGTCAATGAGCAAAAACTATGTAAAGTTTTAAAGAGAAATGTGCATTAAGGGCAGATAAACAGTCTGGACAAGACTCATCTACATACAGACAGACAGAGATGGTAAATCAAGTATATCACAAGTACATCTTCGTTATGTCTGGGTTATGAGTAAATGCCTTCTTGATTTTTTATTGCATATTTATCAAACTTACACTCTGATAATTTTTCTCCTGTATTCCCTTAATTTTGCAACCACGTTAAAATTGCGTTGGATGAGCAATTTTTTTTATTAAACTTCACAGAATGTAGTATTATGTATATTTTTTTGTACCTGTTCTCCAATATTTTGTTTATATTGTCGCTGATACCCTTAAACTCTCTAAATTTGTCATTAGAGATTATAACACCATCCATTGCATTGGCATAATCAATGATAGCCCTGAAAATAGACGACAAAGTACAATTTATCATTAGTTTCATATAAAACTGGAATCAGGAATCATAGATCACTAGTTCAATATATAGTATTAATGAAGTTAATTTCCAAATTATAACAAAGATCATGGCTACAAAATTATGTTTACGATATTTATAGACTTCTATTTTGTAAAAAAAACAAAACACAATATAAGATTTAGTTAGAGAGTGTTCCTCGGACAAAACATGTTCTACAATTATTTGCAATTTTAATAATATACTCTGCTGCATTTATTTGCAGTTCTAAGCCAAAACTAAACTTGACAAGCAAGTTTGTTGAATTCAAATATGCTGCCTAAAATGGTAAAATCTGAATACTTGCTGGAAAAATAATACAATCTAAATGTTGTGTCAACATGTGCATACTATTTGTTTCTGTTTTTAATGGGGTTCAATGCCATTTTTTAACCCATGACATGTTACATAAATTATATTAACATCCTTTCATGCATGTAGGAGTTATGCAGTGGACATGAAATGGAATGCTCTACACATATGCATGCACACACTCACAAACATATGCCAGCACTCACAAACACACAAACATAAACACATACATGCGTACACTATAATTTCATGCTCATTTGTAAGCTGATAAGGATAAAACAAATTATTTTAGTATTTAGATGTTAACTAATTCGATTTCATCCATTTAACACAATTATTATGAAAAGAGTTAGATAATCTAATTGTTTCAGGTGATTTGGAATATATTTCCAAATAACAGGACCTGAATAACTTAGGCTCTGTTAAAATATTTCTTTATATGGCCTAGGCGTAATAAAATCCTTTGGTGAAATGTGTCGTAGTGCTGGTAAATTATCATTTTTGGCCTCTTGGTTTAAACATTTCATTTATGTATACTGGTGTTAAATCATTTGAAATAATCTTACAAGCCCTTATTTGAAGACGAAATACTCTATAAAGATTAACGTTAGAAGTACCACCCCAAATGATATTACAGTAGTCAATATGTGGTTGAATATATTATAATATTGAACACGGTTACTATATGAAAGGTACTCTTTTATTTTTGAAAGAAGCCATATATTGGTATTAATCTTTTTACATATTTTATCAATATGGTTAGACCAGGTTAGGTTGTTATCAACATGAATCCCTAGTATTTTGTCATTTGATATTAAGGCAAGATTTGCATCATTATAATTTAGCTGCAAATCAATTTGCAAATGTGCTCTCTTTTGATGAATTGTTATTAACATAACTTTGTTTTTTGCAGAATTTATGAGCATGCCATTATGCTTACACCAAGTTTGCAGATCATTTAAAGAATTTTGTAATTTAATTTGAATATCCTTTTGAGATTCTCCTATTTTAGATAAGGTAGTATCGGCATACAAATCAGTGTTTACTTGATCAATATTTATGGGCAAATCATTTATAAACATTAAAAATATTAAAGGACCAAGTATTGACCCTTGTGGTACACCATTAATAACATTTTGTTCATCAGACAGTGTACTGTTTAATAAAACTTTTTTCTTTCGACCTAACAAATATGAAGAGAACCAACGTAAAGTATGTGCAGAGATATGATATTTAAGCTTTTTTAACAAAAGCTGGTGATCCACAAGATCAAATGCCTTCGTAAAGTCGACCATTACGACACCAATTAGTAAACCTCTATTTTTGCTTCTAGCAACTTGTCAAGCATAGCTATGAGAGCAGATTCGCATGAATGGTTAGGTCTGAAACCAGATTGTGTTTTATGAAGCAGTTCATAGTTATTTAGAAAGGTCATTAATGAGTCGTGAACATGTTTTTCAAGTATTTTTGATAAAATTGGTAGTATTGATATGTTATTATTAACTTCGTCTTTAGTACCACTCTTATGTAGAGGAGTAACTTTTGCTTCTTTCCATTTTTCAGTGAAAACTTACTCATTAATGCTTTTATTGCAAATATATGTTAAACTGTCTGTTATGAAAGGTGCAGATATTTTTAATAATCTTTGACCAATATTGTCACACCCTGTTGCCTTGATTATATCTATTGTTCTTAAATATGTTTCCACCATTGTACTGGATATATCAGGGATAATGAAAGAAATGTCCCCAGGAATCTTATTATTACAAAAGGCTTGAAGTTTATCAAAATTAGAAAACTCAATAGGTTCCTTAATATTCTTGGCTACAGATGAGAAAAAATTATTGAATTCACATGCCATATCTTTGGATTTCAATATTTCGGTTTCATTCACTTTAACCCTTTACTCCATAGATACGCGTTTTCCCACACCAATCACAGGAGGCCTTTGAAAACAGTTTTCCACTCTGTCAGTTAATATAAACATAATTCACCCAATAATTCAAAAGCCTTCTATATAAGGTGTCCAAAGGCGTCTCTATGAAGTAATGGGTTAAGTGAAAGTACATTATTACTATGATTATTTTTACTGGCACCTAGTTCTTTGAAAATTTTCCAAATACCAGATGGATTTCTTTCATCATTTACAAGTTTAGTGTATTGGGACTTTCTTGATTCTTTAATGAGATTCACTATTTTGTTTCACCATTGTTTAAAGAGAGATTCTTCCCTAAAGATCCCTTGTCTTCATAGCCTGTATTATTTCAGGTGTAAGCCAATTTGGCTGTTGCTTGTATTTAACTCTGTGTTTTTAGAGGAAGATGTTAATTAACAATATCTAAAAACATAGAAGACCAAGTGTCTACAATATCATTTGTGTCCTCAAAAACTTTAATAACATCCCATGGTGTCAACTGAAGATCACTTATAAAATCTTGTTCATTAAAAATTTTGTATGATCTGTATGTTATAGTATAATGAGACAGTTTCGTAACCGTAAAATTTGTTTTGCGTTTGAAAAATATTGGAAAATGATCGCTTAGACCCAACTTTGGAACTGATATAGGGGTTATGTTACTCTGAAAATTGCAGTATATATGGTCAATTAATGTTTTGGTAGTCTCTGTTATTCTAGTTGGTTCATTTATTTTTTGAAATATGCCGAATTGTTCGATATTTTTGTTAAACTGACATGTCCCCGCTGCAGGGCCAATTTTAACCCTAGGGTCATGGCTTGAACAAATTTGATAGAAATTCATTAGATGATACTACATGCAAAATATCAAAGCTCCAGGCTTTGCAGTTTGAGAGAAGACTTTTGAAATTTCACAATTTTATCTTTTTTTGGGCCCCTGCTCGTCTGTTATTTATATCATATCCCTTTAAAGGACCCTGTCTCAACTGTTTTGCCTAAGCAATAATCCTGACATGAATATAATTGCCATAATACCTTAAATAAATCAGAAAAACAGAATTTTCAGTTTTCCCATAGTATTCCTATGTAAAAATGAACTGACTCGTCACTGGGCCCTAATCGAGCCTAGCCCATTAATTTGAACAAATTTGAAACTCCTAGTCATAGGGATTGTTTATACCAAATATGAACGAATTTGTTCGGACGGTTCATGAGATGAACATTTTTAAATGTAAATTTCCCTTTGTTAAACTGATATGTCCCCGGGGCTTGAACACTTGATAGAAACTCATTAAATGATACTCCATGATGCCAAATATCAAAGCTCCAGGCCTTGCACTTTCAGAGAAGAGGATTTTTGAAATTTTGAAAAAAAATACTGATAAACCGCTAGGAAGGGGCCAAATTTGACACCAGGGTAATTTGAAGCAAACAAAAGTTAACGACGGAAAAAGGTAGATCAAAATAGCCCATCCTAAAAATGTTTCTTATTTCTATGTCATGCTCCATTTGTATGAAAATTTTTTTGGTAGTTGTCCCTATGCATGTAAAATAATGTAGCATATGACTGCACTAGTTTCGGTGCTAGCCAATTAGAATATCATATTTTCTTATTTGATGTGATGTCATAATCCGCCATATTTACACAGTGCCCAATCAATGTATCGTGCATAATTAATTGTGCTATGTATTTGTAATGGTAACCTACTGTATTCTCTTGTTTATCCGCATATTTATCTTGAAACTTCAAAGAGCAACAGAAACTTTAAATTTTTAATATTTCTTTCTGATAAAACAGTTTTGCCTAGGTAGAATTTAATGTAACTTAATAACATTGTGCCTTTAAATATTTTCATGTGTTGATTTAATATTTGCTATACTTAAATACACATTTACATGTTAATATTGATATCATTTCATGAACATTTGCATTTCCTTTATAAAGAAGCCATAATGTAAAGGAATCAATGTTAAACTTTCTGTTTTTGTGTTTAAGATAAAATATAAATTCTATATGAATAAAGTTGTTCGCTAACTACATTAAACCTTGAAATCGTTAAAGACAAACAAAAGCCAACTCATCTGTTGCTTTCATATTTCATTGAAATTATCAGACATTGCACGACCTATTACTTCATATTTTTTATATATAAAAAAATGCTCCATTGTTGATGACTTGCATCAAAACATTTCCATGTGAGCCCAGGTTGCTCACCTGATTCACTTATCAATTCTTTTTAATCTTGAATTGACTAAGCCAATAAAGACGTTTAAGCTTGCTAAGGTGCTTAGGCCTATGATATATAAAATCAGAGCTCCAGATAAGATGCGTATCTGCCTATATGACGCATTAAAATTTGTGGATACGCACCAGATTTGATATACGTGCGTATCAATTACGCATAAGCAACGAGTTTTACGCTAAAATCAATTTCTATATGCGTAAATAAGTTTACATTCTCTGAAAATCAATCTTCATAAAGCTAATTTTTTAACTTATCCGCGGTTTCAATTAAACTCGCTTCAGTGATATATGTTACCGGTTATAATGGTAACCCAGTCTATGCATTTAATAAACAATGTCGCTAAGTTGCTTGATTTTTTCTTGACGGGACACCAACTTTGGAAAGCTGAGTGTTCCGGCGCGATACCTGTAATTCCCAGTGCTGTTTCAATATTTTAGGTATATCGCTGGTTGAAAATCCGATTCAATAACATATTGAGGTTAATTTTTATATAATATGCGATCACTCGTCGGGATAAATCATAAATGACTGTCACGCCATGACAATTTTTTTTTTGGAATTTGAAAAAAACATCTTTACAAAAAAATCTTACGCTGCAACAATATCACTAATATATACCCGGTTTTGGGTTGTTGGTATATTAAGATGAAATGTGGAAATCATGAAACTTTGTTTAAAAAGTCATGTTATTTTATTGTTTAAAATGTACAGACGATATACTCTGAGAAACTTTTTATTTTGAATGTCCTATTTTGTTTTGTAATGTATCGTTTCTATACCAGTTTAAACATCGGCCGGTCTATGTTTCTACGGTGCCGTTTTCGGTCTTCCCGGCGCCATTAATTTTCTTTAACGAATGCTAAAAGGTTATGGAAAAAAGAAATTAACGTTAAGAAAATGATGTTCATTTTGAAAGCAAATTATGCTAAAAAAATGAATACATAACTTGAGAAATGTAATTAACAACTGAAAAGTTCATGGCCCTAGTGTGGCCATGTTCATAAAAAAATTAATGTCACATACTGCACCAAATGACTTCCCTATTGTGTAGTGTGTATGCTAAAACTATATTTTTGTACTTATTCTGATTGCATTTGGCAAGTTTTGAGATACATGCCAAGAATGAATAACCAGTAGAAAACTTGCTAATTTTGTGTACTAATAAGTCAATATAATTATGCCACAGTACAATGTCTTGTTCCTATTTTTCTACAGCATTGGTATACCATTAATTTTTAACATCTAAACTGTCATTCAACTATTCAGCAATGGTCTGTAAAAAATCCAAAGATTGAGCAGTAAAATGACTGATATAAGATAAAAGGCAAAATGGAAAGTTTGATGTCCATTTAGTTTATAATAATTTCTTTTAGCTCGATTGCGATGGAAGTTCAGAGCTTATATGAACCACTCTCGAGTCCACTTCCTGGGTAGAACCAGTACTGGGTGTTGTTTTATAAGAGGCATCGAGTCTCGAGCTGGGGATCGAACTCGCAACATCTGGCGTGAGCGGCCAACACTCTATCCATTAGACTACCGCCCTGCTGTCCATTTGAACAGCTTAACACAAAATATCGTAGCAATTTAACAGGAGTTTGCAATTACCTCTGTAACACAGCCTCTTGTGTTAAGCAGCCAAACATATAAGTTTTATATTTACAGCCAAACTTGGTCTGTATTCAACAACCACATGCTCTAAAGGGCCATTATAGTACATCCCTACTGTATACTGCAACTTAACACAGGTTTGGTTGTTATCATATGCACATTACTCATTACTATTCTGAAAAACTCAAGAATACTCATCTACTCTGATTTTGATGAGTAATTACTCTTCGGCTCGAAAAATTATCTTGAGCTCTGTAAAATGTGTTAGTCCTAGCACATATATTTTTAAAAGAAGATTTGTTAATGTTTCCCTGTTTCAGCTTATATAAATATATGATTGCAACACAAGTTCAAAATTTTAACTCTTTTAGGATGCCTGTGGCCCCTTACGGATTATAGAAATTTAAAGCCATTTCAAAGAATATATTTTCAACTGTTATGACTAAACCGTGCTTAAGATCTCAAAACGAATAACATAGCAGAAATACAATTATGTGAGAAAATGAGATGTTTTTGTTTTCCCATAGAATTTCTAAGTAAAAATTCAAAGTCTCCCCCACCCTCCCAAGAAATCCTAGTCAATATATTTTAATAAATTTCAAACCCGTATTTATAATGGTACTTTAGGCCACACACATCTATGAACCCCATAATTTTTCCAGTCTCTACTGTTACGACTAAATCATGCTTCAGATGCTAAAATAGATGTGAAAATAAGAATTATATGGTTTCCCGTAGCAGTCTAATGTAAAAATCAAAGTACTCTTACTTGGTCCCAATGAAGAATAGCTCTTTTATTTGAACTGAGCCTCCAAAAGATCCTTTATCAGATATATGTTCCCTATGTTAAACATTCCCTTGTGACAACAGCATTGTTTTGTTAAAACATATTTTAGTAGGGATTATTGTTATGCAAGGCAAGGTTTTAGTATTTTACCTGTCCTCATGACAAGCCCACCTTTTTCCATTCTTTATGCCCGCAGGAATACAAAGCACAACGCTTTCCTTCTGTAGTTCTTCCAGAATGTATTGGCAGTGAATTGGATATTGCCTCGACCGAGTTTTATAAAAGCGCCATTTAGGCACAGACACCATTATCCTTCCGGTATGTCCAAGATTCTTAAAGAAATCTACTGACAACTTCACAGATTTACAGTCGTAATACTGTCCGTTACTGAGCCTGTATAAAAGAAACAAGATGGTAATGAGATTCTAACATTAAAGACCAAACAAGAGGGCCACAATGGCCTTAAATCATCCACTAGACCATGCACAGTTTCGATATTTCAGAGCCCAAAACTCGGACATTTATAATAAAACAAGTGTAAAAGGCCATCCTTAAAAATGTTTGTTTGCAGTGCTCCGACCCAGCATGTTTCACATGGGTACGTAGGTAGCTATATTTTAAACAAAAATAGACAAAAATCATAAAAAATCAATGCAATAAAAAGTTTAGGTAGCTGCAATTTTGAGTTAATAGGTAGGAGCACGGCAAACAATTAATTATTTTAAGTACTATTTGCATTTACTGAAGGTTGAATTGCACTTAAGATGCACATGAGGTGAAATAAAACATATTTTGAATTTGTTATCGAATTTGATTTCACACAAAAATACAATGTATTTCTCTCCCACCCGCCTATAAAACAAGAAATATCACTGGTTAGTGTCGCATGCCCACAAATGATCTGTGAAAATAACAATATATGTTATAATAGGTAGCGATCTATCCATGAATATTAAGAGTAATGGACTGACATTTCAGACTAGACATACAATTTCATGGGTTTTTTTTTACATTAAAGTATTACCTTGACCTTTGTGTAACCTTGACCTCTGATGTAATGGTTTGGGTATTCCAACAGGTAAATGCAGGTAGCACATCATCATGACATGCTGATCACTTGTGTTAAGCTATTTTAAAATCCCTCCATGTAAACAAAGTTACAGACCAGACATGAAATATTAAACAAACTGAAAGTGTGACCTTGAAGTAAGGTTAAAGGTCTTAACGAGACACGTCATCATGTCGTGTTAATCAATTGATAAATTGAGCCAAGTGTTTTTGAAATCCATCCATGTATGATAAAGTTACAGGACAGACTTGAAATCTCAAACAGATTCAAAGTGTTGTCATACAAACTCAAAGTGTGACCTTGACCTTTGAGGTACGGGTCTAGGTCTTACTTTTGACACGTGGTCATGTCATCTTGAAAAATTGAGCCAAGTTAAAGACAAAGTTACAGACCAGACAAGCAATATCAAACAAAATGAAAGTGTGACCTTGACCTTTGAGGAAAGGTTCTTGGTCTTACATGCGACACTAAATTATGTCATGTTGATCAACTGAGCCAAGTGTTTTTAAAATGTATCCATAGGTCACAAAGTTACAGACCGGACACTAAATCATAAAAGGACTGAAAGTTTTGTCAAACAAAGTAAAATTCTAACCTGTCCTTTGAAGTCACAGGGAGTCTGGGTTTAATTGTCATGTTATGTTGATAAATTGTAGCAAATATTTATAAAATCCATCATGCATGGCAAAGTTACAGGCCGGACACGAAATCTCACACAGACTCAAAGTGTTATTAAACAAACTCAAAGTGTGACCTTGACCTTTGATGTATGCATGTGGGTCTTACGCGTGACACTTCATCATGCCATGCTGATGATTTGAGCCAAGTGTTTTTGAAATTAATCCATAGGTCACAAAGCTACAGACCGGACACCAAATCTCAGTCAGACTGAAGATGTCATCAAACAAAGTTAAATTGTGACCTTGACCTTTGAAGTGGGAGTCTGGGTATTTGTTGCAAGTATTAACAAATCCATCTATGCATGACGAAGTTACAGGCCGGACACGAAATCTCATACAGGACTCAAAGTGTTGTGAAACAAACTCAAATTGTGACCTTGACCTTTGAGGTACGGGTATGGGTCTTACTCGCAACGCGTCGTCATGTTATGTTAATCATTTGTAGCAAGTATTTATAAAATACATCTATGAATGACACATTTACAGGCCTGACACGAAATATCGGACATAAGGACGGATGGACACTGCAATTACTATATGCCACCCAAAATTATTTTCCGAGTCTAAAAGGGCAATAATTCTGCCAAAGGGCAATCAAGAGTTATGGTTATTTTCTCTATGAGTATCTTAGATGATGTTGAACACACATGTGAAATTTTGAAAGAGCCATAAATCTGCCAAAATGCAAGTGAGTTATAGTTCTTGTCTCTGTGCATTGCGTTGACGATGCTAAACACACATGTGTAGTTTCATTCATATCCATTAATAGATTAATGAAATATATACCTGCTCAAAAACTTTAAGTCAAAAAGTGCCATAATTCTGCCAAAATGCAACCAAGAGTTATGGTTGTTGTCTCTATGTGCTCCGTTGATGATGCTGAACACAAAAAAGTCTGTTCAAAATTCTAAAGGAAAATTGCCCAAGCGAGAATTTAGAGATGTATGGCTTGAGAAAAATGCTTTGCTGTATAATGAGCAGGAAAAAATGATTTGCGATGTTTGCCGTTCGGAAGGAAAAGACAACCCATTTACCAGTGGGTGCACCAATTTCAGACATTCAACCATTTTAAGACATGTTTTATCAACGCAGCATATAAGATGTTTAATTCCGAAGATCATTTGATGTGAATCTGCCTCATTTTCTAGTTGTTGCAACTTGGTGAAGTGAAACATTATTTTAAAGTTAAATTCTTTTGAAGTTGTTAACTCAAGCTGCAGTTTTGATTTTGAAATTTGTATGAAACAGTTAGTACATGTAGATCTGTTTTAGTAAAATATGTAATTTTTACCTCTCTTTTTCAAATTCATAGAGTTTTAGACTAATAGTTTAGTTTAAACATATTTTATTTCATAATTTTACATGAAATGGGGTTGGGCCACAAGTTCTGCCAACCTTAGATTTAGCCCTTCCCTACAGATTACATAATCGTTTTTTTAACAATGGCATAAAATACATTACAAAACCAAAATCATTGACAAATATTATGGAAAAGAGAAAAAACAAACAATATTTAGGTGAGTTTTTTAAGAGAGGAAGAGAGGAAGAGGGAAAAAGAAAGAGATAGAGCGAGTTAGTTGCTGCATAACAAAGTTTATATACAGTTATTTTGATAGTTCACTTCTCATCTGTTTGGAACCTTCCACTAACAGCCAGTGGCTCGTGATAAGTAATTTCAACAGAAGCAGCAGTCAACCTGCATTGACAGGTTCTATTATTTTGCAAACTTAATAAAAACAAATATGTAGAACTTAATCATTATTAATCGTTAAATCTTTTTGATCTTTTAATAAAATTATGTAGATTCAACAATTTTCTTATTTTCGTTTAAGATAAACACTTATCGCCAAATAAGTTTTTTAACATTAAGAGGGTGAAACAATCTAGTTGATTGAAAAATATTAGCATTTGATTTCTATAACTGGACTAATCAACTGATGACTGCCAAATTTTGAAAATGACTCCCAGATTTTTAGTCAGTCGGTCATCAACGAACCCCAAAACATTGGAGCTGGATAAAACACTATATGGTTCATGTCTCCGTTAAAAATTAAGGGCCAAAACTGTGGCAAAATGCAACGCAGAGTTATGGTTCCTGTTTCTGTGCGTTCCATATGTGCCCACCTGCAAACTGTCCTATACGATACCAAAGTATCCCATAAATGCCCACTATTTCACTAAAACTAGTCTTGACACTGTACCCAAGCTTAGAGAGAACTTTTATATACCACTAATTTCTGCAGATAATTCATAGCGTTTACCAACCATATTTTAACACAGTGGTCTATAACTGACCACTTTCAAACTGAATTTGTTATGCTTATAATAGACCAAAGATGTACATAATCATATCTGGTATCAATGTGCAGGTATTGAATGGGCCTATCGATGCGTGAACAAATGTTTTGGATAGACAGTACAATGTCCGATAGAATCGTGTAAAGACAATGAATACATTATGATCACCCCTCGTATGTTTTTGACTTACTGATTAGAAACTTAAAGTTAAAGAGGAGAGATAAATAGTTCAGATGTAATACGCTTTCAAATAAATAACTGGATCCTTTATATTTATTAATATGCAGTTTTCATCTAATTTCCTAATTTAAATTTTTACCTCAAAGCAACATTTGATCCATCTATTATGATATGCCTTCGACCATTCCTACCAGGTAAGGCTGGCATATGACATACCGGTCCCGGTGATGCACTTCTTGGTGAAGTTTCTGCAGCATGAGTTGGCACTAGATTTGGATTTCTCAACTCTTAAAGAAATTTTATATACATGAAGGAATGAAGGAACCAATAAACACTGAAATTTGTAAGGGAATCAACATTTATTTTTGTCACGAAAATACTGATGTCTACTTTTATCCACAATGATCCTTAACCGCTCATATGCTGCATCGGTGACTTTGTCTTATGCAATAAAGCGGTCAGAATGATAGTTATATCCTCTGGTGCATTACTGACAGCTGGTAAATATTGCTTGTGTGAACCAGTGTTAATTCTGGAAACTGTTATAAAATGTAAAGCAAGTTAAATTGGTTTTAAAGACAGCCATATCCACACAGGATTTGATTTTCAAGTGTGATAACTTTTTAAATGTTGATTTGAATAAAATCTTAGACGAAAGCTTTGCACACAATCTTGATGACGACAACATTTCATTGAAGATTCATGATTTGTTTGTTGAAGTTGTTTTTTTACCCTCGCACTTTGAACTGGTCATTTTGGCGAGTATGAACAGATAATTAAAAAAATAAATTGATGAATATGAATGATATATGATGAATGAGTAGTGATATAAGACGATTATATACATATTTATTATATTACATATTTATTAATTACATATGATGAATACCTTTTCTAATTATCATGTTAAATAATATGAATTCTTTATGGTTAGCTAATCTTTGTACAAGATTTATTGGCATGTTTATTACTTAAATTTGATGATTATTTTAATTCTCTATTATTTTATAAATAATTTTACATTGATATTCTTTGTACAATATTTATTAAATACAGTAGAGTATATCCTCCTGTTGTATAATAAGATCTCATTGATTTACTTATTAATTAGTTGGATATATTGATAGTCTTGCTATATTGACTGTTAATAACACTAATAACATCATATGACATTCCCTATCACCATTATGCAGTAGTGTTTACTGATATTGGTAAACCATATAGCCCCTATACCTAAGTATATTGCTATTTATATACAATGTTTGTATATAATTATAATACACTATTATATATGACAAATTTTAAAAATAGATAAAAAGGAAGAGTGTACTTTTTACTTCACTTGAAGTTTTGTTATTTTGTATAGAGGTACTAAGGAATAACAATTGACTAGCATGTGAATCCTTTTCTCCCATTCCGATGTGAAGTTGAGCTACGCCAGTATATAAATTAGTATATGTACTATAAAATTTTATAAGTTTACTTATTAATTAGTGTAAATTATTAATAGTCTTGCGTAACTCTATATTCAATGCTAATGGCACTAATAACGTCATTTGACATTCTTTATCACCATTATGCAGTAGTGTTAACTGATACTGGTAAACCATATAGCCCTATACCTAAGTATATTGCTATTTATATACAATGTTTGTATATGATTATAGTACACTATTATATATGATAAAAATTAATAGTAATAAAAAAATGAAGAGTGTACTAGTTACTTCGTTTGAAGTATCACTATAATATCGGTAGGTTCTAGGGTTTGTTTAAAAGTAGTCACCCGTGGACTAATATGCAAGTCATTTCCCACAATCCGATTTTGAGTAACGCCAGTATGAACAGTGGCAATAATGTGTAATTTACCATATACTGTTACAGCCTTGCAATATTATAATTAGTACATCGCATGGTTAAGATTTGACCAACTCCTGTTAATCCCCCAGATTGTCATTAAGTGGTACATAATGGTTTAAAATTAAATTAAAATGTTATATAATTAAATTGTGAAATTTGTAAATAAGCACCAGGCAGATTGCTCATACCTAAAAAGAGCCATCATTAAAAACTATTTTAAAAAATCCGATATCTCCTCAGATCAGATCTGATGAGAACTGATTAACAGAGGTTGGTCACTACTAGTATTAAAATAGTCTTCTGTAATTCTATATTGAATATCTTGTTATTTTATAAACACAATATTCCCTTGAACCATGTACAATGTTTAACATTGTATACAGGTTAATCCCATATTCATCTTAAACTATGAAAATAACATATGGAATTCCATATTATATTATATAGGCCGAAAATATTTTACCTTAAACTCCACAAGGTTGGAATGTTTGTTATTTACGTTATCTTGAGGAGGTGAACATCTGACAATTGTGGCATGACATCCTTCAAGGTTTTTAGGAGATATAAGGGGGGTAGACACACACATCATGGCACAAAAACATTTGACATTGAACTGTGTCCTTGACCTTGAACCAACATGGTAGAAATGTGGGTTCTGCACATCATCCCGAGGAGTCTCAAGTTTCATGAAAATCCTTCAAAGGTTTAGGAGAAACAGTGCGGACATGAAATCATGGCTTAATCAAAGCTGAAAACATTTTCTTTGAACTTTGACTTGACAAAACATTGTTGGATTGACTGAGTTCTGTATGTCATCCTGAGGAGGTGGACATTTGTCCAAAGTTTCAAGGTGTTTTGGACATATAAAAAATCCTAGCAAAATCAAGTCTGAAAACATTTTATCTTGACCTTGAACTGTGACCTTGACCTTGGACCAACATGGTTGAAATGCAGATTCTGCAGTCGTCTTTAGTAGATGAACATCTGACCCAAGTTTCATGATTTTTTTGTAGGAGTTTAGGAGATGCAGACGGAAGGACAAAAGAACAGATGATCCTCCCCCTTCTCGTTGGTACGAGATAAAACAATGGTGTCAATTGGGAAATTGTGAGCACTTCTGGTTTTCACCGCTAACTGGACCATTCTGAGTTATTTCTTGAATATTGATATGGTATGTAGGAAATCTCAGTGGAAAAATTATTTAATTAATTATTTAATTATTTAATGAGCTGGCATCTTACCTCTTAGTTTAAAAATGTTGTTATCCTTTACCAGAAGATTGGTAGTTGTTTCAATTTCTTCTGGTGTACCCAAAAGCGAACCTAAAAGAACAAAGTTACCGGTAACAGTTAAATAACATATTTTTAGGTTTGGAATAATGTTCATTCATTATTGTAAATAAATACAATAACACTTCAACCAGCACTACCGTAATTTGTGTGAGTGGAGTAGTGTGTTTCATTAAAGCCCATGAACAGACTCAAATCCAAGTCTGTTATTTTCTTTTCTTGCTTGTTATCTGCAATTCCAAAGGATCCGTTATCAGTTATTATTGCTAATCCAGACATTTTATTCTAAATATACAAACACATTCTCTTTATCATTTATATTTCAAATATAACACAGAGCTACACGCAACATTATTATTCTAACAACAAGAAGCATTAGAAACTCAAAGTTTAAATTATGAATGAAGATGTTATTCTTTTTAATTTACTGAGATTGTTTTGACATAATAAGGTAAAATATCAAAATCTATTTCCAATAAAGTTGTATTGGATTTGTTCTGATTTCCCCACTGTATGTGACAATGCCTTTTTAATGTTTCATTCTCCAGCGGGTCAAGTAGAAACTTTCAATTTTAATACAACGAGAGATGTTTGTAAAACATTTATACTCCATGAGAGCATGTCAGGTAAATGAAACCAAATGCCCGTTAGAACCATGGACAAACTGTACTTGAGATATCAAATGGAAACCCGATTTTCTATCAATTGTAATGGTTATCTTGACCTTTTGACCTACTTTTCCAAAAACAAATATGGGTCATTTAATAACCAAGATAAACCACCCTGCAAAGTTTGAGCTCCCTAGGCCAAACCATTCGGAAGTTATTAAAAACTGATTTTCTGTAAAACAATCCTGTGAACTTTGACCTTTCGACCCAAAATGAATATTTTTTATCTACTTACCAGGCTGAACAACCTTCTGACCTCAATACAAATTTCAGTCATCTACTTACCACGACGAACCATCTTGCAATGTTTTGAGGACTGCAGGGGCAAGTGTTATTGAGTTATCCGATTAAGAAACCGATTTGCTATAAATAACCTATATGATCTTAACCTTTGACCTACCAACCTCAAAATAAAAAGTGGTCATTGGCTTACCAAGAATGACAGATGTAACAAAATATAATATTTGCGTGGCTTAAATTGTCAGTGTCATTCAGTCTAAGGTTATTCAAATTGTATAGACTTCATATTGGTATGTAGGGCAAATGTTTAACGTACCGCTAGGTAGATGAGGATAAAGTGTATTTTATCATATTCATTTTTGGTGTAAATAACAAGTCATTTTCACTTTATTAAGATTAAAGATTTAAGAAAATTTCACGGTGGAAAACAAAAAAATATCACATAACCACACCATTCCACCATTTGTCCTTCGGGAAGCAGCAAAAATCCAAACATGAATTTTGAATGTCATATTTGCATCAACAAATCACATCATTTCTTCTTATATAGATTTAGTTAATTCAAAGCGAGAATCCAAAGACTATTAGAAAAATTGCTCTTTTTATAACAAAACTGTTTGAAATTATAGATAAAACATAGTTCCACATTATATACTGTACCGGTTTTCAGACACTTCAAATGTATATTTTATATATTGTAACACAACTTTGTAAAACATCAATGTTCAATAGTTATTGTTGTATTTTGGGCCGAAGGCCTTTATTTACTCAATAAAACATCTTGTATCGTGTATCTAGTAAAGTAGTACGCACCCAAGGGTCAAACCGTGAGACCCAGGAACATGAAATTCACATTTTTTTATGGTGGATTCATAGGCCTCATTAATTATGCTTATGATTTGTTGTCCAGTGCTTCCTATAATAATAATAATAATAATAATAATAATAATAATAATAATAATAATAAGATTTTTAAAGTTTACCTTAAATTTGACTGTTTTGGCCCAGGCCCAAAGTTACAGAGGGAGTGGGGCACTCAATAAAACATAAGCATTAACCTTCATGTCAGCAACAAAAAATCACACCAAAAATCATTCAAATGAGTCTATTCAGTTATCAGAAATTACAGGTTTTGGTCATTTTCTCCTTTATATATTTAGTAAAAAAGGCCAAATCCCCAGGGTCTGGGCCATACCGAGAGACCCAGGAACATGAAATCCACAATTTTATAAAGGACCAATGGATGTCAATAATCATGCTCACCAATTGTTTCCTAGTGCTTCTTATAATAAGATGAAGATTTTTAAAGGTTACCTTGAATTTGACTGTTTTGGCTCCACCCCTAAGGCCCCCATGGGGTGGGGACCATCAAATTCACACAGGTATTAACTGTCATGTAAGCAACAACAAATCACACCAAAAAATATTAACATAAGTCTATTCAGTCATAAGAAATAACGTATTTTAAATTTAGTAAAGTACGCCCCACTGCCAGGGCCAAACTGTGAGACCCAGGGGCATTCAATTCATAAATGTTATAAAGGACCCATAGATTTTTAAAATTTACCTTTGATTATTTTTAGGCCAAACTCCCAAGGCCAAACCGTGAGACCAAGGAACATGCAATTTACAATTATAAGAAGTCTTATACATACATGTACAATAGTTTGTACATGTACATGCATTATATAAGACACTTTACTGGCTCATAGTGGCCATAGCACTTTTTGAAATTTCACAATATTTACCCTCTTTGGTTGTCGTCTTAACAACTTCTGGATAAATACCCCCATCACACCTATACTGAACAAAAAGTTAATTGCTATGAAAACGAAATACTTTAAATTCTTATACAATTCATCTGTAAAAAAAAAATAATGTCCCAGTACAGAATCCTTTTACATCAAAGTACCTTTATTTGTCAGAACTTCAATCACCCACTCTAAGATTTGTTATGAGCAGAAATGCTTTAGATTTTAAATAGAATTTTTTTTATATACATGGATGCGAAAAAGAAAAACACCAGTTTTCCCTATAATATTCCTATGAAAGTAAAAGCAACATTGCAGGCCCCCAGCCCCTTGATATGCAGAATCTTCAATCCCTTGCTAATGTAAGGATAATTTATATCATATATGAACTAGTTTGACTGAAATTCCCAATTTTAACCATATTGGCTCCCACCCCATGGCCCCTTATAATTCAACAATTTGATGTTTAACAAAATCAAATTTACTTTACAAGACAATGCTTTAGATCTCGAATTGAACAACATATTTACACAAATGGACGAAAAAAGGAGAGTTTTTCATTTTCTCATAGTATTCCTATGTAAAAGTAAAAGTCACATTGTAGAGCCCCAATATACCCCAGCCCTTGATACGCAGAATCTTAAATCCCTTGCTAATGTAAGGATAATTTATATCATATATGAACTAGTTGGACTGAAAGGTTATTGAGAGGAAGATTAAAGAAATTCCCAATTTTAACCATATTGGCCCCACTCATCGGCCCCTTATAATTCAATCCTCTTTAATTAACAAAATCAAATTAACTATTACTAGACAATGCTTTAGATTTCAAACTGTACAACATATATACCCAAATGGACGAAAAAATGAGAATTTTCCATTTTCCCATAGTATTCCTATGTAAAATTCAAAGTCCCCTTACAGGGCCTCTATATATCCCAGTGCTCCTTGATTTGTTCAAACTTAGAACTCTTAATCATAGGGGTAATTTATATAAAATATGAACACATTTCACTGACCGGTTGTTGAGAATAAGATTTATGATAATGTTCAATTTTAACCATTTTTGTGAACACACCTGGCCCCTTTTTGTAAGTCAATCCTTCTTATCAAACAAAATCTTATTTGTTATGACAAAAAGATGCTTCAAAACTCAAATTGAATAAAAGCACGACGGACGATAGACGATGACGGACAAAAGGCGATCGTAAAAAGTCCCTTGAGACAAAGTCTCAGGTGACCTAAAAGTCATAAACGGATAAAAAAAAATGAGAATTTTCCATTTTCTCATAGTATTCCTTTATAAAACTGAAAGTCCTCTAACAGGGCCCCTATAAATACAAGCCCCTTCATTTCTACAAACTTTAAACCCATACTCATTGGGATAATCTATATATCAATTATAAACAAATTGACTCACCGGTTGTTGAGAAGAACATTTCTGAAAATTTTCTGACGCACCCTGGCCCCTTATGGAAAGTCAATTCTACTTATTGAACCATATCTTGTTTTCAGAACTCAAAATGAATGATAATTTTGCCCAAATGAATGAAAAAAGAGAATTTTTCATTTTTCAATATTATTCCTATTTAAACTCAAAGTCCACTACAGGGCCCTTATAAATACAAGACCCTTGATTTATACAAACTTTAAACCCATACACAATGGGATAATATAGATCACATCTGAACAGATTCGACTGACTGCTTGTTGAGAAAAGGGTTTTTGAAAATTTTATATTTTAACCCTTTTTTTACCCACCTCTTGCCCTTATGGAAAGTAAATTCTTTTTTATAACTAGATGATACTTCAAAACTTAAATTGAATAATAATTTTGCTTAAATGGATGAAAAATGAGAATGTTCTGTTTTCCCATTGTATCCCTATGTAAAATTTCAAGTCCACTTACAGGGCCCCTAAAAATATAAGCCCCTTAATTCTTATCTTCATTTAAACCCCTACACAAAGGGATAATTTATGCCAAACATGAACAAATCTGACTTACCGGTTCTTAAGAAAACATTTTTTTGTAATTCCCAACTTTGACCATTTTGCTGCCCCTCCTGACCCCTTAACACAGTGGAATCCACTCATTATTACAAATTTTGAACCTCCTTGATTAAACAATGCTTCTGTGAAAATATAGGCAAAATCAGTTCCTTTTTAAAAAAAAAAAGTTTATTATATGACATATGCCCCCTATTTGAACCCTGAGAATGAGAATGCTCTGTTTTCCTATAGTACTTGTATGTGAAATTCTAAGTCCCCCTACAAATATTAGCCCTTTAATTCGTATATTCATTTAAGCCCCAACATATGGGGAATATATGAGTATATTTGACAGACCAGTTCTTAAGAAAACGATTTTAGTAATTCCCAATTTTTACCCTTTTGGGTCCCCTCCTTACAAATCTAACCCTCCTTGGCCTGACAATTCTTCTGTGAAAATATAGGCAAAATCAGTTTCATTTTTTAAAAAAAAAAGTTTATTATAATTACATGTGTCCCCGAATTGAACCCTCGGGGCAAGGGCATTGTTAACACCAGGGACACCATTTGTACAAATCTAATAGAACTAGTTGGTGACCATTACTAAATGAATATTTTCATGTTTATTATAATGACATGTGTCCCCTAATTGAACCCTCAAGGCGGGGTCATTTTTAACCCCAGGGGCACCATTTAAACACATTTAGTAGAACTAGAGTTTGTTATCATTACTACATAAATATTTTCAAAATCTGTTTGGTGGTTCTTGAGAAGATTTTTTAAGTTTTGGACTATTTTTAGTAACGGCGGCAATCTTGAATTTCTCCTGTGCAACAGAAACATCCATGTGAAGTTTGAGTTTAATTGGACAAGTGGTTTCAGAAAATGTGCTGCTAACAAAAGACAGACGACAGATGACGTATGACAGACAACATGCCAGTGGCCAGTAGAGCTTAAAATTACTAATCCTAAACGCATGACACTTAAATACCCATTCATATGTTCGGACAGAGGAACGGGTTAAAACTGTGGAGGAGGTTGCAAGTCCAAGGTATGACAAAATCTAAGTTCAAAGAACAAAGTGCCATAGCTTGATGAAAAATAATTGAATCTGCGTACCAATACCACAGGCACATATTAACACCATGAACTTGCTTTACAGTCAGTTTCATTTGAATTGGTTTAAAACTGTGGGAGAATAATTAAATCAGAATATCAATACATAAGGCACATGTTAAGTTCATATACTTGCTCTACAGCAAGTTTCCTCTGAGTTAAAACTGTGGGAGAAGTTGTGTCCGCAAAGGTGTTGGTCTAAAACATGATGAACAGACAGACGGACGGACGCACATCATTTTAATACACCCTGCATCCAGTTGACAATAATATACTGAAGTAGGTTCTAACATTTACAAACAATATTTTGAGAGTTGTTTAAAAAATATTATAGAACGAGAGGCCCAAGAGGACCCGAGGATGCTCTACTCGATCATAGTGGTCACTTTTTAAAACTTCACAATATTAACCCTCTTTGTGGTCGTCTTAACCATTTATGGATAAATACCCCCAACACACCATTACAAAACAAAGAGTTAATTACTAGGAAAAGGAACTACTTTAAATTCCCTTACCATTCATCTGTAGAAAAAAATATAGTCCCCGTACAGGACCATTATACATCCCACCCTGGTGATTTGTCAAAACTTCAATCACCCACTCATAGGGAGTTGGTATGAGCAGACAAATAATAAAACCAACAAGAGTTGTCGATAAGACGCGCTCAGCTATTCGAATATTTTTCACAAAAGAACAAATTTGATTGAAACTAATGACAAATCTAAGCAAACAAGAGTTATCTTACTTACTGAATTAATTAAGTAAGTCTTATAACTGCAATACCATGTAGGAAGTTTCAATCCAATACATGCAGTGGCTGCTGAGTTTCAATCAAATACATTGACTGGTTGGTGAGATATGGACTTTATGGTACTTGCACGCAAAACTTTAACCAATGTCAAAGAAGGACCATAATTTTCATTATATTTATGCAAGAGTTAGTTATTTTAGTAGGTTTGATGACTGGGAGGTCTTGTCTGAAGTTTCAATTATGTACATTGAGTGGCTGGTGAGATATGGACTTGATGGTACTTTCAAGCAAAACAAGAATTTTTAAGTCAAACAAGGGCAATAATTTGCATTATATTCATGCAAGAGTTATCTAACTTTGTTATTGTATTAGGTTTGATGACGGGGAAGTCTTGTGTAAAGTTCCAAGGCAATACATGCAATGGTTACTGAGATAGAGTCTTGCATGCAAAACTTTAACCAAGGAGTGACGCCGAAGCCCGGGATGGTAGAACAGCTCTCTTTATTCTCCGAATAGTTGAACTAAAAATCAAACCTGAGCTAAACAAAAAACTTTAAGGTTTTAGAGCCCAAAGTATGGAAAAGTCAGCTATAGTCATTGTTTCTATAACATACTATGAATATGTTTATGAAGTTTAGTCGTCACTATAACATAGGTAGTTTGTTCAGAAACAGAGAAAAAGCTGAGCTAAACATAAAACTTTAACTGGCGGACAACGACGCTCAATATGAAATATTGCTAACCTGTAGGATGATATATTTTCTCCGTTATATTTGGAGAGGCCATTGTATTTTGTTCTCGATGTTTTGGGCGTGCACCAAACTGCTCCAAAGGGCTGCCAGAAGTTTCTATTAATAAAAAAAGTAAAACATGTAATGCTACACAAAACGAAGTCCATAACCAGTTGACAACAGTATACTGAAGTACCAAGTTGACAGACAATACTCGTACCTTGAGAGTTGTTTATACATGTATAGTATTTCAGGAAAAAATGTTCAAAATGAGGAAATACACAGCGTCCATGTGCGTAATACCTGTACATAATCTTCTTAACTATTAAAATGCAATGTAAAACAGATATTATATTCGAAAAATATTACCCCAGGGACCAGACTTCAACAAATCATTTAGAGGACCTCCATGCAATGCTCATGTAAAATATCTACGGTCAAAGCCTTCAACTTTCAGTGAAAATATTTTTAAAGTTTCGCTTGAAATGTGCTTATAAGCCCTGTGGTGGGGGTATTTGTGGTCAAAACACGCTGGTTCAAGAAATGGGATCTTGTGGTTATATAACTGCTGTGCAAGTTTGGTTAAGATCTAATGACAAATAAAGGTGCTATCGCATCTACAACATTTTCCCTATATAACTCTACGTAAAACAGTGACCCCTGTGGCAGCCCCAAATTTGACTCCAGTGACCAGACTTTAACAATATTTTAGGGGGCCTCCATGCAATAGTATATGGTATTATGTAAAATATCTAAGGTCTTATTGATATAAGCCTTAAACTGTCAGAGAAACCGTTTTGATTTTTTGTGCTTATAAGCGCTGTAGCGGGGACATTTGTGGCCGAAACACACTTGTTCAATAACTCATCCAAAATCTTGTGGTGATATAACTGCTATGTAAGTTTGGTTAAGATTCAATAAAGAATGAAGGTGCTATCGCCTCTACAAAAATGTTAATGGAAGGATGGACGGAAGACTGACAATTTACCATGACATAAGCCCTGCTGAAATTTGGCCAGTAGAACTAAAAATTAAAAGCAGCAAACACAATTTTTCACCAATATATCATGCCTATGTAAATATTATTGCTGATTGTGTATTGTGATATTTTTAAACATTACAAAACAGAAATAGTTTATATAATAATAAAAACAAGAGGCCAATGGGCCTTAACGGTCACCTGGTTATCCAAAGAACATTCACATATGTGTATTCAGTCATAAGAATGATTTTTTGTCAATTTCTCTTATTTAGATTTAGTAAAGTAGGCCCCACCAAGGCCCAATCCCCAATGCCAAACTGTGAGACCCAGGGCCATGCAATTCACATTTTTTATAAAGGACCCATATACGTCAATAATCGTGCTCACCATGTTTCCCAGTGCTTCCTATATTAAGATGTTTTTTTAAAGTTTACCTTGAACTTGACAGTTTTGGGCCAAGCCCCTAAGGCTGTGGGGACCATGCACTTCACAATTTTGCTTAAATGGATGAAAAATGAGAATGTTCTGTTTTCCCATTGTATCCCTGTGTAAAATTTCAAGTCCAGTTACAGGGCCCCTAAAAATATAAGCCCCTTAATTCTTATCTTCATTTAAACCCCTACACAAAGGGATAATTTATGCCAAACATGAACAAATCTGACTTACCGGTTCTTAAGAAAACATTTTTTTGTAATTCCCAACTTTGACCATTTTGCTGCCCCTCCTGACCCCTTAACACAGTGGAACCCAGTCATTATTACAAATTTTGAACCTCCATGATTAAACAATGCTTCTGTGAAAATATAGGCAAAATCAGTTCCTTTTTAAAAAAAAAAGGTTTATTATATGACATATGTCCCCTATTTGAACCCTGAGAATGAGAATGCTCTGTTTTCCTATAGTACTTGTATGTGAAATTCTAAGTCCCCCTACAAATATTAGCCCTTTAATTCGTATCTTCATTTAAGCCCCAACATATGGGGAATATATGAGTATATTTGACAGACCAGTTCTTAAGAAAACGATTTTTGTAATTCCCAATTTTTACCCTTTTTGGTCCCCTCCTTACAAATCTAACCCTCCTTGGCCTGACAATTCTTCTGTGAAAAAATATAGGCAAAATCAGTTTCATTTTTTTAAAAAAAAAGTTTATTATAATTACATGTGTCCCCGAATTGAACCCTCGGGGCAAGGGCATTGTTAACACCAGGGACACCATTTGTACAAATCTAATAGAACTAGTTGGTGACCATTACTAAATGAATATTTTCATGTTTATTATAATGACATGTGTCCCCTAATTGAACCCTCAAGGCGGGGTCATTTTTAACCCCAGGGGCACCATTTAAACACATTTAGTAGAACTAGAGTTTGTTATCATTACTACATAAATATTTTCAAAATCTGTTGGGTGGTTCTTGAGAAGATTTTTTAAGTTATGGACTGTTTTTAGTAACGGCGGCAATCTTGAATTTCTCCTGTGCAACAGAAACATCCATGTGAAGTTTGAGTTTAATTGGCCAAGTGGTTTCAGAAAATGTGCTGCTAACAAAAGACAGACGACAGATGACGTATGACAGACAACATGCCAGTGGCCAGTAGAGCTTAAAATTACTAATCCTAAACCCATGACACTTAAATACTCATTCATATGTTCGGACAGAGGAACGGGTTAAAACTGTGGAGGAGGTTGCAAGTCCAAGGTATGACAAAATCTAAGTTCAAAGAACAAAGTGCCATAGCTTGATGAAAAATAATTGAATCTGCGCACCAATACCACAGGCACATATTCACACCATGAAATTGCTTTTGAGAGTTGTTTAAAAAATATTATAGAACAAGAGGCCCAAGAGGACCCGAGGATGCTCTACTCGATCATAGTGGTCACTTTTTAAAACTTCACAATATTAACCCTCTTTGTGGTCGTCTTAACCATTTATGGATAAATACCCCCAACACACCATTACTAAACAAAGAGTCAATTACTAGGAAAAGGAAATACTTTAAATTCCCTTACCATTCATCTGTAGAAAAAAATATAGTCCCCGTACAGGACCATTATACATCCCACCCTGGTGATTTGTCAAAACTTCAATCACCCACTCATAGGGAGTTGGTATGAGCAGACAAATAATAAAACCAACAAGAGCTGTCGATAAGACGCGCTCAGCTATTCGAATATTTTTCACAAAAGAACAAATTTGATTGGGACTAATGACAAATCTAAGCAAACAAGAGTTATCTTACTGAATTAATTAAGTGAGTCTTATAACTGCAATACCATGTAGGAAGTTTCAATCCAATAAATGCAGTGGCTGCTGAGTTTCAATCAAATACATTGACTGGTTGGTGAGATATGGACTTTATGGTACTTGCACGCAAAACTTTAACCAATGTCAAAGAAGGACTATAATTTTCATTATATTTATGCAAGAGTTAGTTATTTTAATAGGTTTGATGACTGGGAGGTCTTGTCTGAAGTTTCAATTATGTACATTGAGTGGCTGGTGAGATATGGACTTGATGGTACTTTCAAGCAAAACAAGAATTTTTAAGTCAAACAAGGGCAATAATTTGCATTATATTCATGCAACAGTTATCTAACTTTGTTATTGTATTAGGTTTGATGACGGGGAAGTCTTGTGTAAAGTTCCAAGGCAATACATGCAATGGTTACTGAGATAGGGACTTGCATGCAAAACTTTAACCAAGGAGTGACGCCGAAGCCCGGGTGGGTAGAATAGCTCTTTATTCTCCGAATAGTTGAACTAAAAATCAAACCTGAGCTAAACAAAAAACTTTAAGGTTTAAGAGCCCAAAGTATGGAAAAGTCAGCTATATTCATTGTTTCTATAACATACTATGAATATGTTTATGAAGTTTAGTCGTCACTATAACATAAGTAGTTTGTTCAGAAACAGAGAAAAAACTGAGCTAAACATAAAACTTTAACTAGCGGACAACGACGCTCAATATGAAATATTGCTAACCTGTAGGATGATATATTTTCTCCGTTATATTTGGAGAGGCCATTGTATTTTGTTCTCGATGTTTTGGGCGTGCACCAAACTGCTCCAAAGGGCTGCCAGAAGTTTCTATTAATAAAAAAAGTAAAACATGTAATGCTACACAAAACGAAGTCCATAACCAGTTGACAACAGTATACTGAAGTACCAAGTTGACAGACAATACTCGTACCTTAAGAGTTGTTTATACATGTATAGTATTTCAGGAAAAAATGCTCAAAATGAGGAAATACACAGCGTCCATGTGCGTAATACCTGTACATAATCTTCTTAACTATTAAAATGCAATGTAAAACAGATATTATATTCGAAATATATGACCCCAGGGACCAGACTTCAACAAATCATTTAGAGGACCTCCATGCAATGCTCATGTAAAATATCTACGGTCAAAGCCTTCAACTTTCAGTGAAAATATTTTTAAAGTTTCGCTTGAAATGTGCTTATAAGCCCTATGGTGGGGGTATTCGTGGTCAAAACACGCTGGTTCAAGAAATGGGATCTTGTGGTTATATAACTGCTGTGCAAGTTTGGTTAAGATCTAATGATAAATAAAGGTGCTATCGCATCTACAACATTTTCCCTATATAACTCTACGTAAAACAGTGACCCCTGTGGCGGCCCCAAATTTGACTCCAGTGACCAGACTTTAACAATATTTTAGGGGGCCTCCATGCAATAGTATATGGTATTATGTAAAATATCTAAGGTCTTATTGATATAAGCCTTAAACTGTCAGAGAAACCGTTTTGATTTTTGTGCTTATAAGCGCTGTAGCGGGGACATTTGTAGCCAAAACACACTTGTTCAATAACTCATCCAAGATCTTGTGGTGATATAACTGCTATGTAAGTTTGGTTAAGATTCAATAAAAAATGAAGGTGCTATCGCGTCTACAAAAATGTTAATGGAAGGATGGACGGAAGACTGACAATTTACCATGACATAAGCCCTGCTGACATTTGGCCAGTAGAACTAAAAATTAAAAGCAGCAAACACAATTTTTCACCAATATATCATGCCTATGTAAATATTATTGCTGATTGTGTATTGTGATATTTTTAAACATTACAAAACAGAAATAGTTTATATAATAATCAAAACAAGAGGCCAATGGGCCTTAACGGTCACCTGCTTATCCAAAGAACATTCACACTATATGTGTATTCAGTCATAAGAATGATTTTTTGTCAATTTCTCTTATTTAGATTTAGTAAAGTAGGCCCCACCAAGGCCCAATCCCCAGTGCCAAACTGTGAGACCCAGGGCCATGCAATTCACATTTTTTATAAAGGACCCATATACGTCAATAATCGTGCTCACCATGTTTCCCAGTGCTTCCTATATCAAGATGTTTTTTTAAAGTTTACCTTGAACTTGACAGTTTTGGCCCAAGCCCCTAAGGCTGTGGGGACCACGCACTTCACAATTTTGCTTAAATGGATGAAAAATGAGAATGTTCTGTTTTCCCATTGTATCCCTATGTAAAATTTCAAGTCCAGTTACAGGGCCCCTTAAAATATAAGCCCCTTAATTCTTATCTTCATTTAAACCCCTACACAAAGGGATAATTTATGCCAAACATGAACAAATCTGACTTACCGGTTCTTAAGAAAACATTTTTTTGTAATTCCCAACTTTGACCATTTTGCTGCCCCTCCTGACCCCTTAACACAGTGGAACCCAGTCATTATTACAAATTTTGAACCTCCTTGATTAAACAATTCTTCTGTGAAAATATAGGCAAAATCAGTTCCTTTTTAAAAAAAAAAAGTTTATTATATGACATATGCCCCCTATTTGAACCCTGAGAATGAGAATGCTCTGATTTCCTATAGTACTTGTATGTGAAATTCTAAGTCCCCCTACAAATATTAGCCCTTTAATTCGTATCTTCATTTAAGCCCCAACATATGGGGAACATATGAGTATATCTGACAGACCAGTTCTTAAGAAAACGATTTTTGTAATTCCCAATTTTTACACTTTTTGGTCCCCTCCTTACAAATCTAACCCTCCTTGGCCTGACAATTCTTCTGTGAAAATATAGGCAAAATCAGTTTCATTTTTAAAAAAAAAAAGTTTATTATAGTTACATGTGTCCCCGAATTGAACCCTCGGGGCAAGGGCATTGTTAACACCAGGGACACCATTTGTACAAATCTAATAGAACTAGTTGGTGACCATTACTAAATGAATATTTTCATGTTTATTATAATGACATGTGTCCCCTAAATGAACCCTCAAGGCGGGGTCATTTTTAACCCCAGGGGCACCATTAAAACACATTTAGTAGAACTAAAATTTGTTATCATTACTACATAAATAGTTTCAAAATCTGTTGGGTGGTTCTTGAGAAGATTTTTTAAGTTTTGGACTATTTTTAGTAACGGTGGCAATCTTGAATTTCTCCTGTGCAACAGAAACGTCCATGTGAAGTTTGAGTTTAATTGGCCAAGTGGTTTCAGAAAATGTGCTGCTAACAAAAGACAGACGACAGATGACGTATGACAGACAACATGCCAGTGGCCAGTAGAGCTTAAAATTACTAATCTTAAACCCATGACACTTAAATACCCATTCATATGTTCGGACAGAGGAACGGGTTAAAACTGTGGAGGAGGTTGCAAGTCCAAGGTATGACAAAATCTAAGTTCAAAGAACAAAGTGCCATAGCTTGATGAAAAATAATTGAATCTGCGCACCAATACCACAGGCACATATTCACACCATGAACTTGCTTTACAGTCAGTTTCATTTGAATTGGTTTAAAACTGTGGGAGAATAATTAAATCAGAATATCAATACATAAGGCACATGTTAAGTTCATATACTTGGTCTACAGCAAGTTTCCTCTGAGTTAAAACTGTGGGAGAAGTTGTGTCCGCAAAGGTGTTGGTCTGAAACATGATGAACAGACAGACGGACGGACGCACATCATTTTAATACACCCCGCATCCAGTTGACAATAATATACTGAAGTAGGTTCTAACATTTACAAACAATATTTTGAGAGTTGTTTAAAAAATATTATAGAATAAGAGGCCCAAGAGGACCCGAGGATGGTCTACTCGATCATAGTGGTCACTTTTTAAAACTTCACAATATTAACCCTCTTTGTGGTCGTCTTAACCATTTATGGATAAATACCCCCAACACACCATTACTAAACAAAGAGTTAATTACTAGGAAAAGGACATACTTTAAATTCACTTACCATTCATCTGTAGAAAAAAATATAGTCCCCGTACAGGACCATTATACATCCCACCCTGGTGATTTGTCAAAACTTCAATCACCCACTCATAGGGAGTTGGTATGAGCAGACAAATAATAAAACCAACAAGAGCTGTCGATAAGACGCGCTCAGCTATTCGAATATTTTTCACAAAAGAACAAATTTGATTGAAACTAATGACAAATCTAAGCAAACAAGAGTTATCTTACTTACTGAATTAATTAAGTAAGTCTTATAACTGCAATACCATGTAGGAAGTTTCAATCCAATACATGCAGTGGCTGCTGAGTTTCAATCAAATACATTGACTGGTTGGTGAGATATGGACTTTATGGTACTTGCACGCAAAACTTTAACTAATGTCAAAGAAGGACCATAATTTTCATTATATTTATGCAAGAGTTAGTTATTTTAGTAGGTTTGATGACTGGGAGGTCTTGTCTGAAGTTTCAATTATGTACATTGAGTGGCTGGTGAGATATGGACTTGATGGTACTTTCAAGCAAAACAAGAATTTTTAAGTCAAACAAGGGCAATAATTTGCATTATATTCATGCAACAGTTATCTAACTTTGTTATTGTATTAGGTTTGATGACGGGGAAGTCTTGTGTAAAGTTCCAAGGCAATACATACAATGGTTACTGAGATAGAGACTTGCATGCAAAACTTTAACCAAGGAGTGACGCCGAAGCCCGGGTGGGTAGAATAGCTCTCTTTATTCTCCGAATAGTTGAACTAAAAATCAAACCTGAGCTAAACAAAAAACTTTAAGGTTTAAGAGCCCAAAGTATGGAAAAGTCAGCTATATTCATTGTTTCTATAACATACTATGAATATGTTTATGAAGTTTAGTCGTCACTATAACATAGGTAGTTTGTTCAGAAACAGAGAAAAAGCTGAGCTAAACATAAAACTTTAACTAGCGGACAACGACGCTCAATATGAAATATTGCTAACCTGTAGGATGATATATTTTCTCCGTTATATTTGGAGAGGCCATTGTATTTTGTTCTCGATGTTTTGGGCGTGCACCAAACTGCTCCAAAGGGCTGCCAGAAGTTTCTATTAATAAAAAAAGTAAAACATGTAATGCTACACAAAACGAAGTCCATAACCAGTTGACAACAGTATACTGAAGTACCAAGTTGACAGACAATACTCGTACCTTGAGAGTTGTTTATACATGTATAGTATTTCAGGAAAAAATGTTCAAAATGAGGAAATACACAGCGTCCATGTGCGTAATACCTGTACATAATCTTCTTAACTATTAAAATGCAATGTAAAACAGATATTATATTCGAAAAAAATGAACCCAGGGACCAGACTTCAACAAATCATTTAGAGGACCTCCATGCAATGCTCATGTAAAATATCTACGGTCAAAGCCTTCAACTTCAAGTGAAAATATTTTTAAAGTTTCGCTTGAAATGTGCTTATAAGCGCTGTGGTGGGGGTATTTGTGGTCAAAACACGCTGGTTCAAGAAATGGGATCTTGTGGTTATATAACTGCTGTGCAAGTTTGGTTAAGATCTAATGATAAATAAAGGTGCTATCGCATCTACAACATTTTCCCTAAATAACTCTACGTAAAACAGTGACCCCTGTGGCGGCCCCAAATTTGACTCCAGTGACCAGACTTTAACAATATTTTAGGGGGCCTCCATGCAATAGTATATGGTATTATGTAAAATATCTAAGGTCTTATTGATATAAGCCTTAAACTGTCAGAGAAACCGTTTTGATTTTTTGTGCTTATAAGCGCTGTAGCGGGGACATTTGTGGCCAAAACACACTTGTTCAATAACTCATCCAAGATCTTGTGGTGATATAACTGCTATGTAAGTTTGGTTAAGATTCAATAAAAAATGAAGGTGCTATCGCGTCTACAAAAATGTTAATGGAAGGATGGACGGAAGACTGACAATTTACCATGACATAAGCCCTGCTGACATTTGGCCAGTAGAACTAAAAATTAAAAGCAGCAAACACAATTTTTCACCAATATATCATTTTTTTGTGATATTTTTTTTTTTATTTCATCAGTTATATTACAGATTATAAACATATAATGAAATATATTTCAATTCTTCCAACAATATTGTCATATAATCAATTCAGTTTAATTTGTAATACTTGTATCGCAATATATTATTGTGACGAAATAATTTCATTTTTTTAGAGGAATAGAGAGGAAGAAAGAAGAGGGATGTAGAATAAGTATAGAATTTGGACATTGCTTTTCCTTTGTTTAAAAAATTAAAACGGCATTTTAATCGACATTTATTAGGTTTAAACATTTATAGAAAAATTTTCCCATTTCAGTTCATGTATATGCAGTTTATCTTTATTTAGAGCTATTAATCTTTCAATTTCTATACCTTTATATAGGTTCTGTTCAAATACATGAAACAATGGGACTGTTTTTATACATTTACATTTAAAGACAAAATATTTAGCAGAAAATATTATAAAGTTGATGTTGTTTTAATTGTTTACTTTTTCAGTACAGCCGAAACTTACTAATTTATAATTTAAAATAACATTTATATCATTTTTACTATTTAAGAAATTCTGTAACTGACTCCAGAAATGCTGAACATAATTACATTCCCAAAACATGTGCTTCATGGAATCTGTATTCATATTACAAAAGTCGCATAAATTAGAATTAGTCAATTTGAATTTATATAGGGATTTGTTTGTTGGAATAATTCTGAGTAGATATTTATACTGAAAATTCCTTAATCTACATTCAGTTGTAGATTGTATAGGTACTATATATATTTTCCTCCAATCAATATTTCCATGTTCTGTTTCCCACTTCTTTTCTGACTTTATTTCTGGTTTTATATTATTATCCAGTTGGTGATTGTATAAAAAACTGTTGACTTGTTTTGATTTCAATAATCTTTGCAGAAGACTTTCTTTTCTATTTGTAACTATGCTTTCTGTTTTTAAGATTTGTTTCCATTCTTTAGGTATACTATTAATTATTGATGTATGTAACAGAAAATCTCCAGCATCAATTTGGTATAAATTTTTAAAATCGTTAAAAGTGTAAAATGTTTTACTTCGGTAGTCAAAAAGTTGTTCTATTAGTGTTATACCTCTATCTTTCCATTTTTTATTGTAAAAAGTATTTAAATCACTTTTTAAATTAGAATTATTCCAGATTATTTCTTGACTTAAATATTCATTTTCTTTGTTTTGCTTTATTTCTTGCCATGCTAATAAAATATCCTGTAAGAAACCTTTTTCTGGAAATAATTTGACGATGTCATTCCTGTTAATATTGCATTCAAACAACATATTACCGCCATATTTTTTTATTTTATTTAAGTAAATATGCTTCCAAATTCCTTTATTGTTGTCATTTAAAAATCGTTTTATCCAACTTCCTTTAAGGGCGTTCATAAAATATCTTATATCAATCATTTTTAATCCTCCATTTATATATTTTTGAATAATAATTTTTCTTTGAATTTTATCAGGTTTACCATCCCATAAAAACTGATACATTTTATTTATAATATGTTTTATTATTTCTTCTGACGGATTTGGAAGTACCAATAGAGGATAAACTAGTTTAGGAATGGCATAACTTTTTAATACAGTAATTTTACCCATGAGTGTTAGTTTTCTATGTTGCCAACTTTTTAGACAGTTATTAAATTCTTGGAGTTTTGGTTCTAAGTTTAATGTATATATATTTCTTGTTTCGGTGTGGAAAGTGACACCTAATGCTTTTGCACTATCATTGCACCATTTAAACTTTTTATTTTTACAATATGTTTCCTTGGAGGTTTTCAGAGACCCTTCTTTTAGCGCTGTACATTTTGAATGGTTTAATCTTAATCCAGATATATATTTAAAATTATCCAAAACATCGATAAGAGATTCAAAAGATTGTTTGGAGCCATCAGTTAAAAAAGTTGCATCATCTGCAAATAAAGTTTCTTTTATTTCATGTCCATATATATTAATGCCTTTTATATTAATGTTGTGTGATATTTCATAAGATAACAGTTCAATGCATAAAATAAACAGATAAGGAGAAAGGGGACATCCTTGTCTAACGCCACATTGTATTGGGAAAAACTGCGACAAATGACCATTATTAATTACACAACTCTTTGCATCTGTATAAAATATTTTAACCCAGTTTATGAGTGATTGCCCAAACTGAAAGTGTTCAAGACATTTAAAAACATAACTTTGATTTAAACTGTCAAAAGCTTTTTCGAAATCTGAAAAAAAAAACAGGATTGCTGGTGAATTTGTATTTTCAATATCATCAAGTGCTTCAAACAGAAGTCTTATGTTTTCACCTATATACCTTCCTTTTATAAATCCTGTCTGTGAAGGTGAAATAATAGAAGGTAAAACAGGTTTAATTCTATTTGCAATAGACTTTGTTGTTACCTTATAGTCTACATTTAAGAGACTTATCGGGCACCAGTTATCTAAAAACGTCGTGTCTTTGCCTGTTTTAGGTAAGAGCGTAATAATACTTTGCTTCTGTAACTCGGTCATATTTTTATTTTGAAAAGAATAATTTAAGGAATTAACAAGAAAGGTTTTAATATAACTCCAAAAGATTTTATAAAATTCTGTAGTTATGCCGTCTGAGCCCGGACTTTTATTATTTTGCATTTGTTTTAATGCTATGCCACATTCGTATTCTGTTAAAAGACTTTCGCATTGCATTTTTTCATTATCTATAAGTTTTGGCATAGTTTGATTAAAAAAATTATAATTTGATTCAAATGCAGCTTGATTTTTTTTTTTTTGTATAGATTGGAATAAAATTCTGCTTCTGATTTCAATATATCGGACTGTTTAGTTACAATTTTATCTTTTACGTTCAATTGTGTTATTGATTTACTTTCTGAGTTTTTCTTTTCTAAACTAGAGAAGTATTTACTGTTTTTTTCGTTGTACTCAACATGTAAAGCTTTTGCTCTTATCATAATTCCATTAATTTTTCTATCTATTAATTCATACAATGCTTGTTTTTTTTCTTCTAAATATTTGTGTGTATCTTCTATCTCTTTGTTGTCTTTTATTGTATGTAGTTTAGATTCAATATTTTTTATTTCATTTTTTTAATTAGTTTCTTTTTCATTATCTTTTTTTTTTTTAGCTGTTGCGAATTTAATTGTTACATTTCTTATAGTACCTTTGATTAATTCCCACAGAGTATTTGGATTCGCATCTTTATTTATTTCTGCAGTTTCTGCTATATTATTTATTATTAATTTTTGATATTCTTTATCTAATATCAGACTATTATTAAGTTTAAAATACCCAGAACCTTTATTGATTTTAATAAAATCAAATTTAATATCAACGATCGAGTGGTCAGATTTATATCCGGCTGCAATTTTAGTAGATTTAGTATAATTAACAAGATTATTTGAAATTAAAAAGTAATCTAATCTACTAAATATAATTGGTTTTGTATTTGAATGCCACGTAAATTGTGTTTTTTGAGGATTTAAAAGTCTCCATATATCTACCAAATTATTTGTATCAATTATAGATTTTATTTTGATTCGACTATTTTTATGTGTATCTTGCCTGCCATTTGTCTTATCTACATCAATATTTAAAACCGTATTGAAATCACCTGCTATAATAAAGCTTTTGTCGTCATTGTTAGTGATATAATCGTCTAGTTCTTGAAAGAAAAAGATATTATCGGTATTAGGTCCGTATACATTTATGATAGTTATTTCCTTTTCATTTATAACAATATCTAGTACTTGTAATCTTCCATTTAAAATTTCTTCATGCTTAACTATTTCTAAATTTAGTTTTGAGTTGATTAAAATGCATATCCCTTCTTTATTAGAGTTTGTACTACTTAAATATACATGTCCACCCCATTCCTGTTTAATGTCATCTATTTTAAAATTTAATAAATGGGTTTCTTGCAGTAAGCAAATATCGTATGCTTGTGTTTTTAACCAGTTTAATATTTGGTCTCGTTTTATTTTATTCCTTAACCCCCGGACATTAAAAGAGCATATACTTACGGCCATGATGCATAAATAAGATTGTATTTCAACAACAACAGGAAAAGCGATATCAAAGAGTAGAATTTAAGACGAAAGATGCAAGGAACAGATATAAGAAGATAAAAATATAATTTAAACATGCTTTTTGATGTACGATTTTTGGTAATCATAGAGGTCGATGTACAGTTAACTACGTAAAATATTTACACGCAATAATCAAAGATGTCTATTCAATCAATCAGAAAGAAAAGTGATTTATGAGTTTTGTGTGTCGTGTTTTATATAATATGTACAGAAATAACACAATTAGAGTTATAGATTAATGACATAATTGCATTATAAAGACTATTACTACAGTAACAAGATTACACATGAAAAAGTTTATCTAAACCGTTGCAAAGTATGTATTTATGAACCTACATATCGGCTGCGTAGACTTGAAAAATCACATATCTTAAATTCATACAAATCATAATCAATTTATACAGACCATTTATGACAAAAACAAATTCTGCAGACACGTATCGGCTAAAAAGGCTTCTGTTTTTAAAAATATCATAACATAACAACAAGTTTATATTTAGTTCATCAAAGTTAAAAAAAATACACATAATGACTAAATGTATTTATTTCTAAATTAGAAAAACTATTATGTAAAGTTCCAATCATACAAATCAAGAACATTTATATAGATACATACTGATTAGCTAGGATTGCCTTAAATATCACATAATATGTATCCTGTATTTCAACTATAGAGTCAAAAAGTTTTTAGACACATAATGGCTAAAATATGCTTATTTATGATATATCGTACATAGTATATATAGTTCAATTCACACAGCCAAAATGCAGTTCTATAGATCCATACTGATTAACTGTTGTATGAACCCAGTATTGATCTATTGTATACACCCAGTATTGATCTATTGTACGAACCCAGTATTGATCTATTATATGAACCCATTATTTGATATATTGTATGAACCCAGTATTGATCTATTGTACGAACCCTGTATTGATCTATTGTACGAACCCAGTATTAATATATTGTATGAACGCAGTATTGGTCTATTGTATGAACGCAGTATTGATCTATTGTATGAATCTAGTATTGATCTATTGTACGAACCCTGTATTGGTCTATTATATGAACCCATTATTGATATATTGTACGAACCCAGTATTGATCTATTGTACGAACCCAGTATTGATCTATTGTACGAACCCAGTATTTATATATTGTATGAACCCAGTATTGATCTATTGTATGAACGCAGTATTGATCTATTGTATGAATCCAGTATTGATCTATTGTACGAACCCAGTATTTATATATTGTACGAACCAAGTATTTATATATTGTACGAACCCAGTATTGATATATCATGCCTATGTAAATATTATTGCTGATTGTGTATTGTGATATTTTTAAACATTACAAAACAGAAATAGTTTATATAAAAACAAGAGGCCAATGGGCCTTAACGGTCACCTGGTTATCCAAAGAACATTCATATATGTGTATTCAGTCATAAGAATGATTTTTTGTCAATTTCTCTTTTTTAGATTTAGTAAAGTAGGCCCCACCAAGGCCCAATCCCCAGTGCCAAACTGTGAGACCCAGGGCCATGCAATTCACATTTTTTTATAAAGGACCCATATACGTCAATAACCGTGCTCACCATGTTTCCCAGTGCTTCCTATATTAAGATGTTTTTTTAAAGTTTACCTTGAACTTGACAGTTTTGGCCCAAGCCCCCAAGGCTGTGGGGACCATGCAATTCACAATAATTTATTTTGATTAAACTTTAGGTTCCAAAGCTGCATACAACATTTCATTACGATTGAGCTGATGGTTTTTGAGAAGAAGTCGAAAATGTCAATTGTTTACGGACGCACGACAACAGACAAAATGCGATCGCAAAAAAAAACTTTACACATAAAACATAAATTATGACCCATAAATGGGCAACATTTTAACCTTTCATTAAACAAACAGATCGAAAATAGGAAGGTTGTAGGTTCAATCCTTTGCCATGGTTATTTGTGGCGTCATTGAGCAAGATTGTAGCAAAATGACCAAGGGCCGACAACTCACAAGGGTAGAATACAATCATACACAAAGTAAAATTTACAATTTTAATTTTACATGAATAAAATTACGAATAAACAATTATACAACATATACAAATTAAAGATAATTAATCAACACAAAAAATAAACAGCTGGTTTAAAAAAAGTCCTATGGTGGTATTAACACTTTTATTTTCACACAGTTCTATCTCCTACACATACGTAATCTACATCGCGATCCAAACTGCTTATATCATTTGAATGTTTATAAAAATGCACTAGATACACTACCCGCGTCCGGATATCGTAGATTTAGCATCACTCGTCCCTTGCGGTGGTGGCTTTATAAACTGGGTTATCTCCCCTAGAACTCTATACTGAGTACCGGTATATAGCTTTACGTCACCTCGTACTGACTATCGATCGTATTCCGACGTCAGGAACGTCAAGTCGTCCATATGACGAATATGTGGGTTGCTGTCCTATGACTGTACTACCACCAGCTGACTTCCTGCCACGTCTATACGTCGTTAACGTAGCGGACATATTCCTCGCTTACGTCTAAAAACGGCTACAATATATATATAATCTAAGATTTACTAGTTACTCAAATATGTAATGACATGGCGTCTATTACTTACCATCTATTAATTTCATGGTATTTTTATCAATATATGATAACAGTGCATTCATTTCTAACCATCTAATAGTTTCATGGTAGATTTATCAACATATTATAACAGTTCAATAATCTTTACCATCTAACAGTTTCATTGTAGATTTATCAATATATGATAACATTTCATTCAACTCTTACTATCTGCAGTTTCATGGCAGTTTAAACAACATCTCATATACGACCCTCCGCCGATCTCAACATAGCAATTATATCTCTACATAACTCCTCATTATAATATTAACAATTACAGACCAATTCTGTATCTATTCACTTTGTGAATATCAGAATAAGCATCAACAAAATTTCATTACACATATCAATCAATTCTAAAATGGTGAATCTCAATACTTCATCGTAAACACAATATCAACAGTTCAAATTATGTTCTCAAATTCCTCGGACTATATTTTAACAAAACACTTCTCAATACCGTGGATGTGTATTAAAATACAGACATTATCGTGGGAATGGATATGAACAATTTATACAACTTTACTTACTGATTATGTCAAAATTATATATATCAGACATTAAAATACAACATAATATAAAGTTCACATACCCATCTGCCGTTATGTACTGGAACAGTAACATGTTCAATCTTCCTCGCCACAACTACACCCAAAGATGATTCTGCTAACTGGACCTTGCTTCAATAACACAGTCAGCATATATAGCAAATCAGTCCACATACCTTAGCGAATTTCGTGTAAATCATGAAACAACAAACCCTCAAACATCGTACGATTAGGATTTTACGCTATTAGGCCAATGTAAGCTTAAATTAGTTTTATGACAAATAAACCCGTTGAATTATTCTAACTTTCTTAATACTTAATGGAATTTGATGAACTTAACTTCAAAATGATTTATTCTTTAATCAAAGAATGAAAATGTAAAAATATCTTAAAAACGTTGCTCCTATCGAGCTATCAATGTTTTAACAATTCCACGTTACCTGACCTTAATATAGCCTATATCACTACAATGGACACGTACTAGCTGACACTACTAAATTTTGTTACAAAGATATTTTATCTGGTTCTACTGAGTTGTATAACCTGTTCCACAATTGATGTAAAATAAGTTAGAATTTTCATATTATATTATTTGTTTTTATGCCCTTTTCTTTTCTACAAGAACTGGCACTGGTAACTGTCACATTTGACTTTTGTGTAACCATGACTTTGTCATCTGATTGTTAAAGTCTGTGTATTTCTAGAGGTAAATGCAGATCATCATGACATGTTGATCACTTGTTTCAAGCTATATTAAAATCAAGAAAAGTTGTCATCTTGACAAAGTGGACAAACCAGACATGAAATATCAAACAAACAGAAAGTGTGACCTTGACCTCTGAGGTAAGGTTCTGGGTCTTACACGCGACACGCCGTCATGTCATGTTGTGGCCTTACTTGCATCGCTGACTTGTCAATCAATGTCACTACCAAACTAATTACTAACTCACATCGCTCACTTGTCAATCTGTCATTCCCAAGCTAACTCAGTTCACATATATACAAAACAAAACAAATATGCACAATAAACCAGTTTGGGTTTACTATATTCTGTATATGATGGTGTTACTGGTTTTCAATCACTTAAGAATCGCTGTTAATATTTCAATGCAAATTGGATGTTGAAACTAAATGTTTTTTCAGGCGAGTAGCATGACAACTTTGGATGTTTCTCAGGGCAGGGCATATGAGGATGGTTCCATTTCCGCTGGTGGGAGTCCAGGGTAACTTCCCTGCGGCATTTATTGAAATAAAGGTAGAAATGGTGACTTTCTTTTATTCAGATTTTATGCTTCATTTGGCTAGAACGCATTACTTTACAAGAGCAGTCGGAGGGACAGCGCGCTCGATTATATCGATGCTGTTCTAAAACAACAGCTTTTTCAAGAAATAAGTACCAAATGGAAGACAAAATAAAACTCAGGGGTGGTAAAATTAAACTATAATTATTCCTTATCTCTTAAAAATGAATTAGCAAAATAATTCATCAAACTATTCATTTTCATTATCAACAGTTATGTTTTTTGAAAACAACAAAGTGAATGGATGGATGGTATTGCCTTAATATTATTTAATTCAGTATGACATATAGGCCTATGCACTAACTTCACCTCAGAGGGCAATATATCTGTACCAGTTCATGAAAATGGACCAATAGTTGAAATTATATTGTACCAGCATCACAGTTTGATACCTTTTCATGAAAATATGGAAATAAATCTAAAATAGAAAAAAAGGGATTAAACTTTACAAAAAAAAAAATTTACAAAAAATACTTTTAGAAAAACAAGAGACCCAAGAGGGCCTGAGGACGCTCTACTGACTCATAGTGGCCATAGCACTTTTTGAAATTCTACTTTGCAATAGAAACATCGGCCATCTTGAATTTTAGACAGAAAAAATAAATCTTTTGTATAGTCTCCTATGCAATAGAAACATCCATGTGAAGTTTCAGTTTAATTGGCATAGTGGTTTCAAAATAAATGAAAAAAAAAGAAGAAAATTTTCTGTTTTCCCACAGTATCCCTATGTAAAATTGTAAGTCCCCTTACAGGGCCCCTATAAATTTTAGCCCCTAAATTCTTATCTGCAATCAAACCCCTACACTTAGGGATAATTTATATCAAATATGTACAAATCTGACATACCGGTTATTAAGAAAACAATTTTACTAATTCCCAATTTGTACCCTTTTGGGGCCCCTCCTGACCCCTTAAGACATAGGAACCCGGTCATTTTTACAAATCTTAACCTCCTTTAGCTAACAATGCTTTAGTGAAGATATAGGCAAAATTATTTCCATTTTAAAAAAAAAAAAAAAATAGTATATTAACATGTGTCCCCTAATTGAACTCTCGGGGCAGGGTCATTTTTAACCGTAGCGACACCATTTGAACAATCTAACAGAACTAAAGTTGGTCATCATTACCAAATAAACATTTTGAAAATCTGTTGGGCCGTTCATGATAGAAGATTTTTTAAGTTTTTGACTATTTTTAGTAATGGCGGCCATCTTAAATATCAGATCGAAAAAAAATAAATCTGTATAGTCTCCTATGCAATAGAAACACCCATGTGAAGTTTCAGTTTAATTGGCCTAGTCGTTTAAGAACAGATGAAAGAAAAAGAGAATTTTCTGTTTTCCCATAGTATCCCTATGTAAAATTCTAAGTCTCCTTACAGGGCCCCTATAAATTTTAGCCCCTAAATTTTTATCTGCAATCAAACCCCTAAACATAGGGATAATTTATGCAAAATATGAACAAATCTGACATACCGATTCTTAAGAAAATGAATTTAGTAATTCCCAATTTTTACCCTTTTGGGGCCCCTCCTGACCCCTTAAGACAGTGGAACCCAGTCATTTTTATAAATATGAACCTCCTTCACCAAACAATGCTTCTGTGAAGATATAGGCAAAATCGTTTCCATTTAAAAAAAAAAAAAATTATAATGACATGTGTCCCCTAATTGAACCCCCGGGGCGGGGTCATATTTAACTCTAGGGACACCATTTGAAAAAAATTAACAAAACTATAGTTGGTCATCATTACTGCATAAACATTTTGAAAAACTGTTGAGCCATTCATGAGAAGAAGGTTTTTTAAGTTTTGGACTATTTTTAGTAATGGTGGCCATCTTGAATTTCAGATTGAAAAAAAAAATCTTCTGTATAGTCTTCTATGCAATAGAAACACCCATGTCAAGTTTCAGTTTAATTGGCCTAGTGCTTTAAGAACAGATGAAAGAAAAAGAGAATTTTCTGTTTTCCCATAGTATCCCCATGTAAAATTCTAAGTCCCCTTACAGGGCCCCTATAAATTTTAGCCCCTAAATTCTTATCTGCAATCAAACCCCTACACATAGGGATAATTTATGCAAAATATGAACAAATCTGACATAACGGTTCTAAAGAAAACGAATTTAGTAATTCAAAATTTTTACCCTTTTGGGGCCCCTCCTGACTCCTTAAGACAGTAGAACCCAGTCATTTTTACAAATCTGAACCTCCTTCACCAAACAATGCTTCTGTGAAGATATAGGCAAAATCATTTCCATTTTAAAAAAAAAATAAAATAAAATATTATAATGACATGTGTCCCCTAATTGAACCCTCGGGACGGGGTCATATTTAACCCTAGGGACACCATTTGAACAAATCTTACTAAACTATAGTTGGTCATCATTATTGCAGAAACATTTTGAAAATCTGTTGGGCCGTTCATGAGAAGAAGGTTTTTTAAGTTTTGGACTATTTTTAGTAATGGCGGCCATCTTGAATTTCAGATTGAAAAAAAAATCTTCTGTATAGTCTCCTATGCAATAGAAACACCCATGTGAAGTTTCAGTTTAATTGGCCTAGTGCTTTAAGAACAGATGAAAGAAAAAGAGAATTTTCTGTTTTCCCATAGTATCCCTATGTAAAATTCTAAGTCCCCTTACAGGGCCCCTATAAAATTTAGCCCCTAAATTCTTATCTGCAATCAAACCCCTACACATAGGGATAATTTATGCAAAATATGAACAAATCTGACATAACGGTTATTAAGAAAACGAATTTAGTAATTGAAAATTTTTACCCTTTTGGGGCCCCTCCTGACCCCTTAAGACAGTAGAACCCAGTCATTTTTACAAATCTGAACCTCCTTCACCAAACAATGCTTCTGTGAAGATATAGGCAAAATCATTTCCATTTTAAAAAAAAAAATAAAATAAAATATTATAATGACGTGTGTCCCCTAATTGAACCCTCGGGACGGGGTCATATTTAACCCTAGGGACACCATTTGAACAAATCTAACTAAACTATAGTTGGTCATCATTACTGCAGAAACATTTTGAAAATCTGTTGGGCCGTTCATGAGAAGAAGGTTTTTTAAGTTTTGGACTATTTTTAGTAATGGCGGCCATCTTGAATTTCAGATTGAAAAAAAAAATCTTCTGTATAGTCTCCTATGCAATAGAAACACCCATGTGAAGTTTCAGTTTAATTGGCCTAGTGGTTTCAGAGAAAGTGCTGCTAACAGACGACAGACGACAGACGTCAGACGACGGACGACAGACAACGCGCCATCGCATATGCACTTTTGGCCTTTGGCCAGTAGAGCTAAAAATTAATTAATAACATATTATATACTGGTTATACCTATTACCGCGAGTCTAAAACTTCATCAACCGTGTAAATGACGATATCCATAATAAACAGTAATGAAGTTACTTCATTGTCTTGAATAATCCTTATAAGTTATTTCTTATAAATATACCTTTGAAAATGATAAAGTCATGAAAAGACAGTGGTTATAATGATACACAGTCGGCCATTTTAATTTATTTCCTTGTAAACATATTACTGCGAATCAGTCATTCGGACTGGATTAAATTTTCATATAATTTTAAGCAAGTCCTGTATGAAAAATATCATTAAAGATTCAAATCAACATAAACAGCAAGTTTGAACACTTATGAATTTTTGCACTGTTAGTTTGCTAAAAAGAGGGCAAAAAATGTTGACACCCTCCCAAGAAATCTTACCGGTGTACAGTATTTTCAATGCACTCATCCATTTGAATTGTCACACTGTGCCCAGATAATAAATTCTAAGTGCGCATGTGTGAGATAATACTATTATACGAGCATTCGCGGTTTTTTGTTTTTGCTTTTACCGATATACTGGTAAACCCTCAACTTGAGTATTATCCCCAGTGGAGTGCTAGAAGAATTTTTTTTTGAAAATGAACAATAGGGCCAAGATGGCCCTATATCGCTCACCTGAGTGACCTTGAGTCACCCAACTTATTTAGATTATATAATACATGTACACTCAAAATTCCAGAAAAACGAAATGGGCGGGTAGTTAGAATTTTGATTTGTTTTGAAGATGTAACAGATGCGTAGAAGAGTTCAAACTTGGTAAATGTCAGTGAAATTACATCGAAATCAGGTAAGTAGATTCTGACAAGATGGCTTTTGAAGTTTTTACTATAACTGCCTATATAGTAAACTAGCACCTCACTGTGGCAGTCATGTTTTATAACAAATCACAACGGCTTGAACAAACTTGGTAAAGAGTCGCCCAAGGAACATTTCTGCAAAATTGTTTTAAAATCGATCCGGTGGATTCTGACAAGAAGATTTTTTAAGTTTTTACTATTGCTTATATAGTAAACTAACCCCACCCCATGGCCGCCATGATTTTGAAGAATCACTACAGTTTGAACAAACTTGGTGAAGGGTCCTTCAAAGAACATTTCTGTGAAATTACTTTAAAATCCAGCCAGTTGTTTCTGACAAGAAGATTTTTTAAGTTTTTACTTAATAAACTTGCGCCGACCCCTGGCGGCCATGTTTTTTGATGAATCAATATGGCTTGAACAAACTTGGTAGAGGGTCACCCAAGAAACATTTCTGCGAAATCATTTTAAAATCGAGCCAGTAGTTTCTGACAAAAAGATTTTTAAATTTTTACTAATTAAACTTGCGCCGCCCCCTGGCGGCCATGTTTTTTTTAAAGAATCAAGATGGCTTGAACAAACTTGGTAGAGAGTCACCCAAGGAACATTTCTCTGAAATTATTTTAAAATCCAGCCAGAGTTACAAGAACATTTTTTAAGTTTTTACTAATTAAACTTGCCCTGCCCCCTGGCAGCCATGTTTTTGACGAATCAAGATGGCTTGAACAAACTTGGTAGAGGGTCACCCAAGGAACATTTCTGTGAAGTAATATCAAAATTGGCCCAGTGGTTTCAGAGGAGAAGTTGTTAGAAGCTTAAATTAACGACGGACGACAGACGATGGACACCAGGCGATCACAAAAGCTCACCAGTGAGCCTTCGGCTCAGGTGAGCTAAAAAGATGAGTTAGAGCAGGAGAACTAGTAAAGATAAAAGGAATTTAAGAGATGGAAAGAATAAAAGAGGACAGAAGAGTTTAAGAATTAAATGAGCCTCGAGTTCTGGGTCTTCAAGACCTGGGCCTTGAAGGAATCCAGCGACTCTGCCAGACAGGTGTGAGCGGGGAGCTGATTCCAGTGCACAATTGTTCTTGGGGAAAAAAGAAAATCGTGTGGAATCCCTGTCTGCACTAAGCTGATGGTATTGATGTTGGCGTCAACCCATGCCTCTGGTGAGGTAATCATCCTCATTTATGGCTACCAGATAGTTTCGAATTTTGTAAAGCATACTCATCTTTGCTCGGGAGATCTCTACTCCAAATTGTGCAGCATGTCGGTAACACTTGATGTGTTATGATACCTGTTTGTAACCCATCTAGTTGCTCTACTCTGTACCATTTCGAATTGGCAGGCTAATGTGTGATTAGTGAGGTCACCTTCCTTTCCCTTGGTGGTGCACTTTGGATTGCGTTTCAGAAAACCTAGAGTCTGTTTGGCTTTAGAGGAGACATAGTTAATATGTTTATTTCATGGCTAATGCTAACACCAAGATACCTCATCAGTGACACGAATGAGAGTGTACTATGACCATGAAGAGAATAGCTGTATAGAATAGGGGTTCTTTTAGTGGTGATATGAATCACCTCACACTTGTCAGGGTGAAACGACATCTGCCCGTCGGCTTCCCATCTTTCAAGATTTTGGAGATCATCTTGTAGCTTGTCGCAATCGTTCGGATTGTGTATGGATAGATACAACAGTGTGTCATCTGCAAAAAACGGACTGTACTGTGGGTGACGTACTCTGGGAGGTCGTTTATAAAGACCAAAATAGAGTTTGTCCCTTTTTCTAATGAGGTGTCTGATAGTGCCATTAATCCACGGATGTCTTGTCTTTTGATTTTGCAATTTTGTGTGGTATGAATCGGTCAATGGCTCGTTCAAGTTCGGATGTTATGTTTTCCCAAAGTTGGTTTACAGTGGTGGAAGTGTCAGAGCTTTGTTTCAGGCTTATCCCAAAGGAGACCATGTGTGACTTAAGACCATCCCAATCAGCTTTTCTGTAAATACGGATCTTTCTGGGAGTTGTTTCTTGTTGGTTTGACATTAACCTCTGTCAGGACTGCGTCATGATCACTGACACAGACTAGGAGGGACTTACATCCAGCAATCTCCATCTTCATCCAGGAAATCTCACAATCAGTTTGCAACTCTGAACCTCACTGCAGATACAATCATCTTTTGCTGCAATGATTACTCCATCGCCTCCTCCTTTTCATCCACCCTAACCACATTTTCAAGGTAGTTACTTGGTAGAATCTCACCTAAGTGAATGCTGGCTCAAAAGTGGAGTCATTTGACCCCTAACCCCTAAATCTGGAAAGTCAAAAATGAAATCATGAACGGAGGGTTTTACGCGTTAAATTGCAAAACATCTCCAGATTTTGTGGTTGGAAGTCCATTTCTATGTGTTGGCATGTATTAAATATACACCCGTGACTCCCAGACGCGAGTCAAAATCTCCCGCAATCACAATATCCTGTGTATTATATTTTCACTCCAGTGCAATTTGTTGTAAAAACAAACTAATTTACACTGCAAATGTCAATCATTGTCCTAAAGATGACCAAGATACATAAGCTCCGCCTTTATCAGTTGTAAGCCAATCAGATTGCAGATAATATCAGAAACTTTCAACGTGATTACACACAAGAGGTGTTACAATTAAATTCGACACAGCACGACTAATTGGCATATACCTCGTAGTCCCGTCCGTTTTCATATAGTTTAACGCAGAAACAACAATAAAGAAAATCAATATATAAATCTATATACCAAAACAGTGCCCCAGATAAGCAGCGTATCAGCGTATTTCACTCAATAAAAATTGCTAGATACGCAAAGAAATCAATCATGATGCGTATCGAATACGCAACGCTTTTTACTTTCACGCAATGACTTTTAAGTAACGTGCGTAACCAATGTAAGCAATCCTCGAAAACATATTATCAATTTTCCGGAAGTAAATTCTATTAGTATAGACTGTCCGTAAAAAAAACCCGATTGTTCAACAGCTTGCATGTCGCCACGTGGTTTAAAAGCAAACGTCTGTGTGATGAAGACGCTATATAACCATCGGGTCAGTCCATTTTAATCGGAGTCAATTTAGCGCTCATTGCGTGTAAAGTAAAATAAAGCGTTTGTCCTGACTTTTTCTACGACGATGCAAAAAAAATGTCGAAGATAGGTAGAAAAACAACGACAGTTTCAACTCCAAATAATTCAATATTAAATTTTTTTTCAACCCAATACCGATCAATATGCGAAGTCAATCGTTACCCCCATTATTTTAGATACAGTTTACACGGCTGTAGCTCGTGTAGAATCAGCAAAAACTTTAACAGAAAAACACGATGGTAACAAAATAAGTAAAAGACGTATGAAACCGGGAAACATTCGTTTCCATGGTTGGAAATTGTGGAAATAAATGACACTGAGAAACGGCTTAAATGTACATATCGTACTCAGTTGAATTTTAAAAATGTTTGGTCTGATGAAGGGACACCCAATATACAGAGATCGTCCGTGGAAAGACACAATGAGTCAAAGGACCATATCAGTGCTGAGAAGCTTTTTTTTTTAATAAAAATGTGAACATTGACATTAACTGTAATGAAACAGTGATATCTGAGGAAAATGTCACTGACCAAGATATATTTTTGATCAGAACTATTTATAGTCTTGCCAAAAATGAGATGCCATCCGAAAAAGTTAATGACATGCTGGAATTACAAACTTTGAACAAGGTTGATATGCAGTATACAAATTTAAGCTGGACAACCATAACTGACATTCAACAATGTATTTCAACAGTGTTAAAAAAATCAATGGTTAATGAAATAAATGACTCGGAATATTTTTCTCTGATGTTAGATGAGAGCACAGACATTGTGATAGAGAAACATTTGGCCATATGCATTTGATATGTAAAATATGGAGAGCCAGTCAAGAAAAATATAGCCAATGTAAGCATACAAGATTGCTGTACCACTTCCATAGTTAATGCCACTTACAACTCTCTTAAAGAGTTGGGAGTCAATATGTCACATTGTGTATCCTTAGCAACTGATGGGGCTAGTGTTATGCTAGGGAGAAAAACAGGTGTTGGTGTGCAAATGCAGGCTAAGTATACACCATTTGCAATTCAGACACATTGTTTTGCACACAGACTGAATCTTGCCCTTACAGATTCCATAAAAAAGAATGAAATCCTTCTGAAGTTCAGGGACAAGTTCAGTGCTATGTACAATTTCATGAAAGGTTCATCAAATCGAACAACTGCATTGAAATCAATTCAGCAACTTCTGGATGAGCCAGAGTTGGCAATAAAGGAGCCACATTCTATCCACTGGCTTGGCTTGAAGAATGCGGTCTGTGCTGTGTACATGTGTTATGGGTCAGTTTTAGCAACACTGTCAAAGTTTGCAAATGACAAAAATGACACAGCCAAGGGCCTACACAAGTATTTTTGTTACTACAAAGTGGCACTGTTGATTGCATTCATGCTTGATATCCATAGTGAATTAGCAGCCCTTAGCTGTCACCTCCAGAAACAAGATTTGCTATTCAGTGAGATACCACCAGTAGTGGAAAGCACATTCGGAAAATTAGAGGATATGAAAACCAGTGATGTTGAATGCTTGGTTGAGATGAAACAAACAATTGAAATAACAGAGGACAAAGCATCATACAGGGGTGAAGAACTGGAGAACTAAGGCAAACACATAGACATACAGTTTGAGACTGTGAAGATGGAATATATAACAAATATTTCAAAGAACATTAATGTTTGTGAAGGAGAGCACCCAAATTCTTGAGAACATGGCACATGTGTTTGAGCCCATAACAGAACAATTTCATCTGACAATGAAAATAAGGAAGCAGTGGAATCCCTGGCCAATGTCTATGGGACAGAAAAGAAAGTAAAAGTTATCCAAGGTGACTTACAAATTGAAGGTCTCTGCGAGACAGAAACTGTGATTGCTCCAATTATAAACAGCCTTGGTGAAGGAATGGCCTGGATTTTGTGCTATAGTAAAGGGGTCATTTTCAAAGTTAACAGTGAGTGAAATATGCAAGAGGATGATTCCGCTCCACCATAGCATCTACCCCAATATTGCAATACTTGCTAAGTTGGCTCTCTGTCTGATGGTTACTAGTGTAGAATGTGAACGCACATTTAGTAACCAAAAATCGACTAAAGAACAAGTTTAGATCCTCACTAAAGAGTGAAAAATTAGACATTTTATTGAACATCATCTTGTGTGGACCAATGGTCAGAGATTATGACCCAGTACCAGCCTGTAAGTTATGGCTTACTTCTAAAAACAGAAGAAAGAGAAGGCTTATGCAGGAGTATAAACCTAGGAAACGGGCAGCTACGGGCATATTAAAAACAAACAAAATAATACTTTTCAATGAAAAACTTGACTACATATAATTATAGCCCAGAATTCTCACCTATCCAAAATCTTCTTGCCGTATATTCGATTATCACACCTCGTTAATTGACGTGCCACATATCACTATACAAAATTGACATAACACTATATAAAATAAGGTAGACGAAACCACTCGTCTTTTCAACACTAAAATAAGGTAGACGAATCGGTAGGTAGACGTAACCACAGGTGCTAGACGCGTTGATTGGACTCCCATGGGGTGACCCCCGCCACACCCCCACCCTCAATCTACAACCCTGAAAACCCACAAAATGGCACAAAAATATCTTAAACACTTACAAATAACAACAATTCAAACAGAAAATAGCTTTTGTTTAGTCCAGCAATTTTTCATTTTTCCTTCCTTTATAAACCTGGGATTTTTCTCTCAAAAACACGACATCACCTGCACTTGCGATCGTAGCACATTCAATTTTGGCTCGATCTCGGCCATTACGGTCTCAATTGTTACGGGATAGTTCAAAGAAACGCAGACAAACATCGGTTTCAACCTTTTTTCAACGGCTTTGACACAGCAGGCAGACAAAGTCGAAGAAACTCAGGTCGGACAAGATCGCGTTAGATCTGGTTGCAAACACGCATACAAAAACATGTAACAAATGCATTCGTTACAGCTTTTAGCGCCGAATAAACTATTGCAAATAATAAAATCAACCATTCTTTTAAACTTACCACCAGAGATTTTCTCTCGTTCGACGTAGTACAGCCAGTCTTCGATGAAATCAAGTCAACAGAATAAAATTTTGTATAGACACAAACACTACTTAAATTTATCCCTAAGAAAGACTCTTTGTAATTCTTTGATACAGTGTCATTTTGATTATGCATGTTCTTCATGGTATAGTAGTCTTACAAAAAAGTTAAAGAAAAAGCTACAAGTTGCTCAAAATAAAATGATTAGATTTATTCTCAGCTGATATTAGAGCTACTTTGTCTGCGTCAAAATTTAAAGATCTTGGAATACTTGACATTGAAAATAGAAATAGACAATTAAGATTGAATCAAGTTCAGAAGATTTTTAACAATTCTTGTCCATCTTATCTTCAAGAAAATTTTACAACGGTGTCTAATTCACACCATCATGCAACTAGAGGAAGTACTTTTAATTTTATTGTGCCATGTATGTGTTAATAGTTTTACAACATCAACTTTCTTATATAATGGCATTTTGGATTGGAATCAATTACCCCATACTATTAAGGAAATTAGAAAAAAGCATAAATTTAAAAAAGAAGTGAAGAATTATCTATTCGTGCAATTGGAAAATGTAGAATAAATGTGAATTCACTTTTTATTAAATTATTATTATTTTTTTTTAATATTTTTATTATTATTAATGTGGATTTATAGCTGCGATACATATTTTAAATATATTTGATGAATAACAAAGAATAATTTCATAAGTTTTGTAATAAATGCTAATATATTTATCCATGACATTATTTTTAAAAAGGACCCCATTGGAAATAAGTTGTAAAACTTTATGGATTATCCTGTGAAATATATATGTTCTCAAAATTATTATTGTGTAACAAGATAAAATATTAATCTGTGATATCTGATATATATTATATTAGATAATCAACTAGTTTAATATATTATTTAAAATACATGTTATTGCTTCTGTATTATTGTATGTTAATGTGTTTGACGTATCTTTGTATTTATGACATATATATTATCACAAATAAATAAATAAAAAAAAAATAAAAATAAAAAAAAAAAACATTTTATAACTGCAGGCCTGCGCTTACAATTTTCTTGACCCAGAAGTAGCTGCGGCATAAAATTAGAGAGTTCCGGTTTCGTCGTTATACATATAGGTAAGTTAGGGAACCAGTACTTTGTAAACATTGGCTAATTGATCAGCTGTATGTAAAGACCCGCGCTATTTTTTAAGCAAGTTATTTTGTAGTAAACTACATCAATTACGGACAAAATGCCTAAAGTTACATGGTAAATGATGTTTCTGTGTTGTTATAAAGTTATACACATTCACTGCAATAAAAGATGCAGCCTTTTCTATTAAATGTTTTCCATTTCATGTGGTGTTTCAGTCCGGCACATGTACGGTGTAGCCATGCGGAACAACCGTCGCATTGTATCCATTCTGTGTCTTTTGTAATAGTTAAACATTTTTTACATTTTGAAAACTCATCTTCATTATAAGGACACTTCAGTGGCTCATCCTGTGAAGTACCTGGCACAGGAGATTTGTTCAACTCGGAAGTGCAGGATGACTCTGGTCTCTGCTCACATTCAAAATCAACATTTGATGAAGATTGGTTTTCATCAGGAGGCTCATCATTTTTACTGATTGAGGCGTCATTATTTTTCCCTTTTGTTCTTCTTTTTCTTTTTTTGGTTTTATTTTCTTCATTTGTCTGTACATTTTCCTGTACTTGATCTTCATTTAAATCACGTTTTCTTTTATCTTTTTTAACCTGTTTAGAAACCAAAATTTGCTTTCTGTGTGCCATTTTTTTATGAACTTGATAAATGTCTATGAGGTCTTTCCTGAATTGTCCAAAAATCACAAGTAAATACAGTTTAACGATTTTTTGAAAAATAATATTTATTATTTTCTGTTTATCAACACTTGTTTCTTCTCTATTTAAAAGTTCACTTGTTTTTTCTGTGCCCTGATTTTCAATAACACTGTAAAAGCTTTGAAATAAATCATTGTTCTCATAAGTTGTTTTTTTTTACATGACTCAAAAAATCACTTCCATGTGTGTTGAAGTTTTCACTGGTAATCATAGCCAGGCAAAATTCTGAAAGTTTTATGAAAAATTTGAATACTGGTAAAGGATCAGAATATTAGTGAGTCCTCTGTTAAGATTTTGCTTTCTGGTTGTATCTAACAATGAATCAGGTTCAGTACTATTGCCAAGAATGTATTGTTCATCTACTCTTAAGGAATACATAATTTGTGTGGCACACACTGCTTCATCATAACCCTGTTATCCTTCTACAGTTTTTGTATACCTTAAAGCTGTCATTTTGTTGATCATCTTAAACCTTAATATCCACCAATGTATCCAATCCTTGCGCGTGATGCGTTTGTTACAGATCTGATTTTTTCTCAGAACTTGGGTAAACTTCAGCCTTTTTCTTTAGTATATATTTTCTAATTTCTACAGATATATTGAAACATATATGTTTGTGTTCTACTGTGAGTGCTTCATTTTCAAATAATAACATGCAACTCAAAAGAAATTCAGCACTGTTTAAGTGTTCACCAATAGATGAATAGAATTGCCCAAGATCTTTAGCTTTAACTGGTCCTTCAAATTTTAGAGTTTCTATTAATGACATGATTTTATTGTACTCTCCTTGGCAAAAGTTTAAGTATTTCAACCTATCCAAATTATTTAGACTACAGTTTGTATTGTACTGAAAATAAGTTAAAACTTCATCTGTTTACAGTTTTTCTGTTATCATGTTCAAATTCAAATCTTCAGGTATTTCTATTTGATTACCTTGCAAATTTATTGTTTTGATAATATCATCAAATTCCTCATCAAATGAATTCTCATCACTTATTTCTATGTCGGGCAAAATATCATTGTTTAAAACTTCCGGTACAGTGAAAAAGTTGGTAGCCTCTTTCTGCCTGCAAATAAAACAAATTAATAATGGCACAACTGTCAGCTTAATATGTATATATTAAGTTAGAAATATATTGAACAATTTCCAGTAAAATCAGCACTACTGAACCCACTATTGATGTTAACTATAGATTTATTCTAATTATGCCTTAACAGCAGTAAGACCTTCTACTGTGTAGTTTTGGAAAGGACACATGGTAAAATTGGGTATTTCTAATTACAGTCAAACCTGCATTAAGCAGTCAGCCAATGGAGGAACACAATCTGGCAGCTTAAGGCAGATTGTTGCTTAAAACAAATTAAATTTAGAACAAAATTTCTATTTGAGAAGTTAACTGGCTGGCTGCTTAAGGCAAGTGACTGCTTAATACAGGTGGCCACTTAGGCAGGTTCAACTGTAAATACTTTTCATAAATTAGAGAAAAATATTTGTAAAACATTTCAAATTTTAAAATGTATTTATGATTAAATTTGTTTTCATGGCCTTTTACTCATGACCAAGTCTACTGTTTTAATAGTACACTAGCGGAAAAAGAAACTGTGCATGGGTATAATATGCTATAACTTAGGAGATATATAAGAAATTGCAAAAAAAAAATCAACAGGGTTTTATCTGACCTTTATTTAACACCAGCTCAATTGATATGGTTATTGCATCAGCAGCGTCTTGGATAGAGATCAGTTTTCAGAGACGTTCTCTAAACAAAGTTCATCTCATCAATACCATGTACACTCAAGAGATATGAAAACGCAACACTGGACTTAGAGGTGTATATCTGCGGATTGAAAACAGTGACAGAAATATCAAAGGTGCCAAATTATTAAGTAATATCTCAATTAAACAGCCAATAACAAAACAAGTGGCAATTTAGTTGATAATGTTATCTAATCGTCCTTCCACTGACATCAGACATCAAAAGTCTAAGTACTGGGTATGGCCACCGTGCTTGGTAATGACTTCCTGTATCCGAGATCGCATTGATCGGCAAAGTGTTCTGTACACCTGACGTGGAATGCAATTCCACTCTTCAACGAGTGCAGCAGTGAGCTCTTGTACGGTGGTAGCAGCGTTAGGACGTTGACGTATTTTACGTCCCAACTCGTCCAACATGTGCTCTATAGGATTTAGATCTGGAGACAATGACGGCCATGCTAACACGGGAATGCCATGTGCGTTAAGGAAGTTCATGGTAACTCTTGCCCGATGAGGGGGCGCATTATCCTGTTGAAACGTCAACCCGTCACGTGCATGAAACATGGGCAATACACTGGGTGTAAGAATCTGGGCGATATACTGGTTGGCATTTAAATTCCCATAGCAAATTACCAGTTCTGACTTAAAGTCCCAGTTGATAGCCCCCCAAACCATTATGCCGCCACCACCGTAACGTTCATGTTCCTATACGCAAACATCGGCGTAGCGTTAGTTGCGCCTACAGTATATTCTTATCCTGCCGTCGGCATTGAACAAATTGAACCGGGACTCATCGGAAAACACAACACTGTTCCAATTAGGACGTTGTGCGTTATAACGTGCCCATTGTAGTCGCCCACGTCGATGTTGGGCACTTAAAACGGGTACTTTCACAGGCCTCCGACAACGTATCCCATAATCCCGCAAACAATTGGTCACTGTGGTATGGTGAATTGGCCGACCCCTTGTACCGACGACTAAGTTGGCTGTCGATGATGCCGTCAGAAATCGATTACGGAGATAACGTTGACGGATATAATGTCTCGTGGTTGCACGCATTGCACCCGGTCGGGGTTGGTCTGAAACGGATCCGGCAGCGTTGAAGCGTTGAACAAGCCGAGATATTGTCGAACGGTTGACGTTAAAACGTCTATCAACAACAGTTTGTGTTAATCCACCTTGCAAAAGTCCCAAAATTCGGTTTCTATTGTCATTATTTAACCTTGGCATGTTGCACATTAAAAGTATCCAATATTTCAAACGATTTTCACATTCGCAATCGGAGAATACATGTGTTAATGCAAAAATTACATCCAACAGACCACCTGGTTAAGCGTGCACGGAGCGCACGTGAAAATGGACCGGATACAGCCTATTCGACTTGCGGTAAATCATGATCGATAATTTTATTCACGATTAGTGCAAGATATAGCTATAAATAGGTGTGTTTAATTGTAAGGTTGTACCATTTCAATTAAGAAAAAAATTAATAGATTTCTTGTTGCGTTTTCATATCTCTTCAGTGTATGTCCACCATTGGAATAGATGCATGCTTGGCAACGACGCCTCATTGATGCGACAAGTGTGCTGAAAAATGCCTTGGGAATACCATTCCAGATTCTCACAAGCGCACGTGACAGGTCAGGTAACGTCAACGGCTGATTTTGGAGGCGACGTAAGCGACGCTGCATCTCATCCCACATGTGTTCTATAGGCAACATATCCGGTGATATTGCAGGCCAGGGCAGCACATTCACATTGTTCTGGATCAAGAAGTCGGTGACGACCCGCGCGACATGCGGGCGAGCGTTATCCTGTTGCAGCGTGCCGTTACGTTGCTGCACAAATGGACGTGAGGCCGTATGATTTCGTCACGGTATCTGATGCCTGTAAGTGTGCCGTCCACAACCACAAGAGCTGTTCTGCCACGGGATGAGATGCCATCCCACACCATGACACTACATCCGCCGAATGGACGTCGTTGAATCACACAACTGTCATGGAAACGTTCACCAACACGACGGTACACTCTAGAACGACCGTCGCTGCTGTCGAAATGAAACCTTGACTCATCCGTGAAAAGAACACGTGCCCAGTCCTGTTGCGTGAAGTGTATGTGTCGTCTACACCAGGCAAAACGTGCCACACGATGATGTTGCTGGAGAACAGGACGTATGGCTGGACGTCGTGGACGTATGCCTCGTTCAAGCAATCGATTACGTACCATTCAGGGACTTATTCTTCCAAGGCCAGGAATACTTCTAGCCGTCAAAGTAGCAGCTCTGAGTCGTTCACAGAAATGAACGACCCGGATTTACGTATCCTGGCGATTAGACGTGACGCGTGGACGTCCTGACCGAGGCCGGTCTCTGGTGGTCCCAAACTGTTGGTACCATCTCCACAAGGCATTTACAGTATTTCGGTGCACACCAAATTGTCTGGCAACGTCAGTATGACGTACACCAGCTTCAATCATGCCTACGGCGCGGCATATGTCAGTTTCATTCAACCTTGGCATGGCGTATCAAAGACGTTTTTTTCAAAATTATGCTGGTTTTGTGTCTTACAGGTATCAACACTATGCTTTTACACAGGTTTAGGCGACAAACATGTTTGCAATTCACTGCTGGCCGAAAAAAAACGTGAAAACGAAGACGTTGGCCAGACAGACAAACTACCTGTGTAACTCATGCACTGACCAGTGTAAATGACCGAGAGGGATACACAACTTACCTGTGTAAAGTTTCAAGCTTTAATTTATAAAATTGAGCGATACATGAACATTTTACACATGCACAGTTTTTTCCGCTAGTATATATTAGATTTATTGCCTTACACTGTAGTTGCTGTTTAATGGCAACCAATTTATCTAATCAAACTGGTTGAAAAATTGTGATTAATTGTGATTATTTTTTAAAGCTGTACAATATTTGTAAAAAATTTCTAAATTTACGGAAATTATCTAATCATAAACTGCTATACAATAATTACATAAAGATTTCAAACATTATCAAAACTTTACATCAATAGATGGTCTATTGCATCAGGTAAAATATGTAGAACAAGAGGCCCAAGAGGGCCTGAGGACGCTCTGCTGACTCATAGTGGCCATAGCACTTTTTGACTCTAGGGACACAATTTGAACAAATCTAACAAAACTATAGTTGGTCATCATTACCACATAAACATTTTGAAAATCTGTTGGACCGTTCATGAGAAGAAGATTTTTTAAGTTTTGGACTATTTTTAGTAATGGTGGCCATCTTGAATTTTAGATAGAAAAAATAAATCTTTTGTATAGTCTCCTATGCAATAGAAACATCCATGTGAAGTTTCAGTTTAATTGGCCTAGTGGTTTCAGAATAAATGAAAAAAAAAAGAGAATTTTCTGTTTTCCCACAGTATCCCTATGTAAAATTCTAAGTCCCCTTACAGGGCCCCTATATAGTTTAGCCCCTAAATTCTTATCTGCAATCAAACCCCTACACTTAGGGATAATTTATATCAAATATGTACAAATCTGACATACCGGTTCTTAAGAAAACAATTTTACTAATTCCCAATTTGAACCCTTTTGGGGCCCCTCCTGACCCCTTAAGACATAGGAACCCAGTCATTTTTACAAATCTTAACCTCCTTTACCTAACAATGCTTTAGTGAAGATATAAGCAAAATTATTTCCATTTAAAAAAAAATAAATATATATTATATTGAGATGTTTTCCCCTAATAGAACTCTTGGGGCAAGGTCATTTTTAACCCTAGGGACACCATTTGAAAAAATCTAACAGAACTATAGTTGGTCATCATTACTACATAAACATTTTGAAAATCTGTTGAGCCGTTCATGAGAAGAAGATTTTTTAAGTTTTGGATTATTTTTAGTAACGGCGACCATCTTGAATTTCAGATTGAAAAAAAAAATCTTCTGTATAGTCTTCTATGCAATAGAAACACTCATGTAAAGTTTCAGTTTAATTAGCCTAGTGGTTTAAGAGCAGATGAAAGAAAAAGAGAATTTTCTGTTTTCCCATAGTATCCCTATGTAAAATTCTAAGTCCCCTTACAGGGCCCCTATGAATTTTAGCCCCTAAATTCTTATCTGCAATCAAACCCCTACACATAGGGATAATTTATGCAAAATATGAACAAATCTGACATACTGGTGCTTAAGAAAACAAATTTAGTAATTCCCCATTTTTTCCCCTTTTGGGGCCCCTCCTGACCCCTTAAGACAGTGGAACCCAGTTATTTTAACAAATCTGAACCTCCTTCACCAAACAATGCTTCTGTGAAGATATAGGCAAAGTCATTTCCATTTTAAAATAAAAAAATATTATAATGACATGTCCCCTAATTTAACCCTCGGGGCGGGGTCATATTTAACCCTAGGAACACCATTTGAACAAATCTTACAAAAGTATAGTTGGTCATCATTACTACATAAACATTTTGAAAATCTGTTGAGCCGTTCATGAGAAGAAGATTTTTTAAGTTTTGGACTATTTTTAGTAACGGCTGCCATCTTGAATTTCAGATAAAATAAAAAATCTTCTGTATAGAATTCTATGCAATAGAAACACCCATGTGTAGTTTCAGTTTAATTGGCCTAGTGGTTTCAGAGAAATTGCTGCTTACAGACGACAGATGACAGACGACGGACGACGGATGACAGACAACACGCCATTGCATTAGCACTTCTGGCCTTTGGCCAGTAGAGCTAAAAACCCGTAACCGTTACTCACGCAGTCAATATATGAAATAAAAAGCTAACTTATTGTTTTTGTACTGAATTATATATTGAAATATAAATTTAAACATAAAGAAGTTGATCCTTTTTAAAATAAATTGGGAATTTTCATATATTTATAATTTTTTGAAAATTTGGACATTAAATCATATGGAGGCATGTCCATTTAAGGAACTGAGTACATTGTAGTTGTTTTGGGCATAGAGAATGAGGCCTTTATAGGGTGGTAAACAGAAAAAAGGTCTTAATGGTGAACTGGTGGAGCGCGTGGTCCAGTGGTAGAGCACCGAACCCATGATCGGAGGGTCGTGGGTTCGATCCTCCGCTACGGCTATGTGTGGTGTCCTTGAGCAAGGCACTTTTTCCGCATATGCTTTGTACTGGTACTACCCAGGAAGACTTCGAGCGTGATTTGTCTAAGTTGTAAGAACTTGTTTCACAATCGAAGTAAAATAAAATAAATAAGTTTAAAACAAAACTGGTTTTTCTTGTAGTAAAGATAAAAGTTGTCACAAGTATTTAAAGTCCCATTTTACAATAATTTTAATTTAATTTAATCATTAAATTTTCGCATCAATTTAAATATAGGTTCACCTGAAAAAGTACAATTTTAATGATTATCTTAAAAGTAAATTTAATGTTATTTGCAATATTAAGTTGACATGTACTTCTAATTAAAGGATTTTCATGTACTGTAAATATTTTCAATAAAAAATAACCAAAAAAGTCCTGTTTAGCAAACAGTACATTTTAACGCATGAAAAATAAATTTTGTAATTGAAAATTCTAAACTGTTACTTTAATGGAATATACATATGTATCTCATAATACTTCAATTGAATACAATCTTATATAATTTAATGGGGAAAAAGTAAAACACATATTTTCCATAAATCAAATTAAATTTAATTAAAAACTGTAGTTTACTACCGTATACTCCCTTTTTAACACCCCCTAGGCGTTAAATTTTGCAAAAGGGGGTGGAGGGGGAGCTTTATTTCGGGACATATAAAACAAAAATAAAGATTTTTTTTTTTTATATTAAGTGGATTTTACCTTCTTATGAATAAATTTCAACAATCATAACACTACAAGCATTCACTTATGACATAAATTAATAAAGTAATTTATTTTTGGGGGTAAATTTGGGGGGGGGGGGGGGGGGGCGAATTTATTAGGGGGAGGGCATTAATAAGGGAATTTACAGTACATTATTGCCTCAAACAAGGTGGTACATTGATTTTCTTACAAATAACTTTTTTAATTGCAGGCTGTTGAATAGGGTGAAGGAGGATAGCAGTTTGGAAACGGATATCAAGCTTTCAAGTTTGAAATTTTGGAGTCTGGCTTTAATGTTAATACTGGAATAAGAGTGTTTATTGAACATTTATTGAAAGTATATCCTACGAGACAAAAGGAAAGACGTCAGCAAAATAACACAAGCTGTACAGTCAGGGTTCGAATTTAAGCACTCGCCACTCGCAAAATGCGAGCTGTATTTTGAAAATACGAGTTGAAATTACTTAAGCTGGCATTTTTTTGCGAGTGGATTTCAAGTTGAGAAAATTACTTATTTTATTTATTTTATTGATTTTTGAAAATAAACAAGTATTATCCTGGTAAAAATAACGAGTTCTTGTCAATTTTACCAAATTTCTTTTGCTTCTCGCGCCAAAATACCCCCTAGCAGCACGATTGTCAATGACATGTATTAAATATTTATATGTGTAGACTGCATCAAATTGTTTTTGATCTCAAGTTCATTCTGCAAAAAGGAAGTAAAGTTAAAACCCGTCAACAACATAATGAGTAGACTGCGTCTAGTTTGATCGATCGCGCACTCACTCTATAAAATAAAAGTAAAGTTGAAACCCGTCAAATTTATTGTTTACATATTTTGTCAGCTGTTAAAGTGGCAGATAAAATAACATCTTTTTTTCCATTGAACTGACGAATGGAAGTTAGTCCTAACAAGAAAAAAGTGAAATAATCCTTCCGTTAATACTGTAATGAAATGGGAGCGACAGCTCAATATCACACAGGGCTATACACTTGACAATGACAAAATGGTGTGTCAATTGTAGAAACCACCGCGATCGACAGATCATCCATAATAATTAAACTATATTACTATGATATCACAATATTTACACATGTTAAACAATCGTCCTTGGCTAGATCTAGATCTTATTTTAAAACGAAAGGCCATTGGCTATATTAATTCTATAAATAGAAATGTGTGTATGTCACAATCTCAGCCTCTCTGTACACTTGTTATTGTTGAACCCATGATTCATATTTTGGTTTAGTTAAAAGTGTTTATTTATGATATATCATTGTATGCATTTATTTATGGTAGTATAATAAATAACAAGGACAATTTTATTTTTTTAAATATTTTGTTTTGTAAAGTACTGCTTTGAATTGTACCTTAACATATATAATAACCTTGAAACCATTGTCTATAAATAAAAAAAAAGCTAATAATGCATATTAAATAACACGCAGGCTTTGAAACAATTAATTTTGGGTTTATTTAGACATTTAGGACTACAAGTTTCTGCAAAAAATGGTTTGGCTAGTTGGTTTCAAATTTGGCCAGTTGAAATTTTAGGCACTGGCCAAAATTGCCAGTGCACAAAAAAGTTAAATTCTAGCCCTGACAGTATATAAAGGAATTTCTTTAAAACAATAAAGTATTGAAAAATCTATTGAATGCTCCACTTTAGGAGAAATAACACACTTTTTTCCAGAAGAATTTACAGTAAAATTTGAAAACCACAATAGCGTTTCTTGTGAGTTAAAATGTGAAAGTAAGATTAATGGAAATTACAAAAAGGTTACATTTTTCGAGAACAGGAAGTGGGCATTAGAAATCAGTGACAACAAGGTTGATCTTCCAAAATTATTCATTAATGATGACTTTGAAATGTGCAGAGAAAGTGTTCAAAATGTTTGTAAATCTGTCATAATGTTAAAACTATGTGTGGCAGTAAAGGTAACTAAATCAGTTGTGGTCAGCAGATACCACACAATAGAAATTTTCAATTCTGGTAAGTAAGAGTGGTCATATGGTAGAGTTATCTGGTTTAGTTGAAGTTGGTGAAGAAGGAAACATTTGTCATACCATAAGAACAGGGGAAAATGACCATACTCTTGGAAGACATGCTCTTCAAATGATATTTTTGGGCATTAGTGGATTTCGTTTCCCTTTTGCTCATTTTATCACTGATGGAATTCAAGCAACAGAATTGTACTCCCTTTTTTGGGAAACTGTTGACACTCTTCAGAAGTTTGGGTTAAACACTGTATATACATGCATGGATGGTGCCCAGTCTAATAGGTCTTTCATGAAGTATAACATTGGTGAAAAGTCTACAACATTTACATGTTCCAGCCCATGCAATTTGGATTCCATGATTTTCATGATGGATGTGTCACATGTAATTAAAAAACTCAGAAACAATGTATTAAAAAGTGGAATACAAAAGAACAGCACTAGGCTACTAACACTACCCTCTTCTCACACAGCTCAATGGCAAATGTTTATCAACTGTTTTCATTGGGATAAAACAAATGCTGTCCAGATACACAAGAAATTAACACCTTTTCCCATCAAATCAAACCAAAATGAGAAACCATCTTGCTGATGAAGTTTTGAATACAGACATGCTACATTTAATGTTACAATATCAACTTTATTTAGGCCCTAAAGGCAATATACTTGATGGCGCAATTGAATTTTTAAGAAAAACGTCTATGTTAATTGATATATTCAGGGGTAGGGCACCCATAAGGTCAATACATGATGAAAGGTTAGAACAATTAATTAATATCAACAACTGGTTTTTTAAATGGGAGACAGCAGTGAAAGCATCAACAGATATTTCTAACAAAGAAAAAGTACATAAACTGATGTCATACCAATGCCATGAGGACATTCATGCTTGTATTGTTGGTTTCTTAAACCTGTGTCATAAACTTCTAAAAAAGGATTCTCTACTTTTCATAACTCCTACACTTATTAACTCTGATGTTGTAGAAAATACATTCAATCAAATGAGAAGCACATACAATGGGGCAAACAATAACCCCAATGCCTAACAATATAAAGGAACATTGAATAGTATCATTCTAGGACAGAAAACTGTATCAATTAAGGCGAATGGTTGAAGGAGTAAAGACGGGGCACTACTTTTTGACTGTAAATTAAAGAAGTCAGCTACTAAAAGAAAACGTGAACCAGCAAAGGGCGACCAGAAAGCCATTAAAGTCACGAGATGCTAGAAGGTAAGCATTTTTGCATTATATTACCATATACTGTTATATAAACACAAGCAGGAGTAAAGATGGGCACTTAATTGGGTCTTACTTTTATAGTCCCCTCTTAAGACATTGCAAAATGAAAAAAAAACATACATTATTTCTGAAAAATTAAATAATGTGGATGTTTATTTGGGGGAGAAGGAGCTTATACGAAGGTATATGGTATAACATTTTATACATTTACCTTACAAGTACTTGACAACAATTGTTGTTTTCAGATGGTTCTTCAGTTGCCGTATTAACAAAGTTTACAACAGTGTCTGGGTGTGCCATACAACTCTTAGGATTGAAATTAATGACTCTAAGTCCTGAACTTGTTCTGGTCTGTCCAGGCTTAAATATACCTTTACAGTCTACTTCAACCCTGAAAATAAGAAAATATGTTAATGGTTAACATATCTTTAATGTTTCCAGTGTTTTTATTATGTTATACAGTTTAATCTGTGAAATTCAATGAATATACAGACTGCCCTTTGGAGAATAAAATGTTGTCTGTATTTATATACTGTATACCTAATACCGCGATATACCTATTACAGTATGCCCGTATAATAACAATCTGGGAAGACATGCGCAAAGCTCCAACTTCCGTTAGCGTCGGCATTTGTTTGCATTTCTTACCCGCAACTGTGTATTACTCGGCATACTTGAGTAACCTTATTAATGTTTTTTATTGATGCCATTCTTTACATGGTTGAAAAAAATTTAGACTCGCGGTATTAGGTATGACCAGTATATAGGTGGTCTTCATTCACAGGTTATATAACTTTGAAATTGATTCAATGGTAAATAATACAAATTAAGTGATGTTGAGAAATCTTTATAGGTGATATTTAACACAGGTGTGACAGTACACATTTTCTGACACTATACATGTCATGGGGTATTTTGGTTAAAATGACATCAACACTGCTTCAACATATATAAACTAGAGTAAATAACATTTCAGTTTTTAAGATTTTCAAATTGGTTTCTTCTATTGTAAAAGAAATAAGATGTACCTGTCAAGAGTCATTCCCTGTGACTTGTGGATCGTTAAGGCAAAAGCCAATTTAAGAGGCAACCGTTCTCTGGCTGCAACATCTCTGTTCTCTCTAGGACTGAAAACTAAAATCAGATATACATTAAATAACTTTTCATTTTAGTGAAAATTATTTTGTCGCTTTCACACAAATTGTAATGTTGAATATATATTGTATTTTTTCATGAAAAATAACTTTGAAGTTCAAGTGTAAGAGTATTAATTTATGAATAACATGTATTTTGAAATAAGTCTTACCTGAAAATTTAAGCTTTTTAATTGGAATCTTCATATCAAGAGATGGAAACTACAACGGGTCCATCGTCATCAATATCAAAGACCTCCCCCTAAGTCCATTCACAAGCTTGTCCGAAAGATTTCGCCGTAAAATAACTGGGACTCCTATTTTCAGCCATAATATACGTGGTGCAAGAATATTTGACAAGTACCTACTTTTCCCATTATCACTTGAAATGTACTCAAATATTGTTCCAGGAAAGTCTATCAAAGAGTTTCTGTTGAAATCATCAACTTCATCATTTGTTGAAAATAGTTTTATACTATCCTCTTCATTAGAAAGTGGTCTGGTAAGGCTTTTCATAAACTGAATGGTTTCATTTGATGTTGAGCCATGTGAAACTTCCTGAATGGCTTTTATGAAACGATCGTCAGTCTGGCGAACAACATTTGTGAGAGTGACTCTATGTTTAAAAGTAGTTTGAAATATGTTGCTGGTAAAACAAAATTCTCCATCTTCATTGCAAAGTGAGTTAGGCACGGCGGCAAGTTGAAAAAAGTTTCCACATAAAACAAGTTGAATGCCACCAAATAGGAAGTTTTCATTCTTCAAAGAACACACCGCATTCAAGCTGTTAAACATATTTTTGCTCAACATTGAGTATTCATCAATAATTAAAAAATCAGTATTTTTAATATTGTTGACTGTTTGTGCATACTTTACATTGTTATTTAAAACACATTTTATTTCAGATGTGGGGAACCAGCCAATTAGTTTGCCGCGAGGACTTCCGGGTCAATTTTTAGAAAAACAGTTGGTGAAACATTGACGGTAACAAATAAGTTTTCATCGAAGACTGGCTGTACTACGTCGAATGAGAGAAAATCTCTGGTGGTAAGTTTAAAAGAATGGTTGATTTCATTATTTGCAATAGTTTATTCGGCGCTAAAAGCTGTAACAAATGCATTTGTTACATGTTTTTGAATGCATATTTACAACCAGATCTAACGCGATCGTGTCCAACCTGAGTTTCTTCGACTTTGTCTGCCTGTTGTGTCAAAGCCATTGAAAAAAGGTTGAAACCGATGTTTGTCTGTGTTTCTGTGAACTATCCCGTAACAATCGAGACCGATATGGCCGAGATCGAGCCAAAATTGAATGTGCTACGTTCGCAAATGCAGGTGAATTCGTGTTTTTGAGAGAAAAATCCCAGGTTTGTTCAAAACCTTTATAAAGGAAGGAAAAATGAAAAATTGCTGGACTAAAAAAAAGTTATTTTCTGTTTGAATTGTTGTTATTTGTAAGTGTTTAAGATATTTTTGTGACATTTTGTGGGTTTTCAGGGTTGTAGATTGAGGGTGGGGGGTCTGGCGGGGGTCACCCCATGGGAGTTCAATCAATGCGTCTAGCACCTGTGGACGAAACCACCATCTGAATTATTAAATATTGCTTACTCTATATATACGCTGTAACACGGTAACTTCTAACTTCATGCGCCGAAGGTTTACGGACCCTAAAACTCATGTTTGGAAATGGTCACATACTTGATGATTTCTTGTTAAGCATCCATTAAGACACCCAAATATAAACTTTAATTAAAATTTACCGATCAAAACTTGAGAAATGTGCATTTGAAGTCGACACCCCCACTTTTCCGAGAAGACCTTCAATGAGCAAATACCTAGCTACACTATATATTGTGTCATTTCACCAAATTGAGGAATAAATTGGTGTAATATACCTTGTTGAGTTCATATGACTTTACTTTTTATCTTGCATTACTTATTTTTGACAATTCTTCACACACAAAAAAATTCAATGCAATATGTGAGAATATTGACCCTGCAGTTTGTGCCTTTTTTATGTAAAGTCCAAATATACAATGTTTTTGACTGAAGTTTCTACCCTTTCTATACATTTTCACAATATAAAATCCAAATACAAATTTTTTACCATTGTTAAAGGATAAAATATGAAAAAAAGAAAAACTGTTACCGTCTACTTTGTTCACAACACACTGTTTAATGACTTTGGTACCAAATTTCAAGGGAGACAATTTCATGTAAAAATTCAGCTTTTATCTTGCATTTGTATCAGAATATCAAATAATGCTTCAGCCTCTACTTAGAAACAATATGAGACATACAATACAATAAAACAACTTACTTTAATAAGAAAAGACATTCTTTTCAGTATAAAATCATGTGTTTTATTCAATATCTATAACAACAAACAAACGCCTTTTTCTGTATGCCATCCCAAGTCTTACCTAGTTATGAAAGTTGTACATGAGACAATTTCCACTGTTTATTGAAATAAAGTGAGCACATAAGGGCTGAAATTAGATTCCATTGTTCATGAGCAATATAATTACAACCATCACAGAAGAAATTAACAAAAACTATTTGGTAGAAAGAAAATGGTTTCAAGTAAAATAGGTTGAGAGTTCGAAGTTCAACTGCACAAAACACTAAATGTTCACAAGGACAAAACTTATAAGGCAAAAAAATTATTACCTATTGTATGTTTCATGGTATCTGCAGATACAAGAAAATCATAATCTGACAGTTTGTTTAACAAAAGGTAATGTATTGACAACATGACTACAAAATGCAATGTATTGACAACGTGACCTTGTCTTTGAGATTATTTGAATTTTGGGACTAATGTCAAAAGTAAGAATTTTTCAAAGAGTAAAATTGAATCTCCTTGATCCAGTAACATTATTAGAAATATACTGCCTTCCTGTAATGGAAAGTTGTTGAAACTCATCTAATATAACAAATAAAACGAAGATCCGTATAAAGACGCACGTTTTAACTATGCACTGTTTTTTGAAAGAAATCAGCAAGTTTAGGAAGAACAGTCTCAAGTGTTCGTTTTGTGTTGGTTACACGTGGTTGTCCTTCACTATTTTTCATTGTGAATGTACTTTGCAGTCCATCTTCACCATCATGCATATAAATTTTCCTCAGATGCTCCAGGTTTAGACCAGATGATGCGATATTTTCAGCTGTAGGAAGTTTACAAACACTATTCACGTATGTTTTATACAAAAATCAACACAAACATTACTAAGGCATTAGACTTGAGATTTGGGTATGTAATGTCCCCAAATTCGGGTACGAACTGACCTATTTTTGCTGGGCACGAAATGACTTGTGTATGAAGATGTAAGTAAAAGTTTGCGTGAAATCACAATAATTCGCTAATTAAACCAATATAAATCAATAGTGGAGATTCAGTTTCAATTCAATAATATATATATTCGAGAGAATTACATTTAAAACCAGTTACCTGTTCCAAGCTTTGTGTTGACAGCAAAACTTGACGCACCCTGTTTACTTCCTTCAACCAATTTTCCATACGCAACACAGTTCACGTGACCGCAATCAGTGTTCAAGCATTTCACATGCAAATATCCTACTAATCCTTTCTTTATTTCACCAATAACATTCTCCATGGATAAGGGAATAGGCCCAAGTCGACACAATTTACAAAATTTCAGCCCCTCGAACAACACGGCGAACTCCACAACACGCCTGCCTTCTTTCCAACTGTCATTTACAGTCCTAGATTGGGTAGAACTCTCTACCTCCACAAAATCGGTTTTAACGCACCTGTGCTCTATTCTCACGTCGTATGATGTCTCACTTTTATGAGGAGTCGTCTCTTTTTTGCAAGATGCAAAGCGGCCTCGTCGATCGTGCGTTTGTTCAGCCATCTTAAATAGGCTCAAAAGCAAGATCACGTGGTCGTTTATTATGGTCACATGGTCGGTAACGTGACCTTCCGAAATGTACCGATATTACCCGGAAAATACCGATTTTTCAGGGTCCGTAAACCTTAGGAGAAATAAGATCTTTGTAAATATCCTAAAAAATCTTCAACATGATTTCGGCTTTATTTTGTAAATACCGTAATAGCGTGGTTCTCGGACCCAAAATGCTCTCGACGTTGCCTTCGCATTCTAGGGCCCGGTATGCGCTAATGTGATAGGTTTCCGTTCTCATGAAGCGTTCTTTGGATAGCGGGGAACCACACATGTAAACAGCAAACGCTCAGTAAATACTGGGGAAATAATGACAAAGACTCACAACTGTGTCAATTTGAATATGTTTCTGTTATCCAAATTTTAGGCGCTTATGGAGCAAAAATAAAGCTTTAGTTTGATATATTATAAAATATCTCTGGAAGGACTAACGTGAAGAAAAACGCACATTTTCAGTCAGTGAACTGTGATGCGTTTCTCCACCCGATGCGTCATATTTTATCAGGTTTTATAAATATTTTTATGGTTCCATTTATGGGAAGCCATGCTCAACTCGTACGTTTCAACTGGCTTTAGTAAGTATTGTAATGGTATATGTCTTGATGATATCGAATGTGTATAAAATAGTTGGGCAGCAACTTTTAGAGAAACGGTCGTTATTTGAAGACCCCATCCAGTTTTAATGTTTTAAATTAATTTTGTATCCTGCACATCATACACACTATATATAATGGCAGTAAATAAAAATGTAAGTAATTTCCATTATTCTGATGTATCATGTGTCAAGATAATCAAAATATTGGCCGAAATAACTTCATTTTTGTACATGCATGCATACCCTTGTTAAAGACTGACATTTTGCTGTTTCTGCTAACTATAAAGTACACATGCTACCAATGTTGAGCTCAACAATATGTAATTAAAGAATACAGCCTGAGCATTGTTTTGATATATGATATAGCATGATTGTCAATGTGTAAGCTAGTTGAGCAGCAACTTTGAGAGAGAAACAGTTGAAATCTGAAGACTCGGTCCAGTTTAAACATTTTAATTTTGAATATTATGCGCATCAGATACATTCTATTTAGTTGCAGTTAAGAAAGCTTCAAATATTTCTCATCATTTTGATGTATCACTTCAAGTGACTTGTTATGGTAGTCAAAATATTGGCCAAATTAACTTGATTTTTACACATACATGCATACACTTGATTGAAATTTTGCTGTTCCTGCTATTATAAACTAGAAAGTACACATGGTACCCCCGATATATTGCCCTAAGCTGAGAGAAATGTATGTCAGCAGTCTGTATAGCTCAGTCAGTGTATGTAACCTGTTAGGAGAGAGATGTATGCCAGCAGTCTGGCTAGCTCAGACGGTAGAACATTCACCCTGTAAATGAAAGATCCCAGGTTCATGTCCCAGACTCGCTGCATATTTTCTCATCTCGTTACATTGTATGATTTTTTTACAAAATGTACCCCTTATTTATTACCTTTTTTAGGCATAACCATTGTGAATTTATTACGCTTTTTAAGTAAACTTTGATTATTTTTTCATATTATGTCTTCATACAACAAATCTAAATTACATAGTAATACAACTAGTAAGTTGTGTTATATAACTCTAAAGAGTTTCATTTTAAATATATTAATCATGTGTATAAATATAACAATATTAATGTATACAGTCATGTAAATAATTTCTGTGCTGTGCTTATATATAGCTTCAAAATGCATCCTTATAGTACAATGAAGTACATCCAACTTTAAGATGGAAGATGTTGGTTCAGTCCCAACTAAGGATATCTGTTAGAGGCTTTTTACTGCACAATGCAAATCTGTTTTGGATATATGAAATGAAGATAGTAAAAATGCTTTGATCTGTAAGTTGGGGTGTGTTTATTTCATGAATATTTGTACAATTTTGAGTTTTCAGGACAGTTGATGAAAAACATAAGGCTAGTTTAATGTCTGTGAAGTATGTATTATACAGCAATAGTATTCATGTAATGGTTATGTCTTGACAGAATTAAGTCAAAGTGTTTATGTTGTACAATGATTGAAAGTGTTAAGGTCTCCACCAGGACTTGAACCTGGAGCTCTTTTCATATAGAAAAGTGTGCTACTTTACACTATAAAGATGTACTCAACACCAGGAATCATATGTATATAATTATGTATGTTATTATTTTACCTGAATTCATAATGAAAGTTTAGAAATAGCCCAAACTGTCAAATGAATCTAAGTATATTATATTAATATAAAGAAATTGTAAATAAACCTCTGTCAGCTCCCTCTCTCATGTTTCACTGTTATAATTTTTGTCAGAGCCTTTTTTCATTTTTTGGTTTCTATTTAGAAAAAATATATGTTATAATATATGAAGGACATGGACTATTCTGAATGATTTTTTTATTAATTCACATTAAATCTTAAACGTCAAGTTATGAACTGGTTTGAAAAGAACAATACATGTCCATCCAATTGGGTTTCTTCTGTTAAATTTGGGCTTCCATTCCACCTTTAACCCCTCTCATGGTACTACAATTGTCCATCAACATGCTAATGTTCCTGGAACCAAGATGGTCAATTACCACTCTACATGAATCAGTACCAGACCATAATATTCAGAACTTTGTCATTGTTGTTGTTTGCAGCCTCTTCCATATTTAACAATAATTTGTTGTTTTTAACTCTCGTTTCGATTCTTCCTTGAAACATTTAGCTACACCATGATTGTGTGTTTATGTAAGATGCACTTGTTCTGTATATTGTGGTCTTATCCTCACTCATGTTTGGCTTAGTTGGGCAGGTCTTCAGCCAAGGAGAAAGGCAGGCAGTTTTTGCTCAAGAATCTAGATGACCTTGATCTGTGCAACTCTCTCTGTAATTGAAGCTGCTTGGATTGATTTGGACTGGTGAGCCTGGGAGCACCTGAAAATGATAACATAAAAAAATATTTTGTAAAAAATGTGATGCAAAACAAACTATACTTCATTGAGAAGTATGCACACAAACTTAGCTACAGTAGAACTGGAGTTTCTCACTTTAAGATGCTTAGCACTATAAAAAACTTGTGAGCGGTCTGCGAGCAGTCAGTCGCTCTATCTTTTTAGGATGGACTCCAACAGCTATCCGCCAACAAAGGTCTGCTTCCAACAGCACATTTTCATACCTCTCTGGGTTACAGAAGACCATGACCCCGCCAACCACATATACTTTGACGACTGGGATACCCTCAGTTCATTGACAAACTATCTTGTCTATGTCTGAGAGGTCACAATCCAGCCGCCAAGCGAGACAATCTATTTGAAAGCGGCTGTCGAAAGCCTCTCTGAGACCTGATACTCTAACCACTCTTCACAACGCTGGTCCTGGGTTGTAATCTTACCACTGGTGAGGTTCGGGCTACTGAAACATACAACCGTGGACCCCCGATACCTTGACTGGTCGAAGGACTCGCACGTAGGAGGTCCCTGTTTTCAGCTATCACCAGTTTTTCATGGCTGGTGACTGGTAGCGCTGTGTTCCGACTGGTAGAGGGACTCACCTGCAGGGGGTCCCTGCTCTCCACCTTCATAGGCTCTTCCCGAGACACTCGGATAACTGGTGAAGTTGAGAGGTCCGGGTCTGATCTTAAGATAGCTTCCTCATCACTAGGATAAGATCCTGACTTCACCTGGTTCGGCGAACACTGGTAATCCACCTCTTCTGTTTCAATGGTGGATACTAAAGTGAGCTGCCCTGCTTTGGGGGAGTAAGTTGACAGGGCGAGTGACTCGACTTTCTTATCTCCCATCCAAAGAGCAATCTTCGGTGTCCCACTGTTACCCGGTGGGACATCCAGTGTTCCCTTTGCGAGTACGACAGGGTTTACCTCCATTGGGACGGGTTGTGGGGACTCTTCACACTGTGTTGCCATATCCCGAGTCTCCAACGGTCCTGGCTGTGGATTTTCCTCATATTGAGTACTCTTCTCCAGTAGGACCAGAAAAGACTTATTGGACATCGGAGGCAGACACGAAACGGAGTGGGTTGCGGTTGCCGAAAGCTGCCTTATTCCAGGAGTTCTTCTTCCTGTGGCGAGACCGTCATGCCCCTGGCCATGTTTTTCACTCTCTGCACGTCCACTGGAAATCACATCTGCTGCTAGATTTCTCGCCCATCTCCTTCGACATCTTCTTTGGTTCCAGTGTCTTTTTCCGCAGCGTGATCGGTTCCCTCAATTCTTTTCTGAATCTTTTGAACATGAGTGTTGATTCCGTTGGACTAATGCAGCTCATCAGGAATGTCAGTGGTCTCCAATGGAGCAGTACGGCTGGCGAGTTTAGCCTATCCAACTGGAATTCCCTAGGAATGACCCAACCTGCGACTCAACACAAACTCTCCATTGCACTCCTTATATACGTTTTATCCTTCGTGCGAATACTTCACAATCAATTATCGGGCACTTTGATCTTTTGATGCGATTGACCGGTTTGTCGTCACTGAGAACTAGAGCTGGTCTTTTTAGACTACCCAATTTTTTGTCAGCACCCTTTGCCCCGATAAGGTCACAGACACTGTCGGTTGACGATTAGATGCTACAGTCTCCTGTCTACGAGTGACTGACTTCTTTTGGCTGGCTTGTTGTGAAGTCTCCTTGTGCAGAAGTTGTTCAGGACTGCGTCTCTGTAGAGGCTCTGTTTGCCTGGACCAAAACGTGAGACTGTGAGCCAATGTACCCTCGTACTCATCTGATTCGGGTTGTTGAGTGTTGGGGTGGCAATCTTCTGTGATCCACCTCTTACTCCCTTCCCTTGATCTGAAACTTGGTGCACAGTACGGGGTCCTAGTCTTTGCTATGGACCATTGTCTTTGGCCTGTCATACTATGACTAGACCTATGACGATCCCTTGTCCCATGCTGCTTATATTCCGTCTTACCATGACTGGAATGCTGGTCACTTCTGGAACGTCTGCGTTCGGGGTCCGTAGTATGTGGAATGGACTGTCACTTCCACTTGTCTGTCTGTGTCTTGAGTCCGTCGTATGGAGACTGGACTGTCGACTCATACTGGAAGACGGCATATCTGTCATATGTCGATTGGACTGTTGTTTGCCTATTGACTGTCCGTGTCTCAAGTCTGTTGTATGAAGACTGGACCGTCGACTACTATTGGCCTCCACTCTATTATGGTCTGTCCTCATTTAACTAGACCGTTGGTCCTGGATTGTTCCCTTGGAGGACGATATATCCGTCCTACAAAGATTGTAATGTTGACCACTACTTGACACACTGTGTAATGGGACTGTCACTTCTGACAACTGTGTTCCTTCTTTAACACTTTGTATTCCCATCGGAATAACTAAGTCTAGGCCCAAGAGCATATCATCTTCTATCGGGGCTACATACACAGTTTCTTTGCACCAGGATTTTCCCAATATCATCGGTCCTATAACGGAATCAGACATTTTTATCTCACGACCCTCAGTTTGAAGCATTATCCTTCGCACCACTGGCCATTGCTCACTTAATCTCTTGTAAATCCCGTCTGAAACTACTGCTTTAAGCTTGAGATCTTCTATACCCATGAGAACCCTCAGCACTGAGAATGATCTCTATTGATTGATGGTTATAAATTTGATGTCCCTTTGTTCCCCTTGAGTATGATCCTCGACCGGATTATTTGCCTGATCGGGTTCTGGGGGTAACACTGTCTCTACATCTTTAAAGGGTTCTCTGCCTGCATCAGACGTGTGCTGGTCATCCGTCTCTATCAATATCAACTCTTGACCGGACTTCATATTATCAGAGTCTGTCTCGTTCAAGATCAACTCTAGACCGGACGTTGCTTTCTCCGAGTTGGTCTCCTTCAAGATCAAGTCTTGACTGGACTTTGCATTGTCAGGGTGGATCTTCTCCAGATCGTTCTGAACAAATATTGCCTTTAAGTATTGCAAGATAACGTCACACAGGTGCTCCTTGTCAACCATTGATGACCTTTTTGGTTCAAATATTGCGTTAATGTCCTTCAAGATAACGTCACACAGGTGCTCCTTGTCAACCATTGATGACCTTTTTGGTTCAAATATTGCGTTAATGTCCTTCAAAATATCGTCAGATATGTGTTTCTTGTCTACTAATCTTGGGACTCTTTTTGATTCAACACATTGGTCGAGACCCATTTCACAATTCTGAGTGAAAGGCGAGCCTAACAGTCCGACCCCTCGTTGTTTAAAAGCTCTTGTGTCCTCTGACATAAACGACACTTTCTTTTGCTCTGACGGTTGTCCCTTGGGGCACTTGTGTTTGTAATGCCCCAGTTCTCCGCATCGATAGCACTTAACTGCGGTTTTCCTCTCTTTAATAGGGGATTTTTGCTGAGGACGAAATGTAGGGTTGGCCTTCAAGCTCTCCACACCTGCTGTGGGCTTCATTATGACATTGGTGACCTGAACCACTTTGTTTTCTATGTTTTCAACTATTATGCCCGGCTCTGAGTCTACCATGCAGACCTTGCTAACATCTTCTATTTTTTTTGTTGGCCATATCTGTCCCGAGGTTGCTCTTACATAAGTAGGATGTTCAACATCACCATCGTACTCAAAAGTCGACTTCGGGATACGCCAACTTTACTTCTGCTTTCGACCGAGCATACATTATGCGATCCATGTGTTGAAACCATCTTACTTTGTTGACGGTTTCTTCTATGGTTCTGGATCTGAAATTTAGGGCATATTGACCTGCTGCTGTATCCAGACACCCTTCGCAGAACTTGAGGACAGACTGTTCGTACATCATCTCATCTCTCATGTCTGGATAAGCTCTCATAGCTAGGGCCACAACTCTATCTGCCCATTTAACCAATGTTTCTGTCTTAGATTGTGCAGCATAAGAGAAATATATCTGAGCTGTTTCACGGAAGTATTTAATGTTTTTGTCCAGCGGTCCAATAGATGTAGATGTAGTGGGCCTATCGTAAAAACGAGCTTCAGCTGGATTTAATTCCGGTGTCTCCAATGGTGACCATTGGTTCTGCTGTCCCATAGCCATTGATAGATCTGTCATTGGGCAACTAGGTCCATCATAGGGATTTGGTGGGGTCATTGTCGTCGCCTGTCCCCCAGCTGATATCCAATAGGGATGTAGAGGTCTCTGCTCAAACCCCACGTCCATAGATAGATCTGTCATTAAACGACTAGGTCCATAGTTGGAGTGGTACTGTGTTTTATGTTGAGATGTCAATGGTGTTGGAGGGTATCCATACTCAGACAGTTGTGATATCTCGGGTTGGCATCCATATTCAGTCAGTTGTGATATGCCAGGTGTAGATGGATGCCCAAGATCTGAGGGATGATGCATGCCATCCGACCTCAACCACCTTGGTTGGTCTTCCCTGTATCTGTTGGGAGACATCACCGGGCGGGGTTGTCATTGATATAAACACACCTTCCATTCCCCTACAGAATTCAGACTCACAGAGTCTTCTTTCCTTTAATCGGGACTGATTAAGATTCCCAAGCGCAAGGCCTTGAGATTGAAGGTCTGACATACTGGGTTCTTTTGTCGACGTAGCCAGGGTCTTGTAAGGTTGTGTGTCAAAGTGGTACATAACATTATCATAATTACGAAACTTGCTGCTGTGATATGTGACCTATCCCAGGTATGCTCAAGGGGTAGTAGATGTTTATCCATGAATGACCCTCTGGCCTCATTACAATATCTTTTTTTTTTTAAAGTGTCCCTTTAAATAAATAAATATAGATCTAGAGTGGCCATTTAAAATTTCATTTGTTTTGGGTTTTTTTTCTTACAGTGTCTCTTTAAAATTTCACAAATTTTCAAAGTGTCCCTTTAATTTACTAAGGAGTGCGACTTTTATATAAAATCAATTTGACCCATATAAATCAAATAAACAAACTACTGATGGACACGTAATTTACCCTGCAGCAGAGTCCTGTGTTTTTTTAAGTATCATGTGATACACACTAGGACACGCTGAAACGGAGTGTTGATTACACAATCATGCCAGTAGTTTGTCATTGTTGACTTCGAACGGAGCACAGGAGCTTGGGGAGTGGATAATAACGTTTAATGGGGGTGGGCAGGTTCTCTGGCGTATATAAAGAGACGCTTGACTTTTGTATTTCATTTCATATTATATAGCAAATGATCGCTCAGGTTATGATAAAGACATTGGTAATTTTACTTATGTTAGTAATAATGGGAACAGTGTAATAGATTATGTTGTTTGTGATTCACTTATTTTAAACCTAATACATATGTTTAAAAAAGCGAAAGAGCCGAATCAAACCATTATTTTTCATATTAAAAGCAGTATTTTTGTTGTAAATCTTAACACTGGTACGGATGAAATCATAAATATTAAAATTATATATTCTCAGCGGACAACAGAGCAAAGTATAGAGAAATTTTTTTTATTCAAAATCTGTCAAATGTTTGTTTTTATGGAATATTAGATACTATTGGAAATGAACATGTGGGTATAGATACTATAATTAAACAGTTCCAAGATACATTTAAGGAGAAATATACCTTTTAAATTATTTTCGAAATCAATAGTATATTGGGTATAGAATGAAACTAGAAGTAATTTCCAATGTGAATATGTATTTTTTTCTAAGGTTAATATAACATTATTTATATGTGACGTCGTATACATGGCCATGTTCGACCTTTTTGACGTCCCAATTTATAGCAGCAAAATCGCGTATTTTTCGACCTCAGTTGAGTTATACCTAATGTACAGAATAGAAACATATATCACCACGTACACATTTGACGGATGTATGGATTTACAAATGCAAAAATTACGACGAACGCCACATTCTGAAAATACTAGCGAAAAACGGAAACTATTTTTTTCTCTCGATTTTTTTCGAAAAAAAGGGCTTCAAATAAAATTTACTAAAAAACAAACCGAGCGATTTTTGCATAATTGTTATATGATTTTATACAATATATTGTTAAATTATTGTGAGATTTTTAGAAAATTGACAAACTAGAATTTTTATAATATTCAATTATTTAACCCTACCCTACGTCAAAAACACGCTTTAAAGCAAAACGTCAACGTTGGTATAGCGTATTAAATGTTGGGTTTGTGATCATTAATAAAACTGGATAATATTATGCAATATATAACCGTATAAATGCGTTGACAATGACGTTAAACCTCATCCTAAAAAAACTAGTATTTTGTGCACACGAGTTATATCTACTATTGGACTACAGTTCAGTGGCATATTATTTTGAGCCAGCCGACAAACGTTCCGCATAGAGGTCCCTTACTAGATCGTAATCAACATCATCGTAATAAAAAAGCAAAATATCATCATCATCACTGTAAATATCACCATCATCATCATCATTGTTTTCATCACCATCATGGTTCTCGTCATTTGCTTAGACGTTTTTAACATCCCTTCTTTTGTTTTTTTATTCTACATGTACATAAAAGTCGCTCTAGATTCAATTCTACGTCTTTCCTTCAACCAACAACATTTTAATTTAATCACATTTCTATTCTCTATGAAATATCACCAGTATTATGTAAAAATCAGTTTTCATTAATGTGTACTTACAAATAGACGTCGGCTATTTGGACGCCTGCGACTTTTTGTCCGCTTGGCGCTTTTTGTGCGTAACGCTTATTATCCACAGGAAAAAAAAAGAAATACGACGACATTTGTCTCGATGCGGCAAAGTTCTTCATTGTCCTCAATTTTCTGCTGACAAAAGGCGCCATATTGACACAATTTGACGTTTTCTATTTTTTCTGCGGACAAAATGCGTCAAACGAACAAAAGGCGCATTCACATACGGCCGATTTGTGATTTTTTATTCCTCCAAAAATTGATGGAAGTAATGAACATGTATCTCATATCGATAGAAAATCGATCACTAACCACTTATCTTCGTACACTTCAATGTAAATGTAAGATATTAGTTAAATTACAACATTTTATTATTTTAAAGGGACACATCGCTATTTTAACACATTTTCCCTTAAAGCAATTTCTAAAATTACTAAGGCCTAAATAATATACCCGTTTCTATGGAAGGGTCTCACCGTCATAACTCTTAGTCTGAAATTTGTCGTTTGTTCTTTGTGCAATGGATGTAAATGTTTCTTTCTTCTTAGTTCTTTGTGGGAAATGAAACATATCACCTTTGTAACTTTGCTATTTGTCTATCCTGCTATATCCTATCATTGTAAAAGTTACATACGTTTTGTCTCTTTGCGTCAGATTAAACATTACCTTCTGCGTAAAATGTATTTTTAGACATTGATGTATGTTTCGATATCTGTTTCAGCTGCAGTCAGTCACGGATATCTTTTTATTCCAATGTTCACCCCCTTTGTAATGTAGGGAATGTTTTTGGACAGGGTACCGGACTATTTAGATTGTGCTGCCGCTGAACGTCATCATTGTAATAAATCACAACTTCCCATTATAACGTTCAGTGGCGCGCTGAAAAATTACAGACAGGTCCCCTGTAAAAAACCAAAGAAGTTGCGAATGAAAATATTTGCTGTAAACAGTCATCAGAATTCGCGACTCTAAATACAGCCTTACACAAGGTCAGCTTCCACCATTGCGTTTTCCATAGACTTACATTATAACATTTGAGCAAATTTTCACTATTTCTACCATTCGCGGACCTAAAAGTCCTACATTATATTAAAGTACTATCCTAGACTCAAATTAAAATGTCCAAAAGTATCACTTTTTACCAGTTGGGTACCCCCCCCCCCCCCCCCCCCCCTTTCAGCATGAAAACAACCAAATTTCACCAATTTTACTTTCCATGCAGTTTCCTTAATTAAATGAATTTAGTCAGTCACAGAAATATAATTTTTATTTTTTATTGACACAAATATAATGAACTTATATTTTATTGTGAGCATTTGCCAGCTTGACATTTTCATCCAACCAGAAATAAGCTTACTATAAAATATATGCACTGAACATTTTTTCAGTCAATCAGAGAGCTCCTCTCAATGGTGGTAGCTGAACACAAAAGGTAAGTGTGAGGTTTCTTTTAGGTCAGCTACCACCATTGCGTGTTCCATAGACTTACAATATAACTAAGACTTCACAAGCAGTGTCAAATGTATCATTTTTTTAACTGACAAACCTACCCTAATCTTACTTTATAAAATAAAAAACAACCTAGTTGCTATAAATCAATACCATTTAATCCCAATAAAAATTCTAAAATTTCATGTACCTTTTTCGCGGACCATATATCATCAGTACTCACTCTTCCCTAGAACAATCAGAAATTGGAATAGCCTACCAAGTTGTGTTAAAACCAGTACCAGCCTAAATCAGTTTATGACTGGTCTGGTGACAGTAAAGTTCTAAACTAGTGTCGATATTCTTTCTACTTTGTATGTATGCGTCTTTTGCGAGGGATGTCAATTGGACGAACAGTATTCTATTTGTGGTCTTACATAGGTGTTGTATGCTGCTTCTTTTCTATTTTTATTATTTGTTTGTAAATTACGTTTAATGAAATTAAGGGTGCTGTTTGCTTTTGATGTTAAGTTGTCTATATGGGTTGACAAATTACAATCGTTGCTGAGTGTGGCACCTAGGTATTTTTCATTTTTTGTTGTTTTAAATTCTGTATTGTGTAATTTATAAGGGGATATGATGGTATTTTTCTTTTTTGTTATTCGTATGACTTCACATTTATCTGCATTAAACTCTATTTACTAATTTTCTTCTCAATTTTCTAGGGTATTAAGATCATTTTGGAGAACTTGAGGATCAGGCATTGTATTTATTGTTAGGTATACTGTGGTGTCGTCTGCAAAGAGACGTACTCGACTTTTGCGCGAGTCTGGCAAGACGTTTATGTAAACCAAAAAAGAGGCAAAGACCAAGAACCGAACCTTGGGGTCCACCGGGCATGATTGGGCGGACTCTGACATATGACCGTCTATAACTACTGTTTGAGTTCTATTCTGTAAAAACTTATCCATGAAACTGTTTTATTGTTTATTCCTGGATTAAAAAGTGTGTAGGTGCGGAGATTTTGATCAATCTTAGCAAATGCTTTACTTAAGTCCATTATTATTAGACTAGTTTGTTTTCGATACTCTATATTATTCTTAATATTTAGGCTGGCTTCTGTAGAGGAAAACCAATGAAGCTCTACTAACATCGTTGAGTCTGCCAGACCAATTTTGTACAAACTGATCTTTAATTCTTTGTTGAACATATAAAAATATATCGATATTTCTAACATATTAAGTCACAGGCTATTGGCCGGCATGAGGTGTTTTCTAGCGAACTCGTCGTTTAGTTGATTTGCAATCAAACTTTAGCCAATTCATTTAGTATAAACCAGAGACATAATACACATACGTATTATGTCTATGTATAAACTGAACGCAGCCCAGTAAGAAAAGTAATTTCGATTAATAAAATGCCTTTGGGTTATTTTATATTATTTCGGCATGCTGGGAAAACAATATGTCGTAAAATAGGCTAAGTGACATGAGGTAATTTTGGTATGGTTATATAAGATGACAAACCAAATAAACATTTTATTTAAAAAAACTCTTAAATCTTCATTTGTTCTTGAATTGAGAGATATTGGCCATAGTTTTCAGCAAATGTCGCTAACAATTACCGTAAAACGTCAATGCTGATATCCCGAAGCAGAAATAGGATATCTTTTTTTCGTATAAAATACACCTAATTTTCGTCAACAAAACTACCACAAGTTATTTTTCAACAACATGAACGTATTTTGAACAACCAAGAACAAATAAGGGTATTTATTTTTACATTTTACTTCCAAACCAACGGGATCGAACTTAACCGGTACATTTTGATAGGAACAAAAATCATGAAATGGATTTTCCAGTCTCTTTCTTTCAGTTTCGCTATTTTTCACTAATATTCACTAATATTACTGTATATATTGATGTTCTCATTAAAAGAGGATAAAATCATCATTGTGTTCTGCAAAGTATTGGCTGTTGAGTAGCATTCAATGATTCGAGGACACATAACATGAGCATTTAATGCAGCTTGAGGTTGACCCTTATTTTCTTCCAAATAATAGCCGAAGATGAGCGTATCACTTCACTAAATATGGATACTCTAGTTAAGTTCATTGAAGTATTAATGCATAATTAAGCCAATGAAACAGCATGAATTGCATATCACAAAAATACTTTTTCCCCTATTCAGTTGATTAAAAAAGGTCTTTGATGTCAAAGACTTTTATTAAAGTAGAGTAACTCGCCTTTAAGTTGGACAGGTTTGTTTTGCAGGGAAATTTTATGAGAATTTGTGCGTTGTGATTGTGAATTTGATCATGCGGACAACTTTACTGCTTGATTAGTTTATTTATCTAATAGCGCTACGCATATTTCCATTGGTGTAAAAGCATTTCAATTAATGGTGGGCCAACCATAGAAGAGAGTTAAATATTGGAGGGTGTGGGGTGGGGGAGTATATTCTGGCCCCAGCTCCTACGCCGATAATTAAACACCTTACATGTAAAAAATATGGTCAGTTTGAGTAAGTAATATCAAAATTTGATTATCAATAAATGATATCTTACGACACTCTGATACATATTGAGGATAGTTAGATATTTTATCACATAGAATAACTGTTTGGTAAAACTTTTAATGGGGTGTGAAAATATAAAGACGGTATGTATATGTAAAAGGTAACCTTGATCGTATGCAACTCTATAGCTTCTCTTCATTTCCTCTGTCAATGCCGACTCCACGACAAGAAGGGCCATAAAATATCTGAGTCACAAGGTGGTTTTCGCTCAGAATACTCTACTATTGATAATGCTTTCATACTGCAGGCAATTGTTTCTAAATATTTATATAAAAAAGGTAGAAAATTATATGTGGCTTTTGTAGACTTCATGAAAGCGTTTGACAGTGTCCATAGAAATAAACTTTTTACTGTACTTAGAAACTGTGGTATCAAAGGAAAATTATTCCAGTCAATACAAGGAATTTATAAAAATGTAAAAGTATGTGTAAAGGCTAATGGTACATATACAGAGTATTTTCCGTGTCAAATCGGGTTGCATCAAGGCTGTGTCCTCAGCCCAATATTGTTTTCATTATTTTTAACGAACTGAGCGAAGAAATTAATAATAGTGGAATACATGGAGTTCAGTTGACACCTGATATTGTGGAAATACTATTGTTGTTGTTTGCTGATGACATTGCATTAGTCTCAGATACTGTTAATGGTTTACAAAAGCAGTTAGATTTACTATTTAAATATTGTACAACATGGAAATTGAAAGTGAATATAAAGAAAACAAAAATTGTCGTATTTAAAAATGGGGGACGCCTAGCAAGAGCGGAGAAGTGGTCATATAATGGATCATTTATTGATAATGTAAACGGTTTTAATTATGTTGGTTTGTATTTTACCAGTCAGTTAACTATGTGCCAGATGGCGAATGCATTAGTGATAAAGGCTAAACGAGTGCTAGTAACAATGCTTAATTCATTGAGTGAGCTAGGCCCGTTACCTCATAGTGTATTTTTTAAACTATTTGATACAAAGATTAGTCCAACATTGTTTTATGGTTCAGAACTGTGGGGTTTCGATAAAATGGAATGTATAGATAGAGTCCATTTATATGCTTGTAAAAGATTTATGAATGCGTCTATAAAATCTTGCAATGCTGCAGTTATAGGTGACTGTGGCCGGTACCTTATGCACATACCTGCCAGCAAATGTAATGTATAGTTACTAAAATTCCAAATCACGTGTAAATGATGTGCTATTATATTGTACATATGTAATGTGTGTGGGCCGGAGGCCTGAGTCACTAATAAAGAATTGAAATTGAAATATATATGTAAAAGGTAACCTTGATCGTATGCAACTCTATAGCTTCTCTTTATTTCCTCTGTCAATGCCGACTCCACGACAAGAAGGGCCATGCTTGCAGAACATTACGTAACTTCACCAGAAGAACTAGAAGCCTCTACATTATAACATTCATTGCTGGCTGCTGCTGATGTGTTTTTTTTGTAATTTTTTATTTTCATTCTCCAATATGCTAATACAATTTCAATTAACAACATGTATAGTATTTACATATATAAATAACAGATTATTTTCTACAGAAAATATCTTATTTTGATTATATTATTTGAATAGTGAATAACATTGGATTTTACCATATGGTGTTATTAAGTTAGTGTCAGTTTTGGAGGCAGTAAATCAATGTTTTGAGTGTGTGTTTTTTTTTGTGTTTTAGAAAGTTAAAAAAAAAGAAGGAAAATGAACAACATACAGTCAAGAATATCAAAATCTAAAAAATATTCTTGACCCTTTTTGTTTATAATTCGTCTTCAGATTATGTTGCCACATTTAACAATGGAATTATCAAATCTAATGCAATAGGAAACCTTCATAATACATCAAAAAGCATAAAAATGAAAATTGTCTCTACAAAAGTGAATTCATGTTAACTCTGGGTATTTTATGAATGCAAAAATGTTTGAAAATATCATGCCTTAGATCTTCTGTAAAAAAATAATAAAAATATATATATTTAATTTACTGCCTATGAAATTAATAAAAAATCGATGTTGTAAAAACATGAAACGCAAAAAAATAGAATGCACCATATAGGTTTTTAATCATACATATATATATATATATACATATATAGCGAACTGTTTTAGATTATTCATGAAAACATTCTGCACAAATTTGTCTTTGTATCCTTTGTTATTCATAAAGGATATATATCATTCTGGGGAAAAAAATCTATAGTATAATCTATACATTTTGTATGTATTGGGTTTACGTTTTTTTTTTTAATTTATATACATAATCTTTTAAATATAAAAAAACAATTTATATGCGATTTTTAAGATCAGATCGGAAGTTAGTGTTTATGGTTTTCATAGAAAATTATGGAACATGAAGTTATATTATATATACATCATATAACAAATGTGTACATCTGTAAACATACACATACATATATAATATATATATATACATACACCTATAGACTAATATTATGGTATGTTGAATATGTTTAAGTGTTTACATCAATCTAGAATGCTCATAAAAATTATATGGAGTCCACATGTTTTCGAATTTTTGTACTTCTAAGTTTTTCTGAGCGATACATCTTCCTATGTTGTATTGTGTCCTAATGTATTTTTTAAACTGTGTTATCTCAGGCTCTGAATCTTTTAATCTTTGTTTAAATATATAATACTTTGCAGAAAACAGTATATCATTAATAACATCATCGAATTTTTTGTTGCCAAAAACTATATCAATATCTTGCCATTTTATATCTTTTGTTGGGCATTTTTTATTTAAAAAGTGTTCAAGATTGGCCAAAAATAATTTTGTGACCCTACATTCACAGAATAAGTGTTTTATTGTCTCATCATGTGTTTTGCAAAGTAAACAAAGGTTGGAGTTACTAATGTTCATTTTTTCTAAAAGATGATTTGTACCCAATATTCGATGATTTATTCTGCATTGAAACCATTGCAGATTAGTGTCATTACTGCATTTAAAAGGGATATTAAATCTCTTAGTTATGACCGATTCTCCACTTAAGTTAAATTCTTTTGCCCATTTTTTGGATGCTAATGGAGATTCATGTTTTGATTTAATCCTATCATATATGTATCTACATCCTTTTTTATTTCTAAATAAAATTGATATTGGCAAAGGAAATAATGGATTCTTTGCTTTAGAGCTAGAGTGTGAAAAAGAAAAGGTACCTAGATATGTTCTTAAAGCAGATATGAGTCCAGAGTATTCTAAAAAGTGTGTTACAACACCATATTGTTGTGTCATTTCAGCAAGTGTCATAAAATTTCCATTACTGTTCAATAAATCATTGATAAAGCATATACCTTTCTTAAAATATCTATCAATAAAAACACTCGAACCTCCGACCTTAATATTAGAATTATGCCATAGTGGTATCACTTGAAATTCATGCCATGAATATAGCGTAACTTGTTTTAAAAATTTCATATAACAATGTAAAACATCTCTCTAGAAGGGACTTTTAACTTTACTTAAATGTTTTTCAATAAATACAGCTCCAAATGTGCTAAAATGTATAAGTGGCTCATATGAAACTTTAAAGATTTCTAAATATTTTTTTTCACCTTGTAATATTCTTCTTATCCATGTGATTTTTATAGCTGCAATAAATGATTCAAGATTTATCATTCTTAGTCCCCCTAGTGAGTAGTCTTTATAAATAATTGTTCTTTTTATTTTATCTGGTTTTCCATTCCATAAAAATTTAAAAAATAGCAAGTTAAGTTCTTTTATAGTTTCAGAATCTGGGTTAGGCAATGCAAAAATAAGATGAATAATTTTTGAAATGGCCAAAGTTTTAATAACCATAATTTTTCCAATAGGTGTTAAAATTCTTCTTGACCATGTAATAAGCAGATTCTTGATTTCTCGAATCTTATTGTCATAATTAAGCTTAACCATTGAGTCAAGATTTATTGAAAAGTTTATACCTTATACAGTAAATTTATTATCCCAGTTAAGTTGTATATCACTGCATAATTTTGTTTGGCAGTCTCGTTTTGCACCTATCCATACAACTTTAGTTTTATCTATATTGATATTAAGGCTGGAGATTCTTGCATAGAATTTTAACACGTTTAATGCATTTCTAAGTGATTTTTCAAAACCATCTAATATTAAAGATGTATCGTCCGCAAACTGAGATATTACATATTCTGTGGATCCTATATTTATTCCCCTAATATCTGGACTGTTCCTGACAAGGGCAGCTGCTGATGTTGACGTCTATGACAGACAAGATACTATCTTCATTAAGTGAAAGGGGCAAATCTGCAATGGCATTATCCACGGGTGTAATGGCTTACAATGGTTGTATTGGGGTTATTTGTTGTGATGGCACTGTCCGATGGGGAGATATTATTTATGCCCGTCGAATTGGCTAGGGAATCTTTTGCAATAGGCTCAACATATAGTTCTGCTGGCGTGTATGCATAATTTGGAATTGCAGCAGGGTTGTATGGTTGTAATTTTGTCGCAGCAAAACCACTGGATATATTGGCAACTGTCATTGAAGCCTTCTAAGACTTCATAAACATCCTGAAGAATTGGGCATGGCCCACTGAAACACCCATTTCTGACATGAACTCTTGGATGTTGCTGTTCCTTTTCAATTTAACCAAGTGATTTAAAAACTGTTCTGTCGAACGGCTGTGTCCAATGGCTGGTCTTGCTGGGCAGTTCTATAAGAAAAATGTTGTTTTCCCTAGCCAACTCGACGCACTCTATGTGGTGGTGGGAATCGTGATTGCCATGATCAACACTTGAGGTCGTTCGGGACCAATGTTAGACAAAAACGTGTCAGTAAAGTATAATTGGCCAATACCAGCCCTGGTACAGCCACTGTCAGAAACACTTAGGTTGGTACCTGCAGGAGCATTCTCTGTGTCGTATCCTTTCAAAACCTGCTGTGTTTTTCCTGGTATTATCACATGTGGCGGAATAACACTACCAATGGCGTTGCCACATGCAATAAAGGTCACTAGCTCCCGGGTCATTGATACTTTACTATGGACAGTCTTTGCCCCTTTCTTTGCCATGATCTTGGCTGGTCAGTGCGCCCTTGAGTGCCGCGAAGTAGTTGCACATCTGCTCCCGGGTCATGGCCATATGTCATCCTGAGGATGTAGCCTCTGGAGATCTCAGGCAAAAGCCAGAGTGTCTCTTCCTCAAACCGCGCCACAATTTCCCTGTCGCCACACCTCCTCTAAATATGACACTGTGCTGCACGGCAAATTTCCCGGCAAATCTAAGAAAAGTGTTTTTGGTAAAACCTATCCCGAGCTCAGCGCATTTCACTGCGTGTAACTGTTTTATGAGATCTTCCTCAATATTTTTGGGGAGAAGTATTTTACTGCCCCACTTTGACCATTCCTGTACTCTGCCGTTGTTCCTATCACCAAGGGATGAGGTTGGTACACTTTACTTTTTGGCAGCAGCCCTAAGAGAGAGTGTCCCTGCTCTAATCTCCGAGAGAGCCATAGACATGGCCTCATCAGTATATCCTTTGAACGAGGTAAGCATTCGGTGGGGAGACATGTTTGTCTGCAATTAGAGAGAAAGAAAAGTTTGAAAGAAAGTGAGCAAAAAAGATTGAAATTGACAGAGTGTTGGTTTGATATAACAAAATGGTAAACATGAATTATATATAAATTTTTTCTTTGGAAAAGTCGTCATCCATTATTTTATTTACAATATCAGCAACAATTTCCATCTCTCGGGCAGCAACTGTGCGTGCTATTTATCTTGCCAATATCACTATACTCCGTAAATCGCCAGTCATCTGACGACTAGTTGTCTTAAAATGTCATGCAGAGGTTTAATCAGATCGTGATCAAACAACCACTCTTCATTAAACAAAGTATCCAGATTCCTCTGCGCAATACACTGTCCTGTTCTGTGTCTGCCCCCGGCCTCCCGCTCAATACACTGTCCTTTTCTGTTTCTGCCCCCGGCCTCCCGCGCAATACACTGTCCTGTTCTGTGTCTGCCCCCGGCCTCCCGCGCAATACACTGTCCTGTTCTGTTTCTGCCCCCGGCCAATGCACTGTCCTGCTCTGTTTCTGCCCTCGGCCTCCCGCGCAATGCACTGTCCTGTTCTGTTTCTGCCCCCGGCCTCCCGCACAATACACTGTCCTGTTCTGTTTCTGCCCCCGGCCTCCCGCGCAGTACACTGTCCTGTTTCTGCCCCCGGCCTCCCGCGCAATACACTGTCCTGTTCTGTTTCTGCCCCCGGCCTCCCGCGCAATACACTGTCCTGTTCTGTTTCTGCCCCCGGCCTCCCGCGCAATACCCTGTCCTGTTCTGTTTCTGCCCCCGGCCAATGCACTGTCCTGTTCTGTTTTTGCCCCCCGCCTTCCGCGCAATACACTGTCCTGTTCTGTTTCTGCCCCCGGCCTCCGGCGCAATGCACTGTCCTGTTCTGTTTCTGTCCCTGGCCTCCCGTGCAATACACTGTCCTGTTTCTGCCCCCGGCCTCCCGCGCAATACACTGTCCTGTTTCTGTCCCCGGCCTCCCGTGCAATACACTGTCCTGTTTCTGCCCCCGGCCTCCCGCACAATGCACTGTCCTGTTCTGTTTCTGCCCCGGCCTCCCGCGCAATACACTGTCCTGTTCTGTTTCTGCCCCCGGCCTCCTGCGCAATACACTGTCCTGTTCTGTTTCTGCCCCCGGCCTCCTGCGCAATACACTGTCCTGTTCTGTTTCTGCCCCTGGCCTCCCGCGCAATACACTGTCCTGTTCTGTTTCTGCCCCCGGCCTCCCGCGCAATACACTGTCCTGTTCTGTTTCTGCCCCCGGCCTCCCGCACAATGCACTGTCCTGTTCTGTTTCTGCCCCCGGCCTCCCGCGCAATGCACTGTCCTGTTCTGTTTCTCCCACGGCCTCCGGCGCAATGCACTGTCCTGTTCAGTTTCTGCCCCCGGCCTCCGGCGCAATGCACTGTCCTGTTCTGTTTCTGCCCCCGGCCTCCCGCGCAATGCACTGTCCTGTTCTGTTTTTGCCCCCGGCCTCCCATTCAAACAAGACGGACACTATGTTTGATGTCATTCTACAAATAAAAAAGATATTAAAAACTGTAAGTAGTTTTCTGATCATATTTCATAAGAAATTATAGATATTAAGCATGCATGCTCAGCTCTGCTATATTCACAGTCTTTCGACATAGTTAAAAGGTTCTCTATATATATGCGTAGGACCAAGTTCGCCCACCCTGCCATATTTTCAGGTTTAGGATACCAACATATACTTTGCCCATAATTTGCTTCTACATCCTTGGAATATATTGTATTTAACAAGATAAGACTGTTACCTGATTTTGGGAGTACGGTGGTATGATGATCCCAGACTTGATATAGATTTTTTTATATACAATTCACCCATTGTATTAGAAAAAAATAATATGATATCCTTAAATAGCCCCGGACTTCTTAAAAAGTGTTTGTATATAATTTTAAACCCATTATAACTTATATTAAATATACCATCCTAAAACTGGGTCGTCAGTCTATTGTTATTAGGACAAAAACATCACAAATTGTGACAGCTGTCCGACTCAGGGGCAAATGACCATGACTTGCATTTTTCATTTTTTTCATGTTGATAAACTTGTTTTTTTACTATAATTTACGTAAAATACTAATCAAACTTTAATTTAAAATGTGTTCATTACAAACGTATATGTGTGTTCAAACTATATACTTATGTAAGATACCGGTTTCTTCATTGTTGATAATAGATTTTTCAAATATCCCACTTTCTAAACTATGTGAGCAGCGCTGTACAGAAATAGCAACCGGAAAGACATAAACACAGTGATTAGAAAGGACACGGCTAATATATTGTTTTCAAGTGTATTATCATCTGAAGCGTTACATATCGTGTGCGTGGGTTAGATTTATGATTATTTTACGGTAGGTCAAAGTTGTCCTACTCAGGGGTACAATCCGACTTAGGGCAAGTAACCCTATAGGAAACTTGCATCTCTCTACTTAATGATGGTAAAATAGCATGTATTGTATTAAAATTTTGTCAAATTAGTAATTCAGATTTCACAGGCAATAGATTTCTTATTGTAAACTTTAAGTAACCTTAGATGTTTTTATTAAGAAAGGCAAAATATTCTGTATTTTGGTTACGTTGTCAAACATTTCGTATAAATACAAATATTAACAGCTTTTATTTAGGTTATAGAATGTTTATGTCATCCTAATCTGTATGTACATGTATTAATGTTAGTAATTGAACTTAATTGTGCTAATCCATACTTACAAACTATTCTGTTTTATTCCAGATGACTTTGGTCATTGTTATAAGGACTTGTGTTAAACAAAAATTGTTCTTGTTTATGACCACGGTCATCAGGTTTGGAGAAAGGAATAAGAAGATTGAAATTTCACAATATGCTAATGACTTTGGAAAGATGAAAAGCATTTTGATTGCTGGCAAAAATGACAAAGAAGCAAACATTTTTATTGTGTTCTGCACAGAAAACTTCTATGTGCTTTAGTGGATTTTAGATTTTTTCATTATTACATACATGTTCAAGAGTTGTGACTTTTAACAATGTCATTTATAAAACACATACAGTCTCCCTCAGTCATATTCTTGTTACATAAAGGCTATTATTTATGTTGCTAAAGGAGCTGAAAAATGTCTTGAGTTTATGTGATTTTTTTATATTTAGATGTAAACATAATTAGATATCTACCACTTTAAATTTCAGACTATAAATTATAATTAATTTATATGTGTAGGTTGTCACAGAAAATATATATGCTCATCATCAGATATGGTGGATAACTTTTACTTTAAAGCTAATATTCGTTACACATAGGGCCGTCCTTAAAAAATATTTGTTTGCCATGCTCCTACCTACTCACTAAAGATTGTAGCTACCCAAATTTTTTTATTGACTTTCAATGCATTGATTTTTTCCCCCTGATTTCTGTCCATTTTTATTAAAAATGACTACAAAAAAATTAAAATCTGACCCAAAAAAATATTAGTTACCTACCCAGTACCCACATGAAAAATACTGGTTTGGAGCACAGCAAACAAACATTTTTTAAGCATGGCCTTGATAGTTTCAAAAATCATTTTCTAACATAATTAATATTATACCAATACTGTACTGCTATTCTTGAATAATATTACACCCAACACTGGTACTTTGCAGTACAAGAATCCCAAATCAGGCCAAGAGGCAGAAGGCAATATTATATACAGTTACAAGTGGAGACAAACTCCTGGGGAGACTTCCCACAATGTTGGATGTCACTGTGAAAACACTGGATGGACAGAATAGAAGTTTTAGTATACCAGAAGATGTAAGTTATATTGTTATACCATGTAGCTTACTACAGCATACTTTCAATTAAAGGAAAGGAAACTAACAAGTGTCCTGTCTTCCTAGGCCATGTTGAATTATTCGTTTAGTTTATACTACAGTCAAACCTGTCTTAAGCAGCCAGTCAAGGGATGGAACAAATGTGGCCTTTTAAGACACGTTATCAGTGCCCCAGTTAAGAATTGACTGAATAGGGTGAAAACTGTTCAGAATTAAAATAATTGAGTTATATGTAATAATCAAAGAATTAATTGGGTGATTTTCACTCATTTAATTAATAATAATTGAGGGAAACATGGAGTATTGTCTCAATGAAAGTAATTCAAATGCCTTACTTTGATTAAACTAATCTATATTAAATGCAAAGTATTGTAAAACTGTAGCTGCCTGCATCTTGATTTTCACTATCAGTATTGTATCAAATGTTGCTACCTGCAACTCTAAAACAAACTGGTTGCTTCTTGCACAAATTCAGCTGCCTGCAACTCAGAATTTCTGGTCTAATTTGTTGTTGACAATGTCAAATAATATTGGTTTAAATGTACTAATTGAAAAAATGTTGCGAGAGTAACCAAAAATTGTACTTTAATTTTGGTTACATGTTTTTTTCCTTTGCAAGCTGAGATTTTCGTTCTCTCTTCAACATTTTGTCAAAGTTGGTGATCTTGATCATCTAGATGCTTTCTTACTAACTACAAATAATATGCTTACTTCTGTTTGAGAAAGCTGAATAAACTGGTACTGTCTCTACTTTCACTCTGGCAATAGCTTGTGAGACATGAACTGTTATAACCAGGAACCAGTTTATCTGGCTGTTTCATGTGTGCCGAAATACAGGAAATATGAAACAGTTGTTTGGATACACATGTATTAACAAAAATGAAAGAAAAATTATTTGCGAAATAGGTACGCTTAAAAACAAAATTGTTTACGTTTTCCACATATTTATTTAAGTGAAATATGCAAATATGCAGCTTATCTGGAGCACTTGGTTATATTGCTTAACACACGTGAGGTGAACATGCTCTGAAAGCATAGAAATGGGAAGTAGCAAATGTGGCTGCTTAATACAAGTGGCTGCTTAATAGAGGTGACCGTTTACACAGGTTTGACTCTAATTTATTTTAGTTTGATTGTGAGGACAGTTAATAGCTATATGTACTGCTCCTGGGAAGAATCAGTACCGAGTGATGTAATTTGAGAGGCATCTGGTTAAGCTGAGAATCGAACACTACTGACTCGCTTGATTTATTAAAGGGACAAATAAGTAAATTTCCCGGAATGTTGTCCCCTGTAATTTTGAAAGTGATTGGATGAAAGTAAATATTATTGATTTACATTCCATTGATCTGTCTGTCCCTTATTGGTAGATAAATTCATATTAAAGTGATTGTTTTATTTCATATTTCAGACAACTGTAAAACAGTTCAAGGAAAAAATCTCCAGTTCGATTGTAAGTACACTTAGTTTTCAAAGGTTTAATAGACTATTTTCACATTTGACAAATATTTGGCAACCTCCTTAATAAGTCCTTATGAACATCTGCATGTCTAGTACTCATTTCTTGCATACCAGATAAGAATATCTGCATTTTTTACAGTGTTAGATATTTCTGTATCACCCTAGGGCTTGAATAAAATTCACGTAGCTATGCCATTGACTTGGAGTCATCTCTGACCTGACACTTAAAATATATGACGTAAATTATATAAGTTGACATCTTATTAAAAACAGTCATGGTAAAATATGATGGATGAAATTAAATAATTTATGCAATGTTTTTGCCTTTTTCTGTTAGGAGAGATTATTTCGTCCCTGGGGTTAACTGTTTAGCCAAAACAGTAAGCTCTCGGGAAGAAATTCCCCATCCTAACCTCAAACTCATGTAAGATTCTATTTATATTTTCCTCATATACATATTCACATTCTCATATGTTTATCAAACCTTTCTTAGTTGTTACTTATACAAAAAACAGATGTCAGATTTGTGAATGAGAAAAATAAAAAACAAAGACCAAAAAAACCTGGGGGGAAAATGAAACAAATTGTTTTGGATGAAAAATACATAAAATGCCAGTGCTGTGGGAGATCCTTATTGTATGAAAGTTTGAATGTTCAAAGGGTTGTACAAGTGACAGTATTCTTGTATACCATTTAAGAATATCTGCATTTTTACTGGGGTTAGATATTGCCATCTCATCCTAGGGAAGAGATAAAATTCTGTGCTGTGACATTGGAAACCTCTAAAGCATAATGTATAAAAATAATAAAATATATGATGTAAGCCATATAATTTAATGTGTTAAAAGTGATTGTTGTAAAAAAAGATAATGATAAATTCAATTAAAATAATTATTCACTGTATTTGGTATTGCCAAAAAGGAATCATTCATGATCTTTTTGGTTTGGTTAAAAAATTCCGTCTCATGGGATAACTGTTTTCACGAGAATTTTATATCCGAACCGCAAACCCATGTAAGTTGTTATATTCATTTCTTAAAGATATTTTGTCATCATACTATATACCCCCAACATATACGTTTCCCCATCAATAATCACCCCATGGAAAGTAAAATGACTGTGGAAGTTGGTCTTTAATAAAAAGTAATCAAGCCTGGTTTAAACATTTTAAAGTAGACTAAATTTCTCATTACTGGCAGTGTGTTTTATGACACTTTACACACATTCTATACAAAATTTAAATTTTGATTTCTTGGGGCCAAAATAAATCCATTACATCCATGAGAATTAATTATTTGGTATATGGTAGTTGTTTTGTCTTATTTTCCAAGGTGTGGTATCTATTTGTTTAACAACAGATTCAGTCTAGATGCCTTGAATCATAAAATTCTACTGTTAATGCAATGTTTCCTGTTTTCTATTGTAGAACATATCTGCAGAAACTCAGCGACTGATTTTTCAGGGTCGAGTTCTCCACGATGACAAGCTGATGAAAGATTATGGTATGTCAAATTTTATTCTAACACAAATAAGCTGAGTAAAACTATTCTGGTCACCCAGTGTTATCTATTAGTTTTTAGCTCTACTGGTCAAAGGGCAGCAGGGCTTACTTCATGGTAAATTGTCCGTTGTCTGTCCGTTAACCTTTTTGTAGACACGATAGCATCTTCATTTTTCATTGAGTCTTAACAAAACTTGCACAGCAGTTATATAACCATAAGATCTCAGAAGAGTTCTTGAACCAGCGTCATTCGTCCACAAATGCTCCTTCCACAGAATTTATAAGCACATTTTAAGTGAAATTTTAAAAAACATTTTCTTTGAAAGTTCAAGGCCTAGACCTTAGATATTTTACATGTAACATTGCATAGAATCCTAAAAGATTTGTTGATTTTGGATCCCTGGGTCAAATTTGAGGCCGCCACAGGGGTCACTGTTTTACATAGAGTTATATATGGAAAATGTTGTAGACACGATAGCACCTTAATTTTTCATTAAATCTTAACCAAACTTGCACAGCAGTTATATAACTACAAGAGTTTTTGAACCAGCGTCATTAGACCACAAATGTCCCCGCCACAGGGCTTAAAAGCATTTTTTAAGTGAAATTTTAAAAACATTTTCTCTGAAAGTTCAAGGCCTAGACCTTAGATATTTTACATGTAGTATTGCATGTGGGTCCTCTAAAAGATTTGTTGAAGTCGGGTCCCTGGGGTCAAATTTGGGGCCGCCACAGTGGTCACCGTTTTACAAAGCATCTGTTGCTAGTAGAGCGTTCAGGTCCTCTTGGGCCTCTTGTTAAAACTTAAATATCATAATTTCTTGAACTGGCAAAATTGGTTAATTGTTGTCAGAGTTATAACCCTTTACACATAATTTCACTACTTGAGAATTTGTGGGCATTAAAACAATCTCATTTTGCATTAGATATTCGCCAAACACACACAGTAGCAAAATAACCAAAATATCTCAAACAGGTTCTTAAATAATTAATAATAATGTCCGAGTTGAGGCCCTTGAAACAAATAAAATTGTTATTCATTCTATGGACTTAATGGACGTTCTTGCACACAGTTATCATTGGATCCTTACAAATTTTAAACTGGCTAAATCAGATAATTGATGCCGGAATTATGGCCTTGAATTTTCAAAATTTGCAATAATTGATCATGTGTGCACCCTTGCACTTGGATTTTTCATTGATATTCACCATACTTGCACAGTAGTTACACAAATTATAATATTCAGGACAACTTCTTAAACTGACCAAATTGAATAATTATTGTTAGAGTTATGACCCTTGAATCAGCGAAAATTGCCCTATTTGATCAGCATTGTGTTTTTTTTTCTAGCATCTGCATTGCCATCTGATCTTCACCAAATTCAATCAATGGTAACCCTATCAGTGTTTTATTTACCCCTGCGTCCTATAAGCACAGTTCTGAAATATGTGCATCCGCTGGACGCAGAAAAATCGTAGACGAATCAGAGATTCCAACTCCTCCGATTTTGGCGGAGTGAATCCGATTTTTGTATGAAAAATCCGCTCTCCGATTTTCCATGAATTGTCTCTGATTTTTAAAAAAAAAATGGTCCGGGATAAATTTCACGGGTAAAACAAATAATCAGCATTGTTTACACTGACACCCGTTTTGATGTTCGGACATTTCCGTACGCGCTACATCACTTCTGTAGCGCTATTAATTAGGTTATCCGGAAAATACCCGAGTATTTACGAAAACAATATCGGATGATCCGGAAAGGCTGTTCAACAACTTTCAAAATCCAATATGGCGGATGCAACACCAACAAAGAAAAAAAAGTATGAACATAAACAAACATTTATTAAAAGTTACACCGATGCATATCCTTGCTTTTCGACATTGAAGATGGGGGTGCATTATTGCATTCTGCGAGGTCTGTAATGCAGAAATTATGTTATCTCACGGTGGGATGGGTGATTTGAAAAAAACATTGCTACAAAACAGCACATCACCCGCTCAACTTGTCAGTCGTCGTCAAGGAAAATATCGACAATGGTTGTGACAACTCAACCAATGGATGAGTCGGTAATTAAATCCCAATAAAGCTTAATTTGAATGTTCAATAAAGCCTCGCTTTTCATCAGTTTGTCAGCTTTTTTAATTTATTCTATAAAACTCGATCACTCAATTCTCTTTTTCATCAGGTATTATGAAATATTTCTTAATAAATACATGACTTTTTATCACTGAAAAGTGCTGAAATGCCATCTCAGAGCATCTACAACTTGAAAAAAATTCTGGACCCCTCGCAAAACCCTCGCTTTCGACCACACTCCTATTTTCAGTAATTAAGGGTTGGCATCTCTGGCCGATATGTCCCGATTATCTCAAATACAGACATTTAATTCCTGACGCATTGTGTTTCTTGCACACTGCTTTGTAAACACTAGTGCATGCGCATCATCGAAATTTCAAGAGCATTGGGTTATTACTGCACCGCTTTCTAAACAATATTGCGCACGCATGTAGCATAATCAATGTCAACAGACGGTCTCTGTTAGCGTTGTAAGTTGTAAATATGCAAGGTTTTTGCCAACCTTGAATACTTCTTATGTTATAGTTCCACTGAATCGAAACAATGTTATAATTATGATAAACATTTCAATCAGCTGCCTTTACGCAACAACGCCCGGGCTTGCATATTTTTTTGAGAATGCATCATAAATCCTGGAAATGTCATCCTAACGCAGGAAATGCATCCTGAATTTTCTGATGAGGAGAGGGGCATGTCCTACCCAACCCTTCTAGAACCCTATGGGCTTGCACATCATTTTAGGGTCAGCTACGCCACTGCCAATAAAGGAGATACAGTGTGTAATGTTATTTGAACCAAGTCAACAAACACTGTCTGTTTTTTTGACAGACTAAGGTGTTTTTTTTAATGTTTTTAACTGTTCTAGTCAATGTTTACTGTTGTTTAATTCTCATTTGTGGTTGTTTACATGGTGCACAGCTAAAGGTTCACACAGTGCATTGGGAAGTATATTCATTTTCACAATGTTGCATCATTTGAAATTATAATGATTTAGTTCAAATGTCTCGAAAAATGGGACTCACACTTTCATTTTTTGGACTCGCAGATTTGTAATCCAGTGAGTCCTGGGACTCGTAAATTGGAATTTGTAAATAAATCACTGCCCTATGTCAGAAGATCATGGATAAATTTTTAACATATAAATGTCTAAGTTATGTTTGTTGAATTATTAATAATCAGTAACTTATTTAGTATGGTTTCCTATTCCACAGCTGAGCGATTTGGAGCCATCATGGCCCTCTTGTTTAAAAATGGGCCATTGGCCTAATAGTATCTGCAACAATTCTGTACGATATTGTATATGTTTTAATGTACTTTTAAGATTTGAAAAAAGAATTTAGTTATAAAATTTTGTTTTTTATCTGTAGATGTGCAGGGAAAGGTGGTACATGTGGTAGTAAGGGCCCCACCATCAGGGAGCAGACCACCGGGCACCCCTGACAACCCACAGCCCAACACTACAAACCCAGGAGGTCGAGATGTTAACAGTGTTGTTGTAGGTTCCTTTACTCTGCCCTCAGATGTGCTAGATGCTAACATGGTACAGGTATTGAGGCTGTTATTAGTCACTCTGACTACTCATGTTAAATTTCTCGATCTGTTTTTATCAAACTTGTTAGGGAATATTAGTGTGAAGTTATAAGTTAGAATCTCCATCTGACCAGTCTCCATGATGATTGATATACAACATTTTGTGTCATTGTCATTCTTCTCTCACCGCTAATTCAAGTGGGAAAGTTATCAGTAAGTTGCAGAGATGGGGTGTGCTTGAGTTCTGGTTAATTGTTCAGTATCCTAGGAAACAGTAGTTATAGTTAACTGATTGTCTGTTAGCCCTCAATGGTATAAAATTATACTAAATATGCAACAGTCAATCAATCCGTTGACTTTTGGCGCAGTTTTTGAGCCTGTGATAATTTTTAATGGTAAATATTATGCAGGCTGCTCCACCCAAACTTATCAACCTTTTTTGGTCAAACTTGCTAAAGAGTATCAGTATATAACCAATAACCGTTAAAAAGAACTCAAGGGCCATAGCTATGCCGAATTACGTCTCCTAACATTTTCAATTGTTTTTTGCCAAACTGGAGTTAAGGAGTATCAGTATGAAGAGGGTCATCCAGTGCAGAGTAGTCCAAGGCAACGTCTCAAAATCACTGACCTTTCACCACTAAGGTCATAGGATCGAGTGAGAAAGTTTGCCAGTTACTTGCTGAAGGATGGTGGTTCTCCTCGGCTTCATTCTGAGTTCTTCTTCCAACAATGAAACTGGATATGCCATGTATAACCTGAAATGTGCTAATGGAGGACCAGTGCTGCCAGATATGTGTGGTGATATGGCGTTAACTGCCATTAAAAACAATCCGTATGAAGTATTGTTGGACATACAATTATCACATTTCTCTCCTTAAATGTTTAGCAAAGTTATGGTAAGTCAACAGACAGAGCAAAAGTGACAGGTTGTTTCTCAACAGAGGTTAATTTGCTCTGAAAGCATAGAAATGGGAAATAGCAAATGTGGCTACAAATGTGGCCGCTCAATAGTGAGGAGAATGCTTGCACACGTTTTACTGTACCATTGGCACCAATGGATATGCAGAAGCATTCTTTGTTACCTGTGCAATGGTCATTCAGTGATGTAAGCGGGACAATTGTACAGATTTAGCAGCCATTGTCCCCAAGCTGTAACATTATTATGCTAAAAGAGAAAAATAAACCAGGTATATATGGAAAACAATCTTTTTGTGTCAAAAGAAAAGTTTGACATGTGCTGATATGAGCTACATGTAGATAATAATCTTAACTTTATAATTTAGCTTTATACTGATATATAATGTAATGATGCTATATGAACTTACAGAACATTGCACAGGATGCCATTAGAAGTATGGGAGACATGGGTCGTAATGCCAGAGTGTCTACAAGGACATCTGTAAGTCCCTGTCTGTCTGTCTGTCTGTCTGTCTGTCTGTCTGTCTGTCTGTCTGTCTGTCTGTCTGTCTGTCTGTCTGTCTGTCTCCCTCTCTCTCTCTCCTCTCTCTCTCTCTCACTCTCTCTTCTCTCTCTCTCTCTCTCTCTCTCTCTCTCTCTCTCTCTCTCTCTCTCTCTGTGATGTAAATGTGCCATGTAAAATAGATAATGTAGTAATTGTAGTAATTGTATTATTGTGAGTGCTACTAAAAAAATAATTTTCTACTCCCTCGCCATCTAATATAACAGACTGATGGCTCTGCAGTAGATGTGCACATTCACCTGGGCCCAGTACAAACTGGACAGGCAACCAGCGAAGCACAGATGAGGCTGAACACGGCAAGACAGATGGTTCGCCTTGCCACAGAGGCCCTTAATCAACTTGAGGTAAACATTTATAGTTATACGTTTGTTGTAATTGGAAAAAAGCAATAAATAATTGCGTATAAACTAAATTGTTGCTCTCATGTTCATAGTTAAGGGATTTAAATACACTGATGACCTGTTGTAATATGAGGTACACTGGTAATATTGTCGAATGAACAACACAATTTATTACAATGTTGATTAATGATTAAGTTGCTGCACCAGGCTAGGTCAGTTGGCGTCTTTCAATCCTGTGGTCTTCAGTTCGCATCAAACCCAGCCACAGTCTCCATGATGATTTACTGTAGAATCTGGTAAATAAGCACATACTTGAAATATAAACGTATACAAAAATTAAGTGCATAAAGCCCTACCAACAACCTACATGCGATGATAAGCGCATGTTAAACTCTTACCATCATTTTGTGTTAGAAATAGGCATATATCCCAATACATGTATACAGTAAAACCCCTCTAATAAGACCACCTTTGGGACCGGGCAAAAGTGGTTTTAATAGCGGGGTGGTCTTATTATCGAGGTCCAGAGTCATTGGCAAAAGTTGCAGGCCTTTGTAGCTGTAATAGTAAATGGATATATAAAAGACAATTGATATTACTCAAATAACAATTAACCAATTAAAAGATGTAAACTTACTGGTTTTCATTCTTCGTAGCCAATTGTTTTTTTGACTGGTTGCATATTCTATCCACCACAAAGTTTGTTTTTACAACACTCTCTCCGGTGTCTTTTATGGCTTTGTTTACCTGAAAACGTCACACCTTTAACAACAACCTAAAATCGGCTTGTTGATTATGTCGTAAATTTTTCCTCAAGGCGTCTTTGGTCACACGTGGTCGTAATTAAGGGTGTGAAAATAGAACAAAGACGGCGTTTGGGACAGATTTGGTGATCGTAATACTGGCTTAGCAGGGTGCCCGTATTATCAGAGTACACGACCATTGAATAAAAAAGGAAAAAATCCGTCCCTAAAATAAATGCGCGTAATTGCGGGGTGGTCTTAATATTGGGGTGGTCGTAAGGTGGAGTTTAACTGTACAAACAAATTAGCGAGTAAAATTTGCTAACTTGACTAATCATTACCATGATAATTGGATACTAGTAAGGTAACAAGTGTTCTTACCTGTTGACATCTATTGAAATGTAATCTTTTTTCCATAATCATGTTGTTTGAATAGTTTTTCGCGACTATAAATGCATAGAAGATGCTCGAGTTGTTATACCTAACAGTGTGTTTGTGGCCATTCTGTGTTCATTATCATGGATAAAAGTCCTTTAAAAAGAAAATCATTCTCTCAAGAGAAAAACGTGGACACTTTTTAGTTTTATAAAATCTGTAGAAACCAATATAAAACTTGTAAACAATTTAATTTGAACACTAAAACTTTAATGAGAATGGTGAAATCGGAGAGTAAAGTTCTTGAGTCACCGAAAAGAGCTTGGAAAATAGATTGTGGCAGAACGGTGCTCTATCTGTTAATAGAGAAAGGTTAAATGAGGAATTCTAGAATTGCCTGCTAAATGATTAAAGATCAAACACTGGTTGTTTCGCACAAGATTGGAGCAATTATACATATTCTGATATGGCTGACAGTGATGAAGATAATATCCCGTTGGCATCTCTTATCAATCATGATCAAAATAGAGAACATAGAGACAATGTGGACCTTAAGCTGTGTTGAACTTAATGAGCTTATTCATGTTTATATATAGATGCATATGGCTCATGTATAAGCGCATATCAAATATAGACGCATAGTTTAGTGGTTCAGTATAAGCGCATACCAATAATAAGTCCATACAAGTGTCACTAAAATTGATATAAGCTCATACACTTATTTTCCATATTCTACAGTATATATACATTGTATCTTATTGTCATTCATCTCTCACTGCTGATTCAAGTGAGAAAGCTACCAGTTACTTGCGGAGATGGGGTGTGCTCGAGTACTGGTTAACCTTCCAGGATCCCAGGAAAAAGTGGTTAGGTTAATTGATCGTCTGTTAGCCATTGATGGCTTTAAAATGATGCTTAAATATTCCAACATTTCAATTAGAGGAAGTTGGTGTTGTAATGGATGGAGTGTTGGCCTCTCATGCCAGAGATTGTGGATTGATCAGAATCCCATCTGATGTCTGATAAAAACCAACAACACCCAATACTGGTTATAACCAGCAAAATGGACTCAAGACCTAAAATAAATTAGATTGAACAAATTATTTCATTTTAAATTTGAAACAGAATCCTGGGTCAGCAAGTGGCAGTAATGAGGGCACGCCGAGGTCATCCACTCCGAGTCAGGACACAAGTAGGACGGAACCAGCTGCTGACAGTGTGCCATCAACGTCAGATAGTCCAGCTGCGCCATCACCGATGGATACTTCAGAGGATCCAGGTAGTAAGATTGTATTTGTCAATAAGTTGGGGAGGGGAGGGTCCTCTGTGACTGAGTGGTTAAAGGAGCTGTCTCAAGATCATTTACCTCTCACCACCGAGGTCATGGGTAAGAGTTCACCTCAATCCAAACACTTTATCTGAGAAAATTTGCCAGTTACTGAGTGTTCAAACTAGAGGATGATGAGAGTAGCTTTTTTGTCACTTTTTTTATTAGGTCAGGGTGAAGTTTAAGTCTCCTTAAAATTAATGACATTGTTTAATGATACCATTATGGTATAATGTTATGAACTTTTCTTGATTTGTTTTAGTATTGAAAATTTAAAAGTAATTTATATTCATTGAGAAATATAGCAAAAAATAAACCTTTGCTAAAATTTCTTTTACAGTAACATGTTATGTGTTGAAAATGGCACTTAATTCTATAGAAATTACAGTAAAAAAATGAATTTGATTTTAGTTAACTGAGAATTGAAAGATTGTCATTATTGGGCATGCTTCAAACAATAGTGTAGTCGATTACGGTGGAAAAACTCATTTCATTATTTCTTTACCAGTTTCAAATCTGTAACTTGGTCAGAACTGAAAAAAATAATTTGATAAATATATCTTTTATATTTGTTATGCATAAATGTAGTTTCTAAGATTAGACCATAGAAGGTTGACAATTTTGTTGAAGATGTGCATGCACTCCCAGTGAATTGCATTGTTTACAGTGGAGATTGGAAACCAGGATTGGAGGCAAATATGAATGTTAGTGAGTGAACTACATGTACAAATTGATATCTCTAATGGTATCTGGCAGCCTATGCATATATTATTCTCTGTTTTCGCTGCTTTGTCCTTAGAAGTTCCAAGTTCCAGTCAAGCCAAGTCAGAAAACCAGTCCAATGAGGCCTCCTCAGATACGGGGTCCACACAGACTGAATCAGGGAGCAGTACAGCATCCAATGAGAGCACAGAATCAGCCCCATCCAGCCAATCAAATGAAGGAACACAAAGTAATAGGTAGCCAACAACCAGGTGCAAGACCGGGTCCTGTGTAAGTATTGCCACGACATGAGGTTGCATTGGACTGAACACTACTGAATTATTTTGACGACTGCAAACTTGACCTATCATGCGGAACTCATGGTTCAGTATGGAACCCTGGATTTGAAGGATCATGATAATAGTCATGTCTTGTGTCCTTGAACAAGACACTTAATCTGCATATGCTTAGTGCTGGTTTCACCCAGGAAGACATCAAGTGAGATTTGTAAAAGTTGTAAAACATGTTTCACAATCAATATAAAGTAGATATTGGTAGGTTTAATGTAAGTTGAGCTAGAGCTAATCCTTAAAAAAATGTTTGCTGTGCTCCAACCCAGTTTTTTTCATATGAGTAGGTTAGTAGCTAAATTTATTTTGTTGCCAGATTTTTATTTTTTATGTCAGTTTTGAAAAAGCAATGGCCAGAAGTCGAAATAAAAATCAACTCTTTCAAAGTCAATAAAAAAGTTTGGGTAGCTGCAATTGGAGTGGGTTGGTAGGAGCATGATCGACAAACTCTTTATTGAGAATGGCCTTATCCATAATTGTTTTTAACAATATTTCAGTTATATAAAGGCACTCAGTGCACCTTCTCATTCTTCCTGTTACTGTAGGCTATTAATCCATCTTAGACACACCTTATCTCTGCAAATCACTGACTACTTCCCCACATATACAGTGGTGGGAGATTTTAGGTCAAAGCACAAAGATTTAAAAGTTACACCTGAGATTAATCACTTGAATTAGTGTTAGTTACTGTTTAATTTCAGACGTCCAAACATAAGTGCACTAGGAGAGGTTCTGGCAGAAGTAAACGAGTTAAACAGACGTTTGCAGCCACACATGGAGAGATTCACTGAAATTGTACAAGCAGATGCAGAGTTGGGACAAAATGTAAGTATAACATGCAGGGTTATTGTTATTTCCTTCTCCTCCATTTGAAGAATGGTGATGGACATTAAGTGTTACCAATGTCCAGCCATCCATCTGTTTGTCTGTCCAAGGTACAAAGAAATGTGTCTGATTAACACATTCTGAATGGGTCTATATAGCTAATTTCGTGTTAGTCTAGTTATTTAACAAGTACGATATTTGTCAGCGTCATGCTAATTAGGAGTTATGGCCACTTTTCAGGTTTTTATGCTCCAGCCATCTCCAAAAGGAAATAAATAAAAAATATTAAAAAAACACGGAAAATTTGTAATTGTTCATATTACGGGAATTATTTTTTAAAACAGTTAAAAACAATGTATTATATTAATATATATATATAAAATACATGTAGTAGAGGATTGTTTGCAGAACAAATTGTCAAGATATGGTGGTTTGTAGGTTACTTGCTACTGCACATGTTACAGTATCAGTAGGACAGCTTCTTTGGTGATATAACTCTCACTACACAGCTGAATTTTGTTCTTTGTTCAATATAAAATAATAAATTATATTTCAGGATTTCCACGTTAAAAAAAAATTCACTTTTGTTTAATTTCTTTCCACATAGAAGGAATTTATCATCACATAAAAATAAAATGCATAATAATTGGTAGATTGACCTAGCTTCATTGTTATTGTTTTTAAAAACAGTGCAGTGTCACCCCTATTTATTTAAGTCCTGAAATGCTCATAAATACATCCATTAATTAAATCCTATAAAAGTCACTTTTTTAACACCAGTATGTCATATTGCAGTATTGTGCTATCTCAGCTTTTACTCTCCTCATCTGTAGCAAGAAATCATGGCCCTTATGAACCATTTTGGAAATATTTCAAACTAAATTACAAAGAACGTTTTTTAAGCATAAGAATCATGTTACCATGGCAAATAAAGAGACGTAACTGTGTATTGAGACTGATAGAGGTGGTGATCCCCATAGAACTTGGTGTTCTGTAGTCCAGCCAAAAATTCAATGGACTCTTTTTCTTTCTGCTCATGAAAAAAGTGATTTGTACAATGTATTTAAAACTTTGTTTCACAATCAGTGTAAAATAAACAGTTTAAACTTAACCTCACTCTGTATATCCAGGAGCAACGTGATGCCCAGCGTGTGTGTAACACTGTATCCGAGGCGATGCATGCCGTAAGTCACTGCTACCATGCACTCAGTGACCTGATGGTGGATCTAAGTCAGGCGCGACCCAGACAGTTGTATGTCACACTTGCAATAGCTCATCCACATGGGGCAATCATACAACAGACCATACCAGTACAGGTGTGTAGATATATTTTACTGTAGTTTGATGTGCTGTAATACTGTAGGCTCAGATATATTTTATTGTAGTTTGATGTTGCTATAATACTGTAGGCTCAGATATATTTTACTGTAGTTTGATGTTGCTATAATACTGTAGGCTCAGATATATTTTACTGTAGTTTGATGTTGCTATAAAACTGTAGGCTCAGATATATTTTAATGTAGTTTGATGTTGCTATAATACTGTAGGCTCAGATATATTTAACTGTAGTTTGATGTTGCTATAATACTGTAGGCTCAGATATATTTTACCATAGTTTGATGTTGCTACATGTATAATACTGTAGGCTCAGGTTTATTTTACTGTAGATTAATGTTGCTACATGTATAATACTGTAGACTCAGATTTATTTTACCATTATTTGATGTTGCTATAATACTGTAGGCTCAGATTTATTTTACCGTAATTTGAAGTTGCTATAAAACTGTAGACTCAGATATATTTTACTGTTGTTTGATGTTGCTACATTTATAATACTGTAGGCTCAGATATATTTTACCATTATTTGATGTTGCTATAATACTGTAGGTTCAGATTTATTTTACCGTAATTTAAAGTTGCTATAAAACTAGACTCAGATTTATTTTACTGTAGTTTGATGTTGCTACATGTATAATACTGTAGGCTCAGATATATTTTACCATTATTTGATGTTGCTATAATACTGTAGGCTCAGATTTATTTTACTGTAATTTGAAGTTGCTATAAAACTAGACTCAGATTTATTTTATTGTAGTTTGATGTTGCTACATGTATAATGCTGTAGGCTCAGATATATTTTACCATAATTTGATGTTGCTATAATACTGTAGGCTCAGATTTATTTTACAGTTATTTGATGTTTCTATAATACTGTAGGCTCAGATTTATTTTACCGTAATTTGAAGTTGCTATAAAACTAGACTCAGATTTATTTTACTGTAGTTTGATGTTGATACATGTATAATACTGTAGGCTCAGATTTATTTTACAGTTATTTGATGTTTCTATAATACTGTAGGCTCAGATATATTTTACTGTAGTTCAATGTTGCTATAATACTGTAGGCTCAGATATATTTTACCATAATTTGATGTTGCTATAATACTGTAGGCTCAGATTTATTTTATCGTAATTTGAAGTTGCTATAATACTGTAGACTCAGATTTATTTTCCAGTTAGTTGATGTTACTATAATACTGTAGGCTCAGATATATTTTACTGTAATTTGATGTTGCTATAATACTGTAGGCTCAGATATATTTTACTGTTATTTGATGTTGCTATAATACTGTAGGCTCAGATATATTTTACTGTAGTTTGATGTTGCTATAATACTGTAGGCTCAGATTTATTTTACAGTAATTTGATGTTGCTATAAAACTGTAGGCTCAGATATATTTTACCGTAATTTGATGTTGCTATAATACTGTAGGCTCAGATATATTTTACCATAATTTGATGTTGCTATAATACTGTAGGCTCAGATATATTTTACTGTAGTTTGATGTTGCTATAATACTGTAGGCTCAGATTTATTTTACAGTAATTTGATGTTGCTATAAAACTGTAGGCTCAGATATATTTTACCGTCATTTGATTTTGTTATAATACTGTAGGCTCATATATTTTACCATAATTTGATGTTGCTATAATACTGTAGGCTCAGATTTTTTTTACTGTAATTTGAAGTTGCTATAATACTGTAGACTCAGATTTATTTTACAATTAGTTGATGTTGCTATAATACTGTAGGCTCAGATATATTTTACTGTAATTTGATGTTGGTATAATACTGTAGGCTCAGATATATTTTACAGTAATTTGATGTTGCTATAATACTGTAGGCTCAAATTTATTTTACTGTAGTTTGATGTTACTATAATACTATAGGCTCAGATATATTTTACTGTAGTTCGATGTTGCTATAATACTGTAGGGTCAGATTTATTTTACTGTAATTTGAAGTTGCTATAATACTGTAGACTCAGATTTATTTTACAATTAGTTGATGTTGCTATAATACTGTAGGCTCAGATATATTTTACTGTAATTTGATGTTGGTATAATACTGTAGGCTCAGATATATTTTACAGTAATTTGATGTTGCTATAATACTGTAGGCTCAAATTTATTTTACTGTAGTTTGATGTTACTATAATACTATAGGCTCAGATATATTTTACTGTAGTTCGATGTTGCTATAATACTGTAGGGTCAGATTTATTTTACTATAATTTGATGTTGCTATAATACTGTAGGCTCAGATATATTTTACAATAATTTGATGTTGCTATAATACTGTAGGCTCAGATATATTTTACAATAATTTGATGTTGCTATAATACTGTAGGCTCAGATATATTTTACCGTAATTTGATTTTGTTATAAAACTGCAGTCTCATATATTTTACCATAATTTGATGTTGCTATAATAGTGTAGGTTCAGACATTTTTTACAATAGTTTGATGTTGCTATAATACTGTAGGTTCAGATATATTTTACTATAATTTGATGTTGCTATAATACTGTAGGCTCAGATATATTTTACAGTAATTTAATGTTGCTTTAATACTGTAGGCTCAGATATATTTTACCGTAATTTGATTTTGTTATAAAACTGCAGGCTCATAAATTTTACCATAATTTGATGTTGCTATAATACTGTAGGTTCAGACATATTTTACAATAGTTTGATGTTGCTATAATACTGTAGGCTCAGATATATTTTACAGTAATTTGATGTTGCTATAATACTGTAGGCTCAAATTTATTTTACTGTAGTTTGATGTTACTATAATACTATAGGCTCAGATATATTTTACTGTAGTTCGATGTTGCTATAATACTGTAGGCTCAGATATATTTTATTATGATTTGATGTTGCTATAATACTGTAGGTTCAGATATATTTATTATAGTTTGATGTTGCTATAATACTGTAGGTCCAGATATATTTTACCATAATTTGATGTTGCTATAATACTGTAGGCTCAGATATACTTTACTGTAATTTGATGTTGCTATAATACTGTAGGCTCAGATATATGTTATTATCATTTGATGTTGGTATAATACTGTAGGCTCAGATATATTTTTCTGTAGTTTGATGTTGCTATAATACTGTAGGCTCAGATATATTTTATTATGATTTGATGTTGCTATAATACTGTAGGTTCAGATATATTTTACCATAATTTGATGTTGCTATAATACTGTAGGTTCAGATATACTTTACTGTAATTTGATGTTGCTTTAATACTGTAGGCTCAGATATATGTTATTATGATTTGATGTTGGTATAATACTGTAGGCTCAGATATATTTTATTATAATTTGATGTTGCTATAATACTGTAGGCTCAGATATATTTTATTATGATTTGATGTTGCTATCATAATGTAGGTTCAGACATATTTTACCATAGTTTGATGTTGCCATAATACTGTAGGTTCAGATATATTTTACCATAATTTGATGTTGCTATAATACTGTAGGCTCAGATATATTTTACTGTAATTTGATGTTGCTATAATACTGTAGGCTCAGATACAGATTGGAGGCAGTCCAAGATTGATTCGCCGCCAATTTGGGCCAAATCGAGCCACATCTGCAGCAACTGATCCAGTAAGATTAAAACATAACACATCTATGGAGTTTACGTTAAACACTGAATGAAATATTTTGTAATTTTATATTTTTCATTTGATAGTATATAAAGGTTTATAATCTTTAAATATGTTTGCAAGCGTGTGATCCAGTGGAAGAGCATTTGCCCCATGATTGGAGGGTCATGGGTTTGATTCTCCACAATTGCTATGTGTGGTGTCCATAAGCAACACTTTTTCCGCATTTGCTTAGTACTGGTTCTACCCAGGCAGACTTCAAGCATGATTTTTATAAGTTGTAAAATCATGATTTATAATCGAAATAAAATAGATAAGTGTAAAATAAAGATGTTTGAATATCTAGAGAAAGTTTTAAAATTTCAAAAATTAAACCGAAAATACTATAATAGTATGAAATAAAGTTATATAAGAATTTTGTATATTCTTTTTCTGTACCCCAAAAACAAGAAAAAAAACACACACATTGCAAACTAGATATACTGGAATAATGAACAGCTTTGCTGTCCAATCGAAATTGCTGCATTAAGTATGACCTTTCTTGATGGTCAGCTGAACAATTTAAAAATTATTGAAAATTCACGATTATGTTTGGAACAGCTTGATTAAAATTAAATTTTGTTTTAATAGACCAATTTCCAAATGCGAAAATTTTTATTTATCACTAAAGAAGAGTGATATCCTGATACGTGTTTTATATATTTAAACACCACTAAAATCGAATTTATAAAAGCAAAAGAAAAAATAGTGGTTTGAATTATGCGCACTGAAGTGTAGATCTATACACTGAAACATCTAGTAATTTACTTGAATGCAAAGTCTGCTCCAATTTCTTTAACGTGCAGTATTCCTAAACACAGATTTCAGTTCCCGGATCAACTGCCGGGACAGGTACCAGCACAACTACCACTGCAAGCATGGGTACCAGTACTGGCCCATTGCCTACCACTACAGAGACTGGGACACAGCCAGCAACAGCCAATGAAAGTATGGCTGGTGCCCAGCATGATGGAATCATGACTGATGAAGATGTAGACAGAATAGCAGAAGAGATGACAGCTGGGCTACAGAATGTGATTGGCCCCGGAATGAGGCAAGGGAATGGCACCCCCGAGAGCCCTTATGTATTCGTAGAAATGGGGCCTGACAGCATGACTGTGAATAGTATATCGGCCCAGGTTGTCACGACAACAGAGCAACCTGGTAGTGGAGCAACACCAAACACAGGTAGACAATCTATAGAAAGATAATTTTTGTACAACATTGGGATGGCTGGTTAAACAAATTAATGTACTGCTGTGTATGTAAACTATACACAACTAATAAATATACTGACTTATTTTTTTAGCAAAAAGCAAAACGATAAAAAAGAGAGGCAAGAATGTAAATTGAGTCTCATTTCTACAGAGCACACTACCTGTAAGGTATGCTCTGATAAATTATGTTGCTTTTCTTCCTTGGTAAAAAAGTAAAGATTGTATTATGGAGAAGGTGGTAACTTCTCATGCCAGAGGTCTCAGGTTTGATCCCAGACTCGACACCTCAAAAACAACAATTAGTACCGGTTATGATCCAGTTATTGGGCCCACAAAAGTGATCAGCCAAAGCTCTGAGCTTACATGTACTTTGCAATCAAGCTCAAAGAAATTATTATAGCTGATGGAAAGTGCCGGTACAATTAAAAACAGTGAAAAATCAGATTTGAATATCCTTATCTCCACCTTATACCCATGAAACATTCTGATATTGAATTCTGTGACAATTCTTGTCTCGTACACTTCTGAATGCTTTCATTTTAATCCTTTACATCCACTGAGGATGATAGAAGCGATATTATCAAGTTGTAGTGATACTCCATTTTGTGAGATACATATATATAAACATATATAAAAACTGTCTCCTGTATTGAATAGAGGGTAGAGCTGGAACAGCTCCCACTCAATCACAACCGGGAGTACAGCCACCGGGACCGCAGGGCCAGCCCCAAGCTCAGGGACCCGGGATACAGATTGGCGGTCTGGGAGGTGTACCAGGTATGGCAGGGCTGCCATCAAACTTCATCCAAGATCTGGTCCAGCAGATTGTACAACAGACAGGTAAAACACCCATATTGTATTTAATTCTTCCTGCACTGGCTTGGTACTACACACATAGATATTAAATTTCGTAATATCATATTGAAATGTATAATTCATACTGCCTTAAGTGTAACCCACAATATATATAAAATTATGTATATGTTTATAGATTCTACCAGAGACTTAAAACGTAGAATGGGTTTAATGTCATTTCCAACACATTACAGATTACATATGGTATGTCCAGTTTAATTGATGGAGGAAGACCTTAGAAGTGAATCTGGGTAGAGCCACCATCCTTCCGCAAGTAACTGGCAATTTTTTTTAACAAAATTTTTTAGAGCGAGTGGAATGACGTTAGCGATGAGAGGTTATTGATCTGAGACGGTAGCTTAGACCACTTGGTTTCAGAGGACCATTTAAAAGATAGAGAATAGTTTGTTAAAGGCAGAATGCAAGGAAAAACAGTTTTATCAAACCAACACTGTACCTCATTAACATTTAGGACTATTTGGCAGAGAGCCTTTAGTTCTTAGAAAAACACACACGAAGTTAACATGTCCAAAACTGGATTTATTTCTTGATTATGTCCCTTTGACGGTCCTCCAGTGGCCGAGTGGTCTAAGGCGCCATCTCAAGATCACTTGACTCTCTCCGCAAAGATTGTAGGTTTGAGTCCCCCTCGACCATAAACTTTATTTGAGAAAGTTTGCCAGTTACTTGCAGGAAGGATAGTGGTTCTACTCAGTCTGTGGTCTTCCTCCACCAGTAAAACTGGATATGACATATACAACCTGAATTGTGTATGAAAATGGAAAAAAAAAAATTAGAAAAAAAAGAATGTCCCTTTGGTATTAAAATATACTATATATACTATTCAAAGGCTTTCATGGTAATTTTAATATATCTTCACTTTAACCTTTTCTTATTAATTATAATCAGATACTGGTATAATATTAAAACTCTGTATTTATTTGTTTCAATTTTGGTAGGGGTATAACTCTGGTCTATAAATAATTTGTGTTTATATTATAATTATTGACAATACTTCAAAAATTGCAAGTATTAAGGTGAACTAATTATAAAAAATTTGTCTGCCCTAAAGTGCCCTTGTCAAAGTTTAAATATGTATTAGTTTGTGCTAAATTAGGTATAAATGTGAAGGACAATCCATATTTGACCTTTTAGGTGGTCAAGGTCAACCTCAGAGAATGCAGATTAACATTGGACAGGGACCTCCTGGCTGGTTTCCTGCCAGGGGCAATACCAGTAATGGGAATACCTCGTCCAGGCATGCCCCTTCCTATGGGGCTACGGATGGGGCTGGGACCTCGTTTAGTGAGAACCAGCACCCCTCGAAATGAATCTGGTACCCAGACAACTACAAGTGTTGGTGGGGCACCAGCCAATAGCGGCACACAGACTTCAGGTGCCTGCTTACTTCTTGTTTAGTTATTATTTTATTTCCCTTGTTGGAATTAAGGTCATTCATACATAACAGGTATATATATATACTTAAGAGCAAAAGATTTATACCATCTGCTAAAAGCAATCTAGATACCAACTTTAATCTTGGGGTTTATTGAAATGTTATTCATTTTTTAGCTCGTCATTTTGAAGAGAAAAAAAAATATTGTCCTGACACTGGCACTGTTGTCGTCGTCGTCAACTGGTTAAAGTTTTATGGCTAGCTCAGTTTTATCTCTGTTTCTGAACAAACTTTATGTTATAGTGACTAAACTTCATAAGCACATTCATATTATGTTATAGAAACAATGTATATAGCTAACTTTAACACCTAAAGTTCCATACTTTGGGCTTTAAAACCTTAGGTTAAAGTTTTTGTTTTAGCTTGGGGATGATTTTTTTTTAACTACATGTATTATCTATTATATTTTTTCAGTAATAGTATTAATTTTTAAAACTAATCACCATCATGTTTAAAAAGTTTACATCACTGACATTGAAGACGAGCGTCTGCTCTTGTTTTATTAGGTCACCTGAGACATTTGTCTCAAGGGACCTTTTACGATTGCCTTTTGTCCGTCATTGTGCGTCTGTAAACAGTCGACATTTTCGACTTCTCAAAAAACGTAAGCTCAATCATAATGAAATGTTGTATGTAGCTTTGTTACCTAAAGAGGAATCAAAAATTGTGAATTTCATGGTCTCCATCCCCCTAGGGTCTTGGGGGTTGGGGCCAAAACAGTCAAGATAAGGGGAAATCTTCATACTAAAGAAAGCACTGGGAAACAAATGGTGAGCATAATTATTGACGTATATGGGTCCTTTATAAATTATATAAATTGCATGTCCCTGGGTCTCACAGTTTGGCTAATGGGGTAGGGACCTACTTTACTAAATCTATATAAGAGAAAAAAAACAATTCTGATGAATGAATCGACTCATTTGAATGGATTTTGTTGTGATATGTTGTTGCTGACATGATAATTAATGCTTATGTTTTATTGACAAAATCAGGTGGCCTGGCCGTTTAGGCCTATGGGCGTCTTGTATATATTGAAAGGATAAAGAAATGTCTGGTAAATTTCAGAGCCACATTAATTAACTATTGTAAGTGATGTTAATTTTACAGTTTTTGAAATGTATGTAAAGGTATTTTATTAGTTATTTGGTCAATATGATAAGTTTTATTATGACTGTGGTGATGGTACAATTGTCTTATTCCAAATTATGTTATTAAGCAACACCCACAACTGCGTTTGGAACTCAGACCTCCACCAGCAGCTCAACCGCCCGTCCCACACCTAGCAGCACATCGGGTACCCAGACTTTGGGTGGCATACCCAGAGCTGCAGCCTTTGTTGTGCCCGGGATCCCCGGTATGAGTGGTATTGGGGGACCACATGGGATGAACTCCGTTGACCCGTACCTACAGTGTTCATCCAGACATTTCTTAACAAGACACGCAAGAAATGTGGCAAATCCGCAGGTAATACTTAAAAAGCCATATATGACTCTTGCCTCTCTTGACATTCAAATCTTTTTGTTAAATCTAAGCTTTTAGATTTCTTCTGTTTATTAAATTAAGTATTTGATACTGAATAATAAATTTGTATTTAATTGTTAGTGAATTTGAATATGCTGTTCTACAGCTGGGCTCTGTTATCTCTGTCATAGCGCACCTGATTATCAACACAGTCTCTGTGATGTTTGATATACACCATTGCGTCTCACTATCATATACAAGGTTCGCACAGATTTGAAAAGTGCTTGATTTTCAACCTCTCAAAATTGATGAGAAGTGCTTATTTCTTAAAAACATCCTTGAATAGTGCTTATTTTTAATTTCAATGCGAAAAGTGCTTGAAAATGAACAAAAATCATTGAAAAGTGCTTGAATTTAAAAGAGTTTGAATTTAAAAAAATAGTAACGGAGAATATGAAATCTCCATCTTCGCCAATTATTTTACTCCGTGTTTACTATATGCAAGAGAAGGGAGGCTACTCAATTTGACAACCAGTGCGCACCTGTTCTAATTTTAAAAATAGATACAGTGTGTTGTCGTCTAAACAAACATTTGCATAAACTTAACACAGTTGATAAATAATTCTCCCATATCTCGTGCAGAAAAATTGCTGATAATACCCTTTTGACAACCCCAAAATACAGAGAACAGAATCGAATGCAGTTTAGAAGCTGCTTGTGTTCTGAACTAGTGACATAATCTAGGGAAACCCAATGTTTTATCTAAAAGCACATTGTAGTAATAAATGGATAACAATGCCTCCAGAGAAAGTGGTAAGAGCGAGAAACACAAGAAAAATGGAACATCCATGCCAACAATTCGCAAATGTGCACAAGATAAACTTGTGTAGTACAAAGAAATTGGTAAATAATGGGATGCAACAGTTGATGTGAAACATTAAGGGCTGAGGGAGTACTAAGCTGTGTGAAACTAACAGAACTTGTAAATAAAATAATTTAGGTATTATAAATTAATTTCAAGATTATCATCCAATTTTTATTTCATTTAATTTTTTTTTTTAAGTTTTGATGTTTTTCTAATAATTTGGTTAAAACATATGAAAATAAAAAGAGTCGGGGCGTCATGCAAATTAGGGGGCGGGTGGGGATGATAATCTAGCAATTAATTTATTATGGCCTTTTGTTGCTGTTCATATGTTTAAGTTATCTTTATTGTGAGAGACAGCTGGGCTAGTTACAATATATATATATATTCAATATCCTTATATATAGTATAATAAACACTTTATTATACTATATATAGGGATATAGAATATATATAATTATATTGTGACTAGCCCCTCGGATAGCTGTGCAGGAACTTGCTTGATAAGTGCTTGAATTTTAGTCCTTACCTGTATGAACCCTGATACAATCTCATCACTGTTCTAGTTGGAAAGTTATTAATTATTTGTGGGGAAATGGGTGTGATTGAATAATAATTATTTCAGTATACCAGAAAAGAGTAGTTGAGTTAACTGATCATCTGTTAGCATAAAAGAGACACTAATTATTTAATTATTAAAAAAAAAATAAAAAAAGCAGCAGCAGATTTACTATTTTGTCAAATTATTGTTTGTCCACAGAATAGTGACACAGCCTTGGCAGACATGGTTAGTAACCTTATGTCTGGTCTGCTGACTACAGCACAGCCAGGACAACCAGGGCAGGGAACCACAGTGTCTACTGGTACCACCTCTACCACAAGCACTACAGGTATCATACTGATCTTAGTATTATTGTATTGTGTACATGTACCTTTCTTCTAGCTGCGTGTGAGCAATTTTTAGCCGGGCTTATGCTTAAGTGATTGGGATCAAGCTCTGCAGTGTTAATCACCACCAAAATGACCATGCGCGTATTAGCATATACATGATATACATGTAGTAACAAGCAGAGACAAAAATCAAACAATAAAAATATATTGTTGGCATTACATTATGACATTTTCAAACATGTTGCATATAATAAACCAAACGATACAATAATATCAATCAAATTGGGAAAGGGTATGGATATTTATTAAAGCCTGGCCTTCAGTACATAGTTAGTGCTGTGAAGCAGGTACACTGCCATGGTCGCATGTACAGGCTGTCCCATGCTTGTTACCTTCAGACTGTCTCCTCCTCACAAACTCTATAAGGATATCTTGTCCCAGGTCTCATCCTCATATACTCTTTAAGGATATCTTGTTCCAGGTCTCCTCCTCACATACTCTATAAGGATATCTTGTCCCACGTCTCATCCTTACATACTCTATAAGGATATCTTGTCCCAGGTCTCATCCTCATATACTCTATAAGGATATCTTGTCCCAGGTCTCATCCTCATATACTCTTTAAGGATATCTTGTCCCAGGTCTCCTCCTCACATCATCTATAAGGGTATCTTGTCCCAGGTCTCATCCTTACATACTCTATAAGGATATCTTGTCCCAGGTCTCCTCTTCACATACTCTATAGGGATATCTTGTCCCAGGTCTCATCCTCACATACTCTATAAGGATATCTTGTCCCAGGTTAATAGACTGAAAGGATTAACATGACTTCAAGCTATTCTTAGAAAATATCCAGGGATTTGCTAGGAAAAATGTAAATATCTTCAGGGGCTTAAAACACTGGATTTTACTGCAGGTCCAAGATGCCTTCAAGCAAAGTTTTGAAAAGTCTGCAAGAATTTCAGAAAGGTCCAAACTTTACTGATAAAATTTGTATTGTGTATTTCAGAGCTCTATTTCTGATAAAAGCATTGGAACATCGGGTTTGAACCTAATACCCATATGAAAGATTCTTTTATATCACAATAGCTAGTTGAATGCCTCTATTTAAACCTTTGTTTGTTGATAATTGCAACATAAAATTTTAACAACAATTGTAGGACCCAGTACAGGTTCCTCCAGGTGGCAGCACTGGACAACCAAGACCCACAGCCCCAACAAGTGGCGTGAGAATCGGTGTACCGAGGGCAAATATACAGCTAGGTACCCCTGCAGGTCTGGCTGGAATGTTCCCAGGACAAATGCCCTTTATTCCAGGTGAGATAAAGTACATTGCCTTTTGTATAAAACATATTTATAGATCACTTGAAGCTTTGGTTCAGTGTGATGATTATTATAAGCAATATATTAGTGCAAGTTCTGTCTATTTCTAGAATGGGGATTTCATTTCTAGATTACCACTCCAATTTAAACATGAGTTTATCATGTTTTGGTGGATTTGACATACCAAACCATCCGGATTTTATTTATGTTATAGTGATATTGAGATGCTTTTTATCCATTTTAAAAATAATTCTAATTTTTAAGACATTTAAAGCATTTTTTCTTCACATATTCTCCCTAAATGATAATTATGTTTAATATAAAATTCATCAATACATGTATTTCTACTTTGATACTAGCAGGAATGCGATTTAGGTTAGGAACTCCACCCATAGGAGTTCCAAGACCCCCAAGTGGCCCACAGCCTGCAGCAGCACAGCCAACAGCACCCCGGGTATCAACTGGCACAACTCCAGGACAGCAGGGAGCTGGTACAGCAGGTGGGGCAGAGCCCAACTATGTGCAAATGTTACGCGACATGTTGCAGTCAGCGGTCAGTTGTTTTTTTTTAAATTGTGATATAGCAACATATTTTTGCATTTTAAAGGGAACATATAGCAAAATTTTTAAAAAATTCAAAATTGAATTGGCTAAAAACATTTTTTTTCAATATACTGTGTCAATATATATTCACTGACCCAGTATTGCCAAAACATAGTAAAATTTTCATCTTAGAAGGATTCAGAATGACTGCTTTTTAGAATGGGGATTTTGTTTCAAGTTTTACAACTCCACATATTGTTTTTGTGAATTTAACATACATGTACTAAACTATTCAGTTTGTTTATGATAATGATCTCCTTTTTATCCATTTTGGTATTAAATTATTTCAAGAGATTTACATCATGTTATTCTGAAACACTCCCTTTAAAAGAAAACAGAGAACTTATAGAGCTTATTAGAATGCTTATAATTTCTCATAATAGCAAAACATTTATGTTGTAATAGTGGATTGAACCCGCAACCTCTGCCGTTATAATGGTAAACCTGTAGTGACTGATGCTACAATTAAATTAGAAATATGAATAATTGGCAAGTTAACCATTTTTGTTTGACTTAACCTGGTACACCTAACAGACTATTGAACTAGATATTCTTCTCAACCAAATACAAAAATGACTTGGTCCATGTTGAGTATTGGTGTCTCAGCAAATTTCACATGTAATGTGCCAGGCCCGATTAGCTCAGTCGTTACTGTGTCTGACTATCAATCCAGGGGTTGTGAGTTCTAATCCCCGCCTGGTTACAGTCTCCATGATGGTTGATAAACGATATTGCATCTCATTATCATTCATCTTTCATCGGTGATTTAAGTGGTAAAGTTATCAGTTACTTGCGGAGATTGGGTGTGCTCGAGTACTGGTTAACCTACCAGGATCCCAAGAAACAGTGGTTAGGTTAACTGATTGTCTGTTAGCCCTCGATTGCATAAAAATAATACTAAATATTCAATCAATCAATCAATCATATGTAATGCACTATGTTCGCCACATGTGATAATCAGACTGTGACTTATTTATTTTTCTTTCAGAATCAGGGACAAGGTAACCAGTCTACTAGTACCACTCAAAGTACTGGTACCACAAGTTCCACAAGTACAGATCAGAACCAGAATGTACAGCCGGATACTGGTCGGCAGCAGCCAATATCTGATGAGGCATTTACACAGCTTGTCAGTGGTATTACAGGGTACATGACACAGGCAGCTATGGGTCAGGCTCCAAGACAAACTATTTCAGACTTTATAAGCGGTCTAGGAGAAAACTATAGTGTACCACAGGGTGAAGGTTAGTAGTCCATAATATAACCAGAAAGTGAGGTTTTGTAGATGGGTCATTATACCATTATACAACCAGAAAGTGGAGTTTTGTAGGTGGGTCATTATATCATTATACAACCAGAAAGTGAGGTTTTGTAGGTGGGTCATTATATCATTATACAACCAGAAAGTGAGGTTTTGTAGGTGGGTCATTATATCATTATACAACCAGAAAGTAAGGTTTTGTAGGTGGGTCATTATATCATTATACAACCAGAAAATGGGATTTTGTAGGTGGGTCAGTAAAGCATTATACAACCAGAAAGTGAGGTTTTGTAGGTCGGCCAGTATAGCATTATACAACCAGAAAATTGGGTTTTGTAGGTAGGTCAGTATACCATTATACAACCAGAAAATTGAGTTTTGTAGGTAGGTCAGTATTGCATTATACAACCAGAAAGTGAGGTTTTGTAGGTAGGTCAGTATACCATTAAACAACCAGAAAACTGGGTTTTGTAGGTGGGTCAGTATACCATTATACAACCAGAAAATTGGGTTTTGTAGGTAGGTCAGTATACCATTATACAACCAGAAAGTGAAATTTTGTAGGTGGGTCAGTATAGCATTATACAACCAGAAAGTTGAGTTTTGTAGGTAGGTCAGTATACCATTATACAACCAGAAAGTGAGGTTTTGTAGGTGGGTCAGTATAGCATTATACAACCAGAAAGGGGGTTTTGTAGGTGGGTCAGTATACCATTATACAACCAGAAAGTGAGGTTTTGTAGATGGGTCAGTTTACCATTATACAACCAGACAGGGGGTTTTGTATGTGGGTCAGCATAGCATTGTACAACCAGAAAGTGAGGTTTTGTAGATGTGTCAGTATACAATTATACAACCAGACAGGGGGTTTTGTACATGTAGGTGGGTCAGCATACCATTATACAACCAGAAAGTGAGGTTTTGTAGATGGGTCAGTATACCATTATACAACCAGACAGGGGGTTTTGTAGGTGGGTCAGCATACCACTAGACAACCAGACAGGGGGTTTTGTAGGTGGGTCAGTATAGGCTATTAGCATTATACAACCAGACAGGGGGTTTTGTAGGTGGGTCATTTAAGCATTATACAACCAGAAAGGGGGTTTGTAGGTGGGTCAGCATAGCATTATACAACCAGACAGGGGGTTTTGTAGGTGGGTCAGCATAGCATTATACAACCAGACAGGGGGTTTTGTAGGTGGGTCAATTTAGCATTATACAACCAGACAGGGGGTTTTGCAGCTGGGTCAGTATACCATTATACAACCAGACAGGGGGTTTTGTAGGTGGGTCAGTATACCATTATACAACCAGACAGGGGGTTTTGTAGGTGGGTCAGTATAGCATAATACAACTAGACGGGGTTTTGTAGGTGGGTCTGTATAGCATTATACAACCAGACAGGGGGTTTTGTAGATGGGTCAGTATACCATTATACAACCAGACAGGGGGTTTTGTAGGTGGGTCAGAATAGCATTATACAACCAGACAGGGGGTTTTGCAGCTGGGTCAGTATACCATTATACAACCAGACAGGGGGTTTTGTAGGTGGGTCAGTATAGCATTATACAACCAGACAGGGGGTTTTGTAGGTGGGTCAGAATAGCATTATACAATTAGACAGGGGGTTTTGCAGCTGGGTCAGTATACCATTATACAACCAGACAGGGGGTTTTGTAGGTGGGTCAGTATAGCATTATACAACCAGACAGGGGGTTTTGTAGGTGGGTCAGTATACCATTATACAACCAGACAGGGGGTTTTGTAGGTGGGTCAGTATAGCATTATACAACCAGACAGGGGGTTTCGTAGATGGGTCAGTATACCATTATACAACCAGACAGGGGGTTTTGTAAGTGGGTCAGAATAGCATTATACAACCAGAAAGTGAGGTTTTGTAGTAGGGTCAGTATAGCGTTATACAATCAGAAAGTGAAGTTTTGTAGGTGGGTCAGAATAGCATTATACAACCAGACAGGGGGTTTTGTAAGTGGGTCAGAATAGCATTATACAACCAGAAAGTGAGGTTTTGTAGTAGGGTCAGTATAGCGTTATACAATCAGAAAGTGAAGTTTTGTAGGTGGGTCAGAATAGCATTATACAACCAGACAGGGGGTTTTGTAAGTGGGTCAGAATAGCATTATACAACCAGAAAGTGAGGTTTTGTAGTAGGGTCAGTATAGCGTTATACAATCAGAAAGTGAGGTTTTGTAGGTGGGTCAGAATAGCATTATACAACCAGACAGGGGGTTTTGCAGCTGGGTCAGTATAGCATTATACAACCAGACAGGGGGTTTCGTAGATGGGTCAGTATACCATTATACAACCAGACAGGGGGTTTTGTAAGTGGGTCAGAATAGCATTATACAACCAGAAAGTGAGGTTTTGTAGTAGGGTCAGTATAGCGTTATACAATCAGAAAGTGAAGTTTTGTAGGTGGGTCAGAATAGCATTATACAACCAGACAGGGGGTTTTGTAAGTGGGTCAGAATAGCATTATACAACCAGAAAGTGAGGTTTTGTAGTAGGGTCAGTATAGCGTTATACAATCAGAAAGTGAGGTTTTGTAGGTGGGTCAGAATAGCATTATACAACCAGACAGGGGGTTTTGTAAGTGGGTCAGAATAGCATTATACAACCAGAAAGTGAGGTTTTGTAGTAGGGTCAGTATAGCGTTATACAATCAGAAAGTGAAGTTTTGTAGGTGGGTCAGTATAGTGTTATTCAACCAGAAAGTGAAGTTTTGTAGATGGGTCAGTATAGCATTATACAACCAGAAATGTGGTTTTGTAAGTAGGTCAGTATACCATTATACAACCAGAAAGGGGGTTTTGTAGGTGGGTCAGTATACCATTATACAATCAGAAAGGGGGTTTTGTAGGTGGGTCAGTATACCATTATACAATTAGAAAGTGAGGTTGTGTTGGTGGGTCAGTATAGCGTTATACAACCAGAAAGTGAGGTTTTGTAGATGGGTCAGTATAGCATTATTCAATCAGAAAGTGAGGTTTTGTAGGTGGGTCAGTATAGCATTATTCCATCAGAAAGTGAGGTTTTGTAGGTGGGTCAGTATACCATTATACAACCAGAAAGTGAGGTTGTGTAGGTGGGTCAGTATAGCGTTATACAACCAGAAAGTGAGGTTTTGTAGGTGGGTCAGTATAGCGTTATACAACCAGAAAGTGAGGTTTTGTAGGTGGGTCAGTATAGCATTATTCAATCAGAAAGTGAGGTTTTGTAGGTGGGTCAGTATAGCATTATACAACCAGAAAGTGAGGTTTTGTAGGTGGGTCAGTATAGCATTATTCAATTAGAAAGTGAGGTTTTGTAGGTGGGTCAGTATACCATTATACAACCAGAAAGTTGGGTTTTGTAGATGGATCAGTATACCATTATACAACCAGAAAGGGGGTTTTGTAGGTGGGTCAGTATACCATTATTCAATTAGAAAGTGAGGTTTTGTAGGTGGGTCAGTATAGCATTATTATACCTCCGACAAACGAAGTTTGAGGGGGTATATTGGAGTCACCCTGTGGTCGGTCTGTCGGTCTGTCGGTCGGTCTGTCCGTTGCAATTTTCCTTGTCCGGAGCATCACTTGAAAAGTACTGGATAGAATTTCATCAAACGTCATACAATGGTAGAATATAATGAGAGGAAGTGCAGTGTACAAGAAACATAACTCTATTCTTGCTAATTACAGAGTTATTGCCCTTTGATATTTTTTCTTGCCTGGAGCATAACTTGAAAAGTACCGGATGGAAATTCATCAAGCTTCATAAAATGGTAGAATATAATGAGAGGAAGTGCAGTGTACAAGAAACATAACTCTATTCTTGCTAATTACAGAGTTATTGCCCTTTCATATATTTCCCTTGTCCGGAGCATTACTTTTAAAGTACTGGATGGAATTTCATCAAACTTCATACAATGGTAGAATATAATGACATGAAGTGCAGTGTACAAGAAACATAACTTTATTCTTGCTAATTACAGAGTTATTGCCCTTTGATATATTTCCCTTGTCTTGAGCATTACTTTTAAAGTACTGGATGGAATTTCATCAAACTTCATACAATGGTAGAATATAATGACAGGAAGTGCAGTGTACAAGAAACATAACTCTATTCTTGCTAATTACAGAGTTATTGCCCTTTGATATATTTCCCTTGTCTTGAGCATTACTTTTAAAGTACTGGATGGAATTTCATCAGACTTCAAACAATGGTAGAATATAATGAGAGGAAGTGCAGTGTACAAGAAATTGTATTCCTAGTGCTCTTGTTTGTTTCTTATCCATAAAATTGTTGTCCCTCAACATAACTCGAAAAAGTATAACATTTATTGATTGCCATGAAAGCTTGTACACTGCACAATAATTAAAAAGACCGTTTTTAATTTTAACAAAACCATAAAAAAATTAAAATTACAAAAAACTCAATCCATAACATTCTCTTTTATTAAGCATTTTTTTTGTCTGGAGCATAACTTTAAAACTATTGGATATAATTTAATAAAACTTCATACAATGGTAAACCATTTTCTGTCATGGCGGCGTTCGGGGGTATTAATCACCTTCAGTGATAGCTCTAGTTCAATCAGAAAGTGAGGTTTTGTAGGTGGGTCAGTATACCATTATTCAATTAGAAAGTGAGGTTTTGTAGGTGGGTCAGTATACCATTTTATACAACCAGAAAGTGAGGTTGTGTAGGTGGGTCAGTATAGCGTTATACAACCAGAAAGTGAGGTTTTGTAGGTGGGTCAGTATAGCATTATTCAATCAGAAAGTTAGGTTTTGTAGGTGGATCAGTATAGCATTATACAACCAGAAAGTTGGGTTTTGTAGGTAGGTCAGTATACCATTATACAACCAGAAAGTGAGGTTTTGTAAGTGGGTCAGTATAGCATTATTCAATCAGAAAGTGAGGTTTTGTAGGTGGGTCAGTATAGCATTATTCAATCAGAAAGTGAGGTTTTGTAGGTGGGTCAGTATACCATTATACAACTAGAAAGTTAGGTTTTGTAGGTGGGTCAGTATACCATTATTCAATTAGAAAGTGAGGTTTTGTAGATGGGTCAGTATACCATTATACAACCAGAAAGTGAGGTTTTGTAGGTGAGTCAGTATAGCATTATTCAATCAGAAAGTGAGGTTTTCTAAGTGGGTCAGTATACCATTATACAACCAGAAAGTGAGGTTTTGTAGGTGGGTCAGTATAGCATTATACAATTAGAAAGTGAGGTTTTGTAGATGGGTCAGTATACCATTATACAACCAGAAAGTGAGGTTTTGTAGGTGAGTCAGTATAGCATTATTCAATCAGAAAGTGAGGTTTTGTAGGTGGGTCAGTATACCATTGTACAACCAGAAAGGGGGTTTTGAAGGTGGGTCAGTATACCATTATACAACCAGAAAGTTACTTATTTTGTGACGTTTTCCATTATTTACAATAATTTTTCATTATCCCCACATTTTAAGGGGAAAAAAATCGTCCCTATTGAGGGATGGCTTCCACTGTTGGTAGGCTGTTGCTTCCTTAACCTTTCTCTTGATAAAATTGCCTTCACTGGTAATGAATCAGGTGTTATCTGAACTTATGGAACGTCCGGTTTGGGTACGGTGTTCATAAACATTTACATATGAACTGCAGCGGTGGTCTAAAGGTAGAGCATCCGTCTTGTATGCGGAAAATTGTGGGTTTGATCTCCAACTGGGTCATAGGTTCGAAATCCACTCGCTTCAAAAACTTTATGCGAGAAAGTTTGCCAGTTACTTGTGAAAGGATGCTGGTTCTATCTGAGGTCTTCCTTGAAATTTGTTGAAAACTCCATTAAAAAAAGTTTATGCTAATTTATTTTTAGGTCATTTGCAAAGAAAGCTTAAAGATTATATGAACCACTGGGTGAGCAGCCAACACTCTATCCACTACTACTACTGCCACTCTTAAAGTGATTAAAAGTGTATAATATTATGTTCAATAGTAAAACCAAAAAGGTCTACTCTTTGTGAGTACATGTATGTCAGTGTTTTTGTATTATAGTATGCAGAAAATCAAGTTGGTTATTCTGCCATAATACAACCAGAAAGTGTATCAATTATCCATTAAAAACCTATATATCCTGTTTCTTACTTGTTTATTGTAGGCTTCATCAATGACATCTTGTCCTGCGTCCTGTCCCATCTACAGATCACAGATCTCATACAAGTGTTTTATGGCCATCCCCAGTCTCTGAACCGTGTTCAAGGGCCACTGCGTGAATTCATGTCAAGCAGAGTCCTTGACAGGAGCCGCGGCCACACCAGAAAATTTACGAGAGCGAGTGCAAATACTGGTGGAGTCCATGCAGCCAGAGATACAGGATACTGTGGTAGGAGCACTCATTATTAAGGTTTTATTAATTGTGGTATTAATGCTTCTACCATCTAATCATTAGATTATAAGTGTTTTGTTTTGATATTTAGCATCAGTTGTATGCCATCAAGGGTTAACAGAGGATCAGTTAACCTAAAAACTGTTTCCTGGGATCCTGAGAGGTTAAACAGTACTTGAGCACACCTACTGTATCTCCACAAGTAACTGATAACTTTTCCAATCATTGTTGAGAGATGAATAATAATGAGACGCAATGTCGTATATCAAATGTCATGGTAGGTGGGTGTGGGCGGTTGCACATATAGTGTTTGTTGGTCATGTCCATCCTGTCACATGATGCATGTGATATCTTGCCGAGCGGTCTGAACACTTTATGTAAAATGGTATGCTAGTAACTTGTGAAAGGACAATCTTTCTACTCAGATTCATGCACAGTTCTTTCCTTTATGCTAGTAACTTGTGAAAGGACAATCTTTCTACTCAGATTCATGCACAGTCCTTTCCTTTATGCTAGTAACTTGTGAAAGGACAATCTTTCTACTCAGATTCATGCACAGTTCTTTCCTTTATGCTAGTAACTTGTGAAAGGACAATCTTACTACTCAGATTCATGCACAGTTCTTTCCTATATGCTAGTAACTTATGAAAGGACAATCTTTCTACTCAGATTCATGCACAGTTCTTTCCTATATGCTAGTAACTTATGAAAGGATAATGTTTCCACTTAGATTCATGCACAGTTCTTTCCTAGTACAGTCAAACTTGCAGTAGGCACCACTTGTTATAAGCAACCCCCTGATGTAAACAACCACATTAAATCCCCCCCCAACGAATTTCATTCATAATTATACATGCGACCACTTGCTTTCTGCGACCAGCGACCACTTAAAATCCATCAAATTTCAACAAATATCCTTTACCATACGACAACAAATATACGAGGTGTGAAATTTCAGCATCATGCTTTGTGTGCAGTGACAAATATGTAAGTGTCAAATTGTCGATCTCTGAGGTAACGTGCTAAAAATAACCCGAGGCCAAATACTGCAGTGTCTTGTGGTAAAAGGCGATAATTGTTCGATAACAAGTTATAAGAGTTAAAACACTTTAACCCCAATTATATATCAACAGTTTGATCATTGTTTGGGTGGAATAAATTGAAATGTTTGCTTATTTGTTTTATTACGATTAAAGGATCGTCAATTACTTAAATAAAATTGGAATTAAAGATTGGACAGTTTGAGGTTTGTTCGTTGTTTGTTTTTATTACGACAAAAAATATTAAATAGGTTTGATTAGGACTTTTTGATCAGGTTAAATTGGAAAATTGAGATTGGACTGTGTGCCGTTTGTTTTTATATTTTTTTTTATTATGATTAAAACTATAATTACGTTTGGTTATTTGATCGGCTTTTTGATTAGATTAAAATGGAAACTAAAGACAAGACAGTTTGTCATTGTTTTCATGGATGGTTTGAAAGTTTTTTACGACAAAAATGAGTAAACTGTAAGACAATGAATATCAAGGTTTATTTGACTGGGTTTCAATATTGTGGTTTCATACTGCGATATTCTATCAACTTTGCCATATCTTCAGCAAAGAGAAAATGTCTAACATTAAAACAGGGGTGAAAGCCCTAAAAATGATGGAAACGTACATGCATTATATACAACAAAAAAAATACCAACACAATTTTTTTTTAACCCAATAAGAGACCACCTGCCTTAAGAGACCTCTTTTCAGATGTCCCTTTAGTGGTCTCTTAAGACAGGGTTTGACTGTAACTGGTATGCTAGTTACTTGTGAAAGGACAATCTTTCTACTCAGATTCATGCAGTTCTTTCCTATATGCTAGTTTCTTATGAAAGGACAATACTTCTACTCAGATTCATTCAAAGTTCTTGCCTTTAAGTAAGCTGTCACCTCTATTTAACAACTACTGGTCTTAAGCTGCCACATTTGCTGTTTCCCATTACTATGCTTAACCTATATTAAGCAACTTATCTTAGAAAGACTAGTTTTGCTCCTTCCCTTGATTGGCTGCTTAAGATAGGTTTGACTCTTCATATATCTTGGGTCTTGCTTCACCAACAAAAGTTGTTGCAATACATATAACCTGTAATGTATTGAAATTGATGTCAAACTCTTTAAACGGTTTTGTTTTGTGTTTAGCGCCACTTTCAATACTTTTTCAGTCATATCGTGATGGTGTTGACTTGAGACAGTATTCTAATTGCTGTCACACTGGAGTATCATATCGCAGACATATGGTATGATAACCCACCCAGTCACATTATACTGACACCGGGCCAAATGACCTAGAACTTTTCCCTTAATGCTGAGTGCCAAGCAAGGAAGCTTCTAGCATAGTTTTTCAAGCATTTGGTATGAACCGATTGGAGATGGAACTCACGACTTTCTGCATGGGAGGCAGATGTTTTACCACTAGACCATGCTGCGGTGTTCCCATTAAAAAAACAATAGCTTTCGTACAGCTAAATCCTCCTTTACAATCATGTAGCTAATGAATAATTCTTGCTATTTTTTGAGTTATGGTAATTACAGTAGGAAACTCATCCTTTAGTTTCACCGACCCTGATTAGCTCAGTCAGAAGCAGATCTGACTATCAATCTAGGGGTTGTGATTTCAAATCCTCACATGGCCACAATCTCTGTGATGATATAAATATAATATCTCATTGTCATTCATCTCTCACAGCTAATTCAAGTGAGAAAGTTACCAGTTTCTTGCTGAGATGCATGTGCTTGAATACTGGTTAACTTGCCCGGATCCAAGGAAACAGTGGTTAGAATACTTACATGAATATTTTGTGTCATTTTTATGCCATCGAGGGCTAACAGACAATCAGTTAACCTAACCACTGTTTCCCGGGATCCTGAATGGTTAACCAGTACTCGAGCACACCCCATCTCAGCAAGTTACTGATAACTTTCCCACTTGAATCAGCAGTGAAAGACAAATGATAATGAGACACAATGTCATATATCAGTCATCACAGAGACTGTTGCCGGGCGGGGATTCGAACTAATGACCCTTGGATTGATAGACGTGTAACCAACTGAACTAATTGGGCCCGGTGTGGCAATTTATAAAGAATGTACAAAATTGGTCACTTTTAAAATTAGATAATTTTTTAGGTGCATGATAAGTTTGTTTTGTTTGTTTGAATATTCAGTGTCTGCCATCGAGGGCTACAGGTAACAGACCCTTGGATTCATAGTCAGACATGCTACCGACTGTTCTATCTGAGCCTGGCATGCCTGATTAGAAAGTGTCATGTTTTACTTACCTTCAAAGACCATATGCATCTTACTATTTCCTTGAATTATTAATTGATATTTATGGCGAAAGTATCTGTTTGCATTAACACATATACATGTATAGCTTATATTATTCTATAATAACAGAATAGTGCAACACCAAGACCACATATAGATTTCAGTGCAACATTAAACGGATTCTTCAATCAACAGTTTGTCAATGTGATATCATTGATAATGAATTCCAGAGGTAAGTTTTTGTCTATATGTAGTATATTGTTGGGGAAAGTTGTTTTTACAGACACTAAAGTTATGGTGAATATGAGAGGAAAGTTGTTTTTACAGACACTAAAGTTATGGTGAATTTGAGAGGAAAGTTGTTTTTACAGACACTAAGGTTACATGTATGACAAAAAAGAGAGGCAAGTTGTTTTTTACATACACTAAAGTTACGATGAATTCTAGAGGAAAGTTGTTTTTACATACACTAAGTTATATATGGCCTATCCAAGTTTATTGGCAGAGGCAGACCTCAGAATGAATCTGAGTAGAATCACCATTCTTCCAAAAGTAACTAGCAAAGTTTTATTTGACTGAGCTGAGCTCGAAATTACAACCTCAGCGGTGAGAGGACAACAGGGTCTTATTCACCTGGCCATAGAGAACTCCATCATCTATATTAAAAAATGTTTCAAATTTGTTAAAATCAATTGATGTTCCATTAGCAGACCTGGGGTCATATTCACCAATCATTCTTGAGAATATGCTTAGACTTGAGCTTGAAAGTTGAAATTTCAACCTTCACTATCTGGTTTACCATGACATATAGAATAGTTGTGAGAGTTAATTTGACTATCTATAAGGTGTACCTACATTCTTGTAGATTTTCGCCTAAAAATGGTCTCTACATGTAAGTGTGATTTAAGGTTTTTGTCTCAAGGGACTGTTTGGGATCGCTTTTTGTCCGTCGCCGTGCATCATCTGTCGATGCATCCGTAAACAATTGACATTTTCAGCTTCTTCTAAAAAATGGTAAGCTCAATGGTAATGAAATACTGTATGCAGCTTTTGTACCTAAGGATGAATCAAAATTGTGAATTGCTTGGTCCCCAGCCTGCTCGGGCCTTGTTGGTGGGGCCAAAACAGTCAAATTTAAGGTAAACTTTGAAAAACTTCTTCTTACTAAAGGAAGCACAGGGAAACAAATGGTGAACATGATTATGGATGTATATTGGTCCTTTATAAAAATTGTGAATTGCATGTCCCTAGATCTCACAGTTTGGCCCTAGAGGTGGGCCAACTTTACTAAATCTGTATAAGAGAAAATGACCAAAGATTTTTGATGACTAAATCGACTCATTTGGTTTTCGATGTAATTTGTTGTTGCTGATTTGATGGTTGATGCTTATGTTTTATTGACAAAAGTTGGAAAATAGATTCATATAGCTTTATGTCATAAAGAATAATCAGGTGACTGTTAAGGCCTATTGGCTTCTTGTTCAAAACTCATCGTTAAGTTCCAAGTCTAAGAATGTTCTTAAGAATGATTAGTGAATACCACTCCTGATTTTTACATAGAAGTTGTGATTGGACCATTAAACATTAGAAAAGAACTGACTAGTGAGAATCAGATGAAAGGCTTGTGCTGTTATCTTTTAACTTTGATATTTATATATTTAACATCAAATTTACAGACAATGATGCCAATTTTGGTCAGGATCTGTATGCATGTGTACGTCGATTATTGGCAGAGTTGTTGATCTTGTGTAGTCGATGTTTGGGAGGAATGGATGCTGTTGAGCTGCTTATGTCAGCCAGACTGGTAAGTGTCTCATTTCAGGCAATCCTTAAAAAATAAATTGTTTGCCATGCTTCTACCTACTTGCTCAAAATTGCTGTTACCCAAACTTTTTTCACAATTGAGCTAATAAAAATTAGTATAAAAAATCATTAAAATGTGACCATTTGATGAATAAAATCTACTGTACCACTACAATTTAATTAATACTCCGTAAAATAAATAAACATAAAGTCTTCTTATAATCTATCTATTGCCTTTTCTACCGTTACAGCGAAACTTAACAGCAGGAGTGAATCCGTTCATACAAGAATGGATGGGATCAATGACGTCACGACAGCTTAGTGAATTTATTCCTACAATAACTGTAACCGAGGGAGAAGTTAGTTATTACATTGTGTATAAAACACCCGGACAACCATCATCCTCAACCCCAAAATCATCATCATCACAGACCACTTCAGGAAAGTCGGCAGCCGGGGCAGGAGGAGGGGCCAAGAGAGACCCATCTCCACTCAGAGCTCCATCACCGAAACGTGTAAGCAAGCCTACGCAGAATCCCAAATCAGCACAACAACCGATGGAAACAAGTACCCCCACTTTGTCACCTGGCGCTTCAGAGGTAAATGTGTAGAGTTGTTACGGACATTGATTGATTGAATATTTAGCATCATTTTATGCCATCAAGGGCTAACAGATGATCAGTTAACCAGTACCCAAGCAAACCCTATCTCCGCAAGTAACTAATGACTTCAATTCTTGACCCCTGGATTGATAGTCAGACACATAACTGACTGAGCTAATTGGGCCCGGCTTTACGAACATAACAGGCTACAAATTTTGTCCTTATTATTTCATATACATGTATATTAGCTAAGGCACGAATAGAGCAAGAACATAGGTGACATGCATGTTAAAAATAATTCAGAACACTTACAGTTTGAAAACAGTGGTTCTGGAAGGGGTTACATGTATAGGTTGACAAACTTAGATAGTTAAGCCACTGGGGTTGTTATGAAAATAAAACTGAAAACTGTCATGTATTACAACAATTGCTATTAACATTAAGATACTGAAACAATACAGAGCGGAAGTTTCAACTCAAGATTGTTCCATGGTGGAGCCTTGTATGGTTTTCAGATTTAGATGTGTATTATAGTTCAGATTTACATCGTAGATGTGTATTATAGCTCAAATTAAGATGTGTATTATAGTTCAGATTTAGATGTGTATTATAGCTCAGATTTAGATGTGTAATATAGCTCAGATTTAGATGTGTATTATAGTTCAGATTAAGATGTGTATTATAGCTCAGATTTAGATGTGTATTATAGTTCAGATTAAGATGTGTATTATAGCTCAGATTTAGATGTGTATTATAGCTCAGATTTAGATGTGTATTATAATTCAGATTTCAGTTGTTTTGTTAAGACTGGTGATGGGGCATTATTGTTACCATTGTCTGTCCATCCTTTCTTTCATTTGTTTGTTCATCCAGTTAAAAATTGGATTCCAATTATTAACATCTGAAGATGTTTTTTGAATAAATTAATAATATGTGTGTACCTGTATATACATGTATATAAAACATAGGTCAGGTTCGATATTTATCAATTTTTTTCCGATCTATAGCTTGATCAGTCAGTGTACAGACACATATTCTAGTTTCAAATGGAATCTCAGTTTGAACTGTTTGTTTCTTAGATTGAAATTGACTCAGTGAAACTGTCATCGCCAGCAAGCGTAAAGGGAGCTGCCTCAGCAGATACAAGCAAACCAGTCGTAGAACCGGACAACCAGCCCTCGCCTTCCGGTGCACAAGCAGCAGGCACTGAATGGCAGGCCGTCGTACCGTCAGTAAGTTACATATAGTAAAACGTAAAATTCTTTTATAAGTGACTTGAATATATTTGTAAGGGATTTTCAGTGAAGAGAAGTAAGTTTCTTAACCCATTATCCTTCTTTATTCTACATGAAGACATACATGTAAGGAACTCTGATATACAAATTAAATGAACTTGCGGTTAAACTAAACACATTTTCAAACTACAGATTTTATAATATATGTGGTAAAACTATTTTGAAAGGACATGGATAAAATGAAGTTTTCAGTGATGAGGAACAAGTTCTAACCCCCTTCCGTATTGTCTATTGAAAGGATAAAGAAATACTTTTACAAGCAAAAATTTAAAACTAAATATTGCCAACAATAGTGTGACAATGTAGCTCTAAAATACATTCAGACATTTCTTTAGTCTTTCAGCATACATAAGAGATTTTAGTATGTTTGCAGGATTTTGTACATGAACCAATGATTGCCTGTGACATCTATGTAGAGCAACTCATTTATTAATAATTGAGTATCAATAAAAATACATTGTTTCCAGTAATTGCCTGTGATGTGAATTTCATTTAGCTGGGTACCATTGATATCCCTTAAAAGAGATACAAGTATATTGTATGTTTACATGAATGGGTACCAGTGTTTGCCCCTGATGTAGTGACATTTCATTTACCTTGGTACCGTTGATGTTGGATAACTGAAATATAATGTATGTTTACAGGAATGGGTACCAGTGATTTCCCGTGATGTAGAAACACAACTCACCCAGGCACCACAGCCACCACACAGTGATATATACCTACAAGGCATGCCCCCTAAACGTAGACGAGTAAGTTATTCAACATACATTTTTTAAGTGAATAAATGTTGGGGTGGGGTGGTATAAATTGTATACAATTTTGTACAAAAATAGCTACTTCTTTGGACTTGCAATGCCAAAAGGAGTATAGCATCATTGTGAGAGATTTTGTCTGAAATTGATGTTGCATTTGTTGTTTTTCCATTACTAGATGTAGGTACATACAACTTTCACAATTATTTTTTTCACATGGTCATCTTTGAAAAAGATATTTTCTGCACGATTATTTAGCTTGACTTTTAAAGATTGATTGATTGAATATTTAGCATCATTTTGATGCCATCGAGGGCTAATAGACGAACAATTAACCTAACCACTCTCCTGGATCCTGAAAGATTAACTATTACTCGAGCACACCCCATCTCTAGGTAATTGATAATAATCCCACTTGAATCAGTGATGAGAGACGAATGGTAATAAGATGCAATGTCGTATATCAATCATCATGGAGACTGTGGCCAGGCGAATCATTATTTGTGAAATAAGCAATGAAATATGGTATATAGGTATACAGTATTGTGATCTGTCACAAAAATAATTCCAAACATACATGTACTTAAATAGAAAGTAATTTTTACAATATGAAATTGAAACAAATGAACAATACAGACAATTTGTAATACAGTCAAACCTGTCTTAAGCAGCTAGTGAAGGGAAGGAGCAAAACTAGCTTTTTAACACAGGTTTGTTGTTTAATGCGGGTTAATTTGCTCTGAAAGCATATAAATGGGAAACAACAAATGTGGCTGCTTAAGACAAGTGGCTGCTTAATAGAGGTGACAGCCTATACATCTCACTACACAGTTAGTCCCACGGTAACATGATTCTTATGCTTAAAAAAAGGCCTATATAATTTGGTTTTAAAATATTTTCAAAATGGTTCATAGTGGTTGTGATTTCTTGCTGCAGATGAGTAGAGCAAAAGTTGGTATAGCATATACTGCAATAAGACATCACTGCTGTTAAAAAAGTGACTTTTATAGGCTTTCAACATATGCATTTATTAATGTGCATTTGAGGACTTCTTTTTTCAAAAAATCTCAGGGTGTCCGAGCTGGTCAGTCTACCAGGTATTGTGCATTTTTTATGTGGGTTTACCTTCCTGCTGTAAAAATAATATACTTCTATGTGGAATTCATTATTTTACCATGGAAATTCGAGACCTTATTTTATATAGAACAAATAACAAAATTCAGCTGTGTAGTGAGATCTATACAGGTTTGACTGTATATACATATTGCTTAGAGATTTATATTTTTTCAGTTGATGACCCAAGATAGGCCCGACCTACACAACACAGCGGAGGCTCTCCCCGAATCCCTTAAACGGGCAGTTGCAGCGGCAGCAGTTGAACCAATCAGCAGTCTTGAAAATCTCACAGATGAGGTGACTAATGATACAGACTTGCACGAATCTTTTGACACTCAGGTGAACAGCACGTTAACACAAAGACTTAACAGTGATAAAGATTACAAGCCGGAGAGATTCCCGAATTCGGAAGAATACTTCCACAAAACGAGTGACAAGAAAAAATGACACTATGAAACTGCAATAATCAGAAATTATTGACAGATGGTGAATTTTCATTGAAAATAAATGTGTAGTATATTATTTATGAAGTATATACTGGATACTGGGCTCTTTGCACAAAAACAAGATTTTTGACCATGTCTTCAATGTTTCAAAAAACATATAAACAGAGACGTTTTTAAAATCCCATTTAGAAATCATCAAAGTCTTCTGCCATGTCGAATTTGACTCATGCAAAGTTAATGAAAAAAATCTTAATGACTAGCAGTACACTCTTTGTGCAACTATAAATTCATCATACATAATGCAGTTGGTCGGTTTATATCGTAACCACTTTATTATTAATATTTTGTATCTTTCATTGCCTTTAAAGATTTAAATATGCACAGATGGTATATTATATTATTTATAATAATTATTTTAACTTAAAATTCCTGAAAAATGTGTGGTCGTAAGTTTGGCTGTTTAAGTACTTTTCCATTTATGTATTCTGTGTCTGCATGCTTTGACACAAAGATATGCTATTGTCAAAGATATAATTAGTTTAAATGGTACAGATTTAAAAGAATATCAGTAAAACAGCATTCTACAACATGGACATAAATAAAACTTTTGAAGTGCATGGTGTTGGAACATTTGACCTGGGGTTGAAGGGTCATGGGTTGAAGGGTCATGGGTTGGACGGTCAGAGGGCCATGCCATGGCCATGTAAGGTGTCATTGAGCAAGACACATGATCCAAATATGCTTAGTACTGGTTTGACCCAGGAAGACATCGAGCGCGAATTGTTTTGTTTCAGAATTGATGTAAGTTTAAACTAAACAAATTGACAACTTGTGTGAGTATATGATTACTGTCAAACATATAATGGTAAATAACTGTGACCTCAGATACAGCTGGAGTGGAAAGGTCAGGGTTTATCTTCATTTCAATGTTGTACAAATGCCAAATATCAGTTTAGTGATGCATCTATTTGAAACATATAGCAGTGCAGGGATTTGGTGATTGAAAACAAATGTATATGATACTGTTATTGAGTACACTTCATTCGTTAATTGCCGACACATTTGGGAGACATTCAGTTTAGTTTTAAATAAAACATATATTGCAGACAGTTAGATGCCATAAAAACAATAAACCAAATTCTCATATAGGGAGCTGACTCTGTAAAAAATGGTTAAAAGAAAATAGATGCACAAAACAAGGTTGAAAAGCTTCTTTAAATAGAGGCCAATAATCGGCTACATTCAAATTCCAAAATTTTTTTTGGCCAATTGAGGTAAAAAATATCCCAAAATGGAGAAATATTTCCCACTAAAACTTCTGCAAAAAAAGTTGCAGAAACTATTAGCAGATGGGGCGTTATTCGACGTCGCACAGTAAAGGATTAAAATATGGACAAGTCAGGGAAAAGTCATTTTATACTATTACGCTATTAGTGGACCTCTTTAAAAACTTTATATCTAGGTAAATGACTCCATAAGACATATTGTAGTATGACATGAAGTTATATATAATAATTAAAGATGTACAACTTGCTTTTAACAGTGTTACACTTTATTTTCCAGTTTGCTCCCCCTCAATTGCCTCATTTTCCCCCAAATCTTGAATGCTTGAATCTCCAAAAAAAGCTATGCAAGATGCAGTGCCAGAGACATTTCTAGAGAGGCTAGAAATTAATTGTTTTACCTGAAGAATGTAAATGAAAACTCCTGCTAGTCTATATTTGAATGACTCCTAATTAAGTCATCAGAAAATATGCCGAATGAGTCGGAATGTGGAAAGATACGTCTTTCGTATAACAGTGATACTATAATGTGATGAATGCATGAGTTTTAAATATAACTTTTTATATGTAAGTATTGACCAGAAGGTAGTGTAAATTCTCAAATGAATGTTTGTGTGGAACCATTGTAATGTAGTATGTGATTTGCTTATCAATAAAATACTATATAGATCGTGAAATAATCTTTGTTCTCTCTGATATAAGTCGTATGTGTGGACAGGAAATAAAGCTCAAACCAATTTTCATCCTTCACATTATCAATAGTTTGAATGACCTTCCCCAGGATGTTATTGTGTCCGATTCAGTGGACAATTTCAGATGCAGTCTAGAACGCCTCTGGATAGAATTTAGGAAAAATGGGACACTGGGGGCAATGCCTAAACCTTAAATTCCCATGTAAAATGATTGAAATGTTGTACCTGAATAAAGTATTCACAGGCAGTAGCTATTACCCCACTAGTAGTAAATACACTTTCAGATTAAATACTGAACAGAACAGCTAACCCGCCACTTTTGACTATCGAAAACTGATTTGACTACCTCTTTCAACAATTTTGACATTATTCCAACTACATGTACTTTTAAATTTAATGATTCAGATTTAGTCTGTTAAACTAAATGTGCTTTCTTATTCAGGTCCAAAATTCAAGAATATTGCATTGATGTGTTTTGAGAAAATACACAAAATGTCAGGTAATAATCAAACCCAAAATGTCAGGTGGTGGATTAGCTGTTTCATTCAGTATATACTAGCAGACTTGACACATACATGTATTTACCTGGTAGAAACATATTAAAATCTTAACAGCCTACATGAATGTTATTCAAACACACATTCTGATATTAATATGAGAACACTTAATTCAGTATTCAGTATTTATTGAAAATACATCCAGATAATAGAACCTGTTTTAAGTAGCCTGTCAAAGGAAGCAGAAGTAGCATTTTTGGACAGGTTGTTACTTAATACAGGTAAATTTACTCTGAAAGCATAGAAATGGAAAATAGTAAACATGACTGCTTAAGACAAGTAATTGTTCAACAGAGGCAACCGCTTAAACAGGTTTAACTGTATTCATGTATTCTTCTATATCTTACCATTGACAAATAGATATTTGTACCCCCATATCTTTTCACAGAAGTAAAATGTATTCCAGGTAACCAAATTTCAGATCAAGTATTAAAGTTTCCAGTTGTTTATATTGGCAGAACTTTGGAATTGAACACCAACAAGCAAATAAAGAGTTTGATGTATTGTAGGCAGGGTGCTGGATTAATGTTTTCAGATTGATCTCAGTCTCGAGCCAGTGACCTCAAAAAGAACACAGTACCAGTGGGTGCTAGCTTGGAAGGGTTGTCTGTGGCCAGTGTTGTCATATAATGATTATTAGATCATACATGTAGGTTCGAACTCAACTCCGCCAAAAACATCTTTAAGAGAAAATTTGACAGTGACTTGCAGGAGAGCGGCGGTTCATTTGTCTTCCTTCACCAATGCCGGGTCCGATTAGCTCAGTCGGTTACACGTCTGACTATCAATCCAGGGGTCGGGAGTTTGAATTCCCCGCCCGGCAACAGTCTCCATGATGATTGATATACGACATTGTGTCTCATTATCATTCGTCTCTCACCACTGATTCAAATGGGAAAGTTATCAGTTACTTTCGAAGATGGGGTGTGCTCGAGTACTGGTTTATCCCAGGAAACAGTGGTTAGGTTAACTGATCGTCTGTTAGCCCTCGGTGGCATAAAAATGACGCTTAATATTCAATCAATCAATCAATTCTTCACCAATAAAACTGGATATGCCATATATAACTTGTCATGTGCTGAAAATGGCATCAAAAACCAAATTCTACTTAGAAAATGGACTTGAGAGTAATTCACAAAAGAGATCATTTCTCTCACAAACAAAAATATTTATACAAGTCTTCTAAATCACGACTGAGATTGACTTAGCCTGGCTTGATCCAAGCCTTTTATTCGAGAGTTTGCTACATGTAGTTACTTGCAGCAGGACGATGGTTCTACTCCGAATCATTCTGAGGTTTTCCTCCACCAATAAAATTGGATATTCCATATATTATTTGTAAAATGTTCTTGAAAATGGTGTTTTTCCCAAACAGTAGGTCCATTTAAGTATGGGTTTTTTATTTGGGTTTCACTCTATTTTTTATGTTGTAAAGATCAACTTAAAATTTGTTTATTAATGTTTGTAAAAACATACAATGTATTTATTTTATCTTTATTCCATTTACATGGTATTTCAATGTATTATACCATACAGCATCACCCTCATTTACATAGTTTTTATCTGGAAATCTGGTGTGCAGAGTGGATACAAAATATTTGTACAGTAGCACCTCGCATAAAGTTATCGCAGCATCCGTCCTTCCATCCGGTATTTAGTGTCTGGCCTGTAACTTTGTCATGCATTGATGGATTTTGTTAATACTTGCTACAAATGATCAACATAACATGACTGACCACATGTCGCGAGTAAGACCCACACCCGTTCCCCAAAGGTCAAGGTCACACTTTGAGTTTGTTTGACAACACTTTCGAGTCTGCGAGATTTTGTGTCCAGCCTGTAACTTTGTCATGCATAGATGGATTTTATAAAAAACTTGCTAAAAATGATCAATATAACATGGGGACACGACGCGCGTAACACCCAGACTCCCACTTCAAAGGTCAAGGTCACAATTTAACTTTGTTTGACAACACTTGCAGTCTGTTTGATATTTCATGTCCGGACTTCGTCACCTATGGATAAATTAAAAAATTGATCAACATGACATGATGAAGTGTCGCGTATAAGACCCAGACCCTTTCCTTAAAGGTCAAGGTCACACTTTCAATTGTTTGATATTTTGTGTCTGATCTGTAACTTTGTCTTTACTTGGTTCAATTGATCAAGGTGACATGACAATGTGTCGCACGCAAGACCCAGACCTGTACTTTAACGGCCAAGGTCACACTGTGTTTGTTCAACAACACTTTGAGCCCGTTTTGAGATTTCAAGTCAAGTCTATAACTTTATCATACATACATGGATTTCAATAACTCTTGGTTCAATTTATCAATTGATCAACATGACATGACGAAGTGTCGCGTTAAGAACCAGAACCTTACCTCAGATGTAAAGGTCACTTTCAGTTGTTTGATATTTCATTCCTGGTCTGTAACTTTGTTTTACATGGAGGAATTTCAAAATAGCTTGATACAAGTGATCAGCATTTCATGATGATGTGTCACCTGCATTTACCTGTAGAAATACCCAGACCTTTACATTAGATGTCATGGTCAAGGTTACACAAAGGTCAAGGTCACACTTCAATGTAAAAAAAAACCCATGAAATTGCGTGCCTAGTCTGAAACGTCAGTCCACGACTCTTTATATTCATGGATACATGGCTACCTGTTATAAAATATAATGTTATTTTCACAGACCATTTGGGGGGGCATGCGACACTTACCAGTGACATTTCTTGTTTTACATGCAGAGTGAACCTGGAATCTTCCTTCCTGTCGGTATTGAATAACCTATAATGTGTTGGTACGCCATAAAACCACATTCATTCATTCATGATGGTTCAAGACAACACAAATCTGCATACAAGTCAATTTAACAGATGTCTGTATGGTTATGGGCATATCCGAGTTAAGATTAAAATAAAAACTAAAAAATATTGGGATAAAAGTGGTGTTTTTGTTGATTCATTTGCAGTTATGAAAATCAGCCTATGACAGTTGAAAAGGACTGGTTTTCAAAATGTTCTGATATTTTATGGTAATTCAAGTTTGATTTGAATCCAGTTCTATTCTGAAAGGACAACTCTGGGCAAACTTCAGAGCCACATTATCAAACTATTGTAAGTAATATTTACAGTTTAAGAATATGTTCATAAAGGTATATTTTGTTATTATGATCATTTATATTCACAAAATCATTAATGAAATACCTTTACATACATATTTCTAAAACTGTAAACTTATTTTGAATTGTTGATGCTGGCAGAAAAATAACACCTATGTCTCTTTTAAATTCGAAATGGCAATTCAATAAAACTGTGGAGAACAAAAAAAAACAACAAAAAACAATTCAGTGTTTTGTTATTTTAAACTTTTATTTCAGATTTAAGATTTTCATTATTATTTATATATACAAGTTTTTCTAAGAATGTATACATCTAATAATATATAGCACCATTCAAATAAAATAAATTAACTTTTTTTTCATTCTGTTTCTGGTCAGATAAACTTATATATATATACCAGTCATAGGGTGTTGTCACCCATCATCAGGTAAAATTGCTTTTCCTGGAATCGCCCAGTGAATTGTACTCGATGGATGCTTTTGATTCATAGTAGAGAAAATATAAAAATGTGATCACAAGGTAGGGATATACTTGATAAAGCTCTATAAATAACACCTTTGAATACCCACGGAAAATCCATTCTGATACTCTCCATTTTTCACCAATGGGTTATTGTGCTAATTTTGTGTCAATGCTGTTGTGATGAATGGAGAGTATTAGAATTGACACCCAGGGGTATCCGATGATGTATAAACTAATGATAGATGCGAAGTTTCACAGCTTGAGCGACATCCAGTTTCAGAAAAATATGTCTCAAGTAAATCCATGTCTTGGAAGAGGAGACCAGTTTAACTTTACACCTGTCGTCACCTCTATATATATATATATATAGAGTGGTCCCCTCCTTGTAACTGCCTTTTAATTCTCCTTCAATCAAGTTTCCTTATATAAAGACCTCTTATAGAATGGTCATTTGCTCGATGCGGCCATTCATCGTACCAGTAATCTCTTCCAAAATTGGAGCTATTACTTGACAAACAATTAAAGTGCAGGTAAATATCAGAATGAAGTAACAAATGACATGATAAATGTTTAACATAGAGTTCAGAGACTAGTGACAATATATTTTCTATATCCCTATATATAGTATAAGTCTTGTTCTATATCCCTATATATAGTATAAGTCTTGTTCTATATCCCTATATATATTATAAGAAGGTTCTATATCCCTATATATAGTATAAGTCTTGTTCTATATCCCTATATATAGTATAAGTCTGTTCTATATCCCTATATATAGTATAAGTCTTGTTCTATATCCCTATATATAGTATAAGTCTTGTTCTATATCCCTATATATAGTATAAGAAGGTTCTATATCCCTATATACAGTATAAATCTGTTCTATATCCCTATATACAGTACAAGTCTGTTCTATATCCCTATATACAGTACAAGTCTGTTCTATATCCCTATATACAGAACAAGTCTGTTCTATATCCCTATATACAGAATCAGTCTTTATTATACTACATAATAGGAGGGATATATTGTCATTAGACTGTGGTGTAGTTACATGTATAGAACATGTTGTAATTTGTCTGAACTTGTGATATGTGGTCAAAAAATTAATGAGTCCCCTACCAATTTCACCACATGATAGAACTGACTATATGTTTAACTCAAAAAGTATCATAGCAAGATTCATGTGGATAGAGGTCAATAAGGAGATAGTGCAGATCATTTTATTTTGTCAGTTGGGCAAAAATTGTGGATAAAACCTGGATCGTATGGTAACACAAAATGTATCCAAGCTACATTGGTGAAACTTAGCATGTGGATAGAGGGCAATAATAGCATGCACATCATTTTATTACTTTTTCAGTTGGACAAAAATTGTTGTTACTATAGCAACAAAATTGGTAAACTGGGTAGGGGTCTTGTTTTTATGGCAAGTTTTATTTTAACCCCCTGACTGTTATACACATGTTATATGAACATAATGAACACTGCACATATTTGTCCTTCTGTTACTTCAAATTCTTATTGAAACAGTAAAGCTGGGCCCGGTCAACTCAATCAGTAGTGCATCTGGCTATCAAGGTAGAGTGAGATCAAATCCCAGCCCAGCCAGTCTTTTTGATGATTGATAAACAATACCTTGTCTCATTGTCATTCATCTCTCACTGCTGATTCAAGTGAGAAAGTTATCAGCTACTTGCTGATATGGGCTTGCTCGATTACTGGTTAACCTTTCAGGATCTCAAGAAGGAGTGATTAGGTTGTTAATTGATTGTCTGTTAGCCCTGTTGGTGGTGACCCCTCTATGGTGGTCAGTTTGGGTTATTCCATTTCATTTGGTAACCACTATAGACCGTATGTACCGATACATGTCGATTGTACATTTCTTGGTTTATACCGATACTTTCACATGGATATTATTCATTTTTATTTTACCCTGGTTACTATTTACATTGCAGTATAAATCACAGATTTCTTTAAGGTCTTTACTTTTTTCGTCATGGAGGATCCAGATTTTGTAAATACACAATTCTGTGTTGATCAAATTTCTCTCTGCAAAGAGGGCACTCACTCTGAAAAAAGTGCAACAAAATTTTGTCACCATACAAACATAGGTGCTTATACAGACTGGTGAGAAAGTAATAATAAAATAGACTTTTATTAATGAGAGAAATTATTTAAATGAGGTTTTACACCATTTTTAACACATGACTGGTAATTCATGTATATGGCATATTGGGTTTTATTGGTGGGGAGACCTCAGAATTAATCTGGGTAGAATCACCAGTCTTCTGCAAGTAACTCACAAATTCTCTTATAAAGTTTTGTACTGAGCTGGGCTGGAACCTGTGACCTCAGCTGCAAGAGGCAAGTGGTCATTAGATGACGGCTCCTTAGACCACTTGGCCACGGAGGATTCTGAACCATGTTCGAATACTCGCCCAGCTACAGTTTCAGTAATGACTGATATACAATATTATGTCTCACTTGTCATTCATCACCACTGATTCAACTGGAACATTTATCAGTTACTTTCAGAGATGGGTGTGCTCGAGTAACCTTCCAGGATCCAAGGAAAGACTGATTAGGTTAGCAAATTGTCTGTTAGCTCTCAATGCCATACAAATGTATATAAATATTTAAACAGAATGAGTTGAAATTTATTATTAGTACCATCATGTAACCAACAGCATTTTTAGTGACTGCAGTATACTTTGTTATAAATATAACTTCAACAATTTTTAGTGCCAATGGCTGGAAATGGTCTCCTTTTCAGGGGAATTTCATTCTACTATATAACAGAAAATGAGAATTTTTGAGATATTCTTTGAATTCTAGACCTTTCACATAATCTCAGGTCTCTGTATGTCAATTGATAAATACATGGTTCTTTATGACACAATGAGGTGGTGATGTAATGGCTAGGGTATTGGCAGCTTGTGCCAGAGGTCACAGGTTCGAGCCCTGGATCAACCTGATAACCTCTCTTAACACCCAGTCCTAAAAATATTTATTTTACAATCAAGCTAAAATACAGAGGTATAAATTAAAATATATAGAACATACCTTGCTAGAACACCAATCATGTATACAGGTCCAGCAGAACAAGTGGCCACATGGTGTCGCTGAACTGTGCTTTCTCTCCTCCAAACATAGAGAGCATTTCCTATCTGGGCTGACAAAACCAACACTGCTGGTACTGCAATGTAATAAAGAAGCAGGGGTAATTCATTTAACAGGGAGGGAGCAAAAAAACCCACTAAAAATGTGTTCATAGGACATGAATGTCCCAAGATTTAGTAAATTTTCCCAAACATCAAGTTGGAAAAGGGACATAACTCTTGTAAAATTTGAATGTTGCCAAATATCTTGATCTGCTTTTTATAATTATACAGCTACACATAAAATATTAATTAAATACATTCTTTTAGAAACTAATTTGATGTATGAACGAACAGATGCACAAATGGACAGGAGAACAGGGGTATTCTTCAAATAGCTAGGGCATAAATATACAGGTCTGTTCAATGACTTTGGCATAAATATACTGGTCTGTTGAATGACTTGGGCATAGATATACAGGTCTGTTGAATGACTAGGACATAAATAAACAAGTCTGTTGAATGGCTGGGACATAGATATACAGGTCTGTTGAATGGCTAGGACATAGATATACAGGTCTGTCGAATGGCTGGGGCATAGATATACAGGTCTGTCGAATGACTGGGACATAGATATACAGGTCTGTCGAATGGTTGGGACATAGATATACAGGTCTGTCGAATGGCTGGGACATAGATATACAGGTCTGTCGAATGGCTGGGGCATAGATATACAGGTCTGTCGAATGGCTGGGACATAGATATACAGGTCTGTTGAATGGCTGGGGCATAGATATACAGGTCTGTCGAATGGCTGGGGCATAGATATACAGGTCTGTCGAATGGCTGGGGCATAGATATACAGGTCTGTCGAATGGCTGGGGCATAGATATACAGGTCTGTCGAATGGCTGGGACATAGATATACAGGTCTGTCGAATGGCTGGGGCATTCGAATGGCTGGGACATAGATATACAGGTCTGTCGAATGGCTGGGGCATAGATATACAGGTCTGTCGAATGGCTGGGACATAGATATACAGGTCTGTCGAATGGCTGGGACATAGATATACAGGTCTGTCGAATGGCTGGGGCATAGATATACAGGTCTGTCGAATGGCTGGGGCATAGATATACAGGTCTGTCGAATGGCTGGGGCATAGATATACAGGTCTGTCGAATGGCTGGGACATAGATATACAGGTCTGTCGAATGGCTGGGGCATAGATATACAGGTCTGTCGAATGGCTGGGGCATAGATATACAGGTCTGTGGAATGGCTGGGACATAGATATACAGGTCTGTCGAATGGCTGGGGCATAGATATACAGGTCTGTCGAATGGCTGGGGCATAGATATACAGGTCTGTCGAATGGCTGGGACATAGATATACAGGTCTGTCGAATGGCTGGGGCATAGATATACAGGTCTGTCGAATGGCTGGGGCATAGATATACAGGTCTGTCGAATGGCTGGGGCATAGATATACAGGTCTGTCGAATGGCTGGGGCATAGATATACAGGTCTGTGGAATGGCTGGGGCATAGATATACAGGTCTGTCGAATGGCTGGGGCATAGATATACAGGTCTGTCGAATGGCTGGGACATAGATATACAGGTCTGTCGAATGGCTGGGGCATAGATATACAGGTCTGTCGAATGGCTGGGGCATAGATATACAGGTCTGTCGAATGGCTGGGGCATAGATATACAGGTCTGTCGAATGGCTGGGACATAGATATACAGGTCTGTCGAATGGCTGGGGCATAGATATACAGGTCTGTGGAATGGCTGGGACATAGATATACAGGTCTGTCGAATGGCTGGGACATAGATATACAGGTCTGTCGAATGGCTGGGGCATAGATATACAGGTCTGTCGAATGGCTGGGGCATAGATATACAGGTCTGTCGAATGGCTGGGACATAGATATACAGGTCTGTCGAATGGCTGGGGCATAGATATACAGGTCTGTCGAATGGCTGGGGCATAGATATACAGGTCTGTCGAATGGCTGGGACATAGATATACAGGTCTGTCGAATGGCTGGGGCATAGATATACAGGTCTGTCGAATGGCTGGGACATAGATATACAGGTCTGTCGAATGGCTGGGACATAGATATACAGGTCTGTCGAATGGCTGGGGCATAGATATACAGGTCTGTCGAACGGCTGGGGCATAGATATACAGGTCTGTCGAACGGCTGGGGCATAGATATACAGGTCTGTCGAACGGCTGGGACATAGATATACAGGTCTGTCGAACGGCTGGGGCATAGATATACAGGTCTGTCGAACGGCTGGGACATAGATATACAGGTCTGTCGAATGGCTGGGGCATAGATATACAGGTCTGTCGAATGGCTGGGGCATAGATATACAGGTCTGTCGAATGGCTGGGGCATAGATATACAGGTCTGTCGAATGGCTGGGGCATAGATATACAGGTCTGTCGAATGGCTGGGGCATAGATATACAGGTCTGTCGAATGGCTGGGGCATAGATATACAGGTCTGTCGAATGGCTGGGACATAGATATACAGGTCTGTCGAATGGCTGGGACATAGATATACAGGTCTGTCGAATGGCTGGGGCATAGATATACAGGTCTGTCGAATGGCTGGGGCATAGATATACAGGTCTGTGGAATGGCTGGGACATAGATATACAGGTCTGTCGAATGGCAGGGACATAGATATACAGGTCTGTCGAATGGCTGGGACATAGATATACAGGTCTGTCGAATGGCTGGGGCATAGATATACAGGTCTGTCGAATGGCTGGGGCATAGATATACAGGTCTGTCGAATGGCTGGGGCATAGATATACAGGTCTGTCGAATGGCTGGGGCATAGATATACAGGTCTGTCGAATGACTGGGGCATAGATATACAGGTCTGTCGAATGGCTGGGGCATAGATATACAGGTCTGTCGAATGGCTGGGGCATAGATATACAGGTCTGTCGAATGGCTGGGGCATAGATATACAGGTCTGTCGAATGGCTGGGGCATAGATATACAGGTCTGTCGAATGGCTGGGGCATAGATATACAGGTCTGTCGAATGGCTGGGGCATAGATATACAGGTCTGTCGAATGGCTGGGACATAGATATACAGGTCTGTCGAATGGCTGGGACATAGATATACAGGTCTGTCGAATGGCTGGGACATAGATATACAGGTCTGTCGAATGGCTGGGACATAGATATACAGGTCTGTTGAATGGCTGGGACATAGATATACAGGTCGAATGGCTGGGGCATAGATATACAGGTCTGTTGAATGGCTGGGACATAGATATACAGGTCTGTCGAATGGCTGCGACATAGATATACAGGTCTGTCGAATGGCTAGGACATAGATATACAGGTCTGTCGAATGGCTGGGGCATAGATATACAGGTCTGTCGAATGACTGGGACATAGATATACAGGTCTGTCGAATGGCTGGGGCATAGATATACAGGTCTGTCGAATGGCTGGGGCATAGATATACAGGTCTGTCGAATGGCTGGGGCATAGATATACAGGTCAGTCGAATGGCTGGGGCATAAGTATACAGGTCTGTCGAATGGCTGGGGCATAGATATACAGATCTGTCGAATGACTGGGGCATAGATATACATGTCTGTCGAATGACTGGGGCATAGATATACAGGTCTGTGGAATGGCTGGGGCATAGATATACAGGTCTGGCGAATGGCTGCGGCATAGATATACAGGTCTGTTGAATGGCTGCGGCATAGATATACAGGTCTGTCTAATGGCTGGGGCATAGATATACAGGTCTGTCGAATGGCTGCGGCATAGATATACAGGTCTGTCGAATGGTTGGGGCATAGATACACAGGTCTGCCGAATGGCTGGGGCATAGATACACAGGTCTGTGGAATGGTTGGGACATAGATATACAGGTCTGTCGAATGGCTGGGACATAGATATACAGGTCTGTCGAATGGCTGGGGCATAGATATACAGGTCTGTTGAATGGCTGGGACATAGATATACAGGTCTGTTGAATGGCTGGGACATAGATATACAGGTCTGTTGAATGGCTGGGACATAGATATACAGGTCTGTTGAATGGCTGGGACATAGATATACAGGTCGAATGGCTGGGGCATAGATATACAGGTCTGTTGAATGGCTGCGACATAGATATACAGGTCTGTCGAATGGCTAGGACATAGATATACAGGTCTGTCGAATGGCTGGGGCATAGATATACAGGTCTGTCGAATGACTGGGACATAGATATACAGGTCTGTCGAATGGCTGGGGCATAGATATACAGGTCTGTCGAATGGCTGGGGCATAGATATACAGGTCTGTCGAAGTGCTGGGGCATAGATATACATGTCAGTCGAATGGCTGGGGCATAAGTATACAGGTCTGTCGAATGGCTGGGGCATAGATATACAGGTCTGTCGAATGACTGGGGCATAGATATACATGTCTGTCGAATGACTGGGGCATAGATATACAGGTCTGTGGAATGGCTGGGGCATAGATATACAGGTCTGGCGAATGGCTGGGGCATAGATATACAGGTCTGTTGAATGGCTGCGGCATAGATATACAGGTCTGTTGAATGGCTGGAGCATTGATATACTGGTCTGTCTAATGGCTGGGGCATAGATATACAGGTCTGTCGAATGGCTGCGGCATAGATATACAGGTCTGTCGAATGGTTGGGGCATAGATACACAGGTCTGCCGAATGGCTGGGGCATAGATACACAGGTCTGTGGAATGGTTGGGGCATAGATATACAGGTCTGTTGAATGGCTGGGGCATAGATATACAGGTCTGTTGAATGGCTGAGGCATAGACAGTGTTTTTTTTCTACCATTTTTATAGCCTTTATTGGGTCATATTCCCAATGGCAAATAGTATCTTTTTTTCCCAATTGAGTGGTAAAAATTCCCAATTGAAAGCTTCAATAATTGTAAATTGAAACTTCCATAATTCCTTGATAAAATAGACAAATTTTCCCCATTCTGAATTAAGTAATACATCGATTCTTTAATTAAATGACCAGAGAAGCAAGTGTACACATTTTTATAAAATTGAACAATTATATTTAATGCATAAGTTTTCCCAATGTTAATGAAAACGCCGCTAAAATTCCCAATTCAAAGGGTATGGGTCATCTTCCCAAAATGGTGAAAAAAACCACTGATAGATATACAGGTCTGTCGAATGGCTGGGGCATAGATATACAAGTCTGTGGAATGGCTGGGGCATAGATATACAGGTCTGTTGAATGGCTGGGACATAGATATATAGGTCTGTCGAATGGCTGGGGCATAGATATATAGGTCTGTCGAATGGCTGGGGCATAGATATATAGGTCTGTCGAATGGCTGGGGCATAGATATACGGGTCTGTTGAATGGCTGGGGCATAGATATACAGGTCTGTTGAATGGCTGGGGCATAGATATACAGGTCTGTTGAAAGGCTGGGGCATAGATATACAGGTCTGTCGAATAACTGGGGCATAGATATACAGGTCTGTCGAATGGCTGGGGCATAGATATACAGGTCTGTCGAATGGCTGGGGCATAGATATATAGGTCTGTCGAATGGCTGGGGCATAGATATACAGGTCTGTGGAATGGCTGGGGCATAGATATACAGGTCTGTGGAATGGCTGGGGCATAGATATATAGGTCTGTCGAATGGCTGGGGCATAGATATACAGGTCTGTCGAATGGCTGGGGCATAGATATACAGGTCTGTCGAATGGCTGGGGCATAGATATACAGGTCTGTTGAATGGCTGGAGCATAGATATATAGGTCTGTCGAATGGCTGGGGCATAGATATACAGGTCTGTCGAATGGCTGGGGCATAGATATACAGGTCTGTTGAATGACTGGGACATAGATATATAGGTCTGTTGAATGGCTGGGACATAGATATACAGGTCTGTTGAATGGCTGGGGCATAGATATACAGGTCTGTTGAATGGCTGGGGCATAGATATATAGGTCTGTTGAATGGCTGGAGCTAGATATATAGGTCTGTTGAATGGCTGGGGCATAGATATACAGGTCTGTCGAATGGCTTGGGCATAGATATATAGGTCTGTCGAATGGCTGGGACATAGATATACAGGTCTGTCGAATGGCTGGGGCATAGATATACAGGTCTGTCGAATGGCTGGGGCATAGATATACAGGTCTGTCGAATGGCTGGGGCATAGATATACAGGTCTGTCGAATGGCTGGGACATAGATATACAGGTCTGTTGAATGGCTGGGACATAGATATACAGGTCTGTTGAATGGCTGGGGCATAGATATACAGGTCTGTTGAATGGCTGGGGCATAGATATACAGGTCTGTCGAATGGCTGGGACATAGATATACAGGTCTGTTGAATGGCTGGGACATAGATATACAGGTCTGTTGAATGGCTGGGACATAGATATACAGGTCAAATGGCTGGGGCATAGATATACAGGTCTGTTGAATGACTGGGACATAGATATACAGGTCTGTCGAATGGCTGGGACATAGATATACAGGTCGAATGGCTGGGGCATAGATATACAGGTCTGTTGAATGGCTGGGGCATAGATATACAGGTCTGTTGAATGGCTGGGGCATAGATATACAGGTCTGTTGAATGGCTGGGGCATAGATATATAGGTCTGTCGAATGGCTGGAGCATAGATATATAGGTCTGTTGAATGGCTAGTATAAACACTTTTATTTATCTATTATAGCACACTTAAAAAATTACAATGTTCACGCACTGGACAAATAGACAATTAGCCTACAAACCGAAAACAAAGCACAACATATGTTTGCGTAGAAGAATATGACGCATGTAAACAGTTAAATTAACCAAGATTTAAGACAATTCCACAGTACATATCAATATAAACAAAGTTTATATTCTGTGTAAATATAACAACATCATATTATTTTGAGTATAAAACAACAAATATAGGTATTTACATGTACACATATATTCTCAACGATTTATGAAGTGGGTGGGGTAATGGTAAAAAGCTGCACAAAAGTAGACTCCTGATAAATCGAAATCCAGTTATTTCGAATTATTTTTACGGTCCCACGGAATTCGAAATAACAAGTTTCGACTGTAAATGCAATTGTTATGCTTTGCAGAGAATGTTGCAAGAGCTGTCCAGGCCTCTAGTAGTAATGTTACAAGTATATGAACATGATTGATTGATTGAATATTTAGCATCATTTTTATGCCATTGAGGGCTAACAGATGATCAGTTAACCTAACCACTGTTTCCTGAGATCCTGAAAGGTTAACCAGTACTCGAGCACAACTCATCTCTGCAAGTAATAACTTTCCCACTTGAATCAGCGGTGAGAGATGAATGATAATGAGACACAATGCATATATCAATCATCACAGAGACTGTTGCCAGGTGGGGATTCAAAGTCATGACCCCTAGATTGATAGACACTTAATTGACTGAGCTAATCCGGCCTGGCTCTTCAAACAGGAACCTACCACATAGCAGACCTCTCTGTCTCACAATTCACTTTTATGACTGCTATATACTAGTATTCAATACTCACTTGTAGGATTAATTTTTTAACTACAAGTTCCAAATCATTTAACACATCTGGGTTGCATTCAGTTTGGTTAAAAGTTTTCTAATGTTTTCCTGAACACTCCCTCAACCTCTTTATGTAAAAGTTAAGGGAGCCACGCAGCAAATGTGTTTAACATGACTAAATGCAGCTCTGGTACACAAAGCAATGAAATCAGCAGCCATAGAATTAACTTCTACATGTTAAGACATCTTTTTTTCCTTCCTTTTTTGAATGGGGTTTAAAGCAATTATCAACACATGAAAGGTTATATATAACGTGCATGTATATGACATATCCAGTTTTTATTGGTGGAGGAAGACCTCAGAATGAATCTGAGCTGAACCACCATCTTTCTGCAAGTAAATGGAAAACTTTCTCACATAAATATTTTGAAGCAAGCGCGGCTCGAATTCATAACTTCATCAGTGACAGGCAAGCGTTCATTAAGCCGTTACTTCATATAGACGCCTTTGGACACCTCATATATAGATGCCTTTGGACACCTCGAATATAGACGCCTGAATATGGATGAATTATGTTTATATTAACTGACAGAGTGGAAAACAGTGCAGGAAGTGTTCAGATTGCTCGTCACTGTTTTCAAAGGCCTTCTGTGATTGGTGCGGGAAAATGCATATCTATAGAGTAATGGGTTAAACAACAGTGCCGTCACTCAGCAACAGAGGGCCCCTAACACATCTATAATATCTTACCAGAAATTTATGTTTTTGCACAGAATATTAAAACAATTTAAAGTAATACCTTTCTTGAAGTTTTGAATCGGTGAGTTGCTTTGACTTATCCTTTATTAACTTGTACCCAGCCAGTATGCCAGAACCAACAAGCTGGGCCACAGTCAACCATCCAAGAACCTGGAAACTCTGGGATATAGAGTCATCTCCCTTTGGCATACCAAAATCATGCTGTATCTGAAACCAGATAGGGAGCTGAATAAAAGGGGGTTTATCCATTTTGATTCATGCATGTCACCATTGTATGATATTGCATTGATATGTGCTGAATCAATGTATAAATGTCACCATTATATAATACTGCACTGATATGTGCTGAATCAATGTATAAATGTCACCATTATATGATACTGCATTGATATGTGCTGAATCATTGTATAAATAAAACTGTTATCTGATATTACACTGATATTTACATAATCAATGGATAAACGCCACCATTATGTGGTGTTGCATTAATATTTGCAGAATCAATAAATAAATGTCACTGTTATGTGATATAACATTGCTATTTGCTGAATCAATGTATAAATTCCACCATTATGTAATATTGTATAAATTTATATTTGCTGAATTAATGTATAAATGTCACCATTATGTGATAATGCATTGATATTTGTAGAATCAATGTGTAAATGTCACTGTTTAAGTGTTATGTGATATTAATTCAATAAACATAATAAATTGAGGTAATGCCATGGGTGTGTCCTAAAAACAAAACAACAAGATTTAAGTTAAATTATCAATTGCAGATTAAAATATGCATAAAATGTTAGTGCATGTGTAATAAAATTTTACACAAATGCTACTCACATAATGAACATTTGCAAATCTCTTTGCTATGTAATAGAAAACTCCCTTCAGGTAGAACACTGCCATATGTACCCGGTGAGAATACAGCACCAAAGTCCGAGCTATCGGGATGCATTTCAGTAAAAATTCTCTCGTCTCTATTGGAACCTCTTGGACATTGTCTGACTTCAACTTTTTCTCCAACCAATCCAACAGCTTACGTAGACCATACGGAGCCAGGACGTGAAGTAGCACCATAACACATCTGCTCTGTAAATAAATTATTACTATTACAACTACAACTATAAGGTTGTCTCTGTGTTCCTGAAGCCTATATCTAGTGGAGGTTTCCATCATTCAGGAAAAAAAAATATTTATCTGATTTTTTAGGTAATATCTTGTCATGTGACACAACTAATGACATCCCTCAACCATGATGAAGGTCTGGAGTTACTTCCAGTATACAAACAACACTCTCATTGTGTCACATGACCAGATTGGGTTAGGTGACCAATAGCCTGTCAGCTGGAGAAATGATGCAATATCGCCAAAATATCCAGGTAAATAAAATATTATTCTGAGTAACAGAAACCACCATCAGGTCATTACCGGTGTTACACTGTTGTCATAGAAACAAATATGTAATTTATAAATAGATGTCTTATTATATAAGGTACTATGACAGTCATGAGGATGCAATGTCACCTACAAACAAAAATAATATAAATTGTCAACAACAAAAAACTTTAAAAGAAAAAATATACTGATAAATTTTACCGTAACTGATGGAATTTGTCGTTTAGACTGGTCCACTTGTACAATGTTCACATATTCCTCTCCTATGGTCTGGTATCCTGAAATAAACTCATTTTTATTTAAATGATCAAGCAACATGAATCAAACTTGCAGATAATTCTACCTTCATATCCGAGTGAAAACAAATCTTATATTCTTCTGTATATGTATCAGTAATTTCAACATATGCATATTTATCAATTCCATTGCGATAGCAACCATACCATTTCAACAGGATGGAGGATAAACCGAGAGTCCTATAATCACATAATTTATGGTGCAGGAGAGTAATAAACCCTAGTGTAATATCACATTGAATCCATCTTTCTGTGTTTCCAGTATAACTCAGCTCTCCTACATAACTTGCCAAAGTACTGTCTGACTTGTCCACGACTTGTCATGGTTAAATAATGTTATTTTGAGAAGTTACATTCTATGATGACTCACAAATCATGGAACTATGCTCAATTTTTTCTGGTTCCTTATAGAGATAATTTGTATGAAATAAATGGTTGATGTAAAATTTTCTTAGTAATGTGATAAAACGAATCTTACAATTGTACTCGTATATTACTGAATTTATTAAAACTTGTTAATGAAAAAGACAACAATGTTATTATGCCATCCATGATAATGTTTTTTCCAACTCAATCCCATAATAAACAAGTGGGCCAAGATGGCCCTATATCGCTCACATGAGTGACCTTGAGTAACCCAACTTGAGTAGATTATATAATACATGTACACTCAAAATTCCAGAAAAACGAGCAAGTAGTTAGAATTTTGATTTTTTTTGAAGATGTAACAGATGCATAGAGGAGTTGTATGATAACAATAGTATCCTTGTGTGGATATCTGGATATCAAAAGAAAGTTTTCACTATATATCCATATAAAGAAAACCAGCCTCCCCTTCTGGCGACTATGTTTTTTCGACGAATCACAATGGCTGGAACAAACTTGGAAGAGGTTCGCCCATGGTAAATGTCAGTGAAATTACATCGAAATCAGGTCAGTAGATTATGACAAGAAGGCTTTTGAAGTTTTTACTATAGCTGCCTATATAGTAAACTAGCACCTAACTGTGGCGGTCATGTTTTTTAACAAATCACAACGGCTTGAATAAACTTGGTGAAGGGTCCTCCAAGGAACACTTCTGTGAAATTATTTTAAAATCGAGTTAGTAGTTTCTGACAAGAAGATTTTTTAAGTTTTTACTAATTAAACTTGCCCCTCCCCCTGGCGGCCATTTTTTTTTACGAATCAAGATGGCTTGAACAAACTTGGTAGAGGGTCACCCAAGGAACATTTCTGTGAAGTTATATCAAAATTGGCCCAGTGGTTTCAGAGGAGAAGTTGTTAGAAGCTAAAAGTTAAGGACAGATGACGGACACCATGCAAACACAAAAGCTCGTCCGTGAGTCTTTGGCTCAGGTGAGCTAATAAGCACTTGTGTAAAATCCTCTATACAAAACTGTTTTTATACATAACAGCATCACAATAATTTTTGTAAATAGCTAATAATATAATTCTACAGTATTTTCTCCGCCCAGGACTATTAACTTTTAGTTTTATTACCAGACATTGTTGTGAGACAAAAGTATCCAAGATCTGCCAGCACATCTACTTCCTTCCTCCATTGGATCCAGGCTCGTGGACCTGCAACAAGAAAGTATCAATAGTGTATGGGATTTTTTTTGCTGCAACAAGACAATATGAATATTGTATATGATTTATATGATGTAATAAAAAAATGAATAGTGTATGTGATTTTTTTGCTGCAACAAGAAAATATGAATATTGTATGTGATTATTTTGCTGTAACAAGGGCCATAAAAAGTCAAATACAATCCCAAATCAATCCATAAACCAAAATACAAGCCTTATGATAAACAAAGTAAAATTTGTGAACCTACCAATGAAATGATGTATGACGTCTGCTGCCAACCCCCGTAGGTACACCAGGTAAAAGTCATCCTTCTGGTGAGAACGGATTATTTCTGCAGGTCCTGCATTCTTGAACATTTTGGAAATGTTTTAACTGAACTCACTGAAACAGTAATGGCATTGATTAAAGTACTAACATTAGAGCCGGTCTTTATTTGAGTGGGTAAAACATTTATATTTAGAGAATTTTTTTTACATAAACCAAGGACTTGTACATCATCAGATACCCACGGAGGTCAATTCCGATACTCTCCATCCATCACTCATGGGAAAATATGCTAGCTCTTCGTTGTTTTATTTGAACAGAACAGGACAAAAAATAGCTAACGTTGACGTCTTATCAATAAAGTGTTGACATGAGACTAATGTTGCGATTGGATAATGTTCTCTTCATGAAATCATGAAGGAACCAATCATATGGTTGCATCGTGGCTTGGTAGAAAAGCACATAGGTAAACAAGGGACAGGAAACTTGCACCTCCTGACTAAATGTTGATAAAATAGCACAGAAAGGATTAATTATTTAGCGAATTAATGATTTATAATTCACAGGCAACTTATTTCCTGTATGTCAATTTAAGTTTTATGTTATCTTAAATGTTTAAACATGTTTCGATCATGCAAAATTATCTTGAATTAAAGATATTGAGGTTTGGTGGGAAAAATGGGTTATAGTTTGTTGTTATTTTGGCTGCAGTATACAAATTTGGTAATGTAAAGTACTCCAACAATTTTAAACACAAATTTCTAGGAATGGAACTGTTTTGATGAGAATTTCATTCTGCAATGTAATAAATTTGATTTGTGTTCCTGAGATGAATGTAAGTTAAGGTAACTGAAAGCGAGATATTACAAGATTTTTGTGAATACTTTCCTTATCTATATAATTCCTTGCATAAACCAATTTATATTTTAACTATCATCATTGAGAGCCGGGCCTGATTAGCTCATGCATTAGCATGTCTGACTGTCAATCCAGGGGTGGTGAGTTCGAATCTCCGCTTGGCCACAATCTCCTGTGATGTTTGACAAACGACATTGCATCTCATTATCTCTCTCATAGCTGATTCAAGTGGGAAAGTTATCAGTTACTCATGCTCAAGTACTGGTTCACCCTCCAGGATTCCAAGAAACAATAGTTAGGTTAACTGATCGTCGGTTAGCCCTTGATGGCATAAAAATGACGCTAAACATTCAATCAATCAATCATCATTGAGCTCTAAAACTGGCTGAATATATTAGATCTGTCATCAAACATAAACACTACAAATTAGGATGCAAATAGATACATGTACAGTGCTATAAATTTGGGTTTAAAAAGGACTGTCGGTCATTCCTTTGAAGTCGTAATACAGACGTATGTGAAATAAATTTTAAAAATTAAAACAAAAAACATTCAATGTTACCCTCGGTAGAAAATACTGCCTCCATGTGGATTCAAAATAGACCTCTAAAGCAAAGTGAGCATACTGGATCAACAGCTTTACATCTCATCAGAAGGATGGCATACTTGCACAGCATTTTGAGGTATTACCATGACTACCAAATGATGCTTAGAGCAATAGCATCCCTGGAGGCAGAGAGGATCCAGATAAATCTGCACTTACAATTGGTGCTTTTTCCAGATTATAATGTATGATAGCGGAATTACACTGATTACAATGCTAGTCATAAGTTAAAACAATTATACAAATCTATTTTAGCTTGATCTCGAAGAATGCTCAGAACTTTCACAGCATCTTGCCTGAATAAGGCACTGAGGTAATGCATTTCAAACCCCATAGATTTCACTTGTTATCAAATGTCTGTGTCTTGAAGCAAGCATGGTGACCATTAGCCACTCCAAAACTACCTTAAAAGTGATTAAATAAGGCATGAATGGACAGCTATTCTATCATTTGGATATCTGATCTACTGCCCATAACAACTCGGGAGACACAAAATAAAAAAATCTTTAAAAGGCTCCTTTGAGATGTGCAACATGTTGTACTAGCCATGCAGGTGACTCGAAACATTTTGAACTTACAATTTGTCAACTTACTGATCTTACTTACACTGTTACAGTAGTTGTGATCATAGTATTAAGTCACTTGATGTCAATGGTTGTTGAACTACATAAGTTATAACATATGTTACCATGATATGACCAGTATTAGAATATGGATCACCTGTGTGGTTACCATATTTAATAAAAGATATTGATCAATTAGATAAAGTTCAAAGGCAGTGCCTCAGACATGGTTCATTTACCTAGCCTACAGAGCAGAAGATTATGTCAAGACATGTGATGAAACTTACAAGTTCATAAATAATTTATACAAAACTGATAGTTCACAATTTTTTACATTTTTTTACTCGTGGCTAACGGTGTTGTTGACAAGCGGAATAAGCTTCCATCAATCATGATCTCAGCACCGTCGGTGAACACAGTCAAGAAGAGTTTGAGATGAAGGGGATAATCCAGTAAAGTAAAAGTAAAGTAAAGTAACATAAGGCAATCACAATAAATGGGTTTTACCTTTGGCAATATAATGGCAGGACAAAACCTCCAATCAAATGGGCTGTGCTCCAAGTGGAAAATGAAAATGGTGGTAGGGGTCAAGTATGTGAACTTTGCATTACGATTTTAGACCCAAAAGTGGTTGATCGTCACGAGATAAATATCCTGTTCGCTTTATGAAACGTTATATTAACATAAATAACAAGGCAGCCGATCATGTCACTTCCGTACATTTCATGCGATAGTTTGAATTCAACACTGTTTTTAACCCCGACGTCACTTTCAGACGGTGTAGTACGATATAATTTGCACGGTATAGTGGTTCTTACAACACACCCAAAATGTCAGCCTCCATGCAGAATTTTGCCTGACAAAGTAATGAAACCATTTGAAACGCTTTGAATTTTCTCTATATGTGACTTTTATGTTGATTGTAATGTTTTTCATAGTATATGAACTGCCTTTATAACTCAGAATGATTACAGACTTCCCATTGTACACAATAGGCAGCTGTTCTCCCGTTAGTCTGTGCAAAGTGTAAAATGCGGTGAAAAAGGGCTGCTTGCAGCACGGATAAATATGTTTACGCTGTTTATAAAAACAAACGGTTCCCAAATCAAACAAAAAGTAAACAGAAATCGAAATTTAAATTGCATGATTAAACACCGACCAACAGCTCTCGAGGTGTTTGCTCTCTTTGAAATTGTTTAAAGGGGTTATATTGGCAAGTAACACAAACACAGCTGTTAATCCAGACTTTTCCTGTATGCAGTGTGCACCAAATAATGCTTATGTATTGATGTATAACCTTTATTTACTTGAAAGTTATCAAATAAACAGTAATTGAATATTGGCCAATACTTTAATACGTCCCGCAATAAAGTATTGCGCAATGTTTACATTGAACTCCGTAAACTTCCCAAACAAAGCCTCGAAAACAAGATCGGGAACGAGTCTTCACAATGTTATCCGATGATTGATCGGAAACCCGAAAGCGGTTCATTGAAAATGGCAAATGTAAACAAAAAACAAAAACGTGGCTTCAGAAACCCGGTGTTTGTAATAAAGAGGTTATGCAATTAGACACTTTAGACGCTTATATCTCTAAGTTATAAGTGTATCTTTATGCTGGATATGTGTATTTAGGACAGGGAATTACGGTAATATGCCAATATAATCCCTTTAAGGTTTTGAGAATTAAAATACATACATACTTAAATATTTTGTGGAAACACTCAACATCTCAACTTGATATTTTCCTCAACTCAAATTTTGAAATGTTATAAATTCATTTTATCCTTTACCAATGAGTAAAGATTTTTTCTGACTTTAATTATATGTTGTCCTTTTTAATTGTTTATGCCATGTAATGAGGTCAAGTAATCCAACATTTAGAGCTATTGAGATTTTTTTAAGGTGAGGAAAATCTTTGCTTGAGATGTTTAGTAAAATCAGGTCAATAAAAATGATAATTGAATACTACAGTAAAACCTGTGTAAGTGGTCACTTTTATTAAATAGCAACTTTTGCTATTTCCCATTTCTTTGCTTTAATTGAAAATTAACCTGTATTAAGCAACAACCTGTCTTAAAAAGGCCACTTTTGCTCCTTCCCTTGACTTGCTGCTTAAGACAGGTTTGACTGTAATTGTATTTGATTTAGATGACATGATCAGATTGGAGCACAAAGTTGAACTGTTCTGATATGGATACTTACCTCTATTACATGCTGCTATTACCCAGTACCCTCATCGTGTTTGTTATTTGTCTCTTTCTACGCTGGATGGGGCTCAAGTTTTTCCGTCATAATTAAGGTTTGTATTACTTGCATTCATTTCAAATAATATTACTACGTTAAAGACTCCCTATATTATGTCATTTTGACAGCAGTGTCATAAACCTCTAAGGTGTTGTGAGTTCGAATCTCCACTCAGCCAAAGGATTTAAAATACCAAATCGTACATGTTAAATTTATCAATGATAATGAGATGGTTTAAATCCATTTTATAAATATATTTTTAGACATTTATAATAATCTTATCTGATGTATTGCCTTTAAAGAACAGTCATATTTAATACATCTTTCATTTGCAGACTACATATCTACGATTCAGTATACATTTTCTTGTATTTTTTTTTAAGTGGGGGGGGGGGGGGGGGGGGGGGGGGGAGGAGGGGGGTACATTTTGTATTTCTTTAATAACTCTTTGGTTACAAAGTAAATCTGGTATTATTGTTTCTAGCTATCAGTCATTAATACTTTCCACTAAAACAAACCTAATACAAGTAGCAAAAGAAAATTGTTTAAAATTTTCATTGAATGTATATAATTTTTTAAAAATGTAGTATTAGACTGAATAAAAACTGTTAAACAATAAACATGCAGAAAGATGAAGAAATATATTAATTCCACAGTGGACAAAAAGTTCATATTGATATTTTAAAAAAAAATTTAATAGGCGGGGGCGGTAGTATAGTTGATAAAGTGTTGGCTGCTCATGCCAGTGGTTGCCGGTTCGATTCCCAGGCTCAATTTAAATGCCAGTAAAAAAAAAAATCACTCATTATTAGTTCTACCCAGGAAACAGATTTGAGAGTGGTTTATGTATGCTTTTGGCTTTCTTTGCAATCAAGCTAAACTCAATTAGTTTACTGTAGTTTAAGGTTTTTTTTATTTCTTGCTTAAAAAAGGACTAAAATTTGAAAAATACCACACAAAAAATAACTTAACTTGAATAGTTTCTTCATTGTTATTTTTTTTTAATTTAAAAAAGAAAGTTTGCCACTCAATAGTTATTATAAGTTCTTTCTTTGACACCAAATTTATGAAAAATCTGTAATTTGACTCAGGAGGAAGTTGTGTATGCAAAATTTAGAAAACACTAAATGTGTCACCCAAAGTACAAGTAGTATTTTATTTCTGTTCACCGGTGTATGTCTCTGCTAATATTAATAAATGACATGGTTTTGTTTTATTATTCTTTTTCAGGATTGATGGCAAGGTGGTGAGCTATTATATAACTGTAGTTTATAACAATAAGGACTAATCTCAGATTATTGTCAACGTGACTTTTATCATTTATAAACAGAAAGAAATTTAACTAAAAGTTGTTTTACACAATGGAATCCCAGTCATGTTTGGAAAGCAGTACCAACCAGTCAAGATCTTCAATCAGTAATTCAGAGGACCAGTCAATGTCATCTGACCAATCAGCTCTGTTCACATCCTCTGACCAATCCAAATTGTACAGTTCAAATATCAGGGAAGGTAACTCCGACAGTGCTGATGAGGATTGTGAAACTTACTTCTTTGAATCTGACCATGTGGCATTAAGGGGTAACCACGACTACCAAATGATGCTTAGAGCAATAGCATCCCTGGAGGCACAAAGGATCCAGGTAAATCTGCACAACTGCTGTTTTTTTCCAGATTATAATGTATGATAGCGGAATCAGACAGATTACAGCACTATCATAAATTAAAAACAGTTATGTAGTTTATACTAATTCCTTTTAGCTCGATTTTGAAGTGAGCCTCTTTCAGAGATGCTTACTGGTTAGAACCAGCACTGAGTGTTCTTTTTTGAGAGGCATCAGGATTGAGATGGAAGTCAGACCCACAACCTCTAGCATGAGTGGCCATAACTCTCTCCACTGCACAATCACCCCACTTAAATGTTACATAGTTGCTGATAGTCCTGGCTGCCAGATTTCATTTGGCTGTGTAATCAAAATTTGGTGAAGCCAATATCCATTTTGCTTTTGTTTAATCAATGTACATGATGATGATGGAGAAATTACAGTATAGTTTACAATTCTACCAGGCTGTGAAGGACCTTGACCTACTGTATGCTGCCCAGGAGCAGGCACTGAATGACCCCATACAGTTTGTTGAGAAGTTACAGAGGCGTGTAGATCCTAAACTTCCAAAACATCAGAAGGTATAGTTTTATACTACTTACATTTGACAAACAGTGTTGCACTCAGCAATGTTTTGTTTGTCTTGCTCTTACCTAGACTACCCTCTCAAATTAAATAGCTGAGATGGTTGAGTACTGGTTAACCTTTCAGGAACCCAGGAAAGAGTGTCAGTGATTAGGTAAACTGATTGTCTATTAGCCCTTGATGGCATGAAAAATGAAGTTTAATATATAATCATTAAATCATTCAATCAATCAATTAAATTGCCACTACCAAAAAAGATTTTATTGGCTTTGTAAGCATTGTTTGTTTGTTTTTTTTTATGAATTCTGTCCATTTTTGTTCAAAAAGACAATAAAAAATCCAAATCTGACTGAGAATATTTGCCAGTTACTTGCTGAAGGATGGTGGTTCTACTCAGATTCATTCTGAGGTCTTCCTCCACCAATAAAACTGGATATGCCATATATAACCTGAAATGTGTTGAAAATGGTATTAAAACCCATTAAAAAGTATAAATAAACAAATATTATGTTTGGATTTCAGTAAGTATATTATACTAACTTTACTGTAAAAGTTTTGCCTACGATTAAATATCACTTTACTTCTTGTTACAAATTACAGATTGTTAGTCTTCCCAAGATAAACTGGGACAAGTACACTAGTCAGCTTGACTTTTCATCGTTTGGAATACACAGGCACATGACACGACTGAAGCAGCAACTAGTAGATGGTAACACGGGTAAATAAAACTGTACAATACATCACACGACAAAACATTCCTTTTGTGCATTTATCTTACTTACTTATATGGGCGACATACTGCCGAGACTTTGAGAAAACGTGTCTGTCTTCCGACTGGATAAATGATATTTTCAAGTGTAATCATAGCTGATAACTTCATGAAATATTTTTTCAATGGTGTGTTATATTAAAATGATATAAAAAATAAATATTCTTGTTGAAAACATTTATTTTATTACATTTAAAGCATGTTTATTGCTCTGATTTCTCTTCAAATACTCCAAATACGAAAAAGCCACGTAAGATTTTTTTTCTTGCATACCAAACACATTGAATATTTATTTCAATTTAAAGTTTTATTAAATTTTACCACATTGGCTTTTAGACATCAAAGTAAATATACTATGTGACATGTTTTAATATGTCACATCATAAAGTGTTCCAATGTCACAGCTGGGTAGGATGAGCATGTGGAGGGGGTGTAAGGATGAAAATTACGTGGAAATCCTAGTCCGGTATGCAAAAAAATTCCATGGCCAGTAAATATACGTGGAAATCCTAATCAGGTATGCAAGAAAAAATTCCATACCCGGTAAATTTACGTGGAAATCCTACTCCAGTATGCAAGAAAATTCCATGCCCGGTAAATATACGTGGAAATCATAGTCCGGTATACAAGAAAATTCCATGCCCGGTAAATATACGTGGAAATCCTAGTCCGGTATGCAAGAAAATGCCATGCCCGGTAAATATACGTGGAAATCATAGTCTGGTATGCAAGAAAATTTCATGCCTGGTAAATATACGTGGAAATCATAGTCCGGTATGTAAGAAAATGCCATGCCCGGTAAATATACGTGGAAATCCTAGTCCGGTATGCAAGAAAATTCTATGCCCGGTAATATAAGTGGAAATCCTACTCTGGTTTGCAAGAAAATGCCATGCCCGGTAAATATACGTGTAAATCATAGGTCCGGTATGCAATAAAATTCCATGCCTGGCCAATGGCTATTTAATGCTTACCAAACTGTGACATCATTTAATTTTCTCTTAAGCAACTTACAGTTTATTTATGGACATTATTTTTGTTTTGTATGGTCAGAAACAAAGATCTCATTTGTACTTATATATATAGAAGACACAGTTACAGGCAGCAAGAATATGGTCGAATCAGACGAGTTTGTTAGAGGACGTGTGAAAACGGAGAAAAAACCTGTAACCTTTAACCAGCTGTGGACAGTGGAAGAACAAAAAAGGTCAGATTTTTGGTCTACTTAGTTAAATATAATATTAATAACTGACATGAAAATACAGGTAAAGTATCTTACATGGGTGTTCATTTATTATTAAACGAGTTTGTAGGAATATATGCAAGGTTCTACTGAGTATTTTATTATATTCCAGAATTTTACAAATGCTACCCGCCTGTCCTCACCTGATCATGTACATGTACAACCATATTCACAATTGAATGCTATATTTATAATATACGTTAAATAGTTACACTATGATTAAATGTGTAATTTTACTTTGTGATACTCTACACGAACATTAACATCAAGTTGTTGAAAATTAAATGTGATGATTTTTTTATTGAAAAACACAGACATGAAAAGGCATATATATCAGGCATCAGCGTGAAAATGCAATAACATGCTTATGTATCTGGTAATCGATTGAGGCATGAAAACTCATATATATCATTTTTGCCAATGAATTATTTTATTTAAATGTAAATAAGCATGAATATGAGATAATGACTATTTTTTTACGCAGAAAAAATGGTATATTAACAATATCATCTCTAGTAAGCAGAAGAAGAAATATTTTTTCTAAGATGCTATAAATAAATCTATGCGTACATAAAGATATTTTATGTCAGTCATATGGTAGTAGAGTGTCAAGATGACATTAATAGTCATTTAAGGATTAAAAGCACAACTTTGAGTTTTCATCGAGCGATATAAGATATCAGGCTTTTTTAAATTTTGTAAAGCACATAGGGATTTTTAGCAATATTTATCTAGACACGCACTGGCAGTGGCACTCATATATTCTATTAACCACATCAGGCAATTGTTTGGCCAACATTTTCTTTAGTTTTATTAAATACTTCAAAACTTAACCTCGTTTTGACTGGTTACATAAATGTTCATTTATTGATATCAATGACACCAAATGCTGTTTTTTTTTCATAATCACCTGGATGCTTTTCTTTGATTTAAGATTTTAGGTATTTAAATAGATTCTTAAAAATGTTAAGACAGGAGCCGTATCTTGCATATATTTTAAAGTAATGAAATTGGGGAAAGTCACATTTTGGGAAACGGTTAAAATAACTATTTTGCTGTTTTAAAAGAATTTGGATTATGGGTATGAAGGATAACCATGCAAGGAATCCCGTCTTCTGTCACAAACCCAAATAACAATTGTCAAACCCTGAAGTCGCCAGATCTAACCATTCAGCAATCCATAACATGCTTTTCTTGCTCATCATGAAAATCAAATTTATAAAGCAGATGTTTGTTATTTAGTACTAACAAATGTTTACACTGACATTTCATATGGCATATTACAGACTTGAAGATTTCCTGATACAGTTTCCACCTGAGGAAGTTGAGGCGCGGAGATGGCAGAAGATAGCATCAGCTCTGGGAAACAGGACCCCCATACAGGTATACTAGGTTCACAAGAGGTAACTATAGGATTACCCTCCATCTATCTGTTAGTCCATCTGGAAGTATCCAAGCTAGGTTGATGAAACCTTGCATATTGATAGAGGGCAATAAGGAGATCTTTTCAGTCTGACAAAAATTGTGGTTGCTATGGCAACAAAATTGGTTAAATTTCACATACAACTTGGATTATGTGGTAACACAAAACTATTCAAGCTACATTTGTCAAACTTAGCCTGTGGATAGAAGGCAGTAAGGAGATTACCATGGCAACAAAATTGGTAAACAGGTAGGGGACTTGTGTATTGCTTGCAATATTTCATTGTCTTGTTTTATTTTTTGGTCTGCCTTCATTTGACTATCTTTTCAATGAGTGATAAATTAACTGACACCAGTTCTTGCATACCAGTTAAAGAAATCTTGTGCATGGATTTTATAAAAATATATATAGTAGAAATTGTGCTGTGAGAGAGCGTTGATTACTTGAACTAGATGCTGTAGGATGGTTATCAGTTTATTCCATATCTCAATGAATTTATTTTGTTACCTCTAAATCCTTTTGCATCTGTTCTGGTGTTGTCACTCTCATATGTCTGTTATCTGCTAGAGGCCGGTTCACTACACATCTCAAGCTTAGATTTTTCTCTACTAAACAATTCACATTTTCTTGAAAAAATTAGATAATTTCATAGAACTCATTACACATAAATGACGCAAATAACTGAAGTCGGAACAAATCAGAGGTCATTATACCCCTAGATACAAAGTACCCCAGATACAAAATACCCCCAGATACAAAGTACCCCAGATACAAAGTACATCCAGATACAATGTACCCCTAGATACAAAGTACCACCAGATACAAAGTACCCCCAGACACAAAGTACCCCCAGATACAAAGTATATGGGGGCTAAATAGGAGTCGCTCTTGTAGATATGTCTGTTCCTCCATCTGTCTGTGGACAATTTTTGTGATTGCTATTTCTCAGCAACCATTGGCCGAACTTCAATGTAACTTCACAAGGATGACTGGTACCAAGCCTAGTTGTGCATATTGTCGGCATGATGCATGGAATAACTTTTCAATTAGTTACGGACCTTTGAATTTTTCAGATATCTTTTTGTGGTTGCCATTTCTTGGCAACTATTGGCTGGAATTCAGTGACACTTCACAAAAGTGATTGGTTACTCTAATTGGTTGATTGTGTCAAAGCAGCAGCAAAAGGGTGCAATAACTGTGTCAGGACGCCATCTGTGGGTATTCATTACCTTCAGTGATATTTCTAGTTGATAAATGATAACACGCAACATGATTAATGGAAATGAAGTTATAGCATTTCAAAAAGTTCAGTTGAGGAAAATCTCAAGTTGAGATGTTTTGTGGTGAAATAGGGGCCATGTCAATAGTTGTATTAAATATTGAGATAATCTTTTAGGTGCAGAGCCGTGTACAGAAGTACTTTATCAAGCTGGCAAAGGCGGGGCTTCCCATTCCAGGACGACATCCAAATATGGGCTTGTACAAGAAAAAGGTAAAATTTCACTGTATGGTAATGGTTGTATAAAACATTTAGTAGTTGGTTTGTCCAAGGACTTATATTGAAGGAAAGTTAACTTGCATCTCTCTACTAAATATTGTTAATATACATGTAGCATGTTAAGAATTAATAATTAGGCAAAATAATCTTTCAAATTTCTATAACATAAAATGAAATTGTATGTAACCTTAGATGTTTTATAATGTTTTAAACATGCAAAATGATCATGAATTTAAAATATTGCAGTTTGAAGTAAAATTTTGAGCACTGTCCTTGATTTTTTTAGTTTTGTAATCGTAAGTACATGTACTTTCAACAATTTTAAATACAATTTGTTGGGAATGGTCTCATTTAGTATTGAATTCTACTGTGCAAAGAAATAATTTTATTTGTATTTCTGGGACGAATGGAAGTTATGATATTTGAAAATGAGATTTAAGATTTTGTGTGAATATGCGAGCACTATAACATCTCAGTCAGTTGCTATTCCTTCTCTATGTATAAGTCCTTGGTTTGTCACATACAATGGGTGGAATATATATAAAAATAATAAGTGTAATACATTGTGATAACCTCTTTATTTAACGAGGGGGTCCTCGATTTCATATAACATATGTGATAACATATCAATATAAACTTACTGAATTTAAAAGGTCAAGCTATTAAACTTTAAGAGACACTCTTAATGGCACTGGTGAAAATGTAAATGTGGTTTTGATGATAAGGTGGATTGTAAAAATAGCAATGTGGTAGTTTAGTTAATAGAATGTTGGCCACTCTCGCCAGAGTTTTCCCCGAGTAATGGCGAGTGATGCAGGAAGAGTCCAGCACCAAATCTCCAGGTGTCACGCCGGCGGGAAATGTGGTGTGGTTGGTTAAATCCCGACCTCAAGCCAATGCATCTCTAAAAAACACTCAGTTCTAGTTCTACACAGGAAGCGAACACAAGAGCTGTTATATAAGTGTTTCATATTATCCTATTATCATATACCTCTCAACCTCAATTGATATAAGCTCTGTATTTTTTTGTCATAAAGATGAATTGATAATTTAAAGAAAAATGTACTGGAAGCTTGCTGATACTTTACAAAAAGTTGTTAATTTTGGGGTGTTTTTTGTTTCAGTCAATGCAGAAGCATAAGTTCCAACGTTACCATGGTTTCTACAATCAGCCGTCCACATTCATGCACTCGTTCACCCCACCTGTGTACATGTCAGATGATGAAGACAACTCGCAGAGTTATGAGGGTAGTATGATGTCAAATACAGAGGCCTGGGACGATCGAGAAGAGATGGCTTCAGTAAGTAGATATATACCAGAGAAATACAAGTAAAATGTTCCTTTATTATAGTGAAAGGGCCAGCCACAATGGGATTTATATGAGACACCTTTATGTTGTACACAGTTACTTCCCGAAAGCTATCCTTGCCAGGTGTCAGGCTGTTAGACATTCAGTACCTCTCAGTTTAACTAGCTGCTTGGTAAGCTACTGGCCACATCAGAAGAAAAAAAAGTGCTCCTGCCAGGATTTGAACCTTTGACCTCCCACTTCTGAGGCAGACACCTCAACCACTAGACCACAGAAGATGGAAGACATACACATTACTGTATATTTATAGTTTGTTATCATAATTGTTTTAACATAATATTTTTTTTTAAATAAGTTTTCATTGATGAGCTCACATTAGCTCAATGTTGCATTGTACTGATGTTGACCCAATCCTTAAAAATCATAATTTCTGTGTAGTTCTCATGATGAGGTCTATGTTGAGACATTGAAAGGAGAGTAACATCGAACATTCATTAATTATTTATGAATAGATCAAAGTCATTTTGGTCCAACAACGATCCCTTGGCAAGTAAATGCATTCTAGAGTTGAGACCTTGTATTTATATAAAAAGTTAACATTGATACATACAGTTCTATGTCTTTTGACCACTTTTAGTTTATACTAATTTATTTAAGCTTAATTGCACAGAAGTGGGTCCTCTGTGTCCAAGTGGTGTAAGATGCAGTCTCAAGTTCACTTACCTCTCACTGCTAAGGTCATAGGTACGAGTCCTGCTCGGTCCAAAAACCAGTTACCTGCGGAAGGACGGTGGTTCTACTCAGATTCTTTCTTCACCAATAAATACTGGATATTCCATATATAACTTGAAATGTGTTGAAAATGGCGTTAAACCCTGTTGAAAAAGAAATTGATTGTGAAGAAAGCTCAGAGTTTACATGCACCACTCTCGTGTCCACTTCCTGGATAGAACCAGTACTGAGTGTTAGTTTTTGAGAGGCATCAAGTCAGCCACGATTCGAAGCCTCAACCTCTTGCGTGAGTGGCCAACAATGTTCACTTCACTTCCACTTTTAAATTTAATAAGCTGCTGAATGTTACAGTTACTTTTGCAGGATGATGATAATTTACCACCCGAGGTGCGAGATATGCCAGAGTACCAGGAGTTGATGAGGTTGAAACAACTACGCAGGGAGAAATGTTCACGACCGGATAGCAGGGGCATGGCTGAACATGAGGGATTCAAGGTTTGGAATGTGTTTGGTATTCTTTTGTCAAATATAATAATAACTGGATGTTCTTATACAAAACATAAATCCTGTGAGAAACCCGCTGTTCTGATGTGTGTTTGTAGTGCAAGTTGGTGCGTGCCTGGCCAATGCTTTGTGACATCAAGACTAGCATTGACAAAGATCAGAGGTGGATTACTTCACACATGCAACTGACATAGTGTCAATTTATTTGTTAAGAGATGCAGTCCAATCAGTCTTAAGCAGCCAGTCAAGGGATGTAGCAAAAGTGGCCTTTTTAGGTTGTTGCTTAATACAGGTTAATTTACTCAGAAATCATAGAAATGGGAAGTAGCTGTTCGAAAGAAAGATGGCCGCCTACACAGGTCTGACTGTACTTGAAGTTAAACTAAAACTAAGTTTGAAAAAGAAAAAAAATCATTTTGACCAGGTTCTCTGAGGTAAACTTCAAGAGAGAGAGAGTCATTGCATCAAACCTGTTTTTGGGATAACACTGGCAATTGAGACACAAGAACACAGTCACAAAAATATGCAATGACATCACATCATCGCATTTACCTAATACACTCAAATGTCAAAAGAGTGTTAAAAATAATGTCCTAGGGACTGTAATGTCAAGGCCTTGGTTAACTATTTGATGTGAGGAGAACAGTTGTTTATTAGTTACTAATAATACTGTTGGTATTAATTACTATTTACCTGACACATCATAAAAACATGAGATATATAAGAACCTTGATGCCTGCAATATGTGTTGTGAAATTGATGAGAGTTTTCAAATTTCATGACAAGGTAAAATCAACCAGTGACACCCACTCGCTCTGACACAACCTGTCAATTATCAGTATTCAGTCACCAAACAGTTTACATGAAAACATTTATGCGTGCTTCTTAACGGATAGAAAATAACTTCGCAATGAACAATGTCTCTACCTGTAAAATGTACAGAGCTACTTGGCAATGAACAAAGTAGCTACCTGCAAAATGTACAGAGCTACTTGACAATGAACAATGTCGCTACCTGCAAAATGTACAGAGCTACTTGACAATGAACAATGTCGCTACCTGTATAATGTATAGAGCTACTTGACAATGAACAATGTCGTTACCTGCAAAATGTACAGAGCTACTTGACAATGAACAATGTCACTACCTGTATAATGTATAGAGCTACTTGGCAATGAACAATGTCGTTACCTGCAAAATGTACAGAGCTACTTGACAATGAACAATGTCGCTACCTGTATAATGTATAGTGCTACTTGGCAATGAACAATGTCGTTACCTGCAAAATGTACAGAGCTACTTGACAATGAACAATGTCGCTACCTGTATAATGTATAGAGCTACTTGGCAATGAACAATGTCGCTACCTGCAAAATGTACAGAGCTACTTGACAATGAACAATGTCGTTACCTGTAAAATGTATATAGCTACTTGGCAATGAACAATGTCGCTACCTGTATAATGTATAGAGCTACTTGGCAATGAACAATGTCGCTACCTGTATAATGTATAGAGCTACTTGACAATGAACAATGTCGTTACCTGCAAAATGTACAGAGCTACTTGACAATGAACAATGTCGCTACCTGTATAATGTATAGAGCTACTTGGCAATGAACAATGTCGCTACCTGCAAAATGTACAGAGCTACTTGACAATGAACAATGTCGTTACCTGCAAAATGTACAGAGCTACTTGACAATGAACAATGTCGCTACCTGTATAATGTATAGAGCTACTTGGCAATGAACAATGTCGCTACCTGCAAAATGTACAGAGCTACTTGACAATAAACAATGTCGTTACCTGCAAAATGTACAGAGCTACTTGGCAATGAACAATGTCGCTACCTGTATAATGTATAGAGCTACTTGGCAATGAACAATGTCGCTACTTGTATAATGTATAGAGCTACTTGGCAATGAACAATGTCGCTACCTGCAAAATGTACAGAGCTACTTGACAATGAACAATGTCGCTACCTGTATAATGTATAGAGCTACTTGGCAATGAACAATGTCGCTACCTGTATAATGTACAGAGCTACTTGGCAATGAACAATGTCGCTACCTGTATAATGTATAGAGCTACTTGGCAATGAACAATGTCGTTACCTGCAAAATGTACAGAGCTACTTGACAATGAACAATGTCGCTACCTGTATAATGTATAGAGCTACTTGACAATGAACAATGTCGTTACCTGCAAAATGTACAGAGCTACTTGACAATGAACAATGTCGTTACCTGTAAAATGTATATAGCTACTTGGCAATGAACAATGTCGCTACCTGTATAATGTATAGAGCTACTTGACAATGAACAATGTCGTTACCTGCAAAATGTACAGAGCTACTTGACAATGAACAATGTCGCTACCTGTTTAATGTATAGAGCTACTTGGCAATGAACAATGTTGCTACCTGTAAAATGTATAGAGCTACTTGGCAATGAACAATGTCGCTACCTGTAAAATGTATAGAGCTACTTGGCAATGAACAATGTCGCTACATGTAAAATGTACAGAGCTATTTTGCAATGAACAATGTCGCTACCTGTAAAATGTATAGAGCTACTTGGCAATGAACAATGTTGCTACCTGTATAATGTATAGAGCTACTTGGCAATGAACAATGTTGCTACCTGTAAAATGTATAGAGCTACTTAGCAATGAACAATGTCGCTACCTGTAAAATGTATATAGCTACTTGGCAATGAACAATGTCGCTACCTGTAAAATGTATAGAGCTACTTGGCAATGAACAATGTTGCTACCTGTATAATGTATAGAGCTACTTGGCAATGAACAATGTTGCTACCTGTAAAATGTATATAGCTACTTGGCAATGAACAATGTCGCTACCTGTAAAATGTATAGAGCTTCTTGGCAATGAACAATGTCGCTACCTGTAAAATGTATAGAGCTACTTGGCAATGAACAATGTTGCTACCTGTAAAATGTATAGAGCTACTTGGCAATGAACAATGTCGCTACCTGTAAAATGTATAGAGCTACTTAGCAATGAACAATGTCGCTACCTGTAAAATGTAAAGAGCTACTTAGCAATGAACAATGTCGCTACCTGTTAATTGTGCAGAGCTTCTTGGCAATGAACAATGTCGCTACCTGTAAAATGTACAGAGCTACTTCACAATGAACAATGTCGTTACCTGTAAAATGTACAGAGCTACTTCACAATGAACAATGTCGTTACCTGCAAAATGTACAGAGCTACTTCACAATGAACAATGTCGTTACCTGCAAAATGTACAGAGCTACTTCACAATGAACAATGTCGTTACCTGTAAAATGTTCAGAGCTACTTGGCAATGAACAATGTCGCTACCTGTAAAATGTATAGAGCTACTTGGCAATGAACAATGTTGCTACCTGTATAATGTATAGAGCTACTTGGCAATGAACAATGTTGCTACCTGTAAAATGTATATAGCTACTTGGCAATGAACAATGTCGCTACCTGTAAAATGTATAGAGCTACTTGGCAATGAACAATGTCGCTACCTGTAAAATGTATAGAGCTACTTGGCAATGAACAATGTTGCTACCTGTAAAATGTATATAGCTACTTGGCAATGAACAATGTCGCTACCTGTAAAATGTATAGAGCTACTTGGCAATGAACAATGTTGCTACCTGTATAATGTATAGAGCTACTTGGCAATGAACAATGTTGCTACCTGTAAAATGTATATAGCTACTTGGCAATGAACAATGTCGCTACCTGTAAAATGTATAGAGCTACTTGGCAATGAACAATGTCGCTACCTGTAAAATGTATAGAGCTACTTGGCAATGAACAATGTTGCTACCTGTAAAATGTATAGAGCTACTTGGCAATGAACAATGTCGCTACCTGTAAAATGTATAGAGCTACTTAGCAATGAACAATGTCGCTACCTGTAAAATGTATAGAGCTACTTAGCAATGAACAATGTCGCTACCTGTTAATTGTGCAGAGCTTCTTGGCAATGAACAATGTCGCTACCTGTAAAATGTACAGAGCTACTTCACAATGAACAATGTCGCTACCTGTAAAATGTACAGAGCTACTTCACAATGAACAATGTCGTTACCTGCAAAATGTACAGAGCTACTTCACAATGAACAATGTCGTTACCTGTAAAATGTTCAGAGCTACTTTGCTACCTGTAAAATATATAGAGCTACATGTACTTGGCAATGAACAATGTTGCTACCTGTAAAATAAATAGAGCTACTTTGCAATGAACAATGTCACTACCTGTAAAATGTGCAGAGCTACTTGGCAATGAACAATGTCACTACCTGTAAAATGTTCAGAGCTACTTTGCAATGAACAATGTAGCTACCTGTAAAATGTATATAGCTACTTTGCAATGAACAATGTAGCTACCTGTAAAATGTATAGTGCTACTTCCTGAACTACTTCTCTTCTGCATTCCAGTGCGATAGATGTAACTGTGAACCAATCATTGGCACCAGGTGGCACTGTACAGACTGCCCACCGGACGTCGCTGTTGACTTCTGTGATGATTGTGTTGATAGGTATGAAATAAACATTCTGTTATTAAAGGGACACACTGCAGTCTTGTTAATTTCACTCAACACTTTTCTGTTTTAAAAGGGGCATAACTCCGGTGTGTTTCAATAATTTTATTATATATTTTTAGCTTGATTTTTTGAAGAACAAAGGAAAGGGAGCTATTCCTACTCACCCGGGCGTCGGCATCACACCTTGGTTAAAGTTGTGCTGTGCAAGTCCCTATCTCAGTAACCATGTATTGACTTGAAACTTTACACAAGAATTCCCAGTCATCAAACCTACTAAAAATACTAAGTTAGATAACTCTTGCATGAATATAATGCAAATTATTGCCCTTGTTTGACTTACACAATCTAACTTAAGTTTTAACCATCAAGTCCATGTCACCAATCACTCTATTTATTTGATTAAAACTTCACACAAGACTTCCAAGTCATCAAACATACTAAAATAATGAAATTTGATAACTTTTGCATGAAGTAATTGCCTTCGTTGACTTAGAAATTCTAGTTAAAGCTTTGTGTGCAAGTAACCATCAAGTCCCTATCTCAGTAACTATTTCATGTATTGGATTGAAACTTCACATCAAACCTTCTAAAAAAATTAAGTTTAGATAACATGCATGAATATAATGAAATTTTTTTTGCCCTTGTTTGACTTAAAAATTCTGGTTAACGTTTTACATGCAAGTACCATCAAGTTCATATCTTACCAACCACTCAATGTATTTGATTAAAACGTCTCACAAGACTTTCCAGTCATCAAAACTACTAAAATAAGTAAGTGAGAAAACTCTTGCATGAATATAATGAAAATTACTGCCCTTTGACCAATAGAAAGTTTGGTTAAACTTTTGCGTGCCAGTACCACCAAGTCATCAAGTCCATATCACAACAACCACTCCATGTATTTGGTTGAAACTTTTTGTATGGCTTTGTAGTCACTAAACCAACTAAATTAATCAAGTAAGATCAGATAACTCCTGCCAGATTTTTGGCAAATTATGGATTTTTTTTACTTAGAAATTCTATATCTTGGCAGCCACAACATGTCTTGGATTGAAACTTTATACAAGGTATTGCAGTTATAAGACCTACTCAGTCAAGTAAGTTAGATAATTCTTGTTTGCTTGGATTTGTCATCAGTCTCAATCAAATTTGTACTTTGTGACAAATATTTGAATAGTTAAGTCTTATTAACAGCTCTTATATTAAAAAAAATATCACTTATTTATTTTTTGTTGTTATTGCTGTTGTTGGCTCTCCATTATAATCCATCAACAATGTCAACAGTTTCTTTAACGATGCTGGGTCCAATTAGCTCAGTTGATAGCACGTCTGGCTAACAAACCAGGGGTCATGTGTAAAAATCCCCGCCTGGACACAGTATCCATGATGATTGATATATGACATTGCATCTCATTGTGTTTTATATATGTGGTATGTGGAGTGCGTGGTAGAGCATCTAACCCGGGATCAGAGGGTCTGTCTGTGCGTGTGGCATCCTCTGTTGTCCTCACCGTATCTCCTTCAGTTGTGTTTAGAATTTTAAATAACAAATGTTCACTAGGACAAGATGAAGTGTCATGTGAATGACTTGGGTCTGTTCGTCAAAGGATCAAGGTCATAGTTCAAGGATTTGGAAATCCAATGTATACACTGTGTTTCCTCTGGTCCGAACCATATCTTCTTTAGTTGCTATTGGATTTTTAACTCCGCACAACTGTTTACTAGGACAAGATGATGTGTCATATGACTGACTTGGGTCTGTTCGTCAAAGGTCAAGGTCACAGCTCCGTCTGTCCACTGCTCTCCGGACCTCATCTTCTTTAGTTGTTATTGGATTTTTAAATAAATTGGCACAAATGCTAACCAGCCCACCGACGATGTGTTGTGCAAATGAGTTTGGTCTGTTTGTCAAAGATAGTTTTTCTTTTGTTTTAGAGTTATAACTTACATATTAATGGTTCAATTAAGAACACAACACCAGTGCTCACTGGGACAAGACAATGTGTCATATTACAGTCGGCTACACATTTCAGTTTGCGGCATTTACATGTGATTTCTGTGCTCTGTGACTTTTTCATTTTACAGAATTTAAATCCACTTCTCTGGAAATGCCTCCTAAGGGTTAACGAGGTGGTGGGGGATATGACCACGTTAGAGGCAACCTCTTGTTTTTCTTAATGTACAGCCTCTTTTGTTGATTTCCTTTCCTTTCTATTTGTATTATATATAGTTAAGTTAATGCATGCTTAAATAATAATCCGCCTGCTATGTAAATATGCTTCTATTTTAATCGTTCAATGTTATTGTATGAATGCTACTATTGAAATGCGATATAAATGCTTGACAGTACCTGTGATTATATTTCAGTCCCTATGAAACTGAGACGCACAATTCCAGTCACAGACTGAAGCCCAAGAGATCGGCAGATAGTGCTGCATACATGGACTCGGATTATCTTGGCTTTATGCCTGGTGGAAACTGTACCAGTGGTTACAACTACCTTGATCCAAACTACATGCCTGCCAGTTGAGGTTGTAAACTGCATTGAGTTAAACTACATGCCAGCAAGTTTATTGTGTAAACTACATTGAGTCAAACTACATACCTGCAAGTTTATGGTGTAAAAATCTCCTATGTGTACATGCTTGCAAGTTGATTGTTATACCCCCGACAAACGAAGTTTTGAGGGGGTATATTGGAGTCACCCTGAGGTCGGTCTGTCGGTCTGTCCGTTGCAATTTTCCTTGTCAGGAGCATCACTTGAAAAGTACTGGATGGAATTTCATCAAACGTCATACAATGGTAGAATAAAATGAGAGGAAGTGCAGTGTACAGGAAACATAACTCTATTCTTGCTAATTACAGAGTTATTGCCCTTTGATATATTTCCCTTTGATATTTTTTCTTGTCTGGAGCATAACTTGAAAAGTACAGGATGGAATTTCATCAAGCTTCATACAATGGTAAAATATAATGAGAGGAAGTGCAGTGTACAGGAAACATAACTCTATTCTTGCTAATTACAGAGTTATTGCCCTTTGATATATTTCCCTTGTCCGGCGCATTACTTTTAAAGTACTGGATGGAATTTCATCAAACTTCATACAATGGTAGAATATAATGAGCGGAAGTGCAGTGTACAAGAAACATAACTCTATTTTTGCTAATTACAGAGTTATTGCCCTTTGATATATTTCCCTTGTCTGGAGCATTACTTTTAAAGTACTGGATGGAATTTCATCAAACTTCATACAATGATAGAATATAATGAGAGGAAGTGCAGTGTACAAGAAACATAACTCTATTATTGCTAATTACAGAGTTATTGCCCTTTGATATTTTTTCTTGTCCGGAGCATAACTTGAAAAGTACATGATGGAATTTCATCAAGCTTCATACAATGGTAGAATATAATGAGAGGAAGTGCAGTGTACAAGAAACATAACTCTATTCTTGCTAATTACAGAGTTATTGCCCTTTGATATATTTCCCTTGTCTGGAGCATTACTTTTAAAGTACTGGATGGAATTTCATCAAACTTCATACAATGGTAGAATATAATGACAGGAAGTGCAGTGAACAGGAAACATAACTCTATTCTTGCTAATTACAGAGTTATTGCCCTTTGATATATTTCCCTTGTCCGGAGCATTACTTTTAAAGTACTGGATGGAATTTCATCAAACTTCATACAATGGTAGAATATAATGACAGGAAGTGCAGTGTACAAGAAACATAACTCTATTCTTGCTAATTACAGAGTTATTGCCCTTTGATATATTTCCCTTGACTGGTGCAGTACTTTTAAAGTACTTTTAAAGCCATCAGTGATTACAGTTTTATAAAGTTCATGAAAGAACCAAGTTGATGAATACATGGAGTTCGAGCAAAGCAGGTTCGATATTGTATTCCTAGTGCTCTTGTTTGTTTCTTATCCATAAAGTTGTTGTCCCTCAACATAACTCGAAAAAGTATAACATTTATTGATTGTCATGAAAGCTTGTACACTGCACAATAATTAAAAAGACCGTTTTTAATTTTAACAAAACCATAAAAAAATTAACAATACAAAAAACTCAATCCATAACATTCTCTTTTATTAAGAATTTTTTTGTCTGGAGCATAACTTTAAAACAATTGGATATAATTTAATAAAACTTCATACAATGGTTAACCATTTTCTGTCATGGCGGCGTTCGGGGGTATTCATCACTACAGTGATAGGTCTAGTTTAAACAATATTGAGTCAAACTACAAACCTGCAAGTTGTTGGTGCAAACTACATTGAATCAAACTACATGCCAGCAAGTTTATTGTGTAAACAACACTTGAGTCAAACTACATGCCTTCAAGTTGATGGTGTAAACTGCATTGAGCCAAACTACATGCAGGCAAGTTGGCTGTTTAAACAACACTGATTCAAACTACATGCTGACAAGTTGATTGTTTAAACTACATTGAGTTAAACTACATGCCTGTAAGTTGGTGGTGTAAACTACATTGAGTCAAACTACATGCCAGCAAGTTGATGGTGCACACGAATTTGATCCAAACTGCATACCTGCAAGTTGATTGTCCAAACTACATTGAGTCAAATTATATGTAAACTAGATAAGTCATACACCATTCCTGCAAGTTGATGGTGTAAACTACATTGAGTCAAATTATATGAACATGCTTGTAAACTTCATTGAATAAAACTACATGTAAACTACATTAAATCAAATCAAACTACATGCCTGCAAGTTGATTGTGTGCCCTACATTGAGTCAAATTATGTGTTTATGCTTGTAAATTGATTGTGTAAACTACATTGAATCCAACTACATGTAAACTACATTGAGTCAAACTACATGCCTGCAAGTTAATAGTATAAAGTACATTAAGTAAAACTATGAACTTCCAAGTTGGTGGTGTAAAGTACATTAAGTCCAACTATGAGCTTGCAAGTTGGTGGTGTAGTCAGAATTGATTCAAATAACATAAAACTAATACAAGCCTGCTAGTTGATGTATTGAACTATCATGATTTAAACTACATACTACTAGATGATGTATTGAGCTGTCATTATTTAAACTACAAACTGCTAGTTAATGTTATAAATACCTTGATCCAAACTACAAGCCTGCTAGTTGATGCATTGAACTACCATGATTTAAACTACATATTGCTAGATAATGTTATAAATACCTTGTTCCAAACTACAAGCCTGCTAGTTGGTGTATTGAACTACCATGATTTAAACTACAAACTGCTAGTTAATATTATAAATATCTTGATCCAGACTACAAGTCTGCTAGTTGGTGCATTGAACTACCATGATTTGAACTACATACTGCTAGCTAATGTTATGAATACCTTGTTCCAAACTACAAGCTTGCTAGTTGGATTTATTGAAATATCATGATTTATGTTATAAATATCTTGAATCAAACTACAAGTCTGCTAGTTGGTGCATTGAACTATCAAGATTTAAACTACATACTGCTAGCTAATGTTATAAATACCTTGTTCCAAACTACAAGCCTGCTAGTTGGTGTATTGAACTACCATGATTTAAACTACAAATTGCTAGCTAATGTTATAAATACCTTGTTCCAAGCTACAAATCTGCTAATTGGTGCATTGAACTATCATGATTTAAACTACATACTGCTAGCTAATGTTATAAATACCTTGTTCCAAACTACAAGCCTGCTAGTTGGTGTATTGAACTACCATGATTTAAACTACAAATTGCTAGCTAATGTTATAAATACCTTGTTCCAAGCTACAAGTCTGCTAGTTGGTGCATTGAACTATCATGATTTAAATTACATACTGCTAGCTAATGTTATAAATACCTTGTTCCAAACTACAAGCCTGCTAGTTGGTGTATTGAACTACCATGATTTAAACTACAAACTGCTAGCTAATGTTATAAATACCTTGTTCCAAACTACATGCCTGCTAGTTCATGTATTGAACTACCATGATTTAAGCTACATGCTAGCTAATGTTATAAATACCTTGAACCAAACTACAAGCCTGCTAGTAAGTGTATTGAACTACCATGATTTAAACTACATATTGCTAGCTAATGTTATAAATATCTTGAACCAAACTACAAGCCTGCTAGTAAGTGTATTGAACTACCATGATTTAAACTACATATTGCTAGCTAATGTTATAAATACAATTTAGAATGATAGACTAGTTATAGCATTCACTTTTCGTTAAGTGCTTGATACAGTAATAAAGCATGAAACCCACGACCATCTGATCCTGGGTTCAGTGCTACCCCATGGCTTTGTGTGGTGTTCTTGAGCAAGACACCTTTGCTGCATATGCTTAGTACTGGTTATACCAAGGAACAATTGAGCGTGGATTGTACAATTTGTTGTAACTTGTTTCACAATGTTGAAGTAAAATATAAACTGATGAAATCTGTCACAAAAAAACAGAAGGGTTTTCAATCATGACTACGTGAGATTGGAGGCAATCGCCTAACCTGGGTGTCTACAGATGCCGCCGATGATGCTGACGACGCCGGGGTCATGGAAATAGCTCTCCGGGGACATTCATCGGGCGATCTAACAATTATAAACTGTAATGGTATTCATATAAATCTATACTAAACAGAACAGATAACCTGCTACCATACAATTTATGTATCTGGAATTTTATGTATTTTCTCTAAAATGCACATTTGGCTTTTCCAAACCTTGGAAATGCAAAAAAATCACTAGAATTGCAGCATTTGATGTTTCGGATATCAAAATTTCGGGCTAAGACCCCGTACTGCCACCATGCTGCCACCAGCCCCCTTCACACTCTTTCTTCCATTTTGGCTTGTCATACATGTAGTTAAGCTCATTTTTTAATACATTTTATAGTTTTTTCTTATTTAAATGTCACAAAAATAAAATATTGCAGTAAATAACTGCTATCATCCCTTATTGTAACCAAATTGCAATATTTGATTTTTGATATATATATATTTTTTGGAGGAGGCCGTTCGTACCCCAACCAGCAAGAGGCACCCTCTCCTATAATGAAGTATATGACAACCCATCTTTTATTCTAAAATCTCACTACAATTCAGCATTTGGTGTTTTTCATTTTTTTCAGTGGCGGGGTTGTGAGGGAGGGGTTGGGTGCATGCCGCCACTAGTTCAACCCAACCCTCTCCTTTACATTTTAACTTGCAGTGATGAGGTTCTGGGTTTGAAATCTGGTTTTTAATACATCTGATAACTAGTGATAAGTTGTTAAAAGATATCGAAGTAAATTACTAACTAGAATAGAGCATTTGGTTTTTAGGATATAAAAAACATCTAGAGGTCTGTTCCAATCAACAGAGAACACGACACTCTCTCAGTGCTCGCAGTGCATGACATACTGGGTTTAAAACCCAGTTTAAGTTCTTTTTATTTTATACATGTTGTTTAATAGAAACGTGTAAATGTCACAAAATATTCAGGAGTAAATAACAATATTTTTTCTCTAAAATTTTCAAAAATACAGCATTTGGTTTTTTAAGATCACAAAAGTTTCCTGGTACTCCTCCCAGCACGAGACAACACCACAAGACCAAACTGTAGTAAATGACAACTATATCTATATCCCCGTAGCCCCACCTAGCAGGGGACACTCTCTCCGACACTGGTGTAGTTAACAACCATTTCTCCCCTAAAACTATCAGTATTGGCTTACTAAGATGTCAAAATTTTGAAAAGAGAAACCTTTACCCCCACCAGCAGGGGATTCCCCTGAAGGCAACAAATGTCACTCCTGCTAGGGTCTACAATGAACCGGAATGCACAAATGGCACTAAGAAAATCGAAATAAGGTCGGAGTAAGCCCCCAAAACACCCCAAGAATTATATTTTTCAGTTTCTGTTCTAAATTCTGATGTATTTTATATCATTTGAGTATAAAATGGAAGGACTGACAAGACCTGAAAAATTACCCAAAATGCATGATTTGGCACTTAACAAATCAAAATCCTTAGTGGAGAACTCCACCCCACACACCCCAATCACGGGAAGAGAGAATATTAATCTTTTTCCAGGCTGGCTCCCCATTATACCAGGGTACTCACCCACCCATATCTTGAGATACCGGGTTTAAAAACCTGTTGGAAGTTCGGTTTTTAGCTTCAATATACGACAGGATTGGTTTTTAAGGTTAAAGTTTTTTAACAGGTAACATCTCTACAACGACACATTTGATATGAATGAAACTTTATATTTGTTTTCAGCATCATCAAAGGATTACACAGACAAGAACCATAACTCTAGGTTGCATTTTGGCAGTTATGGACCCATTTGGATTTGATTTTTCAGCCACTCATTGGATATAAATGAAAATTCACATTTGTGTTTAGCACTTTGGACTAGTTTTGAGCAGGTACATACTTTATCATTCTAACTTGTGATATGAATGAAACTTCACATGTGTGTTCAGCATCATCAACACAACACACAGAGACAAGAACCATAACTCTGGGTTTCATTTTGACAGAATTACGGTCTTTTCATACTTTTGTTAGAGTTTTTGAGCGGGTTCAAGTTTTTGAGCAGGTACATATCAACCTATCATTGGATATGAATGAAATTTCACATGTGTTCAACATCATCTAGGAAACCCATAGAGACAAGAACTATAACTCTTGATTGCCCTTTGACAAAATTATTGCCCTTGTTTACTTAGAAAATATGGTTAAAGCTTTTTAGCAGGTTGAAGTATTTGAGCTGGTACATATTTCAGCAACTTATTATTACTTTATTAGACATGAATGGAACTTCACATGTCTGTTTAAGCATCATCTAGGAAACAAATAGACACAAGTTTTGTATAATGTAATCTGAGATGCTCCCTGTTATGTACAAGGAGATCATTTGGTCACATCTGTGAAGGGGGTCACACTGGCACACTTATATAAATGGTATTCAGTTATAAGAGAGGCATATGAATATTATCACTGTTCAAGTATACACATTATTAAAGTAGCATTCTAGAACATATTGTGTCATAGTTTATCATACATCCAGTCTGATGATATATAGAGGATATTTGTTTGTTTTGGTGTAAGATCGAATTATATTTCATCGAGTGATCACCAAAAGTTTATTTATCTTTTTATTTTATGCATTTACATAATTTTTTGTTTATTTTGTCCTAAATTCACCATAAGATATCATTGGATTAAAAAACTTTATAAAGAATTAAAGTACTTTTTTTTTAATTAATATGCAAGGACAAAAAAAAATCATAATTTCACAGTTTGAAACTGGATTACCATAAATAATCCACTGGTAAATCTTTATAATTCATCAAAAAACATAAAATAAAACAACAAGAACCATAACTTGTGATTGCATTTTGGCCAAATTATTGCCCTTTTAGACTTAGGTTTTTAGCAGGTTGAAGTTTATAGTACAAGAACAAGGCCTTGAGCTTAGATGTTTGACAAATAGGGTCAGTTTGGAGTGAGCGGGACTCTCACCTACGACTTAAGCGGTGAGAGGTAAGTGATCCTTGAGACAGCAAAAATATTCAATAAATGATTATTGGAAATAGTCAACATTTTTATCAGCTTTACTTTGGTACCATAATTATCAAAATCAGACAAAAGGTTCTAAGAGTATTAAAGATAAATACTAAAGATGCCACCCAAAATTCCAACCGTGTATGTTGAAGTGATGTTAGCCTGTCAGACTGTAATTAAGTCCCACCTGCCACATACAACAGTGCTTAGTTGTTGAACAGCCTGTATGGAGATAAAAGATAAGGTATTCACAGTATATTTATTTAGTTAACGCTTTCTTATCGCAATGTCCATCAAAATTTAAACATAAACATATTGTGTACTGTTAAACAATAATTCCTCCCATTTCCTTGGAGGGGAATTCAATATATTTTTAATTCATTATTTTAAAATGCTAAGGAATTGAATTAGCTTTGAAACCAAAAAAGTTGTATTATAAATTCTTCAAGACAATACAAAAAAAAACAGTGTCGGATTTAACATTTTTTGCTCTATGATGTAACTGAAATTCTCCAATTTTATCATCTAGTGTGACATATTGCGCACCTCTAAGGAGCGTCTTAGTTTGCATCTTGATATCCAAATAATAAAAAAGCTGTCCATCCACACTTTATTTAATTGGGCTACATATACTTCACACTTATACTTTACTGCTGTTGTAATAGCATCATGACCGTCAGCTTTTCCCACTACATACCTTTTAAAACAGCATAACAAGTTAATTAAATTATTTTAATGCAATAACAAAACTAGTATAAATGTAACATTTAGCACATGGTGACTATCTAGATCCTATCTGGGGAAAAATACTGTAATGCATCGTCAAAAACATGTATTTAAACTCACTATTGCCGCTTGAATTAGACCTGTCCTGTGGTATAACATCAATAGTTTTTCCATACGATCACGCCTATTTTCGAAATTTTTAGAAATTTCCTGGCATCATCGGGTTAAAAATGTACAGCATGCACGAATACATCAGAAGTTTTAAGATAATTTTTGTCAGCTAAATTACTAGTCAGTAGTAAATAAATTTTCAAAATAGGTCTGTTATAAATCAATGGATGGTGATGAATATTCCCAAAAATATTTTTCGTTCATAAACAAGCTGTTTATTTCTATGTAAAAATATCTTTGGTTACAACTCGTACACCAAAATCAATTTAATGAAAACTGTAGATTTTATGTTGTGCATACATATCAGTTTGGATAAGTGAATATAGAATCTAATATCTAACAAAAAGATCTCATGTAAGCACATAATGCCGACAAGATAACAAAATAACAAATTAGGTCTTATTGAACAACTAATACAATAGCAATGAAAATAAACACTCCCTGTCCTAAGGATCTTCAATTGACTGTAAAAATTCAAAATGTCTAAAACCATACAAAGCCAATAATTAGCAATTGGTGGTCACCTAAAAATATTTGCAAAAAAAGAACAATTTTCAAAAGACTGTTTTTAGTCTATTTTGGTGTATTTAACTAACATTAATTAATTCCTCAGGCCAGTAGCTACTCTGAGGCCCAGGGGGGCTCGTGCCTCCCTGTTTTTTGGGCTAGATACAAAAAAATGAGGTACTATATTTAATATCCCTATTGCATTTTAAAACTAAATAAATTATACCGGTAATACTGTATTACTATAGCATTCCCTAGTACAACAGAATCACAAGAAATGAATCTGAACCTAAATGAACGCTGTTGTCGCAGATGGAGTACGTATACACATATAAGTTATGGTTCGGTGCATCCGATCAGCTTCACGACTTTTGGTTAACGGAGATAACCGAACACAAACAAGTGTTACTGAAGGGTTGTTCAGATGGAACCGAACAAATTATTTATTTTTTATAAATGTTGAAAACTATATCATACATGCTGTAGATACAATGTGTGAACCATGTTGTTATGTGTTGAAAAATTGAAATAAAAATACACAGCAATAAAAATATCTTTGTTGCACGCGATTTAAACATGAAGTTGATATAATAACTGGATTTCCAAATAGGGTGGAAAGAAAAAAACAAGTTTGGTTGCCCAAAACCTACTCTATATAAAATGGTATTATCCCCACTCCCATTCCTATTTAATATAGTATAACTGGCCTTGAATTTACATATCAACTATCTTTACGATTACGATTTATCTACTTTTTGTTGGGTGCTGCTACATACTTGAATTGCAATGTCATCAAGTTTATATGATTTTTATTGCAAATTCCCAGAATATTTTAGAAACTGGCTGCATTCAAATCCGTTAAACAGCAAACACGTTTGATACCTGGTTTCCTAAAAGTGTACTAATTTGAGGTTGAGCCAGGACAATATGTCAGCTTTTGTTTAACTGAACAGAAGGCAGCCTTGGGATTTGTTACACTATTTGTAATATTGGACGGATAAACAAAACATGATTGTAGTTAAGTTTATGTAATATTAATGCATTAATAATTAAAGTTTATATTTCATACTGTTGCATACATGGATATATACGACTTCGTGTAAGCCCCGTTTAGATATGTGGGCTGTCCAGACGTGGGGTTTACTCATATTGAAATTAAACACATCTTATCATAATGTTTATTATTAAATTTATCTTTATATTAAAATACAAACATAAAACATATTGTATACATAGCATTTATTTTAAATAACAAGTCATACATAATTTTTAATATGTATGATATAAGTTTTTTCTCGTATTTACATTTAGCATAAACGTATTGTTATTTTCAGTTTTGAGTCATGTATTTTTGGATATCAACAACATATACATGCTATGCTGCTGATTCTTAACTTCCGTGATATATTATTATTTTAAATCATGACAGGCATGTGCGTGCATGGATGTGTGATACTTGAATGTGTGTTGCAATGTCAACAAGCTTATCTGATTTGTTTTTCCAATTCCCAGCATATTTTAGAAACGGATCCGATGATAACATCCTGTTTTATAAACAAAACATCCTGTTTTTTACAAATAAATAATCTTGTTTTATAATTAAATTTAGATGGGAGTGATAATTTGTAATGTGAATATTTTCCAAATAGATACAACATGTGCAGATTTAATAGTTATTTATTTTACTTCGATTATGAAACAAGTTCTTACAACTTATACAAATCAAGCTTGAAGTCTTCCTTGGTTTAACCAGTACTAAGCATATGCGGGAAAATGTGTTTTGCTCAAGGACACCACACATGGCCATGGGGAGGACCAAACCTAGGACCTTTCGATCCTGGATTCAGTCCTCTACCACTGAACAACGCACCTAAGAAGATTTAAAGGAGATATATGGTGAAAGATTTTCAATAAAACCAGAAGAAGTGAATATTCAGATTGCAAAGAAATAAAATCTTGGACTTTGTGGTTTTCCGCTGCTGTGCTGGCCCTGCAATCATGTAAGTGTTTGCACCTGTAAACACTTATATAATAGTTGTCTTGTTTAACTCTTTGAATTTACAGTGCATATTGGAAAATTGATCTAAATAAAAGTGTTTCTTTTTCTTCTACTACTTATAAACTCCTTATATATACTGTATTTTAGCCATAATCTACCACCGCGACAATTACCACTACAATAACACCTAAAACTACCACCACCACGACCATTATCACTACAATCACACATACAACTACCACTACCATTACCACTACAGTCACACCTACAACTACCACTACAATCACACCTACAACTACCACTACAATCACACCTACAACTACTACTACAATCACACCTACAACTACCACTACAACTACCTCTACAATCACACCTTCAACTACCACTACAATCACACCTACAAGGACAATTACCACTAACATTACCACTACAATCACACCAACAACTACCACTAACATCACCCCTACAATCACACCTACAACTACCACTACAATCACACCTACAACTACCACTACAATCACACCTACAACTACCACTACAACTACCTCTACAATCACACCTTCAACTACCACTACATTCACACCTACAAGGACAATTACCACTAACATTACCACTACAATCACACCAACAACTACCACTAACATCACCCCTACAATCACACCTACCACTACCATTACCACTACAATCACACCTACAACTACCACTACAATCACTCTTACAACTATTACTACCACTATTATTACCACTACAATCACACCTACAACTACCACTACAATTACCACTACAATCACACCTACAACTACCACCACCACAACCATTACCACTACAATCGCACCTTCAACTACCACTACAATCACACCTACAACTACCACTACAATTACCACTACAATCACACTTACAACTACTACTAACACTAACATTACCACTACAATCACACATACAACTACCACTACCATTACCACTACAATCACACCTACAACTACCACTACCATTACCACTTCAATCACACTTACAACCATCACTACCACGACCATTACCACTACAATCACAACTACAACCACCACGACCATTACCACTACAACTACTACTACAATCACACCTACAACTACCACTACCACAACGTTTACCACTACAATCACACCTACCACTACCATTACATCTAAAATCACACCTACAACTACTATTACCACTAACATTACCACTACAATCACACCTACAACTACCACTGCCATTACCACTACAATCACACCTACAACTACCACTACCATTACCACTACAATCACACCCACAACTTACCATAACTATTAACAAATACCATTGACAATTCCATTTGCATTACCATTACCACAACCACTGCCACTGTCACTACTACCACTATCCCAACAATTACAATATTAATTGCTACTACCAATGCCACTGTCACTATCACTACACCTACCGATACCATTATCCCAAACATTATCACCACTCCTTTCACTATGATAAACAATATTAAAATCACTACCACTTCAGTTGCAACTACCACTACCATTACCACTTCTATCAAATAGAAATAAAGAATTAAACCATTCATTTAGAACTAAGAAATATAAATTAAGAATAAATCAGTATACAGAGTGTATACAAATAATAATTAAGTATTTAGAATCTGGCATTTAGCATGAATGTTTTTACTAATCATTTAGAATTAAGAAATAGGAATAAAGAACTAAACATTAAGAATATTCAATTGAACATTTAGATTTTTTAAAAAAGCATAATACACTTCAGAACAAAATACTAAATATGACTATATGAACTATTGCTTTGTTTGTATGCCTTTGATAACATCAATAATATAAGACATATGTTGCACACTTCTACAATTTTGATTTATGTGAATATATATTCATGAACCCACAATGCATGACAGTTGAAGTATCAATTCATTTATTTTTTTTTTGCAAACAAAAATAAATGTTGAGCATAGATCTAATAAATAAGGTTTCTTTGTGAATTTTGTGATTTGGTGTATTTTAGTGATTTTTTGGTCTTGATATTAAAAAAAAAAGTATCCAAATACATACCTCCAAATGGGCAAAATAATTTCTGAAATGCAGTAAAATGCAGGAAAGTGCATCCTCGTCCAAATTGTTTTCTGGGCGAACGTGCCTTCAGAACCCCCCTGGAATCGGCCTTTCTGTTTTTAAGGTCTAGTTACGGGCCTGATACTAATCAATTTCTTAAATTAACTTAGATACACAGATCTTCTATAGTTCCTAGGGTACAGATATAACATCGACTAATGTACCATCGGAATTCCACCCACTGTGCTGTCTTAGAGAAAAAGCGATTGTTTCATAGTTCAAATATATATGCATATGGCTGTTTAAAACAATGAGTATGTAGATTATTGTCGTCCATTTTATACTCACAAACAATTTTCAAAGATATTTCTCCTCATTTTTATTGGGTACAATCAACAATGAATGATACATTATGTGCCTCAACCAACACATTTCTAGCAAATGAAATTACTGTGTACTTATGAAACAGCCCTTTAATGCCCCAGTGTATATATATACGCTCAGTGGTTCATATCAGGAATAGCATAACGTGCAGCATTCAGATAAACACACGTTGGATAGAAACTTCTGATAAATTATGGGGTCGAACATTGGTTTACTAATGCTACATTTCTTTGTGTGCATGCCTTCCGGGTTCCTAATGTTAAAGGAACCAGTATGCACATCGAGGTACGATTTTGAAGAAAAATTGATTGAGAAATCGGTCAAGCTTGATGTCCAAATGCAGATTCTGCAACAAACAGTGGATAAACAGCTAGAGACATTACAATCGGAGAGGATTGTCATGAGTTCAGAACTGTCAAAATTGTCAAATGATTTAAAGGAGATGTCAACCCAAATCAGCAATAAACAAGATGCGAAGAATAAGGAACTGAGTTTACTCACCGATACATTGAGCAAGGAAGTAAAGCAAAACATGGCTGATGCTGACACGGAACTTAAAGGTGAACTCACCAAGAAAATTGAAGAAGTGGACAGTATGATGAAACTACAAGAAACACAGGTAACGAGAATGTCACGTGACATACGTACGCTGGCGAATGAAACCTTGGCCGAAATCAAAGGTAAGCATATCAAATTTTAGTTTCATGCTGTTAAGAATAACTTACTGTAAAGAATGCATATGTAACGAGGTAAAATATTTTTCTCTTTTTCCTGATTGCTATATTTCATTGTACTTAATGTATACACATAGACATATTGTAGTGGATGGCAATTGAACTCTGAATTGGCAAGAAAAGTTTGAAGTTTGGAAAGTCTTTAAAAACATAATACTTAGCTGAAAGAAATCCGTCACGGTGATTTCCTAAGACAGGCCAACCATTGCAATATTGTGTAAAACTGATTCTTGTTCTAGCTTAACATTTGTTAAATTGTACATTATATTATATGGTGTTAAACTTTATATTTGTATTGTTCGTTTTTACATTCTTATTGCTAAACTAGGAATATAAACAAAAAGTTTACATCAAACATACACAATTAAACCCCAAATTTGTCGACAAAAAGAAATGAGAGGAGCCTAATTTCAAATGGTGGAACTTTCTTGCAACAATGTTGAATTGGGAGTTGTTTTTTTGTAAAACATAGTAACAAAGTTGTTATTATTTTCAAAAAAAGTGCAGTTGTAGGGACATGTTTTGTCTTTACAAAAATGCCCTTTATTCACAATAGCTCCCTGAAACAAAGTAGTATTAGTCCTTATAAAATCGAAATATCAAGGAAAATTGGCTAAATATTTGAATTTTGAACCACATTTGATCCTTGTCACGTGATGTAAACAGTAACATTTGCTTGGAGATGTGTATAACTCACTTGTGAGTAGCCAGTGCAGTGTTCGATATTTCGGCTTTCAGTTTGTGAATTACATGTATCTTCATAATGTTACTGCCTTTTTTTTTATTTATAAACAAATGATTATACATTGTAGTTTATGGCTTATCTTAGATACATGCATATATGCTTTTTTATCTGGATGCAAATAAGTAATCATTCCCGCTGACCTTGGTTGATCATTGCTTTGAATCCCATAATTCACAACAGCTTCCTTTTGTAAATATCTTTAAGTTTTGTTTTTTTTAGCAAATAAATTTCACTTTATTGTTTATACGGTTCTTACAGCCTTCAATTTAAAACACTTAGTGCTATATAGGTGGCCTTGGATATTTGTGTATGAACCATGTACTAGGTTCAAAACACAACTCGGCATAATTCAAATCTTGGTTTGTTCAATATTCTTTGCCTTTTTTCTTACATATTAAGTAGAAACCAAATTCCTACATTTGAAAACATATTCCAGTAGTTTCTGTATCTACGTTTTGGTAAATAACTGTTTCTTTGAAGAGGTAATGAACATTTACCTAGCCAAAACTGGTGAACTGCTATAAACGGATATGAAAACAATATCCATAACTGTTCTACAGGAATGTATTTATTTTAATCATCATCATCGCGTCATCATTCTCCACATCTAGTGCCTCAATTTTTGTCCTAATTGCCATCTGACAATACATTTTCCTTCATGTTCGGTGTCTAACTATAGATATTTACATCAACATAAATTGGTCAGTTTGGTGTAACTAAATAATCCTCAAAATCACACTCATTATAATCAAAGAAATGAAATAATATACGAAACTGTTCCCTCGTGACCTTCAAAGTATTTCCACTGATTTCCTTCCGTTTGTAAGTTTTGCCAGGGAAATTGTGAACCTAAATGGAACTGGGTCATTCTATAATTTCAGAGAGGTTTCTGTATTTTTCGATCTTTTCATATTTTGTCTCACAAATAATTGTTTGCCATTTTCTTATGTCCAAGCAATGTATTTACAATTCATTACAACATGTATGCCTGTTTGATATAAGTCTGTATTTCAAAGATAAACCAATTTTTCATAAATAGTTTCATTCTCTCTAAGTAAATAATTTAGTAATTCCATGGAACTTGACCCAAATAATTTCACTTTATCTCTTTGATCATGATCATAGATTGACCATTCCAATATATTAAAGTGCTGTGTTTGCTGTAGTAAACATGGGAAAACCTTTATTACAATCCACAATACTGAGGAACCTGCATGTACAATAAACAGTGTTGCTTAGATTAACTTACCATATATCAATCAAATCTGTTTACAAGAAATTCAGAAAGTGTATTAACTTATAACTGGCAGTATCCTCTATGGCTAAACTGGTAGTTACAGTTTATGTTGGAAATGCGTATTATCAAATAACTGATGTAAACTTGTCGGCTGCTAGTGATAAGCCCGGCCTACAATACTGTGTGAAGCTGTTACTGGTGACCGGCCTTTAATTAAGGAACATAAATTAAATTAAACAATAAGAATAAACATTAAGAACATGAAAGTAAAACAACAAACAAAATATACAACATTACAAAAAAAATGTAAAATATAAACATAAATATAAAAACATCAAACACAGTTCATATTCAATGTTACCTCTGACAACCTCTACCGTACGTCCTATGGGCATTGTAGGCACGTACCTACACTTTTTTTCTGAGAAATCGAAAATATATAAATGCCAAAAAATGCAATAAAATCTGACCCCTAGGCTTCTTCGTTTTTACTTTGATTGAAGTGGACAAACCTAAAGCATTACATTTAATTGTTATAAAACAGTGAATTCAGTGTTAATATTAAGGCTAGTGCGACATATTGCAATTCTCTAAGGAGCCTTTTGGCATTTTTTTAATTTTTGCGTCTCCCGAGACAGCAGATCAGATATCCAAATAATAAAAAAGCTGTCCATCCTGCGCCTTATCATATCAGGCTAATATTAAGGATAACCAGGCCCCTAAAAAATAAGAAATATGCATAAAAACATACCTGCGACAGACTAGCTGAATTTACTTTTTCGGAGGAGCATGTCGTTTTCAGCCAAGACACATCATTTTCAGCCAAGCTACGCCCCAGCCGTACACAGGGCTGACTTGACTCTTTGATTTAACCTTCTTTTACTTCAATCACGGCGTTATACACTTGTTATTGACGCCTGTGAATTTTCACTTTTATGAGTTGCTTCGAAAAATGGAAAAAATGCATACACAATTCAAGTATCAGTCATGAAATTTTGACAGCAGAAGACAGAGATGGCACTCTTAACGTATAAACTTTCTTTGAAATTGGACGACTGTTTTTGCACTAAAATTACCTGTATGTAAATGGTTCGTTATCAAAGTCCCTGAGTGTATAATATAAATATACTTAAAATATAATAATACATCACGGACTTGCATAGAAGGATAGGAAACTTGCATCTCCTGACTAAATGTTGACGAAACAGCACACGAAGGATTCATAATTTGCAAATTAATCATTCATAATTTACAGGCAACTGATTTCTTGTACATAAACTGTAAGTTGTATTTAATCTTAGATCTTTAAACATGTTTCGATCACACAAAATTATATTGAATTAAAGATATTGAGGTTTGGAGAAAACATTATCGTAATTTATCATTATTTTATCTGCAGTTTTCAAATTTTGTAATCGCAAGTACTTCAACAATCTTAAACACAAATTTCCGGGAATGGTATTGTTTTAATGACGAGATTTAGTGCGACATTTTGCGAGAATATGCGAGCGTTCGCAAAATCGCAATTAATTGCCTTTCCTTTTCTATATAATTCCTTGATATGATGATACAAGAAATATATTAATACAAAGACATTTGATAATTGCATGTACTTATAATATAATACTTATAATATTATGATATATAAATTCTAATTAAAAATATATGATACTTAAAATCTAAAAATACATATAATATAATGATATATAAAATCTAATAAAATACATATACTTAAAATCTAAAAATAAAATTTTACAATACATACAATGATACATAAAATCTAATAATACATATACTAATAATATAATGATTCATAAAATCTAATAATACATATATTAATAATATAATGATTCATAAAATCTAATCTATATGTTATATATACTGATTGTAGGTTTGGCCGTGAAGCCGCCAGTCGTTTTCCATGTAAGAACAGTGTCCGACACAAGACCATCAATTGGTGATATACTGAAGTTCACCAATACTTTAGCCAACACAGACAACGTGTACGATACGAGTACCGGGTATTTTACGGCGCCAGTCAGCGGAACGTACTGGTTCGCAGTACAGATATGTGGCTCTACACCAAAAAGATGGATAAATTATAGACTGTTTGTCAACGACAAACAACTCACCGAAACAAGCTTATATGCGCAAAAAAACTACGATTGTTCTTCAGTAAACGCTGTTTCAGTGCTGAGCAAGGACGACCGTGTTTGTGTAAAGGTCGGACCTCAGACAAATATCGGAAGCGGAAGTGTAATTGGTACTGGTAACTATAGATGGAGCATATTCAGTGGAGCATTGGTAAACTGACAATGATTATTCGTGACTCTGTTTATGTATTATCCGTAATACTTTACCTGGCACTCATGACAATTCCGTGTATATCCGTACATTAATTATCGATGTCCAAACGTTAATATTGCTATTTCTGGAACTGTAATTACGAACAGCGAATCTAGATGGAATACGTTCAATGGAGCATTTCAAAACTAATCATATGCATTTATCAAACTATTTACGTAACAGTTGATGCATGCTATTTAGTTTATACCAATTATTTAGCTCGATTGAGAAGAAAACTAAGAGTTTATATATGAACCGCTCTCAAGTCCACTTCCTGGGTACAACTAGTGCGACGTATTGCACGTCTCTATAGAGCCTTTTAAAGATTGTTATTTTGAGTCTCCCGAGCCGGCATTATGGACAGCAGATCAGATATCAAAATAAAACAAGAGGGCCAATATGGCCCTATATCGCTCACCTGACTGACCTTAAGTCACCCAACTTAAGTAGATTATATAATACATGTACACTCAAAATTCCAGAAAAACGAGATGGGCGAGTAGTTAGAATTTTGATTTGTTTTGAAGATGTAACAGATGCGTAGAAGATCAATCAATCAATCAATCAATCAATCAATCAATCAATCAATCAATCAATCAATCAATCAATCAATCAATCAATCAATCAATCAATCAATCAATGCATATATAGTAAACTAGCACCTCACTGTGGCGGTCATGTTTTTTTTAACAAATCACAACGGCTTGAATAAACTTGGTAAAGGGTCACCCAAGGAACATTTCTGCGAAATTGTTTTAAAATCGATCCGGTGGTTTCTGACAAGAAGATTTTTTAAGTTTTTACTATAGCTTATATAGTAAACTAACCCCACCCCCTGACCGCCATGTTTTATGACGAATCAAGATGGCTTGAACAAACTTTGTAGAGGGTCACCCAAGGAAAATTTCTGTGAAATTATTTTAAAATCGAGCCAGTAGTTTCTGACAAGAAGATTTTTTAAGTTTTTACTAATTAAACTTGCTCCGCCCCCTGATGGCCATGTTTTTTTATGAATCAAGATGGCTTGAACAAACTTGGTAGAGGGTCACCCACGGAACATTTCTGTGAAGTTATATCAAAATTGGTCCAGTGGTTTCAGAGGAGAAGTTGTTAGAAGCTAAAAGTTAACGACAGACGACGGACATCAGGCGATCACAAAAGCTCACCTGTCAGCTTGAGCTCAGGTGAACATAAAAAAACCCTGTCCATTCACGCCTGGTTTAATCAGGCTAGGGTATAACCAGTACCGAGTGTTGTTTTTGAGAGGCAACCGCTGGCAAGAGCGACCAAGTCCATATCCACTACACTACCGCGCCGCTGATACAATATATTTATATCAATACCAGAGTGTCGATCATTTGTTTTGTTTCACATCACTGCCGTTCACAAGCAAGACATAGTTTGTAATGTTCAATTCACAACTTGGATACTCTAACACGACTGCCTTGTCATTTTGTTTCTTTATTTCCTCATATCGAGAGAGCATTATATTATACATAAAATAAAATAACAAATTACAATATAAATAGAGAAAAATAATAATACATATTAAATCGAATCAAGTATAATTATGGTGGCATAGTTCTGCCAGTCTCTTTATGAAGTCATCATAAAGAACGAATAACAGTAATTGCTAGATTATCATCCCCACCTGCCCCCTTATTTTCATGCCGTCCCAACCCTTTTTATTTTCAAAACAACAAAAAATTAAAATAAAATCCTCCCCTCCCTCACCCTTTTTAAGAAAAGTGTGAACGATATATTGATAATCTAGCTATTATTTATAATGGCCTTATGGTAATATATATTAGGGGACCATTACGATACTAAATATTTGTGTTTGTGTGTGCTGTATAATATGAATATTAGGAGACAAGTATATATAAATATAAGGGTGTTGGGGGTATATACTATACATATTTTGGGGATTTGGGATCGTATTCACCAACCATTCTTTAGAGTAGTTTTAGACTCGAGCTTGAAAATCCAAATGTCAACCTCAAATATCTAGTTTACCATGACAGAGAGAATAAGTGTTAGAGTTTATTTGATTATATGTATTAGGTGTTCCTACATGCTTGCAAACTTTGGTCTCAAAAACTGGACTCTAAGTGTGTTTTTAAAAAATCAGTCTTGAGTTCAAGTCTAAGAATATTCTAAAGAATGGTTGGTGAATACTGATGTTAACTGAAACTCACTAACATCCTATATTACCGTGCACATTCCGCATATATTAAAAAAGCAAATAAAAAGGAAATATTCAACACATTTTAATTCATCAATGATGATAATATATTAAGTAAGAACTATAATTTTCTGTAACACTACGGGGTTTCTCACTTGTTGATACGGGTCATTTATTTGCCTATTTGAGTGCAACTGTGGAATGAACCATGTGTAGCAAATCCCGACAACTGTTGAATGTCTTAGGTTTGTCTGCGATTTGTACAAACTAACGACTGTGCTAGAATTTTGTGAGGTAGGACACGGAGAAGTTGAAGGGAGACACAATGATTGAGTAATCGGTGGCTGCAGTGCACGCCCGATGGGTGGGTGGGGAACGGACATGGGGTTTTGGCCACCGGTAGCTACCGACTCAAGAACGAAACTCATATGTTGTTTCTGTGTTGTACTAGGTCGGCGGGAATAACTTTTGAGTGATTCTTAACGTTTATGGCCTGACATGAACATAATATTCCGAATTTCAAAGCCAGCATCATTCATTGCCTGGATTGCTGTGGCCCTTATAGAATGGCCAGTGTACCGTTTAATCCCAGCATTTTTGCAAATATCTGGCATGAAACTAGACAATCTCATTAAAATCATCTCCTATTTACGCTACGCATAGGAAGATCGTGTACTTTAGTCAGATTGAAACTGGGTTGCTATTTTGTAAGTAAGCATAATCTTTGGTCTCAATAATTGGGAAGTGCTTTGTCGGTCGTGATCAGACCCTGCTTCAAATTTAACTTCAGCTTTGCACTTAGCATGCTGTTGGCTTTCTCAAAAATTTTGTCTGTCACAATATCGAAATCTCTGTCTATGTCTTTAAGATGCCTGTTAATTGCAGCCCGGACATTTTTCATAGAGTTCTTGTGGTACTCTTTTGTCTGCTCGCTGGTCATGTGGTGCTGTCTGCTTTTTTGGAGTCGCTTCAGCATAAAACTTTCTTAATAGTTGACTCGGGTCAACTGCTGAAAGTCAATCAGATTAGCTAAACTTTCACTGCACCATTCTGAAAAGAATAACATTTAAAAATGCTTTTGACAAACATCTTGATTTCAGTTCTAATTATAACAATGCTTTGTTTATCAGTGAATGATGTGGCATAAGAATACATCACCTCTGTCCTGGTTGACATTAAATTCTCGAGCTCTAATATACAATAATATCGTAACAGCTATTGTTTCCATTATCAGATGAACTCTGTAACATTAGTTGGTTTATTGTAATATGACGAAATATTTTGCGGTGAAAAATTAAACACCCGCCTTTTATCTTTCGATTTAGACAAATAATTCCAGGAAGTACCCACACAGTGTGTATATATATATACGTAGACGCTGACGTCATTGTTTAGTTTTTGTCTCAAAACAACTTATGGTCTGATTGTGACGCCCGGTTAATTAGCTGAACTAAGGAAATCTATAAAACAATAAACCGATGAAAGCAGCTAGGACTAGATCTTATATTTGTTTTTGTTGTATTTTATTATTAAAATAAGCTTGGAACCGTAGTGAACGTCATTTAAGTTCGTATCAAAATGTCGATGCTTCTTTGTTCCAGGGTTTTATCGAAAAATAAGTCTTTAAAAAATTGACGTTATCCAATGAAAATGCTTTAAATACATATATGATGACATTGGAATTATAGGTGTAACCCCACCATTGATTTTTGTTCTTTATTCTATAGTAAATAATAAAAGTTTGAAGGCTTGTCATTCATAGAGGGTCCCAAATGAAAGAAGTGAAACCTACATTTTACTGTTTGTCAACCTCTGCACTATCAAAATATGATGAGAAAAGTAGGGGTCATGTGTCATATAAGAGATTTTTTTTCTGCTCAGTGTGTACACTGGTGACAAAGTGAAAGTAGACTTCCGAAATCATGAATTCATACCCCAATTTCCAAGCATCATTTTTTTTTTCTAAATTCACAATTCAAACATGACAATGCTATCAAAATGTTCAAAATACATCAATAATGCCATTCAAATAAAAAAATGAGCATTAAAATAAGGAAAATGCATTTTTAAAGAAGAAGAATTGAGGATTATTTATAACCGCCATTATGCGACTACCCAACGGAAGCACTTCCTTTTTGCAATGGTGGTACTATGCCTATAAGGAAACTCTTTTTTTTTTAATTACATAATTACCTCATTTTTGCTAAGTACTACCAATTTGAAGTAATACTGCCAAGTTGCAGCTATTAAATACTGCAACTTTTGTCAAAATACCACTTTTTACATGATCATTATATACAGGCGCGAGATGTTGACCGACATGCAATTTTGATGTGTTTGACTAATTTTACCCAAAAAAAATTTTTTTTACCTAATTCCATTAAAATTTTTGCACCAAAACAGTCTCATGATACACTGAAGACATTATCTTACCAAAATACATTATTCAATACAATGTACATGCTAAAAATTGCACATTTAAATCATCCAAAATAAAAAATCTTCAAAATTTTGTGATTTTTCATGAAATTTCAATGTAAATATGCACATATATGCTTTATTTGAGGCATACACTTGCCAAAATGTGTTTTTTTATGAAGCAAATGTCTCCAATTTGTCATTTAATACTATGAGAGTGTAGAAAAGAGGTTATCTTACCTACAATTAGCATTTTGGAAAATCACCCCCATTTCACTCAAGTCTCTCTTATAGGTGTAACCCCACCATTGATTTTTGTTCTTTATTCTATAGTAAATAATAAAAGTTTGAAGGCTTGTAATTCATACAGGGTCCCAAATGAAAGAAGTGAAACCTACATTTTACTGTTTGTCAACCTCTGCACTATCAAAATATGATGAGAAAAGTAGGGGTCATGTGTCATATAAGAGATTTTTTTTCTGCTCAGTGTGTACACTGGTGACAAAGTGAAAGTAGACTTCCGAAATCATGAATTCATACCCCAATTTCCAAGCATCATTTTTTTTTTCTAAATTCACAATTCAAACATGACAATGCTATCAAAATGTTCAAAATACATCAATAATGCCATTCAAATAAAAAAATGAGCATTAAAATAAGGAAAATGCATTTTTAAAGAAGAAGAATTGAGGATTATTTATAACCGCCGTTATGCGACTACCCCACGGAAGCACTTCCTTTTTGCAATGGTGGTACTATGCCTATATATGTATACATGTCTGCTTGCCCTCCAAGACATGGAGGAAGAGTTATCTATCGATCTATCATTTGAAGTTCTTGTAAACTTTATGGGAAATATGTGGTTGTAGCATCGAGCCATCTGTAGTTAGCATGGAAATCTTACTTGCCAAATTCAATCTTCACGATGAGCATCCAACATGTATTACAAGTACGATATAAAATTTCAGTGTTTTTTTTTTAAGATTCAAAATAATACATAATTTTGGACTTTACACAGTAGGCCAATTCATATACTCAACACCTATAAAACAGCAAACTTTTGAATATTAAATCTATCATACCAGATCTGCCATCATTTATATTGGTTCAAATATGTTGATTGCAATAGATTTGTTAAATTTTGTTTTAAATGTTATGAAACTGTTGAAACAAAATTGAAAAACAAGGTATGAAAGTTGTCTTGGATTATCATTCAAGTCATAATCTAGATCTAGAGTTGGTACACTATCATTACTTGCGTTTTTAAGCTGTAAAGTATAAACTTATATAACTGAGGTATACATCTGGATTGTAATATAAAACAAGTCTACTGTAGTTTTCAAAAGCAAATATTTTATTCAGATCTTTATTAGTACTGGTATGAATTTAAGTTTTGACATGGTTGTACTTTTATAAATTAAACAAAGATATTTCATTCTGGTCTTTCCCGATCATACGTTCACATGAGCTCTTATTCTGTATGGTTTTTTTTTTATTTATTTAATATAATAAAATAGATATTTACATATTCAAATTCAATAGAGTATTTAAATTGTTTGATGTTTAATAGATAAATTAGTGAATATTTTTAAGCTTTAATGAAATAAATGCCCCAAACATGATGGGTTTTTTTTTATCTAGTATTTAAATCCAAATATTTGAACGTTTTAAAGTATTCCAACATCTTGGTGAGAAGTTTTTTATTCTCTTTTACAATACAGGTTAAACTCATTATTTCATCTTCTACGAGTTTTTTTCAGTGTATTAGGTAAATATTGATACATTTAGACATCACACTGTAGCTATGACCACCACCTTGGCAAAAACAACACTACATACCAAGACTCAGTTTTTAAAACTGTATATATATAGCCAGTTTTACAAATTGTTCTAAAGTGTTTTGAATATATATCTTTTTTTTTTAAATTCACTGATTTTATTTTTCTTATCCCTTTTTGTTTAATAAAATAAATATCTTGTATCATCTAATAAATTATTCAAATTGTATGTTTTTCAATTTCACAAATTTTGTTAATTTCTATCAATCACTTCTGGATTTAAAATAAATGTATTGTAGAAATTGTAAGATTTTGTTTTATACACGATTCTGTGATGTTACAATAAGTTCATAGGTACAGTGGTCTGTACAATGGTTACGTGGTATAATTAATGGAAGCAGATATGCACTGGCTAGTTGAAGATTGGATATAAATTCTAAACTCTGTATTATTGCCTCCCGTAAGCTATTTGTTAAGACAAACACACATTCATAAACTTGCTATATATAATGTAACAAATATAATAAAAATGTAAAAAAAAGTTTTTGTTTTTTTTCTTGTTTTTTTTCTTCTTCATCAGTTAACGAACATAGACTGTGTAAAATCGGCATAGTCATATGCGTCGAGTACATCCCGGCCGCTGCGATCAACGTAAGGTTTCATACGTCCTATACAATAATCTGCTTGTTCCTTGGTCAGGTTCTGAAATTTAATTGTAGTGTCATGCTTTAATATTGTCTTATTATCTAAACACAAATAATGTTATTCCAAATCACAGAAATATGAATTCTTGTTGAAAGTCACTAAAACACAAAATTCCGAAGAATCATATATTTATTTATGACTTTTGAAAGAAAAAATAAAGCAGGGTTTCGTTCTGATAACGATTATTTAAGAACACAACTGTGTTGTCTAAACCAACCAACAAGTGAGAAATAAAGATGAACATTGTAAAAAGGAATGTATAGGAGCATTGTACTACTGAGTACTATATGGGGTCTACTTACGGCGTAAAGTTCTTGTGCAGTAATAAATGGTTTGTCGCCCGACGTTAGAGCACGGAAGGCTTGTTCAACCTCCGTGCTCGATTGAACGTTCTCTGTCTCTCGACTGATCATAAAAGCCATGTATTCTTGTAATGACACATGCCCGTCCCTGAAATATTTAATGTGAAGTTTAGTGGTTGCATAAAATGACTTATTTTAAAAAGAGAGAATAGCTTTCATATTTTAATAAAAAAAAACTTTAGTCTGCCTTGTGAAAACATGACTTTTTTAGAGATCAGTAAATTGCCACTTGAGGCAAATCTCTAAATGGGGTTTAACGCCATTTTCATCCAGTTATGTTGAAGGAGGAATGAATCCTAGTAGAACCACCTCGGTCCTTCCATCTGCAGGTATTTGTGACAACTTTCTCACAATGTTTAAACCAAGCTCAGCTTGAACCCACGACCTAAACTGTGAAAGACAAGTAGTCATTTGACGACAGCACCTTAGACCAGGCGGACCCGACATGTTTATGTGAAAGCTCATAGACTTGATAAGTAGTTACCACTGAATTAGATAAAAGTTGCATACTGATAGCATACCTGTTCGGGTCAACCATATCCAATATTGCCATGAACTCTGGGTCCACTTGTCCGTCCTCAACCACTGGAAGATCGTAGCCGAGAGCTCGTAAACAAGACTTGAACTCCTGGTGGTCTAATTTACCAGACTTGTCTTTGTCAAAATGCCTGCAAGAAAGAGATAATGTGTCAATTTGTTAATATGCAACAACATTGCGATGATAAAGCCAACTTTTTTGTTAATAGGCAATGGTATTTCAGTAGTATGACAGAATGATTGATTAATTGAATATTTAGCGTCATTTTTATGCCATCGAGGGCTAACAGATGATCAGTTAACCTAACCACTGTTTCCTGGGATCCTGGAAGATTAACCAGTACTCGAGCACACACCATCTCCGCAAGTTACTTATGATTATGAGACACAATGTCATATATCAACCATCACAGAGATTGTGGCCGGGCGGGGATTCACACTCGCAATCCCTGGATTGATAGTCAGACGCGTAACCGACTAAGTCAGTTATATGAGCATAGACATTTTATTAAGTTTATATTAATTTTTTAAGTCTGACTGTAAAGCAAGTTCAGAGTTTATATGTATTGCTCAAACATCCAGTACTGAGTGTTGTTTATGAAGCCATAGCATTTAGAGATTGGATCAAACAAGTCACCTCTGGCATGAACAGCCAGCACTACACTCCCACCCCATTTTAACATTTTATTCTGATGGAAATATCTTTTAAAATCTATAAAACATCAAATATTCCTTTTTTAAAAAGCAGTGGCCATCTCTGTTCCATATTTAAGAATAACTTATCAATAGCTTCTGTACTATGCAAAAACAAAATGAATCCTACAAGATTTAAATTTTGAATTCAGAAAAATTTCCAAGAGGCCATTCTATGCTGCTTAGGCCTTCCTAAAAATATTGTTTGCCGTTCTCCTATCTACTCACTCAAAATTGCAGCTAACTTAAATTTCTAGGGTCATGATAAGTCATAAAATGAACATGCTGGAACAATGTTCACTTTTCTAAAAGAATGTTAACAGAATTTGTTTCGAAAATAAATGTCTTAGAGGTGTAGAAGAAATAGAACCAATCACGAGTACGTACTTAAGATAATGAAATTCTGACTCTGGGTATCACTGCTTTGATTGGGACCTCGACAGAACAACCAACATTAGCTGATTTAACAGGAACCTTGACATAGCATTGGCTCCAATAAAGGAGAGTTAAAATATCCTTATCTCAACTTAGATTCTGTACATAATCTAAACCCAATACCCATGAAGGATTCTAATAGTATTAAATGTATCAACTCACTTGAACATCATGCTGAATTCGCGGAGGGCATCCTCGGACACACCGCTGCGGTTCCTGGCTTGTATCTGTTGATCCAGGTTATGTTGCATTCTCATGCCAAGCTGGTCCAACTGATCCCACTGTTGGGCCAGTCCAACCGTACTATGTTCCGTGTATCTGTTGTCCAGTATAAGTCTTCCTTCCATGGCTGCCCCCAAGTCTTCTATACGCTTCAACTGCCCCTTCTGTGACCGCACCTCAACTGCTTTTTTCTGTAAGACAGTTACATACGTATTTCAATAAAATAGATCAAATGCACATTTAATGGGCCCTTCAATGGTAACTTAAGTAATGAAGACGTTCACTGTGCCAATATTGATGGGAAGGTCTGTATAATTTTTTTAATGAATGCCGTAAAGAAGACATGGTATTGTGTTAAGCGTCACTTTTAACAATTGTTCAGTTATATCTTGATGATGTCTTGAGACAGTATTAAGTGCTGCCAAACTGGAGTATTATGCTGCAGACACATAGTACTCTACCAGGTCACATTATACTGACACTGGGCCAACCAGACTATCCTCTAATTGCTGAAAATTAAGCTAGGAAGCTTCTAGAAGAATTTTTAGTATTTGCTATGGCCTGACTGGTGATCAAACCCACGACCTTACGCATGTGAAACGGATGCAAATGCTCTACCCCTAGACCCCTGCTGCTGCGGTAAGAAATAATCAAGTAATTCCATGACCATTTATACAAATTAATTCATTAAATCGGATTTCAACTTTGCAACAATTCCAATTCGACAAACTATTCTCATACACAGAGATTTTATTGTAGAATTATTTTACTTCATTTTAAGTTGTCCAAGTGAGATGAATACATAAGATTAATGCTCCTGTTTCACTGAACATCTCAACTTGAGATTTTCCTCTACTCAAATTTTGGAACTGGTATATCTTAGTTTACAATGATCATTGTAGAAACTACAATTTTTTTTTAATGGGGTTTAACGCCGTTTTCAACACATTTCAGGTTATATATGGCATATCCAGTTTTACTGGTGGAGGAAGACCTCAGACTGAGTAGAACCACTGTCCTTCCAAAAGTAACTGGAAACTTTCTCACATAAAAGTTTTACGAGGGAGCGGGACTCAAATCTACGGCCTTAGTGGTGAGAGGTAAGTGATCTTGAGATGGCGCCTTAGACCACTCGGCCACGGAGGACCAAAGCTAAAATTTACCAATGGGTAAAGTTTAGTCCATGTACTTATTTAATGTGTAATAAGTTCCAAGTAATTATTTAGAGAAATTGAGATTTTTTGAGTTGTCACAGGAAAATCTCAGCTTCAGATATGTGGTCCAATGTTAACTTTTGTAAACCTCAAATGGGGGAACCCAAATTCAAGCAAGGATTCAACTAAATAGTAACTTTTTTTTTCTTTAATATCTTTCCCAACAACTTAATGAATTAGTAATGTATGTTAAAAATGCCCAGTGACTAGAATCTTTAAAACTATATTATATATGCTAAATCTTCATGTAATGGGCAAGTAAAATATAGGTCATGGATAACAAGAGTTATATATCTTGGTATATAAGGTTACTTACCTTGGTAGCTTCCAATTGATCCTCCAGCGTACCAGAGCCCTCCATCATGGCAGCTCTGTAAATATTAGCAAAGAATATATTATACAACAATATACGTTGTTCTCTTGTTTTAGATTCACCACCTTAGATGAATTATACTCCATTATGCAGAACAAAACATTTGAAGATCCCTTGACATCAAAATGAAAGACCATATGACAAGATCCAACTCGGCCATTCATGAACATTTTGACAATACTGGACATCACATCAAACCTGAAAACATCCATATTGAATGACTTGTCAAAGAGGCGATAAAACAATGACGGCCGTTGCTCAACCAGGACGAGGGACTGGAGTAACCTCCGGTGTACAATGCTCTCCTCGTATCATGTGATCTTCCTACGTCATGTGATACTATGCATAAATGACTCAGCACAAAGCTGATGAAAACTGTGTGATACAGTTTGAAATATACTGCAAGTCAAATCTTTTGTTCTAAGTAATGGTATATAATTCATTTAAGAAATATATCATACAAGGTTTTAGTTATTGTCAATATATTTGTACTAAAAATAAACAAAGATACTCAACATACAGAATAGGTAAGACTGATTAACTCCAAAGGCACATTGAAACAACTAAACATAATCTGGTATTTCTTTGTTATAAAGACACATATTTCTTAAATACCGGCGATGAGGATTTCCATTAATTTTACCAGGTACAGAATTTTCATCCTACAACCGCGTCAGGTGATTATCCTACACTTATGTGAAGTTGGAACAATTCATGACGTGCCGTATCAAAACTTAATTTATTTAATTTAAATTAAAATAAGTACTGAATGTGTTTGGTATACAAGAAAAATAACCTTTCATGGCTTTTTTGGTTCAGATAGAAAATTTTGTCCCTTGGGAAAATTGTTTTTGCGAGAATCAACAGTGCCTCGTTCCCACCAATACAGTTATTCTTTGGGACAGAATTTTCTTTCCGAACCTCAAACTGTGTAAGATACTTCTAGTCCTTGCTCACACTTCTGTCTGAAAGTTCCTGTAACTAATCACATTTTACACACACAATATGTACTAAGCTACATGTATTTAAAATATATGTGGGAGCATTTTTAACCAGTCTTTCCTGTCACAATCTTCATGAATTTTGTCAAAATTATTAATTGTAACTATCTTAGGTTCTAAATCAAATGGTACTTTTTTGCTCAATTACTCGAATTGTCAGAAAAATATTTCTCAAGCCACTTTGTCAACTGTGCATTATCTATGTCAAACCCTAAATTTTCCTTGTTCCTTAAACTGAACGTTACTAAAAGAAGTGTTCACTTTAATCATATTCATTAAAAATAAATTGATTTTGATATCAATTAGCATCTCTCCCTAATTAATGTTGATCAACATTAATCAATGACTTAGTAATGCGGAAAACTATTCTTTAAACCTTGTTATATCAAAATATTGTTTGTTTGCCATTTCTGGCCGACCCAAAACAATCCCACTGGTGGGGAAATTTTTTGGAGGTGGAGTCAAAAAAGACTTTTTGGGGGATATTCATTCAAAATAATCTCTGTCCTTAAAGACAAAAATTTTTTTACCTACCCACCCCTAAATGGTACGAGTCGTAAATGGCAAACAAGCAATTTTGTAAGGGCGGCTTTAATACTTTCAACAATAACAAACAAATACTGCAGTATTATTATTATTTTTTATTTAATACATTTTTTCGCTGTGGTCTTTATGAACATTTTGTATTTGCAAACTCCATGCAATGCTGCAACACGGCTAGATACTAGATATATATATGTAAGAGTCACACTAGTTAGTAAGGTTTTTATTCACAATGGCGGCACACTCTTCAGAAATCAAACTAACATAGCCTTCATTTACCGCTACAGTGTATATCTTGTATCAGATATCTCTCTGCACACACGGCATTTAGCCATTATAAATTAATTGCTAGATTATCATCTAAATTTTTCTTAAAAGGGGAGGAGTGGGGGGAGGATTTCATTTTTGTTTGAAATTTTAATTTTTTTTATAAAAGGTCAGGCAGCATGAAAATTAGGGGATGATAATCTAGCATTTCATTTATTATGGCTTTACAGACCTGTGTACCCAGAACTGGGGAAGGTTTGCTGTAAGACATAAGGTACAAATATCTTTGGGCACTACCGCCACATAATCCTGTAGCACTATTATACGGACCACACCATGCCGAAACTACGCAATACTGCTTCATCAAAAGGAACATCTTACTAACTTGCAATACTTGTATATTACTAAAAGTAGCATTTGATCAATTGATCTATTAACTCTTTGCTCCATAGGCATTTTCTTGGACTTCCAAATTGAAAGCATTAATTCACCATGTATCAGCAATGGGTGAATTATGTTTATATTAACTGACAGAGTGGAAAACGGAGACTGTGGAAAGATGGGGATTCAAACTCATGACCACTTGGTTGATAGTCAGATGTGCTAACAATTGAGCTAACTCTTGTTATCCATGACCTATATTTTCTAGTCAAATACAAATATTGCAATTTTAGGTAAGACCCTGCAGAGTTTAACTTAAAGAGTCATCAAAGCTGCATACCTGTCACAATCCACAGATTTATAGTTGAGAAACAAAAGAAGTAACATGACAAGTTAGATTAGCTGCCTCAGTTTAGTAAACAATGGGAATCAAACCTAAGCAGTTCAGAGTCGGGGGAGAGAAAAAGTTGTATATAAATGAAAAGAAAATTTGAAAAGACAGAAATACAAGCACATCTTATAAACTAAAAAAGAAAAACAACATTCACATATCGGTCTATTGACTTGATGTAAGAATTCTCAAATGTCTTGCCTACACTATTATGTTACACGACTTGTGTGTGTTTTGTTTGTCCATATGGGTTTTCCTCTTTCAATAGTTATTAGTTATTTAATGGTGGTCAGTGCTCCTAGTCATCATTTCTGTGATCAGCTAGGCAGATAACAAGTACTGGACACACCTCATCTCACCGCAAGTCATTGACTACTTCCCCACATATTCAGAGGTGGGAGAATCATGGCCGCAGAACAAAGTTCATGACCAATCACCAAAGAGATTTCTGTGTTTTAAATGTTCACATACTCATCTGCATGTTCCTGCATGTTCAAATGTTATATAGGACTACAGAACACAGTCAAAGTGATTCCAAATTGGAGGTTCTTTTACTCCGAGTCAAATGAAAAGGTACTAGCAAATGTTATCTGATCCAACATTTAAGTAAACTGTCAAGAAAGTTGTATAACAAGCGAATCAGTTATTTTCTATCAAAATATTATGACTTTTGTTCAGTAATTTTTTTTTGATAAAGCCAAAAAGTTAATTCTATTTTTTGGTGTATATCTTTTTTTAAAATTTACCGGTGGTAACTTTTTTTTTTATCAAAATTTAGAATTTATGTTCATGTACATGTATGTTATAGATGTTGCCCTTTTCAGTCAAACATGTCTTGTATATTCTTTTAAGTAGTACATTAAAACAAAATTTGTGACATTTGAAAATTCTTTTTTTTTAAACAGCAACTAAAAGGTAATTTCTCATGTCGTACATCTCTGTACTACCAAAATGTCAGACAATTGCACAGAATTCAGGATTCTACTTTTTTTATGAGCAAGTAGGGAAATCCATGGCAAAATGTCTGCAAGATGGCAGTTGCTTGGCAACTGTAGGGGGAGCATGTCAGAAATTTTTGGATGCAGCATGCCAATATCAGGTAGAATATTAACCCATCTAGCAGCCACATCCTGTTGTCATGGTAACATCGCCATGGAAATAGACACAGATATCATACAAATATGTGTAATGTTGAACATGTAATATTTATAGTTATTTATTAAAGATACAAAAAGATTAATAGACATAAAATGAATGCAGAGGAAAAGTAAGTACAATTAAGACCATGTAGATATTGCAGATCAAAGTAAATAATAGTTTGTACCACAAGGGTTTTATAGAAATACTGTTTATACTAATTCATTTTAGCTTGATTACGAAGTACGCTAGGTTCAGAGCTTATATTAACTGCTCTTGTGTCCGATTCTTTGGTATAGTCGGTTCTGAGAGCTGGTATAGTTGGTACTGAGAGCTTGTATAGTTTGTACTGAGAGCTGGTATAGTCGGTTCTGAGAGCTGTATTTTTTTAAAAGGCTATTGAGTAGAGCTGGGGACTAAACCCGCAACCTCTAGCGTGATCAGCCAACACTCTATCCACTGCACTATATCTATAAAGATTCATGTAAGAAAAAATAAATGTTCAATCTTTATAGACCTTACCCAGATCAATTGTGCCGATTGTTACCACTGACCGCTTATCCGTTTCCAAAACTGAGATGAAATTATTGACCATTAAACATATATATACCTTGAGGAAAAATAGCAGTTATGCTGGCCATGTTTTTGCAATAATCTTGAGAGCTATTCAAGAGCTAAAAATAGATGTTGATTTAATACTGACCTGGTCTCTGTGAGCCAAGAGTGGAAAGCGTTTGCTGCTTGGGCAAACTGTTTACGTAGCTGGTCGTTCTCTTCCTGTCTCTGCTGCTCATTTGCAAGATCTGTGTCGCGTCCCTAGCAACCAAAATAATAATAGTTTTTTCACTGATTTTCTGAATTCAGGTTATATTTTAAGAAGTAGTTTTGAACATAGATGTGTTTAATTACTCTATTAAACTTGTTAAACAGAATCTGTAAAATATGCTACATGTATACAAACTTTTGCTCTTCTCATCTGCAGCAAGAAATCACAACTACTATGAACCATTTTGAAAATATTTCAAAACCAAATTACATAGACCTTGTTTTTAAGCGTAAGAATCATGTTACCGCGGGGAAAAAAGGGACGTAACTGTGTAGTGAGACATTAATCTAACCACTTTCCTGGGATCCAGGAAGATTAACCAGTACTTGAGCACACCCATCTTCACAAGTGACTGATATATTTCTCACTTGAATCAGCGGTGAGAGATGAATGACAATGAGATATATCAATTATCACAGAGTCTGCGACCGGTTTGGGATTTGAACTCGCCACCCATCGGGTTGATAGTAAGATGTGCTACAGATTGAGCTAACCGGGTCCAGCTCCTAGGTCCCAAGAAGAAGCATATTAATATTCTCATTGTGACAATCACTTCTGTTTATCAGACAGTTAAAGAACCAACAGTATCAGATCTGTCAGGTTAATTTACCTTGATGATTTTCTGTAGGTTGTTCCAAGTCTCCTGCAGGGCTTCCATTGTGAACCATGTGTATGGGTTGGGTCCTACGTTAAAGCTCTTGATCTCTTTGTCAAGGACCGCAAGTTGATTGAAGTCTGTCTGGGCTGCAGACAGTGATGCCTTGAACTGCTCATGGTTCTCTCGCAGATGCTGAAACAAGAATAAAGGTTGACATGAGAATTAGGTGAAAACAGCACAAGTCATGGTATATTATCCGAGCAGCAAAAACAGAAACACCCTTTTTGTTTGTCAATGAATTAATTATCTTATTTAACATTGTGTGAGAGTTGTTCTTCTTTATAACTAAACTGAACACCGATTGGATAAAAATTAAGTCAGGCATCTAACCAAACTAGCTTAGGCCAACTTACCAACATAACTGACAAAGACAAAGGTAAACGACTTGCTTTCCAGGAAAAAAATAAAATGATCAGAGTCCTGGGAACATTTTGGGTTATTATCTATAGAGGCTCTATAATAAACTAATCATGATATCTGGTTATTATCTATAGAGGCTCTTTTATAAACTAATCATGATATCTGGTTATTATCTATAGAGACTCTATTATAAACAAATCATGATATCTGGTTATTATCTATAGAGACTCTATTATAAACAAATCATGATATCTGGTTATTATCTATAGAGACTCTATTATAAACTAATCATGATATCTGGTTATTATCTATAGAGACTCTCTTATAAACTAATCATGATATCTGGTTATTATCTATAGAGGCTCTATAAACTAATGATATCTGGTTATTATCTATAGAGGCTCTATAATAAACTAATCATGATATCTGGTTATTATCTACAGAGGCTGTAGTATAAACTAATCATGATATCTGGTTATTATCTATAGAGGCTCTATAATAAACTAATCATGATATCTGGTTATTATCTACAGAGGCTGTAGTATAAACTAATCATGATATCTGGTTATTATCTACAGAGGCTCTATTATAAACTAATCATGATTTCTGGTTATTATCTATAGAGGCTGTAGTATAAACTAATCATGATTTTAATTGTTAATCAATCGTCTGAAATGTCTGATTAATTGATTTCACTTCCGATTCTCAACATTAAAAGACTTCATGTTTACATTAACTGGAGCTTGAACCTAAAACCTAAGGACCTGCTCTGTATATACAGAAGTACTCACCTTTATTTCCTCTACCGAGTTACATCTTACTGGGTCTGTCAAATCTTCCTCGGCATTCTCAAACCAACTGTTGAAGGCGGATGCCTTCTTGGCGAAAGCTAGGTAGAGGTCCTCTATCTGCCGGTACTGATCCTGCAGTTGCAGCAGTCGTTGTTTACGTTCCTCGGAATCACCCAACAACTTACCCCATCTAGGGAAGATTACATATACGTGTACTTCATAGAACATTCTGATGAACGGGTTAGGGTTGGGGGTGGGGGTAGTTAATCCATAACTATTCAATATATTATACATGTAGGTTATATACAGCATCCACTTTTATGGAACCACCGTCTTTTTGCAAGAAACTGCAAACTTTGTTGTGTAAAGTTTTTGTTACCTAATTGTGTTAGAACCTATATCCTCAGTGTTTAGAGTAGTTGATGAACAATGAAGGAAGTAAATTACAAATGAAAGCATTGCGAACGACTGATCTTAACAATTCAACATTCTACATGCCTCTTAAAAGATTAAGAATGTTGTTAAATCCTAATTATGATTTAAATAAAAAGTGAAATTCTTGGTCTGGAATCATACTTCAGTGTAGTACTGAATGTGACTATTTTGTACTGGACAGTTAAAACAACAAGAAACATAACATTAATATTGAAAACTGATAGATGAAGCGAATAAATCAACAAGTAACCAGTCCAAAAAAAGCTTGTTATGTTTACCACTAACATAGGGCATCTGACTTGAACCTTTTTTACTCACCTTGCCATGACGTCATTGTAGCGTTTCTCTATGGCAGGCGTCTGGGCGTGTTTAGCTGCAATCAGTTGATCTTTAAGAGCGGTAATCGTTTGTATCCCTTCTTTCTCAAAGGCTTGTAAGCCAGCATCGAAAGTGTCCTGTGTAATAATGAAGTATGTTTTACTATGTATCCAATACTTGCATACAGGTGCATTAGTAAGATATGAAGCTGTCTAACACATGCAATGAGTAGGGAATCAAAACCAAACAATTAATAAGGAATAAAAATCACGCAAAACATGCTGGACAGCGTGCTGTAACCACCAAGATACATTAGGAATCCAGTATACATGACAAAGTCTTGTTCAGTTTACCATAAGGTTAGTATTATTAGTGTGAACAAGCAAGTTACAACAATTAATGCTACAAAGTTATTAAACGGGATCTTGCTATAAATGTAGTTAATATCTAGAGTAAATACAACTTTCTGACAACAAAGAAAATCAAAATTACAAGTAAAGCAGATGTTATACATGTATTAAGAATCGACCTGATGCGAGAACGATTATTGCTCCGCCCACTGGCTATGTGATGTTGTTATTCCAAGTAAATACAATGTAGTGTTAACTTAGAGATGGTTGGCTTGTCTAAAGAAAATGGCAGAGTAATAACCAATATCGATCGATTATCGACTTGTTAGAATGACAGCCCATGTCAGATCAATTGCTGCGTTAGCGCACAAACATTGAACTGAACTTTAATATATTTAATAAGAAACTGGGAATGAATAATTTTTATTCAATTTAGGGGGAAGAAATATAATGTATTTATTCAAAAAGGTGTACAGACAGGCATAGTGTATAACCCAAGTGGGACCAGAGAGTTTATGGTGCTGGTTTGCAAAAAAGTGTATGTTATAAGTGTCATTGTAAAACAAAATACATTTGTATATAAATAAGGCCATAAGAAATCAATTGTTAGATCATCGTCTCTACCCGCCCCCTAATTTTCATGTTGCCTTGACCCTTTTTATTTTCATTAAAAAAAAAAAAAAATCCTCCCTCCCTTTTTAAGAAAAAATTGAATGATACTCTAGCAATTAGTTTATAATGGCCTAATATATAATGTAATTTATCATTTTTCATATTAAGACTGAAATGTGTTTATATTTATAGAGGGTGAGAAAGGCATGTTGAAGCAGTGAGTATATGAAAGAACAGAAATGTAATTAAAAGTAGCTGGAACAAGGCACGGTTGTATATGGATGGATTTTGTTTCGTTTAATATTGAGCATCATTTTAATACAATCTAGAAGTAACAGACAATTGGTTTACTTAACCATCCTTTCCTGGGATCCTGGAACCAGTACTTGGACAGGCCCATTTTCTCAAGTAACTGATGACTCCCCCACTTGAATCAGTGACGAGAGATGATTAGAGACTGGGAAGCAGTCTTCCCATTCTGAAAGTAAACTGGGGCAAATTTTCATCCATAAGTTTTTAAACAGAACTGGGTTCAAACCCACAACCTGAGCACTGAGAGGCAAGTGATCTTAAGATGGAGACTTACACCACTCGACCAATGCGGACCCTCGTATCAATTTACATTTGAGTTTTGTTTTGTAACTGGTAATAAAAAGTCTATCAAGCATGTGCTAGGGCAGAGGAAAGATAACATGAGGTTTCATGTAGGCAGGAAACATAAGCTTCCATTTCTACTTTTCTCTACATAGTGAGGATAACTAATGTAAAGCATGAGGACATACAAAGAGAAGCATTGATAAAGGATATACATGTATAAGTAGGTCCAGGACGAGTCTTTTTTAAATTTATTTATTTTACATAGATTGTGAAACAAGTTCTAACAACTGAGACTAATCATGCTTGAAGTCTTCCTTGGTAGAATCAATAGTAAACATATGTGGATAAAGTGTCTTACTCAAGGACACCACACATAGCCGACACGAATTTCCCTGCTATATATTCGAAACCATTTTTTTTAAACGAAAAATTAAGTCGAAATGGGGCCAAAAACTCCTGTAAAATTTGGCCAAGTTCACAAATATTGTTTTTGACTTGTATTTTATAATTAAAGTGATAAAAAAAAAAAAAATACTGATAAAATTCATTTACATAGACAACTCTAGAAGTTATAGATCTGAAACCAATTTTCTGAACAGACTTCTGACAATGGTAATGCTTCTTTGGGCCCGGCAATCATCCTGTGTAGCAAAATTTTAGCCACACAACAGATTTTAGCCACATAAAAGCATTTGTAACTGTCTAGAAACAGCCACATAATTTTTTTCAACAGTTTTTCAATCGTCCAAACAAATGACTAACCCTAAACCGTAACCACTTAACTACCCATTTGTGTGTATGGACGGACGGACAGACGAACAGAGAGTAGTTACACTTAATTCCCCTTCATCACCCTTCTAATGGTGGGGGCATAAATATTCACAGAGAAAATAAAGTAGTGTCCAAACTACATGTCCTCGCCCTGGGCCTATATATTCATGTATGTGAGTGACAGTTGCAGTAGTGGGAATGTGTACAACAGTGAGATCTGTGGTTATATTTGGTTTGTTCTTGTCTATGTTTGTTTTCTTCTCTACCTTCTTCACTAAAATGAGACCAGCCACCGAAGTGTTAAGACGAGCCTATAAAAAGTACACACACACGAGATATATCAGCAGATCATGCCTGGATTCCATGTCAACATACAGCGTATTGAATCATGCTTTTACAAACTGATCGCAGAGTTGGTTTCCAAGTTTACATAGCTTCAACGCAACTGTTTCAAACATGTATATATGACTTTCACAATGTTTTGTCGAACACAAATTCATTGTATTTATGCATGAGATTGTTTAATTATCTTCCTTAACTATTCAATTAGCATGCATTTTATTTCATGAAATCCAAGATAAAATCGCCTATTAAATTACATCACAACAGAATAAAACCAAATTAAAGAAAAAATTTTTTTTAAAGCAATAATTATTAAAGCAATTTGTTAGGAAGTTAGATGTCAACTGTTAGTGGGTCTTACAGCTACAATGCATCTTTTTTAAAGCATAAGGAATTCACTAGCATGCAGATGCTCATGATGAAACTGATGGCCAGACAATAAAGAAATACGCAAATATTAAAACCATGTATAAAGTTACATTTTTTACAAAATTCCAACACATTTCATTTCAATTAGAACCCAGTACTCCAGATAAGCTTTTCTTAATGAGTATTTTACCCCTTAAATTAGTATGCAATGCTTATAATGGTTAAAATGAAGATTCTTATCAAATTGCCATTTAAAACAAACTAATAAAATAACCAATGCTTATTTTACCCTTTAATTTAACTTTCAATGCTTTATTCAGAAATGTCAATGCTGTAAATACCCCCAAATAGTGCTTATCTGGAGCACTGAACCAACATCTATTTAACTAGAAACTGGTAAATTTTCTCATTTTTTAAAAAATCTTTGGACCAAATGTTGCATTAATTAACAGTAACAGCTGTGCGTGTAGTTAAAGGTGAAAACTGTTAGCAATAAACAATTAAGTTCATTCATACACTAATACTCAAACAGCTGATGGTTATATATTAATATTGAACTTGAAATTCAGAGAAAATTACTGTAAAATTAGCTCCTAAGTTTATGTACTTATAAAGAACTTATAATGAAGTCAAATCAATAGTTAAACAAAATAAAAACGTTTAAACATGCTAAATGTATTATTGGCAACAGTAAAGGTTTATTTCAACTCCTTTAAGTCCAAGGATTAAAGATTTCAGCATGATATAATAACTTTATTCTATTTCTGACGTACCTGTTTTGTAAGAAGGGTCTGTACGGACGAGAGGTCGCGTCCATAATCATCAGAGCGTACTTGGTTTTCTTTGTCTGCAATCCAGCTCTCCACAACATCAGTCTTCCAGATGAACTGGAGGAAGGCAGAGTTGTCGATAAGTCCTGCCTTACGGAGGGCGGCAGCCTGTTCAAGGGACGACAGTTTGTCTTGTAGGCCGGCAATACGCTGGGAGATACTATCCTTGTTGTGATTACCCTGGAAACAAATATTTTACAAGTCATACAATCGTCATACAATCATATGTTACTACAGGTTTTCTTCTGATTACCATTGAAACAAATACAGTCAAACTGGAGTATTAAGCAGCCACATTTGCTATTTGCCATTTTCATGCTTTCAGAGCAAATTAATCTGTATTAAGCAACAAACTGTCTCAAAAGGCTACTTTTGCTTCTTCCCTTGACTGTCTGCTCAACAGGTTTGACTGTTTGGTAATGGTCAGACGATTGTTATTTGACACAACAGATGAATTTTTATACCTTACAAAACAGGCTCCTGTTTTACCAACACATTAAGTGTATACAGTCTAACTTGTCCTTGCGGCCACCTCTTATAAGCGGTCACCTGTGTTAAGCGACTACTTCACAATAAACATCATGACTTCAGCTTTTTTGGTAAAAATATGGACCCTCTATTAAGCAGCCACCTGTGTTAAGCAGCCAGTTTGGCCATTTCCCTTGGGTGACTGCTTAATACAGGTTAGACTGTACTTTAAATACTTAAATCAAAGAAAAGCATTCAAGTGATCATGATTTTAGACTGGCTCTAGAGAAATGGTATTTGGCTTCATTGATATTAATTTAAGAATAATACAGTTACCAGTCTAATTTGAGTAATCTTTTCAAGTATTTAAGTAAAACTTAGGAAAATGTTGGTGAAACAGGAGCCAGATACAGTTGTTAATTAATTGTGTTCTTCATATGCACGTCATAAAATAATAGTTACCAGTCTAATTTGAGTAATCTTTTCAAGTATTTGAATAAAACTTAGGAAAATGTTGGTGAAACAGGAGCCAGATACCACAAATCAGCTACTTCAATATTTGTAAATGACAACAATTTTTTTACAGTTGTGGCCCGACACGAAATTATATATATATATATATATTTTTTTTTTTCTTTCGCTTTTCTTCCGATTGAATGTATGGTAAATTCAATAAAATACTGAAAATATTCTTAGAATCTGATTGTAATACTATTTCATAATATTCAAAGGGAATTCATTAAATTTCATAATTATGCTAAAACATCTTTTTCCAATATGTCATGCCTGTATATACCCACTGACCCCGTATTGTCAAAAGGATATCTATTTAAACATGCCAAAATAATATATTGGAAAGGGGTTTCCCAACTTGGGCTATGCGCCTAGGTTAGACTAAAATAGATTTCATGCATAAATTGCAATGACTTATTAAATGAGTAACATGGTTTCATTTTGATTTCAATTTGCTTTGTTATACAGGTTTACACATAGTAAAATTGTTTCATCTTAGAAAGAGTCTGAATGATGATGCAAAGGTCATCAAAAAGTATCTAACTGCTATCTTTGTTTAGAGTCAGGATTTCGTTTTGAGTTTACCACTCCAACTTTAATATTGATTTTGTCACGATTTGGTGGATTTGACATATCAAACCAATCGGATTTTATAAATTAATGAGGTTTTTTATTCATTTAATAATTATTTTGTAATTTAAGACATTTGTGGTGTTTTATCCCGATATACTCCCTACAAAAGATTGCCAAATAATTATCATGTATTTACCTCATCCATGAGTTTCTCCCCTTCCTTCTGCACCTCCTGGCATCTATCCCTGTGGACCTGGAAATCTGTCTCAAATACCTCGTGCTTCTTCAGTAGACCCTGTACAACACAGCCAAGCATTAGTTAACTTACAAATCACTTCCTGGTAAGGTATTAAAGCACATATTTTCTTTGTTCTACTGAATTGTTATGTCAATTCATGTGCAGGTGGTACATATACCGGTTAATATTTTCTAACTCTTTAAATTATTTTTTTCAGGTAAGGTTCCATTTCATATTTTCTTTGTTCTACTGAATTGTTATGTCAATTCATGTGCAGGTGGTACATATACCGGTTAATATTTTCTAACTCTTTAAATTATTTTTTTCAGGTAAGGTTCCATTTCAAATTTAGCAAAAACTGATCAATTTGGTCAGCACATGAATTGAATGACTAAGCCTGAATTTTTCTTTAAACTTATTTAATTCAGGTCATCTTCTATGGCTAGAAGTACAGTTCCTTCGGTATTGTTCCATTTCAGTATTGTAGGAATGGGAATGCTGTGAATCTCAAAACTGGGAAAAATATCCATGTCATATATTCCTAAATTTGAAAACAAAAAAAATTATTGGACGAAACAATGAGATCTTCACATTTTACACCAATACAGAAGCTGTATGAAGTGTTTTGTTTGAATATTTAGCATCCGTTTGATGTCACTGATAGTTACAGACGATCAATTAACCTAACCACTCTTTCCAGGGATCCTTGAAGGTTAACCAGTACTCAAGCACACCATCTCTGCAAGTAACTGAACTTTCCTTCTTGAATAAGCAGCAAGAGATGACAATGAGATGCAATTTCATATATCAATGATTATGGGGACTGTGGCTGGGCAGGGATTCAAACTCACGACCCCTGCATTTATAGTCAAGACACCCTACCTACTGAACTAACCGGGCCTAGTATTAATTAAAGAGACTGCATCATACGTAACATGGATAATGACAAGGCACCTACCTGCACAGCTGCCATGGTGCCTCCGAGATCACCGCCAGACAGGAGGCGTTGTTTTTCTGCAATCCAAGCTTCTTCCTCGTCCACATTGGCACTGAACTGTTGGAATGCATAAGACTCCTCCAGCATCTGTCCTCTGTAACAGATGATTAGGTAAGTCAGAACTGTGATCCATTATTAAATATCAACAATATCTTGTGGACTGTCTGTATAGAGTGCCAAAGAAATTCACACAGAATGTCTAATTCAGATATAAAAAGTCAAGAAATTTTTTAAACTTCAAATAATAAAACGTCAAATAAAGACATACATAAAGTTCTATATTGCAGCATTCAATCTGTTCTCAATGTAACACAATATAGGCCAGAAAAAAGAACATTTTCTCAGGATTTTCCTATCAATAACATATCAGTTTAATAGCAAAAACAATAAGATTAAACTTTGACTTTTACATGATTTTCTTAAGCAACGATTGTCTCCTTAATGGGAAATTGTGAAAATCCAGTTAATTTTGCCAACACAAAAAATATAACACCCCTTTTCAAAGTATTTGTTAGTTATGATTTTTTTTACCCTTTTTAAACAATATTTTTGTTATTTAATGGTGATCAGTATACATATTCATTGTTCATGGGTCACACCAAGAGGTTAGCCAGTACTTGATTCACCAGTCCTGATCTCTGCAAGTTACTAAATACTTCCCAACATATTCAGAGGTGAGAGACTCATGGCTGTAGAACAAATTTTATGAGATTATGTAACTCAAGAACCGTGGATTGACAGTCAGCAGTGTTAACGACTGAGCTAGCAGGGCCCCCTTCTTAAAATAACATCAGCAAGTTTCCATGATAATGTAAGACAAACCTGTGCTCAGCCATACTCTTCAGCTCGTCCCAGCTCTTGGCCAGCTGTTCCAGCCTGTTCTCTATATCAGCTGTGTTGATGTCAGACTCGCTGATCAGCTTCTGTCCCATCTCCTGTACCGCCTGTATGGCTGGCTCGTGACTGGTGAGTTCAGCATCCAGACGCTTGTGCTTCTTACGTAGATTCTGCACACCTGTCAAGTCCTTGCCATAGTCTTCAGATCCAACCAACAATTTCTTCTCCCTGCAGGAACAAAAAGACATGGATTATTTACCCTCTAAATCTTGGTTTTAATTACACCCATATAGCCATAATACTGATATTTCCTCCAGCAAAATTCTTAAACAAAGCAAATGTCCACACAAACAAATTATGAATAAGTTTATACTTTAAATATTTATTTGAGTGCAATTATGAAGTAAGCTCAGAGCCTATTTATGTTCTCGAGTCTGTTTCCTGGGTAGAACCAGTACTGAGTATTGCTTTGAAGAGCCCAACAGAACAGCTGGGGATCAAACATTCAACCTATAGCGTGAGCAGCCAATATTTTATCCATTGGACTACCGCCCCACTTAATTATGAAACTATTAATTATTAAATGAATTAGCATTTCAGTAGGGCAAACATGTAGTTATAGTATAGTATTATAGTATTTTCCACTATAAATAGATAATTACATAAATATATGTATAAAAGTATTAAACTGCTATTGATTGGAGTTTCACACCAATAACAAGATGTTAAAGGTCAAATATCACCACCAGCTTAAATAAATGACGACCACCTTGTATAAATGTGAACCTGTATCAAATATTTCTCTTTTAAAACTTAAAATTGGCGTTAATACAGCTTGGCCGCAGCTTATCACATGCGAGAAGTAATAGATCAGTTTTCATAGAGCCAGATAAATATTATGATTATGTCCATGATTATGGCCTTAACAAGCACATGCATAAGCATATTTATGTGTAAATCATATCAGATGCCAGAATAAAAGTCACAAAAGATTTTTGAAAATCAGTAGAAATATATGAAGCCCAGGAAGTATCCATGAAACTTATGAAACAAGACATGTAAGGAAGTTTTTTATTCTTGAGAATAGTATTGTAATATTTACGGTAACAGCAAGTTTATATACATGTATCGTCATTTATACTTCAAAGATGCATCAAACATATTCAGTGAAGAGTATTAAATAATCTTCATTTTCTTTTTGCAATCATTCACAGTTAACTGCTATGGAATTTTTGAGTTATGTGTGCTCTTGTTTATATACTGACAGCTAAGCCTCCGGTTTTGTTTTTCCAATATCTTCGTCAAAATATGGAGTAGTGTTATTCCAATTTGTATTTGACATTAGCAAGACAATTATGTATTGATTTTACAGTAATGCTCCTTCTTATTCAAGTCCAAACTTCAAGAAAATTGCATTCATATTTTTCAAGAAAATACATAAAATGTGTGGTACATAATTTGTTTATTTTTTATTTTTTTAACGTCATTCATAATAACTGCCTGCTTAATAAACTTTCAGCTACCAAGTAGACTGTATAAAAATATACTGCAAACTGGACAGACACTATGTCTAACGAATGAGCACAATTCCCTACAATTCACTAGCAGTTACCTTATAATAATAAAGCTATTCATACCCACCAATCTATGATGTCCATACACCTACACAAGCCAACATACAGTGTCAACTCAATAATGTCAACAATCATGATAAATATCATCAATTACATATATACATCTTCTTTTTTTTTCAATGTAATTAAACGCCATGTTCAACATGTATCTATGCCATATATAGCTACTAGTGTTTCATGCAGTGGAGGAGGAAGAACTGATCTGAATCAGAGTAGACCACTGTGCTTCCATAACTGGTCAACTTTCTCACACATGAATCTGGATCAATAAAAAACAGGCAACCCATAAACATTTTTTTTTTGTTAAAAAGGGTTTAACAACAGGATAATTCCTTTGCCAAACTACAAAGTCACATATATGTGACAGTTTAACAAATCCTCCTCCATCAATCTTGTTTTTTCGCGCATGAATGAATTAAATTGGGGTTTTATAGGTACCAACAATTGTTCCTTTCTCTCTCTTGTACATTGTTCATAGATTTCTGATCATTTACTGTGTACACGATATAAAGTGTGTGTACTTACTTGATCCACGCTTCTTCATCGTCAATGTCCCTCAGGAACTGGTGCATTGTGTTGGCTTCATTCAGTCTAGTCTTACGTTTAATGGCCAACTCCTTGATCCTAAACAAATGAACAGTTTGGTTAATACACCAAGTCTCATATTTGTTATTTCCCAATGCTGTGCTTTCAGATCAAATTAACCTGTATTAAACAATAACCTGTCTTAAAAGGCCACTTTTGCTCCTTCCCTTGACTGGCTGCTTAAGAAAGGCTGTACAATACAATTTATGTATGATAGTTGAATTATTTTGGATTGACTTGCACTGTTGTTTTACACCTAACTCATAAGCACAACTCCTGTAAAGTCACATATAGAACTGTATAAAAAGCACAACACCTTATTCTTATAAATACAAAGACACAAATTGACCAACTAAAGGGAATGGGGGTTATTTAATTAAAAAGAAAAAGGGGGTGAGGTTGAGAGGGTGTTGACTGGAAGATAACAAGATTATTTGAAAACCGCCGGTATGTATCCATTTTACTGGTGGGGGAAGACCTCAGAATGAATCTGAGTAGAACCGCCATCTTTCAAAAACTTTCTGACATAAAGTTATTAAACTGAGCAGGGTTCAAACCCACGACCTCAGCGGTGCGAGTCAAGTTGTTATTAAACTACATCGTCATAGGCCACTTAGTCCGAACCCAAGACCTCAGCGGTGCGAGTCAAGTGGTTATTATACTACATCGTCATATACCACTTGGTCCGATCCACGTCCTCAGCAGTGCGAGTCAAGTGGTTATTACAATACATTGTCATAGACCACTTGGTCCGAACCCACGACCTCAGCGGTGCGAGTCAAGTGGTTATTATTCTACATCGTCATATACCACTTGGTCCGATCCACGTCCTCAGCAGTGCGAGTCAAGTGGTTATTATACTGCATTGTCATAGACCACTTGGTCCGAACCCACGACCTCAGCGGTGCGAGTCAAGTGGTTATTATTCTACATCGTCATATACCACTTGGTCCGATCCACGTCCTCAGCGGTGCAAGTCAAGTGGTTATTATACTGCATTGTCATAGACCACTTGGTCCGAACCCACAACCTCAGCGGTGCAAGTCAAGTGGTTATTATTCTACATCGTCATAGGCTACTTGGTCCGAACCCACAACCTCAGCGGTGCAAGTCAAGTGGTTATTATACTGCATTGTCATAGACCACTTGGTCAGAACCCACGACCTCTGCAGTGCGAGTCACGTGGTTATTATAATACATATCTTAGACCACTTGATCCGAACCCAAACCTCAGCGGTGCGAGTCAAGTGGTTATTATAATACATCGTCATAAACCACATGGTCCGAACCCATGACCTCAGCGGTGCGCGTCAAGGTGTTATTATACTGCATCGTCATAGACCACTAGGTCCGAACCCTCGACCTCAGCAGTGCAAGTCAAGTGGTTATTATACATGTACTGCATCATCATAGACCACTTGGTCCGAACCCATGACCTCAGCATCGCAAGTCAAGTGGTTATTATACTGCATCATCATAGACCACTTGGTCAGAACCCACGACCTCAGCAGTGCGAGTCAAGTGGTTATTATACTGCATCAACATAGACCACTTGGTCAAAACCCACGACCTCAGCAGTGCGAGTCAAGTGGTTATTATACTGCATCGTCATAGACCACTTGGTCCGAACCCACGACCTCAGCAGTGCGAGTCAAGTGGTTATTATACTACAGGAGGACTCCTCTAATGTGTACATTTTATACTACTCTTGATTTTTAAATCAGAGGAAGCAACATTTCTGTTTGTACATAAATAAGGTGACATGCTGGTCTTACTTCTCGTATCTCTCATTAATGGTACGTTTCCTGACTTCTATGCTCTCTGCATCCCACACACCGCTGTCAATAAACTGGTCGGCCTGTGAGTTGAGGTCTTTGATGCGATCCTCGTGGGCAGCAATATCGGCCTCAAGAAGTTGATGCTTCTTGGATAGGTTCTGGACGGAGGCCAGATCCTTGCCATATTCCTCTGATGCCAACATCTGCTCCACCTACAGCAGAATGTGAAATTATCACAATTCATTAATTGTAATGGAAAATTACCATTATTTATGGAAATTCACCACTATTTATCTGTGTAAATGTGGTTATAAAGTCAGCTAAAAGTCACATTCCACTGATGCCTACATCTGCTTCATCCATATCACGTGAAATTAAATTAATTGGTGGAAAATTACCATTACCTATGGAAAACTACCATTATTTTAAAACCAACTTTTATGTGGTTATAAAATCAACTAAAAATATGTTTAAAATGTTGAGTAGAGGTTCTGTACATAAATATGTACAAAAAGAATCCCTTATTGTGATATACTGACAGAGCACAAATTACTTATTGGATACATATTAATATTTGCCTAGGTCACCTATACAATGTTTAAATTTTTTTGTTTAATTGTTCACCTCTCCGAGCCAGAATTCTATATCCTTGACACCAGCATTGTAAGTCTGTTGCCTGCTTGCTTCCTTCAGTTTGTCACTCTTCTCTGCAGACTTGGACACGAGGGTCTCCCACTGGGATGCCAGACTCTCCAGACGGGCCTGCACAGCTGGTTCAGAGCCAGCACATTGCTTCTGATCTATCAAAGCTGCAAAATCAAGTCAAAATACTTTTTTTCAGACTTTTAAAGATTTTTTTTTCATCCAGTCAATTCCATGCTTTGAAGTGTGCAACTTTTTTTCCATTGTTTGGGTTAAAATAACATTTTTTTATATTGAAAATTAAGTCATAAAAGGTGACAAATATTAAATTTAACCTGTATTTTGTAATTTTACAGTTACACACCAAATATTAATTAAACAAATGGATCTCTTCATATGTTACTGATTGGAAAGCAATTTTTTACCCCAGACTGACAAACAACTGGAAAGACTGAGGTAACACTTAATAACCCTTTATCCTTCTAATAGTGGGGACATATAAAAATTGCTTACCCCGCGACCTTAACTACCCAATTTCAAAAATTAGCAATGGGGGAGAATGAACAAAAATTACTTTACTGCTGACCTTGACAAGAGTGGAAGAAACAAAAAATACCTTGACCAGTGCCAAGAAGAGCCTGTAGCCGGTCAGCGTTGGCAGCCAACTCTGCCTCGAATCCCTGGTGCTTCTGATGTTTGCTCTACAAGGGAGAAAATATATTCATTATCAATGTATTTTACTTTTTTTCCCTCAAATTTCGACACTGATAACAAATAATTAAAATTACAAACAGAAATGGCGCTAAAAATATGCTTAAATGTTTTACTGAACAAACCCACTCAAAATAAATGGTCCACTCAAAGTATGTCCCACGGTCATGTATTTTATTAAGCACATTCATCAATAAACATCCGCTTTGAAACAACATATGGCAATTTTGATAACGATTCAACAAATAAAACTTCACACATTCTATCATATAGATTAGAACTGATGAAAATAAAATAAATTTTACACTTTTTGTCACAGACCACAAATGGGCAAAATAGAATGTCTTTCCAGGGTTTTCCAAGTCTGCCAAATTTTGTGTTTTTGTCACAAAGTTTAATCAAATGACCCCTAAAACTCTCAAATCTGCCAACAGTCTCATCACATGGAGAAAAAAAAGGATCCATAATTTCAATTCCCAAAGGAAAACACAGCTTTTCTACTGTTTACTGGAGTTGTTGTATACCTGTATATTCACTGCGCACACATACCTGTATATTGGCGGGATCCTTGTAAGACTCATCGCAGGCAATCTGGAGTTTCTCTTGGAGCCAGTTTTCCATCTCATCAGCGTCTCTGGAGAACTGTTGTAATGTCTGGGCCTCTCCTAACTTGGAACGATTGTCAATCAGGGCATCCTTCAAGTTGGACCATCTGTCTAGGACCTGGTCCCGCTTGTCACCAATGGCATCCGCATCGTAATGCTCACCTCCGATCAGCTGATCTGCAAACACTTGTAAGGCTTGGATCTTCTCTTGCTGTGATGAAAATTACGAATATTTAGTAAAGATTGGAAAGCATGAATATTCAATACAGAAAGGAAATCATGAATATTCAGTACAAAGAGGAAATTATGAATATTCAGTTCAGAGTTGAAAACATGAATATTCAGTACCAAATTTACTACTGATTATAATTTCAAGTAAGAATGTTATTATAATCTCAAGTAAGAATGTTTGTATTAATAATTGTATTATCCACTATCCATGACAAAGTTAAGAAATCTACCATAAGAATAATATTCATATTCATAGAAAAAGCAATAACAAAACAAATATTTAGAACAAAGATTACCATATGCATAAATATTCATGATAGTATACAGTATACTTAAGTCTCATTCCCCCTGATAAAATATATGCTGTCTTCACCATCTAAGAACTACTGTAACACAAACAAATAAACTCTAAATGTACATGTTAAATTTTTAGAAAACCTTTTTGGATGTTGTTCTTCTCAGCATATGCAGTGAAGACGACAGTACACAAAAAAAAAGAACTATATTTACGGTGCAGTTAAAAGTTTCAAATCCTGTCTGATCAGGATGGACAGGAATTGTTAATGTTGCAAATGACCATTTAACTTTAATCGGCAAATAAATGGAAGATACCATACCTGGCTACTAATGGCCCTGTCAAAGTCCTCGTGTTTCTTGATGAGCGATTCAACATTGTCTCCATCTACCTGGTCACCTGACAGGAAGGCTTCTCTTGACGCCATCCAGAACTCGGCCTGCTCACAGTCACGATAGAACAGCTGCAGCTCCAGACACTGATCCAACTTCATACGACGCTGGATCCAAGCCCTGGTCACAGATATACACGATTAAACAAACGCCAACAATGTCAGTAGATTTACTTTAGATTGACTTTAGTACAAGTTTGTAAAACTCTGTAAACAAATCTTCATTTTTTTCTCCCCAATAACTTCCTACTTGCTGTTACTGTTTTATAGGAGATGAACAAAAGAATATTTTAAGGTTTGAAACACTAAAATGTTTGAACGAAGCAGATAGTTTGACATGGAATATATAGAGCTGTAGTTATTTTAACTTTGTCCATCAATGTCCATTGAGCTCAAATAGGTCACAAATATTGACCATACATTTGGTTATTTTTTTTTAATGGGGTTTAATACTGTATTCAGCATTTTCCAGGTTTGTATATGGCAGTTTTATTAGTAAGGCCATCATAAATTAATTGATTTTTTTCTTAAATAAGGAGGATTGGGGGTGGGATTTTATTATTTCTTTTTTTTTTTTTTCTTTTTTTTTATGAAAATAAAAAGGGCTGTATGAAAATTAGGGGGCTTAGAGGGACGATAATCTAGCGATTTATTATGGCCTAAGGAAGACCTTGAAATGAATCTTTACTTATCCTTCCTAAAGTATTGATCTAAGTTTTGGGTTCGAACCCACAACCTCAGTGGTGAGAGGTAGATGCTTTTGAGATAATCGCTTTACATAACTCGGCTATAGAGGGCGCCACAAGATGATTGTATTATATATTTTGTTGTGGGACATAACATTCAAAATGACAATCTGTGATTAGTACAACTCACATAAAAAAAAATATGTTTGACATTTAAGGTGCATCAATTGTACAAATGAGCCGACACCAACTGTAAACCAATTTGGTTGATAACCATTTAAATGGGTTTAACATCATTTTTAACACATGACAGGTGATAGATGGCAACCAGTTTCATTCTAAAATATTCACTTACTGTTCAAGATCTTCTCTAGCTGCGGCCAGCTCCTCCAATCTGGTTTTGACATCTTCACTGGCATAGTGAGAGTTAACCAACAGCTGTTGCCCAAAAGTCTCAAACGCCTGGAATGTTCCAGATCTGGCGTCAATCTCGGTACGGTGTTCCTGCAAACATATGCAATATACATATATACATGTTCTATCATTATATATCTGTAATACATGTATTACTGTCCAAACGTATTGGAAATAGCCCAACCTAACATTCACAAAACATTTAAAACTTGAGTATTATGTCACGCTGGAAATTAAAACTGTTTCATTAGGAATCTTATTAATAAAATTTGTTCTCTAAAGACATAACGACTGATACTGATATTGCAATCATTTTTGAGAGTCTACTCGAGTTGGGATGTTTTATGACTACAGGGCCCACTCATCATCTCACTCTACAGTGTCTCTTACATAGAAACTCTTGCAACCTGCAAAATTAGAGACTTCCGAAGTTTATACTTGTACTTAACTATATACAACCGCATTTAAAATTGGAGTCAATGAGATATCAATAAAACAATAATAAATTAATACTATTAAAGCACGGATCTTTTTTATATAAAAATATCTCATATCCATTGAATCTGAGGAACAGTTTACATATACATGTACATCTATAATTCAGAGTCCCCACACATCATTTCAACCACAATTCCCTGACATTTCCCGCACAAATTCCACTCTTCTTTGATATTAATATCGCCTCCTAAGTGACATTTTGTCTTCCTGTTTACCATACTTTGAATGTGTTTAACAATAAATCAATTTTACAGTGATGTGCACTTAATTTACCATTAAGATGTTGGCCCTCCTCCATTATTATCGTCAACCCTTACAAGTCAACGTCTTAAATAAAAGTTCAAATAGGCAATTAGACACTCGTTATTTTTTTATTTTCAACCGCCATTTGGTTCATTGGTTCATCCCATTATAGGTAAATGAGGGAAGCGATGGGCCATCTCTCAATACACATTACTTGGTTTGGTACCAGTTCCAGTTTTAATGTCTGAATAAACTGCCTTAGGCCTTTAAGTATATAAACAATTCTTGAAAAACATAAATCCTCTATTTTTCCCTGACATGTTCCAATTTTCAAATTTCAAACATATTCCAAATATGACAATTTCCGGACCTTTAAAAAAACCAAAAAACCCACCCACACATTTTGTGACTTTCCCCTCCATCCACTCTGATGTGTGGAGACCCTGTAATCTGTAATAAGAGTCAATTTTAAAGCAACAATAATGCTCCATAAACTTAATGTACGATTCAGTTAATTTCTATATTCTATCACCTGTAAGAGGAAGACATAGCACAAATGGTTGCATGTGACAGAATGAAATACCTCCAGAATGGTAAGTACATTATAATAACATGTTTTACATGTATGCGAAAAGTTAATGTTATATAACTGTGAAATCTTTAAATGAAAAATGCTTGGTATTCTATTTTTTTTCTTTATGAAACCAGCACTTCAAATATAAGAACAATACTTCCTATACTGTTTCTTTTTAACTGATTCATATTTTATATAAAAATCAATGTTAGTTTATTTTATACAAATGTTATTGTATTCTATTGCCAAGTAAATTCAGAGCTTATGTGAATAGCTCTGGGATCTGATTCCTGGGTAGAAACCAGCACTGAGTGCTGTTTGGGTCTGGGATCGAACCCACGACCTCTGACGTGAAGTTTTATGTTATGTTAGTTATTTTCACACCATGCTAACTGACCATGCTGGGGGTATTTTACACTCCCGATGTCAAATTTAAAATGTTTTTTTTACTATTATGTCACACGTATTTAATTCAGTATATATGGTAATATAAACTAAATGACCACTTTTCTAGATATCTACTGTGAAGAATGCATGTTTCAGTCAAACGTTTTATGTTTGTAAACTAGTGTATAAAATATGTCATTGAAGAGGTCTATTTCTGATGGTTTGAATTATATTTTACATGATAAAAATTGGCAAAATATTTCTAAAAGAATTACCCATCAATGACTTCAGGTCTGGAAAATTCCACTCGCCATGACGAGTGTATATTTGGTTGGGTAAGATTTAAGAAACATGGGTCCGTTTCACTAACGTTCATAAGTTTACGAGCTTCTTAGTGTAAAAATTCAAGTTATGAAATAAAAGTTGGGAAATTCATTTAGTGTATCTCTTACTTATTTTACAATATTTTTTAAGCTTTTTTAAAAAGAATTCTTTCACAAAAAAAATACTGTGCAAATGAAACACTCCTAGATGTCACAATTTGTTCATACCAAATTCTTAAAATTTACAAAGGTTAGTCAAACGGGCCCCTGATCTTAATATTTGTTTCAATTTCAGCATTCAATAAAAAAATGTTAAAAAGGAGCTTTAATAAGAAATTTCAAGACCTTGTGACTCGACTTCTATGCAAAATATTGGCATAAAATATATTGAAAAATTAAAATAATGTTTTTGTAAACCAATGAAATATATTCGTTTGTTTATAATGCATAAAATTTCCACCTAAATTTTGCATTTCCAAAATGCTTTTGACCAAAACATGCACACCCAACAATTGGACTAACCTGCCACAATGCACTATAATGCAGTTGTTTGTTACAGTTACAGATTATAGAATCATGCTGCAGCGGTATGTGAACCTTGACTGTAAATCTTGACCCTGGACCTGTAGAACTAGGTCACAGTTTACAAAAACCAGGGTATTTATTCTTTAAATGTTTTACATTTGCAAGATTTGTAAAACAAAGAACATTTTGAATACCCATGATTTTCATAAGCCCAATTTGATGAATTTAGGGTTCAGTTTTGATTGTATTTAAATTTCAAGCATTTAAAGCAAACTAGTTTATACTGCATATTTATAAATACAGTTTTGCGTGCATCCCCAGATCTATAAAAGAAGTTATCAGTATAACTTGTAGCAGCTGTGCATTTCTGTTTTAGACTCTTTGAGATTCTTACAAGACTCCTACACATTGCTTACTTTTTCATGAGCTACATATTTTGTTTTGTCTCATCTTTGCGATTCTTTTTCACCAGCAGCAGTTTCATCCTCTGTGCTTTGTAAAAATCCCTCAAAAAGCTATTGACCCGAGAACAATGTCAAATACTGACATAATTATGTTGTATTAATGTTCCTACTAAGTTTCTTCTGTTTTTGACTGGGCTTTATGGCATATCCAGTTATTATATTGGTGGAGGAAGACCTCAGAATGAATCTGAGTAGAACCGCTGTCCTTCAGCAAGTAACTGGCAAACTTTCTCACATTAAGTTTTTGGAGTGAGCAAGGCTCGAACCCTGATCAGTGCCTTAGACCACTTGACCACGGAGGACCCTACTAAGTTTCAATACAATGCCGAGTACCAACCACTGTGAAACATTTGGCGAAATGCACAGATTTCATAACAAACTAACGACTGCAGTGTAGTACAGAAAGGCATGTTAGACAATCTCACTATGGAAGCATTGATGCAACATTTCTAGGTTATCTCACTCAAAATCTGTCTTTCTGGTATTGAAAATGATGTAATAGTCACAACACTATTTGTCCATATCAAATTTGAAACTGTGAAAATCAAGGGTTCCTCTATATATTTACTACGTCCTACAAAATAATGCTAACACTGTTGTTGCTTTATCTGAGAGAAACTATAATCTTGTATTTATATGAATGCTGATGTTATAACTCTTTCATTATTATTGACAAAACAATTTCGTAAAGATACAAAATTTGTAATCAATGTTGTCATTCTTTTCCTGGAGTAGGAGTTTAGACATTGTTTTCAACACATGACAGGCTATGCATTATAGCATGTTCATTTATATTAGTGGAGGAAGACCTAAGAATGAATCTTAGTTGAACCACCATAACTGGCAAATTTTCTCACAAAGTTTGGACCAAGCTGGGCTCGAACCCACAACCTAAGCGGTGAGCGGTAAGTGGTCATTAGAAAACAGCGACAGTGTTAGCATTCACTCTTATTACATGATACTTATGCAGAAAAATAAACAGGTTGACATACATGATTTAAAAACAAGATGTTCTACAATCTAAGCAGCTATAAATCATATGGGGGGCTTGGGAACATTTATGTTAAGTTGAACTGCTTTCTCAGGTTACACACAGGATCCAAAGTTGAAAGGTTTCTTCTAAAACTTGCTACAAAATAAACTAATGTTTTGTTAGTGTACAGTAAACTTCATTTAGGTAAGCTGTTAGTTGTTAATCCACATTTGTCTTTCACTTCTAAACACTAATCAATATAAACAAGTAGCCAAACGGCAGGTGCTGAAAAATAGGGGAGACAAATCATGTTTAAAAAAAACAACATGCTGCTAAAATTCAATGACCTGTTTACAATATTCATGTGCCACATGAATACTATTTTGTTTGCTGAAAAACTGACCAAATTCTCACATGCCATGCTGTTAAAATATTTAATAACTCATTTTCATGACATATTAAATTGTTCCAGGTGGAATTGCGGGACGTTCACGAGCTGCAAATTGATCGTGTCAAGTGCCATGCCAATACAACACGCCTGTTTCACCTCATCCTCGACGTCCCCTTCTTCTTCAGCCTGTGGGGCGAGCTGCGTGATCCCGTAGTGACTGACGATCTCAGAACTGAACATCTGTAAATTGACAGGAGAGGAGGAGGTCGGCTTTCGCATTTCGAGATTCTCACACGACGGAACGGGCGGGGGAGCTTCAATACCCTGGAAATTGGCATTTTTTGTCTATTTGTGTCATTTCTTCACATCTTATCAAAAATCATCACTATCATTTGTTTTGTTCCTTTTACTTCTTCTAACATGAGGGATACAAAATGGACACACGGGCTTCGACACTGAGACATTGACATTGTTACCACGGTTACGAGACCACAAATCAGCAAGCTATCAATACTGACAACATCGAATAAATGTGGAGAAAAATCAGCATATAACATAAGGGGAGCAGTGTGGGGAAGAAGATAAGAAAGAAGGTAGTCTACGCAGCTGTTGCTTGTACGATTAAATTGGTGTGACCTTAAACATGCTGCTGAATATGGTACTAGACAAGTCTAGTACTTAAATACACTACATGTATTGCTTAGCTGCCCAAATGTCCAATCCAGATATCTCAGCATGAGATTTTAAGCTATCAAAATATGACTTGCTCAGAGTGGGATTTTAACATGTAAATTGTTTGTTTTATAAAATAATGTTGTGTTGTTTTTTTTTACAAAGGACACTGACTGGAGTTTGGGTATATCTTTGATCATCAAAAGTCAAGATTTTTGTAAAGGAAGATGTCACAATATGGCATTGTACGATAAAACCTATAAAATAATCTACTTCAACATAGATTTTGGATATTGATTTTTCCCATAACATAATTATAATACAAAGATTTTCCATTTTATAAATTCATAAAACAGATTTCCTAATATAACTGAGCAAAATAGAGACTACCTGGCTGCCCTCAATGTAAATGCAACACAACTGGATAAAACAGAGATTTTTCAGATATTTCCAAACATAACTAGGTAAAATGTAGATTTCCCATCTTCCCAAAATATCTGGGCAAATCAGAGACTTTCCATTTCCCGATATAAAACAGAGTTTTTTCAGATATTTCCCAATATAATGGGGCAAAACAGATTGTCTAGATATTTCCAAACATCACTGGGTAAAATGTAGATTTCCTATCTTCCCAACATAACAGTGCAAATAAGAGACTTTCCATTTCCCGATATAAAACAGAGATTTCGCAGATATAAATGGGTATGACAAAGATTTTCCAAGTAAACCGAGATGAGCACAAATGACCCCCAATTTCAAAGTGTGAGGGGAAACACTGCCATAACACTGCCAAATGACCTTCTAATCACTGCATTTGCCTATCAATATACGAGTCCCTTTTTTCAAGGTCCGCTTTTCAATAACCATTCTGTATGTGTTATATTTGCAACAGTATCAGATGACCCAAACTCTGGATGTTGGAAGTTTTGCTTAGACAACTGAAATTTTAAAGCAGTTGCAGGTAAAATGTGAAAGCAAAAGCTAACAGGCAGAAGAAAAAAATAAATCAACATACATGTAATTATCTTAATTTTATTATTTTTTTTTTTTAAGAAGTTCAGGAATGCGAATAAAAAAAATCAAGCAATATTTTGTTTGATAGTAATCTCTGGGTTTTAGCATTCCGTGACTATAAAATGAATTTGTAAATATACCATTTAAAAGGTTTACATCTCCCGGACATGATGGTCTACGAAAGCTTGAAAGCTGACCTCTTTATAAATCTGAAGGGAGCCACAAAATAAGGGCAAAACAAAAAATGTCAGAGCTCACCTTTCTGTTAAAAAGGTGAAAATAATCAGAAAACTAAAAAATCAAAATCAAACAAAACAGATGCAAAAGCCAGGTTCAAATCAGAACAAAATAATTATAAATAATCACAAAGCAGAAAAAAACTTTGTCAGGTAAACTCAACCAGTTGATTATAAAAGATATTACATAAATCTAATAATCTCTGTTTTAATAATGAATCTAAACTTTTTAATGGGTTTTGCAACATTTCAAACACATAACGGGTTATATCGCATCTAATTTCACTAGTGGAACTCAGAATGAACCACTGTTCTTTTGACTGGCAAGTTTTATATATAAAAAATATATAACACCTGTAAAACAATTCCATATACAAAAAGCATTGGCTTAATGATGACCAGAAATGACTACAGTCATATACTAATTTATTTTAGCTTGATTGCGATGAAAGCTCAGAGTTTATATGAACCGCTCTCGAGTCTGCTTCTTGGCTAAGACCAGAACGAAGTGCTGTGTTTTTAAGAAGCATCGGGACAAGCTGGGGATAGAACCACAACCTCTGGTGTGATCAGTCCACCATCTGCTTAAATTAATTTATTTTAGACTTGGAATATTAAATTTGTCATTTTACTGAAGTTGTTTCTTCTAGCAATTTACCAATATAAAGCGTCAGATCATTTGCATGATGAAGCAAACTTCCCCTCCGCCTACACTAAAACGCATATCTATTGTTAATATGAGCTCTGACCTAAAAAACTAAACATAAAAGCAGCTGTTAGTGAGCAGGTAGTGCCCCCTACCCGAGACATTGCCATAACAACAATGAGTTAGAACAATGAACACAGAGATTACTAAAAACATAGAGATATACACAGACAGTATACTTATATATATATATTGATAATCTTACTATGCGAACCTTAACCAAGAAATCACTACAAATGTTCATCGTTTCACAAATGGTTGCCAGATTAATTCAAATTTTAATTTGCCCGTGTCACTCAATTTATTTACTTAAAAGACAATGATGCATATTGCTAGTTAAATTCAGTTTCCATAAAAACAGAAAATTCAAAATTCTATGACTCCCAGACTGTGTTTGTTTAAATATTTAGTCATTTTTTTGCCATCAAGCACTAACAGTTAACCAGTTAACCTAACCAATCTTTCCTTGGATCCTGGAAGGTTAACCAGAATTTAGCACACCCATCTCCGCAAGTAACTAATAACTTGCCCACTGAATTAGAGGCACAATGCCATATATCAATCATTGTGGAGACTGTGACTGGGCGGGAATTCATACTCACTACCCCTGGATTGATAATCAGACGCGCTACTAACTGAGCTAACCCGGCTAACTTAAAATGAGATGAACAGTAATCATAATATTGCTAATTTGTTCTCATACATGGTTATTATGGTTAACACTGAACCAAAGTCTCTACAGTTAAAAAATGTTATAACAAATTAGAAGAATATGTGGGGGTTTTTTTTTCAGTTCATAACTGATACTTAAAAAAAATTATATTCAGATAAATGTATAAACTGAAGCATTAGTTCCAGCCCAAACAAACATCTGTAATGACCTCCTGCACAGTTAACCTCTATCATATACTGTGTGGCACAAGAGCTAGAATATCAGCAAATACAGTTTTTTACGTAATATCATAAACACAATGTTTCATCATGATGTCAATATATAAATATAATTCACCATTACCTCATTCATAATAATAATGAAATTAAAATAAATGTATCCCAGAAGTTAACATTTAACAACACTGTCATCAGTTATGCATCATTATCATCTACACAATAAACTGCAAATAATGCAATATTTTACATTAACTAATGTTTGAATTAATACCCACTCACCATGATGAATTCTAAGGTCAATATAAATTAATATTTATCAAAATCTAAAACAGCTGTCCAATAAAAATAATCTTATAAAATAATCATGTAATGACCAACTTAAAACCACTAATATCGTAATATATTGTTAAGCGGCTTGTGTAGCTTGATCTCACTTTTGAAAAATAAACCGTAAGCGCTGCTTGTTTAACTATTATGAAAAAATATATTTTAGTCTCATATTTGTTAATGAAACTTAATACTTGTTTCATGTGTAATGAATGTTTATTTCTATTTAATATTTTTAAAAAATTGATATAATCTTTAGTTTTCATTAGTTTTAAAGCATCACTTCATCTGCATTTGTTGAAAGCATGTAAAAGACCAAACAAGCTTTTGAACAAACCTGATGTCTCTCAAGAAGAGCCTCGGCACCGGTAACGTCCTTGGCAAGTTCATCTGAAGACACTAGCGCCATCATGCTGTTGATCCAAGACGTCAAGTCGCGGTAGTCACTAAGGAAGCGCTGAAGGTCATAACTGTCGAGAAGTTTAGCTTTACGTCCATCAGCCTGCAAGGGATAATGAATTGGAAGTATAATATACAAAATATCTATAAGATGACCGGAAAGACACAAACAACTTGTTTGAATATTAATTATTACAGTCACATCCTGGAATTGCTATCACAATCGCAGTGCCTTAATAAGTAGGGGATATAAAGTCAGGGAGATAAATATTACTTGCATCTAAACCATCATACTGTACTTTCTATGTTAATCAGTGATGCACGAGTCCAATACTTGTACCAATCCTCTGGAACAAAATGGCTCGTAATTGTTACAAGGGTGTGTATCAGAGTATCAGGCAGATAGATGGATAGAAGAAGTGACAGATTTACTCACCTTATCACACATACATGGAGTTAAGAATTTTTGAAATTTTCTTTTACAGTAGACTTATTACTCTTTCAACATAATAAATAATTATATGATATATCATTGTCGGATACCTTTGTGTAACCCATTTCGATTCTCTCCATTTATCACCCGTGGGATATTACACTGGCTTTGCGTTGTTTCTAACAAGCCACATTGCAACCATATGATTGGTTCCTTCACGATTTCATGAAGGGAACATTATCCAATCGCAATGCTAGTTTTATGCAACGCCATATTGATAAGACGTAGTTAACATTAGCTGTATTTTGTTTTGTTTTGTTCAAATAAAACGACACAGAGCTAGTGTATTTTCCCACAGATGACAAATGGACAGTATTCAAATTGACACCTGTGAGAATCAAACGATGATGTTATATATGGCTAGTTTTATTGGTGGAGGATATGCATCAATCGGAGCAGAACCACCATTCTTCGGCATGAAACTGTTGTAAGGTGTCTGGACTGTCTGAACCCATCAGCAGTGAGTTGTAAATGATCTCAGGCATTGAGACTAACTAGCCACTAAGTTTGGTTTGTTTGAATATTTAGCATCATTTTTATGTCATTAATGGCAAGAAGAGGATCATTTAACCTAACAACTGTTTCCTGGGATCCTGAAAGGTTAACCAGTATTTGAGCACACCTATCTCCGCAAGTAACTGATAACTTTCCCACTTAAATCTGCGCTAAGAGATAAATAATAATAAGATGCAATATCGTATATCAATCATCATAGAGACTGTGGCCAAGCAGGGATTTCAACTCACCACCTCTGGATTAGTAGTCAGAAGTACTACCGACTTGGTCACTGAGTGCACTCCATCTATTATCTAATCTAGTATCAAAAATTCAATAAAAACTTTTATGTTGTTGACGTTACCTTGGCAGTGAGATCATTCCACATTTCGTTGATCTCTGTCTGGTGTTCGTAAATGCTCTCTCCCTGGTCAGGATGCGTCATCATCAGACGCTTGGCTGTCTCATCCAGGTCACGCACCTGCATGGAAATAATAAAGTTAGTTTTTAATACCATAACGTCATTGTTTTATTGCTTTTCATTATCTTTATATCCTAATCAATACCTACAGGCAATGGTAGTTTATGGCTGCAAATCTTTTATCTAAAATGATATAACACAAGTAAATGGGCCAGGGAAATAAGAAAGGATTCTCCGGACTCTTAAAAACACTAGGTCTCCAAGTCTGCTTTCTGGTTAGTACTAAACATTGGTTTTTGAGAGGCTGATGGGTCGAACATTTTAACATAAGATAATTTCTATAGTATGTATCGCCAGGATGCCACATGACCATTTAAATGATAGAATTGAGTAACCTAGATTAAGAAGAAAAGATCATTCTTTCACAACTGCAGACAAATATCTAAATAAAATGAGTAACCAGAGTGGGGAATAAGAATATTTACATATTTTTTTATTTTGATAAGGATTAAAGAATATAAGAAATTGACCTTCTCTCCAAGAGCTGCAAGATCCCTCTCCAGTCCTTCATGTTTACGCTGTAGAGCCTGTACACTAGCCAGGTCATGTCCGTAGTTGTCATTATTCAGTGCCTGGTTCTTCTCATTGATCCAGTCCTTTGTCTCGTCCACGTCCCTGTGGAATCTCTGTACCTCGTGGGCACTACCCAGCGTCTGGGCTCTGTCTGCTGTCACCTGCTGGAGGGTAGCCCAGCGTGTGTTAAGAGTAGCGATCTGTTCGCGAATCTTCTCAGCGGCCTCTGTACGTCCCATGGCTGTTAGTCTGTCTGCAATGCTGTTGAGTTCCTGCAGACGGGCTTCATTGGTTCTCAAATCCTGCAAGTGACAATGTATACAGATACAGAAGCAGTTTGTGTTGATATTATTTTCAGAAAAAAACATTCTAATAGGCTTGATTATTTCAACATTAATCCTAATTAGTATTTTGATATTAAGCTTCAACTACTCTACTACTGCAGCCTATTAAACATATCATTGGTTTCCATAAAGATGCTTTTTTTAAAAAGGTTTAAAGCCATTTTCAACATATAACAGGCTATACACATGTATACGGCAATCGTTTTTTATTGATAGGGAAATACCCAAGATGCATACATACATGTATCTGAGCAGAACCACCATCCTCATGCAAGTAACTTAAACACTGTCTTACTAGAAGTGTCGACATATATATCTCTGCAAATGGCGGACATTCACGATATTGATAGAACTGTGAGTTTTCACTTTGCATTTCAAATAGTTGTTACATACTTAATTTTATCTGAAATTACATTTTACTTTTTTGAAAATATGCTCAATGAATTTGTTTATTGTATTGTAGATTAAAATATAAAATTAAAACTGTATTGACAAAATATCAATAAATCTAGGTGACTGAATATTAGAGTTGTTGAGTGAACTGTCTTGCCACTTAGAGTCACTCACCTTTCGGAAGTCATCAAACTTCTTCTGCATTTCCTCCACCTGTTCAAGGTCCTCTCCGACATCCTCACCAGCCATAAGGTTCTCCTTTTCTGTTATCCAGGCGGCCAGCTCTGCGGCCTCACGCACCAGCTGGTATGCTTTACAAGACTCCTGGATCTTCTCCCGTCTCTGATTGCCCAGATCTAACAGGTTGGCATACCTGGAACACAGAAAACACTGATTACAACAGGTCAACTGCAATTACTTTTTACCTTGTTGGTTATATTTTTATCATAACAAAAGTATGCATTAAAGTTTTATTAATTACATCACATCAAAGATCTTTTTTTTTATCAAGTCGGCTTGAACCTCAGAAGTGAGAGACCAGGGCTTGAACACCACAACTTCAGAAGTGAGAGACCAGGGCTTGAACACCACAACCTCAGAAGTGAGAAACCAGGGCTTGAACACCACAACCTCAGAAGTTAAGACTTAGTTTAGATGACACCTTGGACCACACAGCTGTGGAGGACTCCTCTCAATTATCTAATTTAAAAAGTATAATTAATTTGTGGTCATACCATTTTTTTTACATTACAATTTAGAATAAATGTATTTTTGTTGACTGTGAACAAAAATGTCTCTTATTCCTAACATGGTTGGACTATTTTGCTTGACTATTGGACTGTCTTTCTTTGAAATGGTAGAGCAGGGTTTGAAATTTCCACTCGTCCACAAGTTAAGACGAATAAACTTTTGTCCAAGATGAGAAAGATTCAAGAAACTATCCTAAACAAGGGAGGACAAGTAGATTTGATGACAAATTTCAAGCTCTGTAAAGCTGAAAAGGTTACATGTATATGATCAGTTTTGGTGTTTGTTTTCTTAAGATATTTTACAGCCTGTCTCATTACACTTACTGTGTTTCAATCTGGTTTTCACGGACTGAGATTGTGAACTCGTCCATCAGGTTGTTCCTGCTGGCAGACAGGCTGGGATCCAGTTTCTTCACGTAGGCTGCAGGTACAAATCCCTGACGGTCATTCACCTCCACCTTCCACCAGTCCTGTGTAGCAGATATAAAAATACATATGTATATATATATTTTTTTTTGCACCTGTTATTTAATATTTAAGCCTGTTACTTTATACTAATCGATTTTAGCTTGATAGCTAAACTCAAATCTTATATTAACCACTTTCAAGTATACTTCCTGTGTTTTCGTGAGAGGCCATCGAGTCAAGTGTGGGATTAAACCTGCAACCTCTAGCATGTCCTTCACTTGTTGAAGATGTTATGATTTTTATATCTACCTGTATTCCAATTTTAGAGGTAACATCTACATGTGTTAACAAATTGAATTAGCATATTTCATGGGTAGTAGGTGAAGATAAAGATATTCCTATCTGAGCTATCACTGTTAGCAGGAACCAAGGCTCCACAGAGGTTTCTATAATCCACCATCTTCTGAGAGTATCAGGAGTGTGTGAACAATTCTCAACACTCTGGCGAGATAGAAATATTTCACGAGAGATCTGTGAGAATTCTCTGTACCAATCAGCATTAGAAGGCAGTTTTATATTTAGTTCTGTAATTGATGTATACCTTGTTGGTACTGTTCAGAAGTGTGAGCACATCTCCTTTCTTCATGGACGTCTCTCTAGGTGACTTCTCGGTGTAATCATACAGCGCCATGACCTTCTCAGTTCCAAGGTCATCAATCACTGGGGCCTCTTGTTGCTGCAATGCACAGATGCATGTTTTACCGTATATTCCCTAATTAACGCCCCATTTTACAAGGTGGGGGCGTTTATAAAAGATAAAAAAGCGAATTTAACAACAGTTAAAAATACAACAAAGCCCTGGAATAAAACCTCAAATCCCCGAAAAAGTGGTTCAGAATTATTTGAGAGTGAATGAAATAATCGACATGGGATGAAAAAAAGCTGAAAATCTGTATGAAATTACTAGTCTGCATATTGGAATATCCGAATTTATGGTCAGTGTACTCTTCACTTTAAATCACTTGGACGCTTGCTCTTATCAATGTGGAATTATAAGCTTTCAGCGTACACAGACTAACCGCATTTTCCAAAGTTTTGTAATGTTTTAATCAGCAGACTGTATTTTTACTAGTTTTAAACAGCAAATATGGGGAAGTGTTCATTCAACCAAAAATGGTTAAGTGGTCACCCAAGATATAAACAATGGGTAATAAACACTCTGCTAATTGTTGTCTGTGTAACAAAATAATCTGTTAAGGAAAGATGGACGAATATGCACTCAACTCGCATATACGTTTTGTTTTTTAATTTTCCAGAAAAATATGTGGGGGGTGTTTATTAGAGTGGGGGGCGTTTATAAGGGAATATACGGTATCTTTCATGATGACACATTTCACTCTGCCTGAATAGCAACCATTTTATGCCATCGAGGGCTAACAGATGATCAGTTAACCTTATTATTCTTTCCTGCAATCCTGGAAGGTTAACCAATACTCAAGCACACCCATCCCCACAAGTAACTGGCCCACTTGAATCAGTAGTGAGGGATGTATGACAAGAGACACAATGTTGTACATCAATCATCACAGAGATTAAGGCTGGACATGGATTCAGAATCATGATATCTGGATTGAAAGTCAGTTGTGGTATCGACTGAGCTAACCAGAAACAATTACTTAGTAATCAAAATCATGTTTTGAACTTCATTTATATAATTATTCAGATTATGCAGACTAACGGCAACCTGAAATGTCTTCTCCTAAGTATTCTCGGATCTAATTAAAACATCAACATGAATATTACACTCACATGATCAACACATAATATGCGCATGTATATTATACTATTGCGTAAAATTGCTCTTTTTTTTTTTAAATCAGATTCAACACAGAGCTTATAGCTGTTTATGTCATGTTTTTTAATGGCGTTAAACAACATTTTCAGCACTTTAAATTGTTGGACTGACCAGGGCTCAAACCCAAGATCTCAGGGGTGGGAGGTTAGGGCTTGCTAGATGACTGGGCCTTAGGCTACTCAGCCACTGAGGACTCTCTGATTAAGGTGGACTCAAGCACATGATCTCAGCCGTGAGAGATCTACTGTCTTAGTACACAAGGGACCCCAGGACTACTGTTGTACAGAAAGAATGCATGCATACATGGATTTCATGAGGAAAATTTAAAGTTACTACACTGCGGTCCCGTTATAACGCGGTCCGATATAACGCGAATTCCGTTATAACGCGGTTTTTGCTTGGCTCCCAATTTTTCGGCGGGGGGGGGGGGGGGGAAGGTCGTGATACAAAACTTCAAAATATGCGCGAATGACCAAATGACAACCAAACAATAGATCGTCGCCATGTTTTGATTTGATAATCGCTCATCTTCTACTCACCAATTAGCCTTGATTATAACAAACTGTTATAACCATTACCTCATGGTGGTTTAAAGGATTGTTTAAGGGATTGATTCATGCCAGCATTGACAATTAACAGTTTGTAATAATCCCGAGTGCTTCAATAAATGCTGACACGCGCCAAACACGGAAGCCATATGCAAACTTTGTTATTATCGAGTGATCACGTGATCAAGCAATGAAGCGGTTGACAGGTATTAATATATCGCGGGTATCTTATCGGATCGTAAACACAAACTTATTTTTATTATGTAATTGTTGTTAATACTTCAGATTTATATTTTTAATATTTTTATACTAACAGCGTTGAGTTTAAATTGAAGCGCGATTTTTTATATAGACACCGTTTTTTCTCCTTCCGGGTTAAACGGAAATGGCTGCCAATTTTAGTATAATCAAAACACGAAAACGTTTTCCTTTCTTTTCTTTTTTGTATTAATTTCATACATATCTAAGTGTATCTGTTGTAACTAAATACGCGTTGTATCATATTACAATGCAAACAATACCATTCACAGTAGGACAGCACGATAGGTGTGAAAAACCAACATCGATTTTTTTCGAGGTAATTATCGCTATAACGCGGTCCGCTTATAACGCGGTTTCGTTTTGTGGACCCCAAGATCCGCGTTATAACGGGACCCGAGTGTATATATATAAATGTATTGATTTATACTCTTCACTTACATTACAAGCCTGTGCCTGCTCCTGAAGACCATCAATCACTGTTCTGTACGCTTCCAAATCTGACATAAAAGCATCATGTTTCTTCAGTAGAGCCTCCGCAGAATCCTCGTCCTTGCCGTAATCTGTGTTGGAAGCAATCGGTTCTTTCTCTCTCATCCAGGACTCTGCCTCGTTAGCATCAGCAAAGTATTGCTGGGCCTGAAGGGAGTCTTCCAAGTCTTGCTTACGCTGTGTGGCCTTGTCCTGGAATACAATGAATGAATGAACAAATGAATAAATGAATAAATGAATGGTGTTTTATGGTACATCATTTTATGAATAGTCCTTGAATACAATCAAACATATTAATATCTAAATTATATTTGTAATGCAACAGTTTTCCTGTGAATAGTGCATTTGGGATATTTGAAAATCTGTTGCAAAATCTTCAAGCATGCAGTTTTAGTTTTCTTATAGTAAATTTTTTTTGTATTCTAAAGTCATTTCAATCAAGCAGCAATACATGCATAATTTCATATACATGTACTTAAAAATATGAATGGTTTGCCATGTTTAATTTTTAGTTTCACAACAATGTTGTGACAAAAGGGAGAAAATTTAGTCTACCTTGAATGGAAATAATTTTAAATTACTACTCTCCCTTACCTTTAATGCCTGCCATCTGTCCTCGAGCTCCGAGATCTTGTCCTGGATCTCGTCAGCAGCAAAATGTCCATCCTTGATCATTTCTGTGCCCTGCTGTGACACATTGTTGATGCGTGGCTCATGGCCTGCCAGCTCAGCCTGTAAGGCCTGGTGTTTCTTCATCAGATTCTGAACACCAATCAGATCACGACCTGTGAACAAAGCAAACATTTGTTTGGATGATAAATATCAGAGAATCTAAATAGTTCCATCTGATTGGATGTTTTAAGTAGTCACCTTAATAAATACAACACATTTTGGTTATCTGGTCATGGTGGAAAACAACATCATTTTATTTTAAGGGTGTACTAAATTATAAGACTAATCAATGAATCTGCAGAGATATTACACAAGGTTAATATCAAAGATATACCATGGGTTTATTACTTCTGTACAACTAATCATGTGATAGACAACCCTGTAATGTAAAAACATACCTCTGTTAGTTGAGGCAGCGATAGGTTCCTTCTCTCTGATCCAGTCTTCCTCATCTTCAACATCACGCAGGAATTGTTGTAGACGGAGTGCATCCTCAAGCTTCTGGTGGCGGGCAGCCATTGGCTCCTATGTGTAAAAAGTATTGGCCAAATTATAAGACTAATTCTCTTTGATTGTTCTTAGCCAGTAATATAATGTACTTATAAAAGGCAGTAAAGCTACCCAAGATAAAAAAATATATATTGAGTTGGGTCTCAAACCAATGACCTCAGCAATGAATGATAAATGACCATTATATATAAATACACAGTCAAACTTGTGTTAGTGGTCACCTCTATTAAGCGGCCACATTTTCCATATGTATACTTAAGTTTAAATCAACCTGTATTAAGCAGCCTCCTATCTTTAGAGGTCATTTTTGCTCTTTCCCTTGAGTGGCTGCTTAAGACAGGTTTGACTGTACACATATTGTGGAACAATCATTTTAAGTCATCACTTGGTGCTTCTTTTTTTTTTAACATCTACTTCACATATGTGCACAAAAACCCAAGTTACATTCTTCAGATGCATGTTGCTGTAATAGAAATAATAATAGCCGATCATGCTTTTTTCCCTGCCAACTATTCTGCTGGATAAATAGAATTTCATTTGTAATGATGTTATCCTTTGAAAAATAATGATAAAATACCTGAAGTGCCTTGTATCTGTTGAGAAGCTGTGTCTGCTTGGTCTGAATGTTGTCTGCATCAAAATGTCCAGAATCAACAAACGATGATGCCTGAACAGCAATACCTTCAATACGGTCCTGAAAGTATGCAATATATTTAGCAGAGAAAAACAAGCTTCTAATCTGTTTTAATAGGTCTATAGTTTGATGGTGCCAAACACAGTGTATACTAATGATTCAGTAGTTATACATTTAAAGATACATTTATTTACACTACAATTGTACCTTGGGACATGAATGCCCCCTCAGTATTGATAGGGAACAACTTTTTATAAAAAATTAAGTCGAATATTCATTTTACCGACATTGACAAATATTGAATAACTGAATTGTATAATTATACAGCTACACAACAAATATTAATTGAAAACAGTTCACTTCAGAAGTTATTGATAAGAAATTTACATCTGACCAACGAACAAATGAATGAACAAACAAACTACTGAACAGGGGTAACACTTAATGCCCCTTCAAATGATGGGGACATAAAAAGCATCCATGTTTTTTTAAATAGATCTAAAGCCATTTTTAACACATTACAATCAAGCTTGACTCGAACCCAAGACCTTAGTGTTGAGAGGCAAGTGACCTAGAAGACAGCACCTTCGATCACTGGGCCATACAGAATTCATTGAAAGCAACCATATAAGAACTACGACATACTTAAGTATTAAAGTTCAAGGTTACCGTGCCACTTTCCTTACAGAGAAAATTAACCAATCAAAGTATAAAATAAAGCTGGTTTCCTCACCTGATGTGCAGCAACATCAGCCTCGAGCAGGGCATGTTTCTTCTGAAGGTTCTGGACACTGGTCAAGTCCTGAAGTAAGTCATATACACTTGTATAATCTCATTTCCCTGACAAACTTCACAATGTACTTACACCTTATCTTAGAAACATTACTGGTTCAGGTAAGAAAAAGTTTTATTTAAATAATTTTGCTCATTACACAATCCAAAAACCGATAAACAATCTTCAGTATGTGGGAACTTGCTTCTTTTTTTCCAAATAGTGACCAAAGAAATACATGTACTGGAAAATAGAAATATATTTAACGAAACACTTTATTAAATTTTCAAGTCTTATACAAGATGGACATATGCCATCTAAATGGAAATATAATGTGTAAAGTAAAAAAAGCCACTTTACAGCTAAAAGCTACAATAAATTAAAAAGATGTGTAGCAAATTATTATGAATGATAACTTGAGAAAACCAAAATATTAAAAAAAATACCAAAATCTGTTCCAAGGATTAGACTGGGCTGATTTAAATAAATACCACATCATGTACATGATTAGTTTTGTTAGATCTGCACAAACCACACCATTACTTGAATCATCTACTTAATAAATGGTAAAGTTCATTTCTGTAGTACCCCACCCACTTCAATTTCAAGTATAAACTATCAAATCTGTTAAAGAACATTAAGCAGTTGTTATTGAGAAAAAAAGCCAGCGTGGCCCAAGTCACACAGTATATATATACCACATTCACTGAGAAGAGCGTTCCCTAAATAAAATCCAAAGCAAATCTAAACAAAGGCTTTTATTAAAAAATTTCATTCAATTGAAGGTTTTGAATTGTTCTTAAACTTAATTATTTGACAACGACTGTAAAACAAGTTATTACAGTTACAGCAGCTGAAGTTCTACTGGGTAGACCAAACATATATGGATAAAATGTCTTGCTTGAGGACAAAACATATTGAATAAAAGTATCAGTTATATGACTTTATAGGTTTTTCCACTTAGGAAATAACCATGTATAAAAAATAGATATAAAGAAGTCCATGTCTGCTTAATGCTATTGTCACATATATATTACATTCGCAAAGACTGTTTAACTTTGAGGATTTAAATACAACATGTTTGAAAGAAAATTAAACTGGTACTTAAAAACATTGTTATGGCACAACATGAAACTATTCCATACTTCACATATAATAAAGCATCTGTCTGAATATGGACAAACAAGCTCAGAATAAAAAACATCTGTCTGTATCAAATAGTAATCGCCTCCATATATCAATCAAATAACAAGCAGCTGCCTGTATATATAAAAATAACAAGCACCTGCCTGTATATATAAAAATAACAAGCACTTGCCTTTTCTATAAAGTAACAAGCACCTGCCTGCATCTCTCAAATCACAAGCACCAGCCTTTTTGCATAAAATAGAAGCACCTGCCATAAAAAGCATGTGTCTGCATTTATTTAACAAGCTCCTGCTTGTATATATAAAATAAGAAGCATTTGCCTACATCTCTCAAATAACAAGTACCGTTCTTTATTTTATAAAATAACAAGCCCCTGCCTGTATCTATATAAATGCAAGCAATCTGCCTGCATCTATAGAATAAAAAGCCCCTGCCTGTATTTATAGAATAACAAGCCCCTGCCTGTATTTATATAAACACAAGCAGTCTGCCTGCATCTATAGATTAACAAACCCCTGCCTGTATCCATATAAACACAAGCAGTCTGCCAGCATCTATAGAATAACAAGCACCTGTCTGTTTTTATAGAATAACATTCTACAAGCTTCTGTCCATCAGTATTTATTATATAGTAATCACTTATCTTTATTCACAAAATAACATGCACTTGCATGTATCTAATAATATAGCAAGCACCTGCCAGTATCTATAATATAGCAAGCACCTGCCAGTATCTATAATATAGCAAGCATTCTTCTGTATCTAAATATAAAAGCAGTGAATATTAAAAGCTTACTTTCATCTTAAATAAACAAAGACATCTTCCTGTATCTATAATATAGCAAGCACCTGCCTGTATCTATAACATAGCAAGCACCTGCCTGTACCTATAACATAGCAAGCACCTGCCTGTATCTATAACATAGCAAGCACCTTCCTGTACCTATAACAAGCTCTAGCTTGTCATCCTATAATAACAAGCACCTGTCTAAAACACTTCTCTATACACTCTATAAAGGCCAAGCACCAGTGAATTTATCTTAATATTGTAAATATAATTTAAATTGTAAAACAACTACTTTCTTTTAACTAAACAGAAATGTTTTTAATGAAAAGATAGAAGTTCTAACATGCACTTTAAAATGGGAACAAATAACTCAAAATGGACATACATGGTCAACTTTCTGTCACAGATCTGAACAGAAAACACACTAAAAGTATTGAGAGAATGGAGGGACAATATATATGGCTCATAAAATACTTTGCAACAACTATGTTGGGTTTTTATTGCATAGTTCAATAAATCATGACAGAAAAAGACTCAATGGGGATGACAATTTATTTATCGGCTTTTATTGCATAGTTCAATAAATCATGACAGAAAAATACTCAACTTATTTATCAAAGCCACCTGTTTCACATATGAGCGATGCCTCTAGGAGAGTATTAGTAATTTTAGATTTTTGGAGTATAGTGCCGAGATATAGAAGACCCTTTTGTAGTGTCCATGGTTCTTTTACATGCCCTGGTGTTTAGCGCCGATACACTGGACCTTGTTTTTTGGTAAAGTCCCATCCGAAAGACTGATAAGTAGTTTTAGTTGGAGGAACGGGTGATCAAACTTACGGCCCCTGGGTTTCCCATTATAAGGCCTTAACCACTGGACCACAAATCCACTCTCTATGGGACCCAATTATATTTTTGGTTATATATGAAGCCAGGCAATCATCAAGCCTATGTCAAACAGTGATTTGTAATAAAATATGGTGATATGTAGATATCAAACAAAGCAGGTGAGGGGAAGGCATGATGCAGATATTGTAATATCCACTATCCAGGGATGAATAGGCTCACGACTTGCATTAAATTACACACAAAGTATCCGTGATCTATGAACAAACAGGGGAACTGTATTGCACCGAGACTCAGAGGTCTGATGATATACAAGAGGGTAGGGTATGACACTGGGAGGGCAAAATGAATTCTGATCTACATGTACAACTGCATATGCAAGGAAAGGAAGGATACAAACCTGGGTGAGCTTATTACATCAAATTTGTATTAAAGCGTTGAAAATGATTCTATAAAAAAAAATAATTAAATTATAACCATTCATTTTAATTTCATATCAAATTCCATTGCACCTTTTTTGTTGTTTTGTTTTATATGTTGTTTTTAAACATATCAAATATTTATTCCTTTCATTATCAAATATTTAATAATAATCACTACTAATTAAATAACCATTAATAAACACATTCATTTAATAACTAAATAGTAAATATCTTTGATGTGGGGAAAGAAACACAATAGGGAGGAGAAGCTCTGAAAGGCGAGACAAAAATCCACACATAAAAAGCTGTGAATAACTTACATGTCGTCGAAGAAGCTGAACAAATCGATCAAAAGAGAAATAAACAATTGCAAAAATAAACAAAAACACATAAGCCATGCAGAATATATTTTGCAAACAATGAATAACACAAATTTTATAAAATGTCATAATAACTTGAAGCAGTATCTATTCACATGTTGAAGATGCCACATAAAAAAGTAAATTGAGGGTCCAGCGCAACACTGATATATCTACATATTAACAAATAAGAAAATAGAGCAGTGTTGCCTTTAACAATCATGATGTAAGCATATTCTAAAATCCCTATCAAATACATCCTCTGTGACTAAATGCCTCCCTCCCCAACCCATGTTTCCCAATATAAGCTTACCAATATACCGTATAACCTCCTACCTCAGACACATGAATAATACTCCCCCTCCACCTCAGGCATTCAAAAGTGTGTGTGTGTGTGGGGTGGGGTCAGGGGTTGGGGGGTAAATTTGAGCTAGAGAAATCAATTTATATTTTCTATGAATTTTGTGTAAAATGCGGGGTATGTCTGCTTGACCCATTAAAATGCCAAAAAAAATCCATCTAATGCATATCATAACACTACCTTTTTTATGCAGAGCATACCTTTTTATCCCCCACTACCACACACCCCCATGTTAAAAAATAAAAGACCAATGTTTTGCAAACTTGATTGACCTACGGACTGAGCCAATTGGGCCCAGCAACATCCCATTAATCTATCATGAAACAGAACAAAGAAAAATAAAAGAAGATCTTTTTCTGTTTTAAATTGTTCATTTTTAATCATAATTATCAGCTGAAACTAAAGATAATTCAATTTTGCCAAATGTGCAACTTTTCAATCCAAGGACAGAATTCTTTTAATCTTAAACCAAGCATAAAAATCATTAACATGTAAACATGAATACAACAAATTAGTCATGCAAGTATTACGCCACTTGTGCTACAACACAATATAAATATAATACGGCCATGCAGTTACATTAATACTGGAAACAGAAAACAATGTAAAGTATGAACCAACAGCTGTACAAGATGCTGTGTGTAAGATTTATCCTAGATTCCAACTGTTTCATCACTTTATTTATTTATTTATAATAAATAATGGCATTTTCTGAAAACACACAATTATCTTTCTCTTTAGCATATTGCCAGGTAATGTATTGTCTTCAATTTTGGCCTAGTGCTTTATTCACAAAATATTTTTACATCAATTTTTATTTTTTTACCAAACTGTGACCTTTGACCTTGTTCTTTGTCACAGAAGGTATGACCCTGTCCTTGCTTTTGACCCACACTTTGTGCAAGTAGAATGTAAATATCTCCAATATATGACCATCAACTTCTTTTCAACATTCTGCCTCATCACAGAATATACGTGCCTTGTCTTTTGACCTACTTGAGCAGAAGATGACTAACTTTTATATTGACCTTACTGAACTTTGCCAGAGACTGCCTGTCGCTTTCAAAATATTTTGTGAATATAAAAACTATAAAAAGAATGCAATTTTTATTAAGATAATTTTGACAAACGTAAAACTAGACAGATGATGTATGATAACTGATGTGTCGTCATGCTACACAAAACCATACAAAATCACCAGCATGAAACCACAATTAGAGAAACCTTGTATCTATAAAAACATAACAATCCTCTATAGACAGATACATATATACTCCGTGGCAGGATGTTTACCTTCCCATAATCCTCAGACATAAGTTGACCTTCGATATCTGTCAGCCATGTTTCAATGTCTTCAACATTGCGGTTGAATTGTTGTTGCTGACTTGCTTCCTTCAGCTTGTTACCCTTGAACTCTGTCTGCTTCAGCAGTGTGGCCCATGAATCCAGGATCTCATCTATTCTTTCTCTGTATAAAACACATATAGCAATAGATTATTCCATGTTCTTTTTTCGCAGAAGGGTAAAACTAGAAATGTTTTGTCCACACAAATGCCCTTGTTAGTGTCAGATTGGAAATCAATTTTTTACCAAAAATTATATCAAAGAGAGGACACAACTCTTCTTATTTGACTGATGTCAAATGCCTGTATTTTATAATTACACGGACTGGGGCACACACGCAATATATATTAAATATACTTAATGGCTTTAAAAACGCAAGTCTTTAAGTGCGTTATATTTTAAATACCTGACTGGTGAACACCTTTGTGTTATTATATACATGTTAGAATATCATTCAACAATTAAGACATTGAATGTTAAAATGAAGACTAAATTTTGTGTCTGTTTAATATAATCAAATATAATGATCTAAAATATCCATATGATACCAAACTTGCATTTTTAAAGCCGTTTATGTACATGGACCACATGTGAAGTTATTAAGTTTTAAATCTGACGAACGAACAGATGTACAAACGGACAGGACAGGGATATACTTAACACCTGTTCACTATTCTTCGAATGGTGGGTGCATAACAAATTATTAACTTCTTTACACTTAAGCCGTATTTATTACCTGATGGTGTCCGAGGCATAGTGTTCCTCGGCCAGTAACTGTTCCCCAGATGTCTGGATGGCCTCTATACGACTCTTGTTCGCCTCAATCTCTGCCTCGAAGTTCTGATGCTTCTGTACCTTGGTTTGCAGGTTAGTTGGATCCTGGATAATATAGGATCAATATGCATGTGTGGAAAAATGTTGTGGTTTACAAGCAACATGATTGTGGTTTAGACATCATCTGTAACTTTACTTTAATGAAATAGTGATTGTTTGTTTGTCATGTTTTTGTTTGTTTGTTGTTTTGTTGTGTGTTGTTTGTGGGTTTGATTTTGTTTTTTTTTTGTTTTGTTTTGTTGTGTTTTTTTTTTTGGAGGGTGTGGGGTGGGGTTGTGGGATTTGGAGGATGGTGTTTAAAAGTGTTTTCCCTATTTACAATCGTATTTATAATTAAAAGAAATGTTAGAATTCATTTGTAACCTTCTCTTTTGAATCAAATAAATTCATCAAAATGCAATTTTCTACACAAGTGAGTAAAATTTGTTCAAAGGACAGCAAGAATATTGAATTCTAAATTCGGTCTCTGGTAAACATAGAGCATGCATATTTTGTATTGGTTTACCACTTGTTCATTGTTTAGAAATGTAATATTGAGATACTTGTGCGAGACCTGGAAAACAACAGCTTTGTCAGTGACCTCCACTACATTCTATTAACCTGAATAAACATCAATCAATCAATCAATTTATTTCCAGTGAATACTTCTGTAACCTTAATATATATATATGTATGAATGACTAATAGAAGAATCATTTGTGCTTTATATCCATCCATCCCAACGTATAACAGTCTTGAACCACCAATGCTACTTTGTTGATAAAAAGGTGACTGCAGTGATAGGTCGACTTACCAGGTAGTTCTCATCAGAAGCGGTCTTAAGTTTTTCATTGATCCAGCTCTTTGTTTCATCGCAGTCTCGCTGGAAAGTCTGGAACTTGTAAGACTCCTCGAGGAGGTGGCGCCTCAGGGAGGATGCCTCATACAAACGATTTCTCCTCGTCAGCAATTGATCCCGTCTGCTGGCAACATCATCATGTGCGTAATGCTCGTTTTCAATCAGCTTTGTTGCAAACTCATCCAGAGCTTTGATCTTTTCCTCTTGAGCTGCAAGAGATTTCTCAAAATCATCATGTTTCTTGAACAGAGCCTCCACGCTGTCCAGTGAATCACCGAGATCCTCATTGGCAAGGAAAGCTTCCTGTTTGGTCATCCAGGCATCTGCTTGTTCCGTGTCACGGTAGAAGAGTTGAAGGTCCATACACTGTTCATACAGAATGCGTCTCTCCTCCCAGAGATCATGCAGGCTGTTTTTCTCAGTCTGCAGCGTCTGAATCTTCTCCTTCACCTCCTCAGCCGCGTAGTGGTCTGTCTCCACCAGCAGTTCTCCAGCCTCAAGGGCAGATTGGAAACTGTCTTCACGGGCGTCAATCTCTCCCTTGTGCTCTTGGTGTCTCTCGAGTAGTGCCTCAGCACCAGCAACATCCTTCGCAAGATCATCTGCGGAGATGATGGCTTTCATATCATGTGCCCAGGAAACGAGGTCACGGAAATCAGCGAGGAATCTATGTAGGTTGTATGAATCATCAAGACGGGACTTTCTCTCAGCTCCCTGCACATTAAAATAAAGCAATAGTTTTAAAATGCAGGAAACCATATGTGGAATTAAATAAAATTACATGTATTTAAAATTGGAAAAAGTAGATGTATTCTGAAAAATTAGTTTTAATGATTTAAACATATACCATATAACTAGTGCTTGGAGCAAGCCTTAAATATCTGCTGCTATACCTGTCGCTGATAATGATTTTTGCTATGGTACAACATTACATGTAAAACAATATAATTCAGAACAAATGAATCCAGACGACTGGTATCCCTTGCCTAAACAATCAGAGGAAAGAGTGAAGAAAATTCAGTGGACCAATAGACGACTTTAGGCACACGGCACAAATATCAACGCATTTTCAAACCTTCAATGCATGGGGTTTACCCCATTTTTAATGCATTGTAGGTGATGTATAGCAACTGGTTTTAGTTCATATTAATTTATTTTAGCTTAATTGCTAAGAAAGCTCAGAGCTTATATAATGTCCCCTCAAGTCTGTTTCCTGGGCAGGACAAGTACCGAGTGTTGTTTTTTTTTAGATGTATCGGATCAAGCTTGGGGTTAAACACGCAACCTCTAGTGTGAGCAGTCATTACTCTAGCCACTGCACTATTGCCCCAGTTTTAATAATGGAAGAAAACCCCAGACTCACAAACATGAATTTGAGTAGAACCACAGTCTTTCCACAATTTATTTACTGGCAACCTTTCTCACATGACAATATTCTACTGAAAGCAAGTGAATAACAGGAACTGAAAATATAAGCAATGATGTGGAGCACCCACCTTATCCTTCAGTCTTCTCCAGTTGTCCTCAATCTCCCTCTGCTTGGTGTCGATGGCATCTGCCTGTTTTGGATGTATGTCTGTCAGTCTTTGCGCCTCAGTACCCAGAGCTGTAACCTTTTCATTTAAGGCCGCCAGGTCTCTCTCCACTCCTTCGTGTTTACGTCGGAGCGCCTGCACGCTGGCCAAATCACGGCCATAATCGTCAGTGGACAAGATGGCGTCCTTCTCCATAATCCAGGCAATTGTCTCATCAGCATCTCTATTATTGATAAAATGTGTAAGTACAGGCAAACTGTCTAAAGCCTCTTGAAAGGTAAACTATCTTAAAACTACTTTACAGACAAACTGACTAAAGCTACTTCACAAGCAAACGGTCTATAATTACTTTACAAACTGTCTAAAGCTACTTTACAAGCAAACAGTTTAAAGCTATTTTACAAGAAAACTGTATACATTGTAAAGCTACTTTACAAACTGTCTAAAGCTTCTTTACAAGCAAACTATCTAAAGCTACTATAAAAGCAAACAGTCAAATGCTACTTTACAAGCAAACTGTAAACGCTACTTATAAAATAAGTATAAACAAAACTAGTGTCCCATTAGCTCAAACAAAAGGACATTTTTTTTTCTTGAGGTCAAAATAAAAGGTAATTTGTTTACCACAACTCTGCCAACCCTAAATAGTTGGCCCTACCAAAATTTTAGTCAAAATGATTTTAAACTGAAAACTGAAAATATATTAAAGTGTCCAACAAAGGGAAGTAAATTATAGATATTTAAATAATCCAACACATAAAAAAAGTCTTACCTATTAAATCTCTGTATCTCATGAGCTCCAAACAGTCTTTCTTGTCTAAGAAGTGACAGCTGTCTCAGTCTGGCCCATGCCTCATTAACTTCATCACGTTTCTGATTGATTGTTTCCTCCTCGGGATGTCCGTCCTCCAGCAGCTGCTGGGACAGTAGGTTCACCTCCGTCACTTTGTCTTCATGGTTCTGCAAGTCTTTCTGGAACTCGTCAAACTTCTTCTGCAGCACTTCTACATGTTCCAAATCTTGACCAAACTCCTCCGATGTTACAAAAGCTTCCTGTAAAACAAGTGATTATGTATTACCACTTAATACTTAATCATATGTGTATTTATATATATATTTTTTTATTTATTCTGTTATTGATTTGTGTAAGGGGGGGTTGGGACAGAATCATATTTTCTTATTCAAATATTGTCGGTCATTACAATCATGTGCTTAAAAAGATTCTCTGACAGATTACAAAAAACAAAAACAAAAAAAAAACAAAGGAAAAAAAGAATTTACCTACCCACCCCTAAATGGTACGAGTCGGAAATTGCAAACAAGCAATTGTTTAAGGGTAACTTTATTTAGCATGCATCACATTCACTCGTCAGTATAAAAAGAGGTACATACAATTTTACTTTAGAGAATTCAAATCATAACCCGGAAAAGTTCAGGGCTTCAAAATTGATATCAAAGCTGCTCGTGATCCCAGGCTTCCCAAATATTTATTTTATATGGTTGAAAACCAAATTAATAATAAGGTTTGTTTCTTAAATCTTACTCATCCTGGACAAATGTTTGCTCATCATGGCGAACAGGTGAGTGATACTTTCCAACCCTTGGAAAGTGTAAACAAAAAGTTGAAGTGTAAAATCAACATCTGTATTTCTTATAGAAATTTAATAAGGTCATTATAAATTAATAGCTAGATTCTCATCCAATTTCTTCTTAAAGGGGAAGGGGGGGACTATAAATTAGAGTTGACGAGGCCAAACACTTAATGGACCACTTAGTTCCAAAAGTAAGAGGTCAATGGTTAAAGTGTCAAGCCATGAAGAATCTATTACTTTAAATAATTCTAATTTTTCTATTTAGTATGCATTTATAATGACATATTCCAATAGGAAACAATGCATGGTTAATATTCTAATGGCAAAGATAACAATTAATAATTACTTCACATAAGTAAATATATGTATACACAACCAAAACAATGGCAGGCATAGTTGTAACACTTAAACCTACATACTAGTGGGCTTGTTTCTTTTATTTTTAATGGTGTTTAACGTCATACTCATCACATCTAGGGTTATATATGGCATATCAAGTTTTATAGGTGAATACCTCAGAATGAATCTGAGTAGGTCCACCATCCTTCTGCAAGTAATTGGCAAACTTTCTCACATGAAGTTTTGAAGCGAGTGGAACTTGAACCTATGACCACTTGGACATGGAGGACACTTCTTCCTGTTTCACCATAGTACAAATACTTAAAAACTTATCTCAAAGAAAAACACCCAGTTAGGTAGGTGATCTCAATTCTAGACTGACTCTAGAAAAAATGCATTTGGTTTCATTTATTCAACCATTCAAAATTAAGTCATATTTTTAAGTATATGAATTAAATATTGGTGAAACAGAAACCAGGTCATCACAAGTTTTTTTTTTTTTTTTTTCTTCATTTTTCAATTATCTAACTCCATACCTTATCATGTATCCAAAACATGACCTCGTTGCATTCTCTCATGAATTGCACCAACTTGAGTGCCTGCTGCAGTTTGGTTCCCTTCTCTCTCAGCTTGGACAGCAGAAGCTCCCATAGTCTGTGTAACTCTTCGAGACGTGCCTGCAAGGAAACAGCAGTCAGATGAACCGTTTATTTCCTCCATATTTGGAGAGCACATATATACAATGTCAATAAATAATTACATACAAATGAACAGTTTACACAGAGATATAAGTGAAGTGAACAAACGGTAAACTTAGTGAACAATATTGAAACGATTAGTAATTCTAGACATAAGAGACTTTGATTAAGTGATATCATTATGTACGAGAGTTGTCCTGAAAGTTGGTGAAGTTTTGCTATAACTAGATATGACGGATACGTATATATAATAATGTACGAGAGTTGTCCTGAAAGTTCGTGAAGCTTTGCTATAACTAAATATGACGGATACGTATAATAATCTGTCCTGAAAGTTCGTGAAGCTTTGCTATAACTAGATATGACGGATACGTATATATAATAATGTACGAGAGTTGTCCTGAAAGTTCGTGAAGCTTTGCTATAACTAGATATGACGGATACGTATATATAATAATGTACGAGAGTTGTCCTGAAAGTTCGTGAAGTTTTGCTATAACTAGATATGACGGATACGTATATATAATAATGTACGAGAGTTGTCCTGAAAGTTCGTGAAGCTTTGCTATAACTAGATATGACGGATACGTATATATAATAATGTACGAGAGTTGTCCTGAAAGTTCGTGAAGCTTTGCTATAACTAGATATGACGGATACGTATATATAATAATGTACGAGAGTTGTCCTGAAAGTTCGTGAAGCTTTGCTATAACTAGATATGACGGATACGTATATATAATAATGTACGAGAGTTGTCCTGAAAGTTCGTGAAGCTTTGCTATAACTAGATATGACGGATACGTATATATAATAATGTACGAGAGTTGTCCTGAAAGTTCGTGAAGCTTTGCTATAACTAGATATGACGGATACGTATATATAATAATGTACGAGAGTTGTCCTGAAAGTTCGTGAAGCTTTGCTATAACTAGATATGACGGATACGTATATATAATAATGTACGAGAGTTGTCCTGAAAGTTCGTGAAGTTTTGCTATAACTAGATATGACGGATACGTATATATAATAATGTACGAGAGTTGTCCTGAAAGTTCGTGAAGCTTTGCTATAACTAGATATGACGGATACGTATATATAATAATGTACGAGAGTTGTCCTGAAAGTTCGTGAAGCTTTGCTATAACTAGATATGACGGATACGTATATATAATAATGTACGAGAGTTGTCCTGAAAGTTCGTGAAGCTTTGCTATAACTAGATATGACGGATACGTATATATAATAATGTACGAGAGTTGTCCTGAAAGTTCGTGAAGCTTTGCTATAACTAGATATGACGGATACGTATATATAATAATGTACGAGAGTTGTCCTGAAAGTTTGTGGAGTTTTACTATAACTAAATATGATGGAAACGTGTATATCATAATGGATTGATCATGGTGGAATGTTTTTTTTTCCTTTGGTGTGTGCATGCATGCATGCGTGTGTGCCAATTACGGTTTTTTACTATTACTACACACTGCACATGTTTCTAAAACTAAATTTCAAGGCTAGTTGCAATGAAATGAACAATAAGCTTAAAACGGTCTGTATTTTCGTTGTGTTTTTGTAGGTTGTGTATTTTTTACCAACTCATGTATACAATAATTGGGAACTTTTATCAGTTAAGTATTCACTTTAAAGTTTAAGTTGTTGTAGCAAAGTACCAAATACATATAATAATCATGACAGATGGATTCATTAATAGTGTGGTTTACACCAATTTATTTAAGCTTATGTGAAGAAATCTCAAGGCTTGTGTGACCCGCATTTATTAAGGGCATGTTCATTTGTGGGGATCAGGTAGTTGAATTTTTAATGCACGACTATGCAAGTATACTGGCTACCACTACTTGAGATAGATTTCATACAAACACACAGAGCAATAAAATACTATTTAGTTACACAAAATGTGAATATTAAAAATAAAAAACACAAAAAATGTGTCCAATTAGTACATGGACGGATGCCCCCACTGATAATATGCGCTTGTTCAGGTGATGGTGATGATGTATAGCAAGTTTGATTGGAATTAGATGAAAACTGTAGGAGGAGTTGAGGCCACAAGGTACATAATATGTATATTATGAAATATTTTTTAATTTTAATCAGATGAAAACTACAGGAGTAGAGGCCACAAAGGACATATATACCAGTATATGAAATATTATAAAGTCAGAAAAAGAGGGCATAACTCCTTAACTAAATTAATAATCTTGTGGGAAAATCAAGACCATATGTACTTGTTCAGATGATGATAACGATGTATTGCAAGCTTGGTCAGAATCGGATATTAAATATTCCAGAACACCCCATCTCTGCAAGTAATTGATAACTTTCCCACTTGAATCAACAGTGAGAGAAGAATGATAATAAATTGCAAAGTCATATTTCAACCATTACAGAGGTTGTGGTCGGGCAGGGATTCAAACTCATGACCTCTTGATTTATAGTCAGACTGGCTGACTGAGCTAATTGAGCCAGGCTCAGAATCAGATGAAAACTGTAGGAGGCCACAAGGTACATAATATGTAATTTTGTACATTTTGTTATACCATTTCATTCAACAAAACTGCACCCATAAGAAATATTGTACAAGACAGTGAAGAATCTGTACCTGCATTGCACAACAGTGATTTCACAATGCATGAGATACAATGTAAAACTTTTATAATGGAGATAAAGATTAAAGGTCAGAGGTTATTATTTGTAACAAGAGATAGCAGTTAGTTAGACGTAATAAAAATGTAGAGAGCTTTATGGATAAGTTGAAAAAGTAGATCAGTAAACTATGCTACTTTCTCAACTTTGAATCTATTGGTTACTGTGATAAGAACACCACGTGTTTGAGGTGATCATATGTGTCAGTAGAGGTGGAGAGTACCCATAACCATTTCATAGCCGTGGTACAGCATACCTGGATATTCCAGATATTTTAAGTGATCATAATGGCTGAAACAAACTTTTCTCTCAAGGAACTCCTCACAAACGAGCGGATTAACAAGGTATTTATATACTTACTATATACTTACATTTGGGGATTATACTGATTTAATTGAATGACCCAAATCTACTTATCTGTTTTTACTTATTTTACAAATTATACAGGCCTGGATAAGGTGATTTTAGTTTAATTAAAGGTAGAGTTACCTCTAACATTTGCAAGTATTGGGGTATCTAAATAACTGTTAAACAAGGATACAAGATTTTATAGTAAAAGGCAAATGAAATCAAAGTAAATTACGTAAGTTTAGTGACATACAAAGAAAGTAAGCAAAGATTTTGACTGAAAAAAAATTGAATCACTGTATTGGCTGCAATGAGTCTCGGACATATTTAGTCCACAATCCAATAAAATACCCCACCCTTTACAATTTAGTGGAAAAATTACACTCTTACCAAAAAATCTTCTGGTGTTTGTTCCACATACTAAAAACTTATGAATTTACCCTGATGTAGTAGCACAGACACGTAAATATGGAGATGTGAAAAATCGTGCTTTAATGAAAAATGTCAATTTGTTTATGCAATCAAAACTTTCTTAAACATTTACCATATAGAATTCCACTTCAGCAATAGTTTTTTTAATGGGTTTTAAAGCCATTTTCAACACATTTCAGGTTATATATGGCACATCCAGTTTTGCTGGTGGAGGAAGACCTCAGAATGAATCCGAGTAGAAACATTATCTTTCCACATAAATTTTCATATAATTTTTTTTGAGCGAACAGGACTCAAACCTACGACCTTAGTGGTGAGAGGTAAGTGATCTTTTGAGATGGACCTCAGACCACTCGGACACGGAGGACCCCTTTATCAGCAATATACACTATCAAATATAATCAGGGCTACAGAGAGGTTTCTTGTATTAACAAGATGATTTGCCTTTTGTCATTTATTACGCTTTGTATATTCCTAATTTTGATTTTAATATAAACAAATTTGAAACACTGTATTCCCCTGAATAAACTCCCCCTACCAATTTCGGTCAGAAAGATTTTAAAAAAAATTTTTTTTTTTAAGATTTATCAGTAAAAAGATCTTATTATAATGTGTATTTGTTTGTAATAATATATTGTAACTCTTAAAAAATTCAGTTGTTTCTTACAGAAATAATAAATAATTTTAAACATTTTCCAGGCATTTAAGCAAACCGAGAAAGAGATAAGACCTAAGGAAGGAAAACTTATTCTTATCTCTCCTGACCACATCAATGCAGCTGTGAACTTCATGAGAGACAGCTTCTTTAAAGATGAGATAGTGAGTAAAGCCATCGGCCTGACCTGGGACAGCCAACTTGAGGCAGTCATTACCAGTATCCTTGGTGAAAGTCTATCAATAATGTTATTCAATGAAGACAACAATGAAATTATGGGAGTCCGACTCATGAGGTATTCCAAACATGGTGATAAAATGAGTGCAGATGACTTCACAAATGAAAAGTTAAAGAAGATGATAGTGTTCTACGATTACGTAGAAAAACAATTTAACATTTTTGAACACTACAATATCAAAGAGGTCATTCATTTCTTTGGTTTAGGTGTAGCAGAGAAATACCGGCGACGAGGACTAGGGGAATTTCTTGTGACTGCTGCCTTAGATTTTATTAGGCATCTAGAAATCTTTCCACTTTACTTAAAAGTTGAAGGGACATCCAATTTCTCAAAGCGTATTTTTGAAAAATTAGGGTTCGACATGCTGTATGAAATCATGTATGATAACTATAAAGTTGATGGGGAAATTCTCATCAAGGACACTGGAGATCAACAATCTATGGTACTGTACGGCATGTTAATGAAAAAAGCCTAATTTAACAATAATACCAAAACAGGCTGCCAAGGAAGCTGCAGAAAGGTTTTTCAACAAACAAATATTATTAAACAGCGAAGTTACTACATTGTTATTAGTAAAACATATTAGTGAACATTTTATATAATTTTATCATGGCATGTCTTAACTCTTTAATCAATTGGCATTTTAACTGGACTCTTCCAAACTCAAAAGCCACACATAAATCAATTTCCATGAATAGATACATTTTACCTATTTATTCTGATAGAGCAGAAAACAGTGCAGAACCTGTTCTGTTACGAGCAATCAGAACTGGTTCTACACTGTTTTCAAAAGCCTTCTATATTAGAGGTGCTCAAAGGTGTCCATATGAAGTAAAGGGTTAAGGTATTAGATCTGCAACCAGAGTTATTGTATTTTGTAAAATTTGCAAATAAAATAATAACTTTCACTTTTGTTTTTATTTTTTGTTTGATGTTCAGTTAACCTAACCAATCATTCCTGGGATCCTGGGAGGTTAACCAGCAGTTGAGCACACCCATCTCTGCAAGTAACTGATAACTTTCAAACTTGAATCAGCATTAAGAGATGAAGGACAATAAGACCCAATGGCATATATATATTAATCAGCGACGACTCCTGCATCGATAGTCTGACATGTTACCTGACTTGGCTAATCAGGCCCGGATTATAAACTTTCACATTGCATTAATTATTCATTTTACTAGAAACATCCCTATTGTAATCTGTAATAAATCAGAAACAAAAAACTTATAACTGTTTTTAAGCTTTCAAAATAAATAATTTTGCCAAACATTAGACATAAACAATGCTGACCATACGCAACTGTTCAAAAATGCTGTGTGTGCATCAGTCTAATTAAAATCAGATCACCGCAAAGTAGATCTGACAGCATTAATTAAAGGTCACCTCAGATTGACCTTTCATGTAATTATTATTCATAACAATTCAGCCAATCTGATTAATTGTTACATTTGCAGTTTGTTGTGATTTACAACATGATGTTGATTGATATATATTCTAACAAAATACTGTTTCCTGGACGTTGATTCGGCCATAGTGATCTTTTTATGTTGGTGTATAAATAAAAAAGTCCAATTATCATCCACGATTACTAGAATTTCTGAAAATCATTTACATTTAACATGGGTGCAGCCATGCTAGTGTTGTAATAATTTAACGTGTGATAATCACACAATATAGGGATGTAGAATTTTTTTGGTTAAACAGAATTGTAACTTCACTTTCAAAACCTTGGAAGCAATGTTCTGATTGGCTGGCAGAAAAGTCAATCTGAGGTGACCTTCTATGCAACGCTGTCAGATATTGCATAGAGTATAGAAACTTCAAAGTTGATTTTGATTTTAATGAGATTGTGAGTGTGTGTGTTTTAATGGGAGTTCAATGCTATTTTCAACACATTGCAGGTTATACTTGACATTTTTATAATACTTTGGTACATTCCACATCCCAGGTGGAACATTATCTTCACCTTACAGAAATGACAATCAGGTTAATCATCTTCTTACTTTTTTAATGGGGTTAAGAGTCGTTCATAATAGGTCATATGTGGCATCCAGTTCTGTTGCTGGAGAATGAATCTGAGTAGAACCATCGTCCTTCCGCAAGTAACTAGCAAACTTTCTCACATTAAGTTTTTTGACAAGCGGCACATGAACCTACAACCTTAGTGGTAAGAGGTAAGTGATCTTGAAACGGCACCTAAGACCACTCGGCCATGGAGGACTCATTCAAAACAAGTTATATGTGGCATCCAGTTCTATTGGTGGATGAAAACCTCAGAATGAATCAGAGTAGAACCACCACTCTCCTTCCACAAGTAGCAGACAAATTTTCTCACATGTTGAATTGTTGGATCGAGCTTGAACACCAAACTGAGTGATAAGAGGCAAGTGCTCAGCCTTAGAGGACCCTTATATTCTGACAGTAGTAACTAGTAGAATATATTTACTTTTGTTTTAATGGCATTTTTAGCACAATTACCATTTTGCTATTACTGTGTAAAGAATTGTGTTACTATGATGAAAAGACCAAACAAACACAATTTCAATGCTTTATATGCTTCAAAAGTCTACAGTATTTATACAATTTTACTGGTAATTAAAACATCTACGACTGTCCTTTGAGGTCTGTTCATGCCGACATAAATGTGTTTCTATAATCAATAATTGCATTCCAACCAACTTTGATTTTACATTAATTGAGACGTATAACAAGTTATCATGCGGTACCAGCTTTGGTTCTCATGGTTCCACTTTCATCAAAACTGACCGTATCTTGATGTATAAATGCACATTGTGTCAGTTTCTTGCTTTGTTTTAACTAATGTATAAAATGCTATGCTGTGAGGCAGGCAATTTTATCGGTATTTATAAATCAAGAATGTCATTTCTATCTTTTAGCTATATATATATATATATATGTTACAGTAAGATTGTGAAACCAGGAATTTCATGAAATCCCTGAAAATTTCAGTAATTTCGTGAAATTACTGTTTCACTCAGGGATTTCATGAAATCCCTGAAAATTCCAGTAATTTTATGAAATCCCTGAAATATGGGCAGGGATTTTACACTATCTTACTGGCTGATTTCAGTAAATCTGTGTAATTCTATTTTAGTTAACTTACTATACAGTTGTGTTTTTTTTCTGATTATTACATCACTCATTAGCACAAACAGTGTCAGGAAGCCACTTCTACTGGTGTGCACTACCAGGAAAAAGGTGTTTGTCAGGACAATAGGGGTGGGCCTGGGTGTCTGTCTGACCATATGTCAATTATTTTGAGTCACACCAGGTCAATAGGTGTGGGCCTGGCAAATGGCTTCACCTGAGGCCTGTCCTGTTAAAAAGGCATCCCGGTTCAGCCCATTCAGTATAGATTTACTTTCATGCAAGATGTCTTCTGATAGTATGGAAGACGTTTTCAGGCAAGAGTTGTTCAAAAGATATGAAGTATGTCAGAAGTATCTGATTCCAAATACAGAATATTACAGAATTATAGAAAGCTTGAAATCGGCATCTACCAATAATCACACAAAGATCAGGAGCAGCTACTATGTTATCCAAGTAAGTAGATTGATTTAAGTAATTTAAATATGTCTATTTTTCCAAATGCTTAGAATATTTGGAAAAAAGATGACCAGGAACATATAGTAAACACGATGAAACCTGTCGGAAACCTCTACACAAAAGTTCAAGGTAGTCAAATTTCCCCGCTTGGATTGTCTCAATCCCCTAGATTCTTAATTAAAAATAAATAAATGTTTTTATAAATGTTTTAATTATTAAGTTATTATTGCTAAATGATAGGTAGATAATTAAAGAGGGAGAGAGGGATGATGCCTAATTTTAAAATCTATATTTTTTATTGAATAACTATGTTGGTGATTTACAATTAATTAAAAATGAATAAATGTTTTTATAAAATAAATGTTTTTATTCTTAACAGTTATTATTGCTAAATGATAGGTAGATAATTAAAGAGGGAGAGAGGGATGATGCCTAATTTTAAAATCTATATTTTTTATTGAATAACTATGTTGGTGATTTACAGTTAGTGATGTTATTAAATATAAGAGTTTTTTTTTTGAAGACCTTGTGCTGTGATATAAAGATAAGCTGCCAAATGTTTTAAAGTGTTATTTGTCACCTTTAGATAATGAGTTAATCATTACCATGTTTCTTCTTTTACCTGTGGAGTATATTTGAGATCTTCCTTTCATTGAACATATTAATTGGATGTTAATTTATAATGAGGTGTTAGTTTAACAATTGAGCCCTTTGATCTGAGTCTATCCTGTTTGCATAGACTGTGCATGTGATAAATGAGCCCTCAGATCAAAGCCTATACATGTGATAAATATCCCTCTTTTCTTAGTCTATACTGCTGGCATAGAATATCCATGTGTCGATTAAGACTGGTCTGAGTCTGTACTGCTTGAACATATATCTGATGATTGATCCCTCTGATCTGAGTCTATATTACTTGCATAGAATATCCATGTGTTGATTAAGCCCTTTGAACTGGGTCTATACTGCTTGCATAGAATATTCATGTGTCCATTAAGCCCTTTGAGCTGAGTCTATACTGCTTGTGTAGAATATTCATGTGTCCATTAAGCCCTTTTAACCGAGTCTATACTGCTTGTGTAGAATATGCAAGTGTTGATCTGATCCTCAGATCTGAGTCATTACCGCTATGAAAACGATACGAGTTACTTTAATGTTATTCAATATAATGTAGTTTGGTTGAACTACGCAAGAAACTATACCTGAAATGTATACCTGATTATTCAAATGTATCAATAAATAAAAAATCACCAGATGTATTGTCTGCTTATTTCCTCTTCAGGGATTTCATGAAATCCCTGACTACATCATACATGTAGTATAACTGTTTGAAGGTCACATAGCTGCCAATCTATATATGTTACAGTAAGATTGAGAAACCAGGGATTTCATGAAATCCCTGAGTGAAACAGTAATTTCGTGAAATTACTGAAATTTTCAAGGATCTCATGAAATCCCTGGTTTCTCAATCTTACTGTAACATATATAGATTGGCAGCTATGTGACCTTCAAACAGTTATACTACATGTATGATGTAATTATATTCAAACAATTGGCTAGCATCTAATTGACTTAACATATGATATTCACTGAATATAAAACTTTTTTCTTTTTTTAAATAGTATTTCGGTTAGGTAACTGCAGCCAGCGCATTTAATCATCATTCCCGGGGTCTGCAAGTCACTGATTACTACCCCACATATTCAAATGTGGGAGATTCTTGGGTGTAGAACAAAGCTTGTAACCAATCATCACAGAGACTAGGCCAGAATTTGAACCAATGAACAGTCAGATGTATTAATCACTTGAGCTATCCAGGCCCAGTGCACCTGCAGACAAGGTATATTGACACATTGTACAATACCCCACCTAGTCAGATTATACTGACACCAGACTGTCCAGTCCTAGAACTATACTTCTTAACGCTAAGCACCAAGGGAAAAAGCTTCTAGTAGTTTTTCAAGACTGGTTTGACCTGGCTGTGAGCGAACCCATGACCTTCCGCATGCGATTTAAAATCATTAACATAAAGTGCCTCTTTCGTTTACAAATTTTCTCATTAAAATGTTTAGACCAACTGACCTGGATACCAACATACCCACAACCTCTTGAAAATAAGCAATTACAAGAGAGCATCCAAACTACTGGGCCACAAGACTGATTACTGTTTACTGATATTGTACAATAACCTTCCGTGACCTCTACTTTCATATTCATACTACTTGGATTATATATATTCTGTTAGTTAAACTTATATTTTACTTAAAACAGTTAACTCCACATCACTGTTATAAACTAATGAGACACAGCTATCGTCTAGACATAATGTGAATGTTTTTGACTTAATTTTCAATCAAAATTGACATCTCTTTACTGAATTGAAAAGTAGTTCCTTCATAATTTACACCATGCAATTAATATAACCAAGTATTACCTTGATGATGTCTGAGGCAAAGTGATCTTGGTCAATCATTTCTGTTCCCGTGTTGTCAAGAACAACAATGGCATTGGCATGGGCGGCAACCTCAGCTTCGAAAGCCTGATGTTTCTGGATTTTTGCCTATCAATAAAAACAGATTTGTATTCTTCAATAATTTTTTAAATATAAGATTTCTTTTAAATTATAATCACAACATTTTCTGCATATGATAGCGAGTTAATTCTTGTTTTCATGATGCCTCATTGAAGTATCATGTCACCAAGCTTAACACCCGCAGACAGTACCAAGGGTATTGCAGAATCGTTGCATGCTCTCCAAACAAATGCTTGATTGAGTGGTTTCTACATTGTGTTTACAAAGGGGAAGCCTCATTGGATTCCTTTCCATACTTTTTGAAGATATATTCCGGAAAAGCAAATGTAATCAAAAATAAAGAATAATAGGGCAGATAATCTTGACATTTTCAAGATAATAGTACGAAATTATCTATCTGCATTTCCCAACATATTGCCCTCAATTAATATTCAAAGTTGCGTTGGATTTGTTCCTACTTCAGTACCTCTAGAGTTATATCCAGGACACGATTCAGAGGGATGCTAGGTTGTGCGCATAGACAGACAAAGCAGCAGCTATATGCACACCCATTGGGGAGCATGAAAAACTTTATATTGTGTAGTCAAGTTATTTTTCATCTGTAAAGGTCAAGGTCACTCGTGCATTGTACTGAATAGAACATAACACATCTATGGACCTAGTTTGGTGACTTCAGGTCTAATAAATTCTGAGAAACAGAGCTCAACACAAAAACATTGGATCATTGATTCCGCCACCGATAGAAAATCAACTCTTTTAAAATAAAAGAGTGAGAAGTGAAAAATGACCGCGATAACCTCGGAAAATGCAGAGTGGTGACTGCAGAGCAGTTGTATTACATACCTGAAGGTTTGTTGGGTCTTTGTAACTTTCATCTGAGGCTGTCTGTAACTTCTCATATATCCAGCTCTCCAACTCATCCGCATCTCTCTTAAAGTATTGATATCTCCTCGAATCTTCTAGCTTACTTCTGCGATCTGAAAATATCACAATTACATATTAATATTTAGTTTAGCATCAGATACACAATCACCTACAATGACACCAATGGAGATATTGATCAGGTAAAGATGCCGGAAGCCGAACTCTGCAAGAACACAAATATTCACAATTTAGCATTTGCAAACATGTTTACTAATTGCAATTGAAAACTGGATGAGTTTCATTGGCACCAGTAATGGTTTTGAAAGATCTCATCAGATCTAGTTCATGAGAAGTGCTGAAATTGATTTTTTATTTATTTATACAAATAAGTAACTAACTCTTAATAAGAAATGTTTGCCACTTCTGACCCTACCATTTAGAATGAATGGGTAGGTAATGTTTTTGGTATCAATCAGAGAATCATTACAACATGCTTGAAGATTAGAGAATGACAGAGAACCAGAGGACATTTTGAATGAGCAATAAAAAAAAATTCTTTAGAGGAGGTAAAAAATCACAAGTTTCTGACAGGCGTGATTGTTGTGGGTTGGCTGAAAGTGCATAACTTAGAAATCTTCACTTAATCTGATACTTGAGTTTTCTTGTCCTGTAGTGAATCATTATTGTAAAGCATGGGTGTGGTGCCATGGATGGAGTGTTGGCTGCCAACATCAGAGGAGCATGCTGGTTTAATAACATCTTCTCAAAAACAACACCAATCATTCTTTAGAATATTCTTAGACTTGAACTCAAGAATGAAATTTGAAAAACACATTTATTATTTTCTCTGTCCTGATAAACTAGATATCTACGGTTCAAGTTTTGATTTTCAAGTTCAAGTCAAAGAATATTCTCAAGATTATGGTTGGGCCTTTCTTAAAGTGTGTTTCTTGCGTTTTTGACGCAATTAAATCTCATTTGACGGAATAAAATTTGTTCAGTGTGTCCACTATGGCATAACCTAAAAAATTCAGAACTTCAAATTACGTATATTTGTTATGGAAAGCTGGTTTCAGAGTTTGTTATACAATGCTAGTTTTTTGACAGATCACATGGTCTGATTCAGGGAAACACCGGTCACGTGGTTCTTACTAAGTTACATAAATGCCTTAATTGGTTATTAAAGCTATATTGATGCAATCGCATAGACAATTATGATCACATACATAATTTTCTGTGAAGTTTGAAGACAACATATGAAAACAAACGCACACTGCGACAATAGCAGTTATAAACCCAGTTTTAGGTTGTTTGTATATAAAGATGAAATGTGGAAAATCGTTAAACTTTTCAAGAAAGTTGTTTGAAATGTACGGACGATTCTCTATCATGAAAAACATTTTATTTTGTTTTCTATAAGGTACTGAGACACGCATGCGCAACATTTTAATAGCAGTTTAAATATAGGCCGGTCCAAGTTTTTACGACGGTTTCCTGGTGCCGTTTATGTTTCTTTAACAGATGTTTAAACGGTTATGGAAAAATGAAAATAAACTTTTAGAAAATTATATACATTTTGAAAAATGATTATATAATTTCAGAAAATTTAACTAATTAAAATGTTTTTATATTAAGGTAACATTACTCTAAAATGAGCCAGAAGAAAGTGAAAAAAAAACAAACAAGTTTTGATTTCCAAAGAGTATAATGCTTAGTAACGGTAAACATGTAGCACAGCTGAAATATAAAATGTTGAAATAATTTTAGTGTTTTTCATTAAAATAGTTAGGGCCATGGTAATCCAGCTGAGACCATGACATTTGAAAATTTTATAGTCCTATGGCCATGATCGTAAAAACAACTAGTTTATAGTTGTTGTTACTTGTTGCCAGAAGTGAAACTTTGTTTAAGTTAAATTGTTTTGAAGTTATTAACTTAAATTGCAGCTTTGATTGAGAAATTTGTGTGAAACAGGAAGTAAAACTGTTTTAGTAAAATATGTATTTTTTTACCTTCATTTATTCAAGTTGATTAAGTTTAAAACTGGTCAACTGATGACCCCCAGATTTTGAAAATGATCTCCCAGATTTTTAGTCAGTGGGTCATCAATGACCCCCAAAAAATTGGAGCTGGAGAAAACACTGCCTACTCACTCAAAATTGCAGCTACCCAAACATTTTTATTGACTTTCAAAGCATTGAAATTTTTTTTCACAATGAGGATGTCTATTTTTGTTTAATTAAAATCATAATCTGGCAATAATAAAAAAAAAGCTACCTACCTACCCACATGAAATATACTGGGTCAGCAAACAAACATTGCGTTAAGGATGGCCTTAGTGAATACAACCCCAGGTTATACTTTGAGGTACTTGACACAACAGCAATTTGTATAAGCTCTGAGCTTACTGCACAATAAAGGTATAAACAGAAGCATATTGCTGTACCTGAGATGGCCTGTCTGAAGGCTCCAGTATCTGTTGAGTACTTCCTCTCTCCGCTGCTGAATATCCTCAGCAGTCTCGAGGATTCGAATCTCCCGAGGCTGAACCTCCGTCATTATGGTCTCGCTTCACTGGAAATATAAAAAGCATACATCAATTTTTCTAAAAGTCTGGTCTTACAAGTCGTACATAAGTATTCTAACTTGACCACTGGTCTGTAACTGTACATTGCTATATATAGCAAAAGTAAAGTTTCAATGCAGGAATAATGATTATCAAAATAACAGTAATGGAGCCGGGCCTGGTATTACATGTCTGGCTGTCAATCCAGGGGTTGTGAGTTTGAAACCCCACCAGTCTCTGTAATGATTGGTCAGAAACTATGTTCTACAGCCATGAGCCTCCCACCTCTAAATATGTGGGGAAGTAATCAGTGACCTGCAGATATAAGGTGTGTCTGGTATTGGTTAACTGCGTTTTTTCAATAACAAATGAGACCAATGTGTGCATGTGTGTATAAGATCATCATAAGGCCATTAGATTCTCATCCAAATTTTTCTTAAAATGGGGGAGGATGGGAGAATTTCATTTTTTTTTTATCATCATTTTATTTATTTTTTATGAGAATAAAAAGGGTGGGGGCTGCATGAAAATTAGGGGATAGGCAGTAATGATAATCTAGCAATTAATTTATTAAGACTTAATACAGGCATGTAAATAATCAGAGATCAATGATGACATACAGAACTGTGTCTAAGTATGACAAACACATCTGTTATCTGCATCAGCAGAAGCAATTATCTACTTATTCTAGTCCTCTAATTCATTTTAGCTCAAGTGCAACTTCAGCTCAGAGCTGTATGATCAGCTTCAAGTCTGTTTCCTGGGTAGAACCAGTACCCAATGTTGGTTTTTGATGGATCATCTGGTGGAGCTGGAGATCAAACCCGCACCCACGGGCATGAGCAGCCATCACTCTATCCACTGCACTACCGCCCCTCTTTGTTCTGGAGAGCTATGACCCAGTCTACTCTACAATTAATCACATCCGCTAAGTTACTGTCAGCAGATATTCATCATAGCATGAGGCTATCCTTAAAAAGTATTTGTTTGGTGTGCCCTGACCCAGTATTTATTATGTAGGTTGCCAAAAAATTTTTTGACCAAATTTTGATTTTGCATAGTCATTAAAAGCAAAATTGACAAAGAATATGAAAAAAAAAAACGCTTTGAAAGTCAATTAAAAGGTTTAGGTAGCGTCAATTTTGATTGAGTAGGTAGGAGCATGGCAAACAATTTATTAACAATGGCCTGATGGCTAGTCTACAACACACAGATCTGCTATCTCTGCCAGGGTTGTAAAATATGCCAGCATATTCATCACAGCATGATGCATATATTATCTACAGGAACATCTTCACCTGAACCATCTGCCATATCATGGTTACTAATTATAGATGTAACTGATTCACTCTACTAAGTAATGATGAGCACATGGCAGATAATGGACGATACAAATTACACTTAATTTTATGTAAATGTAAGACTGACGCACACATTTCTTGGTATGGTAGAGATAACACAAACAATTTATTTTAACTGCTGTTATAATTGTCATTAGCCATGCCTAGCCTTTTCAATTCCACACCCCCACAAATTGATATTCAAGGCCATTTTTTGGGGGTAACCCATGTAATGAGAATAGGCAGATTAATGATGAGATTAAAATATAGTGAAAAACCCAAAATTTGAACATCGTTGCAAACTCTGCTTTAATGTTCAAATAAGGGACGTGGTGGAGTGTGTGGTATGATGGTAAACATCGGTTCTATGATCGGAAGGTCCTGGGTGTGATTCTCTATCATGGCTATGTGTAATGCTCAAGAAAGACACTTTTTCGGCATATGCTTTGTACTGGTTCTACCAAGGAAGAATTCAAGCGTAACTTGTTCCACAAACGAATTACAAATAAATCAAGTTTATATTAAATAAGGGATGATTCTTTTAGGATCATTATCCAGTACTCAATTCTCCCTAAACATTGCTGATAACACAAATCTACACCAGATCACACACACCAATATTTGTATAAAGACCAGTGTCACCAAGCCTATGAATAATTCTGTCACCAACTCACTAGCTTTATATTTGAATATAGCTGGGGATATTTTCACTAAATATCTCAACTCAAAACTCTAAGTTGCTCTAAAACAGTCATTACACATCAAATGGCCACACAAAATTAAAGTTGGAACACATCTTTACTCAGTGGTAACATGCAAATATGATTAAAGTAAAAATGATGACGTCAAAATTTTGGGTGAGGAAAATCTGAAGATGAGATGCTTAGTGAAACTGAGACAGGATCAGCAACAACGAGGCCTCGATAAAAAGTGTTAACATGTGTATTAAAAATTTAATACATCCTTTAATATGACTGTTTATAGAACAGGAGCTAGTGTCAACAATCATTTTACATGGGAATATATATTATAATGTATATTGACACCAGCCCCTGTGGTAGGGGCTAGTGTCAACATACATTTTACATTCCTATGTATATAAAGTCCTTTATCATACTATAAATAGGGATATTTACATAAACCCCTGTGGTATATAGTAATGGCTGACGTGCAGTAAACGCCTTTAATATGGCTGTTTAAATATATATCAGAGACCTGTAGTGGTTGACAGGATGCAAATGTGCAAAAAACTGAACCATTAAATTAAGTGGAGTAGTATTACCCCATTACAGAGTACACTGGTCTAAACTGAGCTAAAGCAATGAGAAATACTGAATATACATATGCAATGATATAAATGAGATGTTTTACAATTTAAAATAGATGAATATAATTATTATGCTTCCATCTTAAATCAATCAATAAACCTAATTTATTAATTATTTATGATGGGAGATACTGATTTAGATTGAAAAAAAAACTCTGAGAAAGGATAATAAACAATACTGTACTTGAGTAATAAAAAAATTAAATAAATAAATGCCTTAAAGCAGACAAATCAAAGCAGAGTTCTGACTATTGCCACATCTTCATATAAAACCATGCCAGTGAAACCAGAATACAAAATCTCCATTAATTAAACTAGTTGCTGAACTTGCTTCTATGTAATATGTCAACAAAAACCTATACCTGCCCAAAATCACAACAGTTCTGTTGTTCGAAAATGATCATCTAGTATATCCCAATTAATCCAATGAAGTTTTTTCCGAGTGAAGGTTTAATGATGTTAACGAAAGCATCCAGCACACAAATTCTCGAAAAATCAATATGGCTGCCGGTAGTTGGCAGGCTGGTCCTATTTACTGGAGTTCAGCTATTACTCACACTATATTGATTATAGTAGACTGGCTCCCCATCCTGTCTTATCAGCACACAAATATGCACAAGCTCATGAATACAAGGTACTAATCTAATATTCTTTTCATATAGGAGCCACTGTTGCGTATTATGATAGCACAATTGAATCATACTGGGGGGGGGGGGGGGGGGGGGGATATTTTCAGTGGGGGAGATTTCCTGTTACACCGGAATGTGCTTTTTCAAACTATATCTGTAAAAAAATTTAAGTTAACTTTTCATGAGAATTTTTAATTAATGTAAGGTTGTTTTTTTTCTACTGTGATCAAGTGATCAAGGGGTGAGGGGGGGGGGGTGGAGGAATAGTATTAATGTAGGTCTGTTTGATGCTTATAAATATACCTTAGAACATTTTAATAGGGAAAACATACAATATTTGGGGGGTCTACATTATCTAGCTCTCAGTCAGTAAATAAATGTCAACACCCTTCTAAATGATCAAAATGGACCCCTGATGAAAAGGTCCAAAGATATGGGAGTCTGGCTCCAGGGCTTAAATTCATCTAAAACTGAGACCCACTCTCTGAATGGCCGATTTTTAAATACTTCACAATAGTCAGATATTCAGTTAAAAATGTTTCGTGTTTTTTTATTGTTGTTTTTTTTATTTTCTTATGAATGTATCATTTAAATTTATTGTTTTTGTAGGGACATGCTGTTGATTTCTTGTAAAATTGTTTTTGAAGCAAATAACAGTATCTAGACGCAACATTTTGTTGAATTTAGGCCCAGACTCAAATTTTTGAAATGCCATCAATTCATTTACATGTTTATTGATAATTTTGCATGTTATCCATAACAAGTGAGTAAATATTTATTCTATTCATATTATGAGATTATGCAACTTAATTTCTATTCCCCAAGACATCATGTTTTAAATATTATATATGGCTACCTATCACTTTGCCTTGTCCGGTATCATCATGTCTGACAGTCAAATATTATATATGGCTACCCATCAATTTGCCTTGTCCGGTATTATCATGTCTGACAGTCAAGTATTATATATGGCTACCAATTACTTTGCATTGTCCGGTATTATCATGTCTGACAGTCAAATATTATATATGGCTACCCATCACTTTGCCTTGTCCGGTATTATCATGTCTGACAGTCAAATATTATATATGGCTACCCATCACTTTGCCTTGTCCGGTATTATCATGTCTGACAGTCAAATATTATATATGGGGCCATCCTTAAAAGATATTTTTTTGCTGTGCTCTGACCCAGTATTTTACATGTAGGTAGATAGGTAGCTATTTCTTTATTTGGCCAAATTTTGATTTTGCATGGTTATTTTAAAGAAAAATGGACAGAAATCACATAAAAAAATTAAACAGTTCGAAAGTCAATAAAAACGTTTGGGGAACTGCAATTTTGAGTGAGTAGGTAGGAGCACAGCAAGCAATTTATTTTTTAAGGACGACCTGGCTACCAATCACTTTGCCTTGTCCAGTATTATCATGTCTGACAGCAAAATATTATAATGATATAATTATCATCGGCAAGTTGCATGAAATCTTTAAGCATTCAGTGCTCCAAGAAAAAAAAATTTGGGACCAGCCCAGGGCAAGTAGGTTGAAAAAATCTACTTGCCCTGGCTGAAAAATAACTTGCCCTGATCAATTGGTCACATGCCCAGATTTATCATTACCAATACACCTTGCGGTATAATATGAAATATGTAAACATAGACTTAAATGTATTAATTTTATGTAGGGTTAGCTCCCCTTTACATTATGCATGTCTAAATCACAAGTTTTAGAGGTTGAATAAGACCTGGGAGAAGTGAGAGAATTTTGGGAGAACTGACTACATCTCTATCAGTATGCCTGACTTATTATGTTGTATTTAATCTTTGTTCTTTATTGACTATCATTTCTGTTCCGTCGATTCAGTGGCAGTGTGGGAGCAGGAGTATATTTAAAACATCATTTTAAATATCTTTCTCTTGTTTTCTAATTATTGCTGTCATAACATACAATAATGGCAATGTGAAGACCTACAAAGCTATTCAATCTATCCAAGAGAACTTGGCAATATGATAAATAAATGCAGTCTATGATAGCCTTCAAATATCTAGAAAGTGCAACTAGTCAACTATATTTTGAATATTATAAAAAAAAACACATAATTCATCTTAATTGTTGTTTTCAATACCATATTTAAATCATGCACAAGAAAATTATACGCTGAAACTACACACCCAAAAAGCAATGTTTATTACTATAATACCCCACCCACATTTTCCTTTACCGTAAACTCAATTAAAATATCAACTTTCACGTTATCACAGAAGAAAATTTATATACATACAGTTCCAATTATTGTAAATCTACGAAATATTTATAAAATTACCAGAACCTAACGCTGACATTTTACATAACGTGATCGATCGCAAATTATCTGTAAAATCGTAATCAGATTTTAGAAAACATTACCATTTTGGCAAAGGGAGATAATTTTATACTCTTCATAATGGAGAATTTGAGAGACACCCACGAATTACGTCATCGTCTTTTTGTTTTTGTCTTTGCTCGGGTAAGTGGTATGAAAACATGTACCTTGGTCGTAGATTAAAAATAGATTTATTTATATTCAAAGCTATCCACCAATCGCATTAGAGGAGTAAAAATAGATAAATGAATATGCATGAGAGATTTTCCAAAGTCGCATTATCGGGCATGTGGTGTGATAAACACCGTGGGGGTCAATTGTTTATACTGATTAGTTACGGTATATAAACAACAGTTTGACCTGTGTCGTATCGAAAATAGATATTTGCAGACCTGTGTATTGTGACAACTAGCTTGTCCGATTTTTAAGACAAGCCTGACGGGCAAGTAACTTTGAAAAAGGCACATGCCCGGATCCAGATTTGACAAGCCACGGGCATCAGGCTATCCTATTCTTGGAGCATGGGCATTTGGTAAATTTTGAGTAACTGGAAACTTTGTAACATAAATTTGTTGGAGCGAGCGGGACTCGAACCTACGCCCATACTGGTGAGAGGTAAATGGTCTTGAGACGGAGCCTTAGACCAATTAATATGAACATTTAAGATATAACCTGACATGTAACAATGGCATAATTTACAAAATTATCATGTCTCTGTATGTTATTAAATTAGACTATTTATCAATCATTTCTCCATTATTCACAAACTTGCAGCAACAACATTTAGGTCATCATATCTCCATAACTCACAAACTTGCAGCAACAACATTTAAGCCATCATTTCTCCATAACTCACAAACTTGCAGCAACAACATTTACGCCATTGTTTCTCCATTACTCACAAACTTGCAACAACTACACTAAGGCCATCATTTCTCCATTACTCACAAACTTGCAGCAACTACATTTAGGCCATCGTTTCTCCAATATTCACAAACTTGCAGTAACTACAATAAGACCATAATTTCTCCATTACTCACAAACTTGCAGCAACTACATCTAGGCCATCATTTCTCCATTACTCACAAACTTGCAGCGACTACATTTAGGCCATCATTTCTCCAATATTCACAAACTTGCAGTAACTACAATAAGGCCATCATTTCTCCATTACTCACAAATTTGCAGCAACTACATTTAGGCCATCATTTCTCCATTACTCACAAATTTGCAGTAACTACATCTAGGCCATCATTTCTCCATTACTCACAAATTTGCAGTAACTACATCTAGGCCATCATTTCTCCATTATTCACAAACCTACAACTACAATAAGGCCATCGTTTCTCCATTACTCACAAACTTGCAGCAACTTTATCTAGGCCATCATTTCTCCATTACTCACAAATTTGCAGTAACTACATCTAGGCCATCATTTCTCCATTACTCACAAATTTGCAGTAACTACATCTAGGCCATCATTTCTCCATTATTCACAAACCTGCAACTACAATAAGGCCACCATTTCTCCATTACACACAAACTTGCAGCAACTACAATAAGGCCATCATTTCTCCAATATTCACAAACTTGCAGCAACTACATTTCGGCCATCATTTCTCCATTACTCACAAACTTGCAGCAACTACATCTAGGCAATCAGTTCTCCATTATTCACAAACTTGCAACTACATTTAAGCCATCATTTCTCCATTATTCACAAACCTGCAACTACATTTAAGCCATCATTTCTCTATTAGTCACAAACTTGCAGCAACTACATTTAGGCCATCATTTCACCATTACTCACAAACTTGCAGCAACTACATCTAGGCCATCATATCTACATTACTCACAAACTTGCAGCAACTACATTTAGGCCATCATTTCTCCATTACTCACAAACTTGCAGCAACTACATCTAGGCCATCATTTCTCCATTACTCACAAACTTGCAGCAACTACAATAAGGCCATCATTTCTCCATTACTCACAAACTTGCAGTAACTACAATAAGGCCATCATTTCTCCATTATTCACAAACTTGCAGCAACTACATTTAGGCCATCATTTCTCCATTACTCACAAATTTGCAGTAACTTCAATAAGGCCATCATTTCTCCAATATTCACTAACTTGCAGCAACTACATCTAGGCCATCATTTCTCCATTACTCACAAATTTGCAGTAACTACATCTAGGCCATCATTTCTCCATTATTCACAAACCTACAACTACAATAAGGCCATCGTTTCTCCATTACTCACAATCTTGCAGCAACTTTATCTAGGCCATCATTTCTCCATTCTTCACAAACTTGCAGCAACTACATTTAGGCCATCATTTCTCCATTATTCACAAGCTTGCAGGAACTACATCTGGTCCATCATTTCTCCATTACTCACAAACTTGCAGCAACTACATTTTGGCCATCATTTCTCCATTACTCACAAACTTGCAGCAACTATATCTAGGCTGTCGTTTCTCCATTACTCACAAACTTGCAGCAACTACATTTAGGCCATCGTTTCTCCATTACTCACAAACTTGCAGCAACTACATCTAGGCCATTATTTCTCCATTACTCACAAACTTGCAGCAACTACATTTAGGCCATCATTTCTCCATTACTCACAAATTTGCAGTAACTACAATAAGGCCATAATTTCTCCATTATTCACAAACTTGCAGCAACTACATTTAGGCCATCATTTCTCCATTATTCACAAATTTGCAGCAACTACATTTATGCCATCATTTCTCCATTACTCACAAACTTGCAGTAACTACAATAAGGCCATAATTTCTCCAATATTCACTTACTTGCAGCAACTACATTTAGGCCATCATTTCTCCATTACTCACAAACTTGCAGCAACTACATCTAGGCCACCATTTCTCCATTACTCACAAACTTGCAGCAACTACATTTAGGCCATAATTTCTTCATTTAATACTCACAAACTTGCAGCAACTATATTTAGGCCATCATTTCTCCAATTTTCACAAACTTGCAGCAACTACATTTAGGTCATCATTTCTCCATTACTCACAAATTTGCAGCAACTACATTTTGGTTATCATTTCTCCATTACTCACAAACTTGCAGCAACTACATCTAGGCCATCATTTCTCCATTACTCACAAATTTGCAGCAACTAAATTTAGGTCATCATTTCTCCATTACTCACAAACTTGCAGCAACTACAATAAGGCCATCATTTCTCCATTACTCACAAACTTGCAGCAACTACATCTAGGCCATCATTTCTCCATTACTCACAAATTTGCAGCAACTAAATTTAGGTCATCATTTCTCCATTACTCACAAACTTGCAGCAACTACATCTAGGCCATCATTTCTCCATTACTCACAAATTTGCAGCAACTAAATTTAGGTCATCATTTCTCCATTACTCACAAACTTGCAGCAACTACATTTAGGCCACCATTTTTCCATTACTCACAAACTTGCAGCAACTACATCTAGGCCATCATTTCTCCATTACTCACAAATTTGCAGCAACTAAATTTAGGTCATCATTTCTCCATTACTCACAAACTTGCAGAAACTACAATAAGGTCATCATTTCTCCATTACTCACAAACTTGCAGCAACTACATCTAGGCCATCATTTCTCCATTACTCACAAATTTGCAGCAACTAAATTTAGGTCATCATTTCTCCATTACTCACAAACTTGCAGCAACTACATCTAGGCCATCATTTCTCCATTATTCACAAACTTGCAGCAACTAAATTTAGGTCATCATTTCTCCATTACTCACAAACTTGCAGCAACTACAATAAGGCCATCATTTCTCCATTACTCACAAACTTGCAGCAACTACATCTAGGCCATCATTTCTCCATTACTCACAAATTTGCAGCAACTAAATTTAGGTCATCATTTCTCCATTACTCACAAACTTGCAGCAACTACATCTAGGCCATCATTTCTCCATTACTCACAAATTTGCAGCAACTAAATTTAGGTCATCATTTCTCCATTACTCACAAACTTGCAGCAACTACATTTAGGCCATCATTTCTCCATTACTCACAAACTTGCAGCAACTACAATAAGGCCATCATTTCTCCATTACTCACAAACTTGCAGCAACTACATCTAGGCCATCATTTCTCCATTACTCACAAATTTGCAGCAACTAAATTTAGGTCATCATTTCTCCATTACTCACAAACTTGCAGCAACTACATTTAGGCCATCATTTCTCCAAAACTCACAAACTTGCAGCAATACATTTAGGTCATCATTTTTCCATTACTCACAAACTTGCAGCAACTACACTAAGGCCACCATTTCTCCATTACTCACAAACTTGCAGCAACTACATCTAGGCCATCATTTCCCCATTATTCACAAAGTTGAAGCAACTACATTTAGGTCATCTATTTTTTTTATCTTTGCTGTTTCCCCAACAGGATTTCAGAATAATGCTTTTTTTGGACAAATGTGGTATTTTTAAGATTTTTTTCTCTCCAAAAATTAACAGCCATTTTTATTGGGAAAACGGCAACCATTTTTTTAGGGGGGTGGAAAGGTTTTTCTGCATGAGCAGGTACAACAGCAGCAAACTATTTTCTATTTTTTAGGCATTAGGCTGAATTGGAAATGTTTTACAGGCATGCTGTTTTTTACTCTGAAAGCAACAACAGAAAATCAATTGACTGAAGTGTTTCATCTGCACTCCTCTATCAGACAAGCATGCCAGGAATGGTATATTGATATTCTCAACTTTACTGCCAAACTTGATCAGGAGCCAGTTTTATCACCGAATAATGAAATTATTTATAGTATATAGAGAGAAGCCAAATCCAAGGAAGTCTGCAACTTGTCAGGGCAGGAAATCGATTTTTAGTAAATTTAGTAAACAGTTTACAATGACATTTTATGAGGTAAACTATTTCCTTTAGAAAGGTCCTGTCAATACCATAGCTTCTAGGAGGTTTGATATACAAAGACACGTAATAAATTACAATCCTACTCAAAAGTCATACGCTATCCAAAGCCTTTTTTCTGGAAATTGGCCTTTGAGATTGGAAAAAAACCAGCGCGATTGAAGGTTAATTGGGTATTTATTTTAAGGCTGTAGCAAACTGAGATCATGTTCTAACCAATTATTAAACTATTTTGGGCCATTTGACAGTTCAAGAACAGTTTTTTATCTGTTCTTGCTGGGCCAGCTTGGCTCAGTCTGTAAAGTGTCTATCAATACAAAGGTTGTAAGATTGAATCCCCATCCTGGCCTCAGTCTATGTGATGATTGATTTACAGTGCATCTCATTGTCATTCAGCTCTCACCGCTGATTCAAGTGGAAGTGATTCAAGTTATCAGTTACTTGCAGATATAGGTGTGCTCAAGTACTGGTCAACATTCCAGGATCCAAGAAAAGAGTGGTTAGGTTAACTGATCATCTGTTAGCCTTTGATGGCATAAAAATAAAGCTAAATATTCAATCAATCAATCATTGATTTGTGCCTGAACTAGTGAAGAACATTCTTCAGGAACTTTTCTCAAATTGTTTGTGTATTTTTTGCATGGGAACTGGCAGCTTTTATAAGACACTTCCAACCATGAACCATTCCATTTAATATCATTTCAAACAGGGGAGTTAATAGATAATTTAAATTGAGAGCCAAAACATGCATGCAACAAGTTATGAAATACAGTAGAACTTTGATGGCTAGAACCTGACGGGACTGGACAAAATAGTTTGAATTAAGGGTTGTTTCAAGCCAAGTATTGTTCAGCAACACACTATACATGTATATACAGGAAATCACCAGGAACCAAATTAGTGCTTTGAGGTATATATGGTGTTACAGCATTCCGTGTTCGAGCCAACGAAGTTCTATTGTACTCCCAGGCTAATCAAGGTCCACATTGTTTGTAAATGGCAGCATTCCTAGACTTCAGACAAAGGCTCATTAATATTATGCTTCCATTTTTAAAAGAAAGAGAAAGGAAATAAGCAAAAGTGACCTTTAAGACAGTTTGTTGCTTAATACAGGTTAATTTATTCTGAAATTATATAAATGGGAAATAGAAAAAGTGGCTGCTTAAGACAAGTGGCTGCTTAATAGAGGTGACCTCTTACACAAGTTTGTCTGTAGTTTTTAAAAGCTCAATAAAAAATTGTCTGTTCATGCATGAACTACTATCTGACTCAACTGACCTTAACATTGTCAATTGTCAACAGTAATCTTTCTTAGATATCACCCACCCATTATTTTTTTATACTGATTTTCCATAGATTATATGTGGATTTTTATTGAAAAAATGTGGTCTCAATATTTGGGAATTTATTTTAAACAGGCGTCTGAAATTGAACATTTTACTATATAATTGACATATCGGGGAAATCCAATTAATTATAACCTACATGTGTTCAGTTTATTCCGATTACCAGCCACGGTGTTGAACAATGATGGACAAAAACAGTACACTGTTTATTGAAAACTTTCAATATTTACTTCAAATCAACAGTTAAGCTCTTACAACCAAGACATTGAACCATGCCCAAAGTATTTCTGAGTAGAACCATTACTATGCAGATGAAGTGTCTTACTAGGACTGGATGTGTAACAATAAGTCGACATATAGATGCATTGCCACGGCAACATCCCCAGTGCCCAACATTAATACTCACGCAACTGTCCAAGACAAGTGAAGATCGGGTACCACACAGGCAAGTGAAATTTGAAGCTACTAGTCAGATGGGGCAAGTAAAAATTCATAAATTTAACAATGCAAAACATATAAAACAGATCTCTTTTGTCCATAACTTTGTGCAGATATGAATATGTGCTGTCCTCCTTCATTATTACAGGATAAACCATTACGCATATTATAACCAGCACAATTATATGCTTCTTGATTTATAATCAGTATAATTCCTTCATGTGCTCCCAAGGTAGATTAGTCTTCTGATTACTAAGATGTCAGTTTATGCTCATTAACTGAAGGTCGATTTGAAAGTAAGCTCAGAGCTTTGCATATGAATCACCCAAGACTGTTTTCTGGAAATCTGGAAGAGGTCAGTGCCTTCGAGATTGGGAAAAAAACCAGAAAGTTTGAGGGGAAATTTGGACTTTTTTTTAAGGCTTTAGTAAACTGGAAAATAAAGATTCCCCCCACCACCCACTCCCACATTTTGGATTTTTTTAAAACCTCAATTGGGAAAAAAAAGAAGATTTTTTAATAGGGAAGCCACCTGAATGTTGGCCTCTGTTTAATAAGGTAAAAAAGCTCCGACTGGGTGTTGTTTTTGAGAGGGCATAATGTTGGTTGATCCTGGGATTGAACCTGACACCTCTTGTTTGAGCAACCAATAATCTACCCACTTCATTGTAGGTGTCTCGCTTCAATTTGCTTCCGATTAATAGGGTTACTCTCTGTGTTCATTCATTCATTAATTCATTTATTTATTCAGTAATTCAATCATCCATTCATTAATTAAATTCAATTGTTAATCAATTCATTAATAAAAATTATTCATCCATCCAATTCATTCATTAATTCATCGACTCACTCCATCAATTTATTCATTCATTCATAACATAGAACTGTACTTACCGTTGGACTGTACAGATAGCAGATACAGTGTCAGGCAGTATAGCCCATAGTAAACAGTGTAAGCACAAATCAAGATGGCAATCGCTGCCAGAAACAAGTCAGGGTGCTGCTCAAGAAACGGACATTTGTTCATGAGGCACTCAATTATGTCATAAAGTCATAGCCCATGTATGTGACAGAATTTATAAATTTACTTCAATTTCACAACAAGCTGTGCTCGACCCCTAAGACCTCTGTAGCGAGAGATGATTATTCTTGAAACAGCACCTTAGAAGTTAAGACGGTTTGTTCACAGAGGACACCCCCATCTAACCCACCAAATTTCTGCTGACAACATGAGCGTAAAATATATATGAGGTGTAAATGAAATTCTGTTAATGAAATTCCACTTAAGTAAGATTTATTCAAAATCACAAAATATCCTGTTATGAGTAATTTTTTTCTTCACCAACGCCTTCAAATCCTAGATTGTCAAATTTTTTTTAAATAACACCGCTGAAATAATCAACCTGAACGAACTTCGAACAATCAAATATTAACAAATAGATGAATATCCTGCAACATTACATAACCATCAACTTGTCACTAATTCTCAGGTGTTTCTTGTTTTTGTTCCAAATGAATATGTTTATGTTTTCAAATGTCGTCAAGATTTCCTTTCAAAACCAGAACTCGGATTCATGCTGTATTCATTGACACTTCCATGGACAGCCTAAGTCAAACTCATGCAGTAGAAGAAATAACAAATTCCATTCAAGAGAAAGCACACTGCCTGTAATCTAAGAATTTCTTAAAGCAAAACAGAATTATTATGTAACAATAATCACGGAGATCTATACGAAGCATCATCAATAACACTGGAGAACTTGTTTCTAGAGACGCGCAAATGTCATATCTATTACTTTTGTATTGCAGTAACCAAATATAGCAAAATGTTTGCAGGAATCTGAAACACTTCTCCACTCATGTCGACTTGTATCCAGGTAAGAAAATCAATTTAGTACCAGAAATAAATGAATTCATCTAACAACAACCATACCACTGTGTAGAGTTTAAAAAAATGTTTTTTTGATTATTAACAATGGATTAAAAAGACACACAATGACATTGCAGTTCGACATCAGTCAGTTTCATAGATATTTTAGTAAAACTTTATCGGCTGAATATACATTTTCTAAAAAAAACAAACAATATTATGTATTCTTAATTTTAATACATCTTTTAAAATATCTTTTTTTATCAATATGTTTCTAATCAATTCTTTTTAAATTACATTTTCCAAAATATTTTGTAGTCTAAATTTTAACTACAATTTCTTAAATATCTTTTTTCATTAATTACATTTTCTGAAACAATTTTTTAATATCAAAATTGAATTAGTACCTATATGTTCTACAAACAAATTTAAATACCATATCATTTTTTTAATTTTTGAAAATTTGTCAGTATTAATTATAATCCCCCCCCCCCCCCGGCCCTGAGGGACAAATGAACCTTTGTCCTCCATGAAATTTAAAGTACCAACTGCATATTAAGACTTTCACAGCACAAACAATAGTTCAGACGCTGCTGTCCACTGCAGTAGGACATTTCCTCAAATTCCACTTTTAAAGTCATCCAAGCTTTAAACACTGATGTAGTCACTCCAACCACTGAAAAGCACGACTTCTGTTCCAGCAAATCAAGTTCACAATGATGACATTAACAGATTCTCCTACAAGATCATTTCTACTGTATAAAGCTATTTTTAATTTCTAGTGGTCGACTTTTATCTTCTCCCCAATCTTTAATTTCCTAAAACGTTTTGTTTGTTACAAAAATGGTGCTTTACTTGTTGCGCAGCTGCACTATAAATGTTCGAAATCCTCACAAAAACCAACAATTCCATTTTCGCCAAGCGTGTTATTATGAGACTTCTAACAAGAAAGATCAAACTAATTTCAAGACAGAAAATGGACAGAGACAAACGAGACACGGCTGATTCATATTGAATCTGTCATATCTTCAGCTTTATTAACACCACACTTCTTAAAGGGGACTCTGCCAGTGTCTGTATTTTATAATCAGAAGTAACTCGTATATATAACTTTTGCCAAATATGGCTTCTATGTTTTTCTTTTTGTATTCTGCTTTCATCCTTTATATATTACAAAGAGATGAATGATATTTAAATTTAATAAACTATACTTGCAAACACAATGAAACAGTACTATGATAAAAAATAACTTGAAGCCCCAACTGCCATATAAAAGCCGCAAGAGGGCTCTGGGGCAGGTTTTATATAATTCAGTTCATTATTCAAATCGGAGAATCCTTTATCAAAATTTCACATCAATCAATGCATTGTGTTGCATACTACTAGATTGTTGTTAATACATTTAATTGGCAAATAAATAATTTCCAAAAAGTGTTTGTTATAATGCAGCAACTGCCAAAATTTTTTATATTTGTGTTAATTCACCATCAGCAGATAGCCTAGTGTAGTGTTGTAATTTGATAAGTATCCTCTTACACATATTTACTACCCTGGCAGTAAATGTTGGGACTTTAAAAATGAAGATAAATGTCTTCTGTGGCAAATGTAAATAAAAGTTCATAACATCTGACCCATGTTCGATAGGTCTTAGAAGAATTCAATATATCCACTGCTATATAAGTATATTAATGTATTTCTGAATCTTTTGGAACTTAACTATCATAAAAGAAGCAACTTCCCTATAATTTGTCTAACCTAATAAAGCAAGTTACTGATATCTTTTCTACTTGAATTAACGATGAGAGACAAATGACAGTGAGAAGATATGTCCTTATAAAAACTACTAGTCCTCCCTTTTCCAACATTTTTAAAGAAATATTAAGGCAGTTTCTTCTTACCTGGTACTATATCAATCAATCATCACAGAGACTAACAGGGCGTGGATTCAAAGTCACTGCCCCTGACTTTAGTCAGACACGCTACCGTAACCTGTTAGCTACCTAGAGCTGACCTTTTCCTACAATAATCTTACAATAAAATCTTGTTCAAGGATACACCTCAGTTTTTAATCTACATGATGTCCTTGAGCAAGACACTTTTCCCTCATATTCTTAGTACTGCTTTTTCGCATATTCTAAGTACTGGTTTTACCCAGGAAGACTTTGAGCGTGATTTGATGCAATTTAATAACTTGTTTCCCAATTAAGATAAAATAAATAAGTTTAAACTAATGTGCCTTTAATAGAAGTTCTGTAAAAGTGCTGCCGTTTTCTTTGACCTTGCATTGACGGAGGTAACAATAAGTTAATACATTCCAACCAAACAGTCGATAAGAATAATGTAAAAAGACCTGAAGCAGTGATAATTTCAAATTCCAATTTTGGACTTAATATCCAGTCTAGACGCTGATGTGAGCATCTGAGGTGATTAACAATTAAGTCACACAAACATGCTTCAAAAAAAGTAGCAATTTACAACAGAAATTTGGCTGTGCCACATTATGTTAGCATTTATGGAATAAAATCGTTAAGACAAGATGATCTATGTATATCATATTCCCCTGAATGAAAGGGCTTGGAGGGGCATTTATTTGGGTCCAAATTTTTTTTGAAGTGTCTTCATATAATCTTGTGTTTGTTAATTGTTTCATAAACAATTAGGTTTCTATTAGAAACAGAAAAGCCGAAAATTAAAGACAACACAAAACATGCATATAGCTGAAAAAAACGAGACAGCTATTTGCACAAAATGAAGAAAAATTATAGGTTTTCATCAAGATGCTTGGGTATAACACTGGTTATATTTCAGGGAAAGTACTAGCCAGATTTTCCACCAGTTTAACATTCCTAAGGTGTACACCCACCCTAAAACAACTCAAACTGTATTACTAAGAATTTCATGAGATTGTTGAGTGTTGAGAATATGCTGAAATTCTAGTGCTCTATAAGTAATTCAAGAAGTTTTTTGCAAGCAGCTATTTTGAGTAAATGATGGAGTTTTCATAATCCTGCTCATACATATAAAATATATAATATCTGTTACAAAATGAAAACATACTTACACAATTTCACTCTGAATGATTAATTGAATCCAGAAATTTTATAATATAGTCAAGCAAAGAACCTGAAGACCCCGCCCTTGTGTTGTGTAAACAATATCATGAAACAATTTGCCACAGCCTGGCACAAGGATGCCTACACATTCTGTACCACACTTCCTCAAAAAAGATTTGTTTGCTTGAATATTTAGTATCATTTTTACGCCGTCTAATTCTAACAGATGATCAGTTAATCTAACCCCTATTAGTTTAAACTTACTTATTTTACTTTGATTGTGAGACAAGTTCTTACAACATAGGCAAATCACGCTCTAGGTCTTCCTGGTTAGAACCAGTAGCATATGCAGAGTGTCTTGCTCAAGGACATCATACATAGCCGTGGTGGAGATCGGACCCACAACCCTCCGATCATGGGTTCGATGCTCTACCTAACCCCTTTTTCTTGGGATCCTGGTAGGTTAATCAGCATTCAAGCACACCCATCCATCTTCGCTAGAAACTGATAACTTTCCCACTTGCATCAGTAGCAAAACTCAAGAGACGAATGGAAATGAGACGCAATGTCATATCTATCGTGATGGAGACTGTGGCCGGGCAAGGATTTGAACTCAAGACCTCTTGCTTGATATTCAGATACTCTACTGATTGAGCTAAGGCCTAAAAAAAAAGAAGGTTTGTTTCCTGTTACATGCCCAAAAAATATGGGTCGGTAGGTAGGGATTTTTTTTTTTTTTTTTTTTTTTTTTTTTTTGTCAGTTACCACACTCCTTTATTAAATGGAACATCAAAATGAATGAGTTTGTTAGTTTCTATTACATGATTATATATGTCATTTTGGGGGTAGTGGTGTGAAAGTAATATATCTTTTAAATAGTACTCAATTTCAGATATGAATCTGAAATCTGAAGTGGCTATAATAAACCGAGGAAGATGTTTGATATAAGCTATAGGCATAGTGCCACCATTGCAAAAAGGAAGTGCTTCCGTGGGGTAGTCGCATAATGGCGGTTGTAAATAATCCTCAATTCTTCTTCTTTAAAAATGCATTTTCCTATTTTTAATGCTCATTTTTTTATTTGAATGGCATTATTGATGTATTTTGAACATTTTGATAGCATTGTCATGTTTGAATTGTGAATTTAGAAAAAAAAAATGATGCTTGGAAATTGGGGTATGAATTCATGATTTCGGAAGTCTACCTACACTTTGTCACCAGTGTACACACTAAGCTGAAAAAAAATCTCTTATATGACACATGACCCCTACTTTTCTCATCATATTTTGATAGTGCAGAGGTTGACAAACAGTAAAATGTAGGTTTCACTTCTTTCATTTGGGACCCTCTATGAATGACAAGCCTTCAAACTTTTATTATTTACTATAGAATAAAGAACAAAAATCAATGGTGGGGTTACACCTATACTGTCTTCGCAAAAATTATACCTTGCACTGTTTCTGTGAGTCTATATCGTCTAGGCGTATGCAGTGATTATTTTATAATGAGATTACGAGCGTCTAAACGACACAGCGCGCCGGTGCGTAAGAATTACTTTGTTGTGAAAATTACCAAAAAGAGCGCGAAATCCGATGCCGATTTTTTGGACATAAAAACTTTTGAGTCGGCAGTTAAAATATAGGGTCGGTCGGGTAACCGGAAACAAACATCTTTTTTTTTTAGGCCTAATCGGGCTCTGCGTATAATAAAATACTATGTACCCGAGTAATAGGAAACATGGCCTATAGCTACATAATAATAATTACATCAATCCGCCACACAACCAATGATTAGCCAATAAATTTACAGCTTGCAAAAAGAGTGATCACCTGAGCCCGTCACATCAATTTATAAACCAATATGATAGTAAGTTTGTTTGTGTGTTTTTTGGTGACAAAATTTTAGTACATGTGACCACCATTGACCAATTAAAAATGATGTCATGAATTGTTAGGCAATTTAACCGTTTTGAAGATGTTACACTCAATATAAGACCATTATAAATTCCATTTTTTCTTAAAAAGGGGGAGTGTGGAGTGGGGGAAGGTTTATTTTTTTCATGAAAATAAAAAGGGTCGAGGCGACATGAAAACTAGGGGGCAGGCAGGTAGGTGATAATCTAGCAATTAATTTATTATGGCCAAAGTCAGCGAGTGATATAAATAATAGAGTGCGGAGAAACTGTTGCCTACTGTTATAATGATAGCTGTTTTAATATCATCACTGATTGAAAAGTTGTTTGATGACAGCAAGCAAGTTCTTGATGAAAGTGTTGAAAAGAAACGATGCTTACAAAGACTGTGATGATTGTTATAATGATATTGATTGTTTTTATTATTCTACATGTCTTGAAAAGAGATAAATTTGCTTTTCTTGTAGCTTGTCTATATATCAGGAGGGTGACTGAGTGTGATAATTATTGTACAATCAAGTGGTTGATGACAGCACTTATTGATTTGTTAAAAGTCAAAACCATCGATTTAATAAAATAATTACTATTATAAAAACCTGACTTCCAGAAAAAATACAACTTAGGCACTTTTTAAACTCACTTTTTCTGATTTAGGGCAATAATAAATCTTACAACCAATCTGTAGATGCCAATTTGGCCATTAACTAACTGGGCTGAACATTCCTCCACCCTCCTCTGTATTACTGCAGCAACTAACTGAATATGTTTAGGAGGTGTATGGTATAGGCAAATAGCAAAATATTTGGCTGCATCATTATACATTCCATCATTCTGTGTTGAACCAAATTAGACTTGCTCTCAGTCCTTCCATATTCAACTTTTGAATATTACATACTAGGTGACAGAATTGATTTTTTTTAAATTTTTGAACGCACTCAACAATGAGAGAATAGTGGGAACCATGGCCATGAATGCCAAAAATGGCAATTTTATCATAGAAGTAACAAGGATTCGCGGTCCGTCGAGCAGGGAGCCCAGGTTCATAATGCCAGAAACTATCTGAGACAAGCATAAAGGTGTCATCCAGTCATAGTCCTTCCAACTGAGACCTAGAATAGATTTCTACCAAATATTTCATGATACAAGGGCTTGGGGCAGTACTCAATGGTCTGCAGCAGCCACTAAACATTGCCATTATTGGATCAAATATGACGTTTTGACGAGTATTCAACATTTGGGCTAAAAACCATATTAACAGACCCCCAAGAAAATAAAATGTGCAGACAGACGCAACCTAGGGCAAGTAGATTTTGAAAATGTACCGAAGCTTTGAAGACATGATATAAGTCAACTTAGTGGTTTCTCAGGATGATATTCAAAATCAATATCTGGCTTCTGACTGAGCTGTTTCCCCCCCACCTCTATTCACCATGTACACCATCACCATGACAACTGGCTCCAATATTATCTTCAGCAGCAGTTTAGCCCTCAGTACTACAGTATTGGATTATAGATCTGCTTCAATAAGTCAATATTTGTCTGGTACATGTATATAACATTTATCTCCCTTTCACAGGTGTGTATGATAACAATTTGCAAGGGGGAGGGGATGGGGGGATTTTTTATAAGGTAAATTATTTTATTGTAGTTTTTAAATATAAAATTTGCCAACAAGGGTAACAATATCCTAATATCAGAGTTTTTGTTGAGTTTTGAAGATTAGGTTCAATTGGAGAAGTAAGTCACATTTGAGCCACCGTCCCCGCAACCTGCTTGTCTGTAAGAAAGACATGTTTCCTATAGTTTGGTGTCAATAAATGCTTGAAAATGCATCGATATTCCAAATTCCATTTATCTCCCTGCTGCCAGCTTAATAAACTTCATGCCTCAACAGATATCTTTTAACAATTATTATTATTATAAACAAATGATTTCCACTTGTTTATTAAATAACAATGAACACATCTGAACTTTCTTTGATATACCAGGGCTTGAAATTTCTGAAAAAAGTTACTCGTCCTCCCTTTTCAACATTTTTAATTGAAAGCTTAAAGTCAAAGAAATACTAAGTTCAGTTTCTTAAACTTACTCGACATGACCAAAATGTTCAGTCGTCATGGTGAGCGGACAAGTGGAATTTTCCAACCCTGTGTAAAGGTTGTATTTACTGTGATGGGATCACAGGAGCTTGTTATAATATTATTAGTTTTTAGTACAAAAAGGGCAATAATTCTGCTAAAAATCAAAATGGCAATATCTCACTTGCACTCCTATGTCCCTATAATGGTAGTGAAAACATGTGTGTAAAGTTTCATAGATGCAAGGCTAGTAGTTCCCAAGTTATAAATGACCTTGCTGAAAAAAAAATTTCTATTTAAGTACAAAAGGGGCCATAGTTCTGCTTAAAATAGACATTATTCAACTTGTCCCCAGGGAGTTCCCTTTATATGTGTACATGTTACTGTGTAGTTTCATTGACACATAGGGATAACCAAGATACAAGCATGAGGGTTCCCCCAGAGTCACAACCCATGTCCAATGCGACATCCCTCCAAAATATTTTACTGATTAGGGACATCCCTTAATTGCCCCCGACATGCCTTACTTCTATTGCAACTACAATTAACAATATCAGCTAGAATAAAATCCCCATTTAAAACTGTTTATTTTTTAACATAAATTAAAGCATTTTTGTTTATTGTAAATATGGAAATACCCGGATGTGGTGACGGATTCAAGTCAGCGCCACCAAAATTCAGTTACTGTGGTCCTGTTTATGGGGGACATTAAGATGATAGGGAAAAATGAATTTTAGCTATTTGTGTTTACTTTTATAAAGTTGGTATTCATTTGCAAATACACAAATACTACATATAAAAAATATACAATTTCTTCTATAGATATATAGAATCAAACATTAAAAGTACAAACAGATAAATTTTAAATATCACCAGTCATCCATTAAAAAAACATTTCAATCCTCAGAAATTTCTGGGGGGAATTATTCAGAGAATTTATTTAGCAACAAAGTTAATATAAACACTTTTAAAATGAACATAAAAAGTGTAAAATCAATTTAATAAACTAGATGTAGTCATAAAAAGAGATAAAAGTTCTTTCTCTTTTCTTTACATCATTTTGAAAAGGAATAACACTTTTTTAAAAGCCAGAAGGGGAATTTAATTTGCAAAGCATTTAACATTAACATCATATCTAAGTTTAAAATAAATATTTCTTACTGAAATATTGACTTTAATAAACTAGGTGTGTGTAAATTAGTGCTGATAATTAAAGAAATAGTGATATCATTTTGATTATTTCTCCTTTTCTTACGATAAGTTTTCGTATTCACATGCCAAGGAATAATATATTTTTTATCACCAGAAAGATAATTTAATTTGTAACACTTTTTGCATTAAAATTAACACTATATTTTAAGTCTAACATCAATATTCTTACTTTGTGGCCCTCAAATAAGAACTCTCTTTTTCAAATTGGGATTAACAAATGCTAGAATCAATGAGTCCCAGGACTAACAAACATAAATATATTATATAACTGAAACACTGATTTTGTCAATAAGAAAAGAAGGATGTTACATGATAGTATGTCTCAGTTTAGGCTTATGTATAGAGACAAGTAACTTTTTACCAGACTTAACCTTTTCACCGTGCTGAAGGAAACCAGTACATAGTCTACAATGGTGGCATGTAAATGTAAAGTAGTCACATATTTTCCTTTAAACTTAAAACGTTTAAAAACTAAGGGCTGAATTATGACTGACATACCCCCCTTTAAAACTAACGACTGAAAGGGGAAACACTACAATTATTGACGCTTTCAATTGGGAATTTTAACTATCCAATTTGGAAAAAAGATACTTTTTGCCATCGGGAATATGACCAAATAACAGCTATAAAAATGTCATTAAAAAAACCCAGTCCCATCTTCAAAAGTAGGGCCACTGTCACCTCCGATACACATGGTTATTACCAGGTAGATTGTTATGAGTATAAGTGTTAGGAGAGATCCTTGAAGGTTAACCAGTACTTGTATATCAATCATCATGGAGACTGTTGCTGGGCAGGGATTCTAACTCACGACCCCTGGATTGATAGTCGGATGTGTAACCGACTGAGCTCATCGGGTTCGACTAGATATAAATAAAGGTTTCCTGTTAAAATACAAATTCATTCAAAAATGTAATATATCAGTTGACTAATTAGCAGGGCTCATGCTGTCGGTCGCCAATGCGATAAAAAACAACAAAGTGGCGTGTGTTTTTTCAGTTTGGCGAAAGTGATTGGCGCCAACAAAATATGCCAATTTTTTAGCTGTATGGCCATGATTTGTTCATAAAGTAACTCTTCATTGTCCTTAACTTTCGATCATAAAATGTGTCTCCATAGATACCACCTGTCTGATAGCTGGTTGACACGAATGCACTGAACTGTGAATTACCCATGTGGTCGTTTATGACACGTAACTGCGTTTTCCTGAACTGTTTAATGTTCGTATCTCGAGGTGTTATGGTTTTATAATTAGTGGTAGCAACAGTGTATTAACTTATTCACAGGTTAGGCACAGTTTGTATTCCGTTTGTTAAGGTCCCGAAAAATTTAATTTTTACAAGATTCGCTTCAAGATAAACATATACCCTGGTATATTTTTTATGAATTAAGAAACTCTGGTCAAGTGTGCATTTATTATGTGCATTTTCCCTAATTTCAACCAATTTAACTACGAAAAATAAAATGATCCAACTGTTTTGACAAGCTAGCCACCAGTGAAATATTACATGAAGATGTAATTTATTCAAGATTCAACCATTTATTTGGTATTGACGACACAAGCGTAATTTGAAAATGATTAGGCACAATCTAAATTTTACAGCAAGGGATTGGTTTCTTTGTTTATGACGATATAACTTGTCTGACCAAACACTGAAAATTTGTTCAAGATAATAATCAGGGACATTTCAAAAGTAAATTAAACAAATATTCAGGAAATAAGTTTGTCTCAATATCTTATGAGAAAATATTAAAGAATTAATGAATAAAAACACAGTTAAAATGGTTTATTTGCATATGAATACAAAACCATGTCCTCTGTTTGTTTCATCAAATTGCCAGGATGATGGGTTGCACTAAAAGTCGGCACCTTTCTTTTCAGAGTGCGGCTCCGTTAATAATTCTTTCAATAACGAGACGTTTAGGGTTTACTAAGAATTTAATGTGAAAGTGTGTTTTTTAAATCAGTAATAACTTTAAATGACACAAAAGATAAACAAAATATATAATTCAACAAAATTTTAGAAATATAGTTACTTTTTTCAACAACATATTTAAGAATACAATCAAAAATATATTTATATTTATTTTATAGTAACATTCTTCTTTAGAAATCTACATTTTCAAATGCAAGATATTATATCAAGACGGGAAGTACTGAGCAGACAAAAAAATTCAATGAAAATACAGATTGAAACTTTGAGCCAATGAAGCCAAGTTGGCTCCAAAATCTTAAATTTGGCTCCAACTTTTCTCAATTGGCGAATGTGTTGGTGACAAGATTTTTTCAGCCAGAGTAGGCCCTGAATTAGCTATATTTGCTGATCAGATTAATTTCTCTTTTTTCACTCCATGCTAATATCCACTACCAAGAGTTGATTTGCTGAGGACACAAAATGGCGACTCACACGGTGTGCATATTGTGCGACGTCACATGAAAACAACGGATATTATGCCTTTGTAATTTTGGAATGTCTCGAGTCCAAAGGAATATAGTCCTGAAAGATTTTACACAGATGTTCAGCTAGATCTTTTACTTGCATAAAATTTGCATGCAGTCTATACATGTGATACCTCATGGCGCAAGACAAAATTTCAGTTTTTTTACCAGTTCACGGTCTCACGGTAAAACTATATTTCAAAAGAAGTAGAGAAATTGACCGCTATTTTCCGAGTTTTACAGTAACCTCCACCTTTTAGCTTGTTTACTCTTATTGGTCCGAGTAAACCGTATGACGCGTACCTGATAATTTGCAAAACAAAACATGTGTCCACAACAATATGAGTAGGTGTTAACTGATTATGGAATTAAATGATTACAACTGGAAGATAACCTTTATAATTGAAGTGGGTTTATGACTTAACCCTTTACTTCATAAAGACGCATTTGAACACCTCTAATATTGAAAGCATTACTTCACCATGTGTCAGCAATGGGTGAATTATGTTTATATTAACTGACAGAGTGGAAAACAGTGCAGGAAGTGTTCAGATTGCTCGTGACGAGCAATCTGAACTCTTCCTGCGCTGTTTTCAAAGGCCTTCTGTGATTGGAGAGGGAAAACGCGTATCTATGGAGTAAAGGGTTAAAAGGAATCCATTGTCTCAGCAGATCATATAGAAAACGAGTGTTTGATAGATGGAGGATTTGCGAACAATCGTTGGTGATAAAACAGATACTGAGATAGAAGAGATTTGTATTGTATTTTGATAAATTGGTTATTAACGCAATGAATCGATGTTTGGTGTTCGTAGGTCAGTCTTTGAAGTTTTGTTTTTGTATTTTTAAAGCAATATAATTTCATACAATACATTTACTCAGATGATTTATTTATGCTCTACCAGGTTGTTGTTGGAAAGACGATAACACGTTTGTCATCCATGAGGTGTTCTTTGATACCTGGAGTTCCTGTGTCAAGAGACTTGACATAAGGTGCCTGTTTTGGAAGGTGTGTATAAATATATTTTAAGTGAATGCACAAGACCAGGATGAAAAACATTCATATTGAAGTGGATGCTGGAAATGCTTAAACATGGAAAAAATGAAAATTAAAATAATAAAAATTATTTCTAATTAATATTACAAATGATTATGAATAAAAAATAATCAATATCAGACTCTGTCTGTAGTATATCCTGTCACTTCCAAAAGCTTATGTGAATCCACAAGTTAAAAAATTGCAGATAAAAACAAATATTTATTTTTATGATAATCTATATTTTTCAGTTATGAAGCTGTGCTAATGCTTCCAGACCAGTAATGTCTACCAACCAGGTTGAGGAAGAGACTGAAGTATACACCATCCCTCCAGCAACAGAACTACCAGTTTTGAATAGTGAAATTATTCAATCTTTTGAGTGTCAAAATCAATAATCAGTCAAAAGTATCAAACTGAGAGAGAGTGTGCAAGGAATTATAAAAAGAAGTCCTTCTATACAGGACCTTGGTGTGTGTAATTAAACTCAAAGTATGGAATTGAAATGCGCCGACTTTTAGATTGGGTTCTCAAGGTTAGCGACCACCCATATTTTTTTTGCTTCAAATTCTACGAATTGTTTACAAAATAATCTGTTTTAAGAGGTGATTTTATCCTATATTTGTTGAAATTAAAAACCTTTTACAATTGCATCGGTTTTTTTAATTGTAAAATGGTCTCAATAATACACTACGATTAAAATTCCAGACACTCGTTATCAACAGCGTGTATGCGTAACTTGCTTATATAATCCCTTGAGATAGACTGATCTGAATCTGAATCTACACGACATATAGCCAATTAATACAGCATATTACAGAACTTTTCTGCAATAATGTTTATCATTTCTGAATCTTACATCAATTCTAAATCAACCGTGATTGACGACGACATAAAGAAAGCCGGTAATATTACATTTGCTTCAGGGACTATTTTCATTGTCGATATGCTTATTAGTATGGACACGTCATTACTTTATTTTTTGTACATCGAAAAGTTACCTTTATCCGACAGATACACAAAAAAATAAAGAACTACTTTCTCTTGAGCAGTTAGACGGTGCATATGAAATGAGATGATTTTATCGATTAGTATAATTCTAAAGATACGTCAGATAATCTGGCGCCTCAAAAATGACATAAATCATGAAAATAAAGTATCATATAAATAAAGAAAATATTTATTTTTGAAACTTCTTTTTCCTGTTAGATGTTGTAAGTTACTTAATTATACACTGTCTTAATTTTAAACATAATTATGATGCTCATAATGAAATCAATTTATCCACATATGTAAATTTTTATAAGAATGATTGAATTTCATGCGCTAAATATACTTAAAAAAAAAACACAGTTTAAGGCATAAATTCACAGAAAATAACACATGTATGGCAGTCTGTCAGATCAAGGACTCTCTTCTTCTTCAAAATACAACTCTCCTTCATTAATGAAGATTTGTGCCGGTGCCATAAAATGTTTTAAAAGTGTTAGTTATGCGGTATATACAGTTTGAGGTGCTCAGAGATGACTTTAAAGTGTTATTTACAAGACTTTAAAACCATCTACTGTGGCCGCCTCGTGTGTAGAGGTTGGGAGTATGTTCCATTGTATTAGTTTTTTGGGGGTAGAATGAGTATTTTAAGTGTCATTGGATGTCTGAATATGTTTGCAATAGTGGAAATTGCTAAGTCTAGATCTGTAGTCAACAGGATCTAGTAGGTATACTGGTCATACCTAATACCGCGAGTCCGGTCTCACTATTTAGCGTCAAGAAGCGACAAGAAGCGTCAAGAACCCTCAAGAGCTTTATTATTAATAAAAGTTACCGTCAGGAAAAAAACATGTGTATATTATACCTATATAAACATATATCAGTTGATTTTTTTAAATTCCATTCATTAATAAAGTATTAATTGAACTTTGTTTCTCCGTTGCGGTACCGACAAGAAGATCCGCCATTATGTTTATGCAAAGGATAGTAACATGTTAGCGTCATGAACCTGTATTGGCGTGTGACACTTATGATAAACATTGTCTACACTAACACTTGATTTTACATTAAGCGTCAAGAAATCTAGCGTCAAGAACCATCACGTTGAAGAAATAATAAACATGATGTAAAATTGTTTCAAAATTTCAAAATATGAGCGTCAAGAAATCTGATGACTAGCGTCAAGAAACATAACCTTGTAAAAAGTGTTTCAAAATATCAGCGTCAAGAAATCTGATGACTAGCGTGAAGAAGCCTAACCTTGTAAAAATGTTTCAAAATATCAGCGTCAAGAAAACTGATTACTAGCGTCAAGAAGCATAACCTTGTAAAAATTGTTTCAAATTTTCAATATATCAGCGTCAAGAAATCTGATTACTAGCGTCAAGAAGCATCACGTTGAAGAAATAATAAATTGATACGTAAACAATCAACATGAAGAAGCATTTAACTTTTTCCTATAACTATATAAAGTACCCATTACTTACCTTCAAACTCATAATCCATATAATAATTTAATCCAGCTTTGCACTTGACATAATGATAAACTATATCCATATGATATTTTTTAACAGAGTGAAATTTTTCATGAATAGTAAATTCGAGTTGTTTGTATGTTTGATTATATAATTCGATGTTTGGTTACTCAATAAATTGAATGCCGTCACCCAAGCAGCTCAAAGGTGCAAACAACGAAAACGGCGTGTGCCTTATTTTAATTAGCTTTCTTTACAAACAAACACAAGCCCGCTTACAAGCGCGTTTAGCGTGTAGCTTGCGGACATGTTTGAGTTAATGTCAAAGAATAAGTATCAAATGAAATTAAATTTTATCATCGACATACATATCAACGTTTCTTTACACATTTGGCTGCCGTCCTAGAAAATCCTCTTCAAGAATCCCAGTAAGGAACAAATAATTTATGTATAGGGTCCGACGAAGAAAAGGCATTAGTAAAGGCAATAAAATTAAGTTTTCCTGGTTCGAAACTCACACTATGCACGCGACATTTAGAAGAAAATCTCAAAAGACAATTAAAAAATAAAGTAGGAATGCCGGAAATCCAATCGAAAATAATAGTTCAAGATATTTTCGGACCAGACGGTTTAACATCTTTAGAAACTTCGGTGGCCTTTTCGGAAAAAAACAAAAGAAATTGAAGAAAAATACAAAGAACAAGTCGGACCCTACTTAACAGAAAAACTGATACCATCTATTAAAGAATTTATTTATAATGTTCAAGATTAATAGATCCATTGTGTATGTAGTCCATGACACCGTCGCTTCTTGACGCTAAATAGTGATATTACCTGTAGCGAAACATTTCTTGACGCTTCTTGACTCTTCTTGTCGCTAAATAGTGATTTTACCTGAAAGATTTCTTGACGCTAAGTTAATTTTGGCTTGACAACAAATAAAATTCAATTTGAAAATGTCCTTATGTATTCAATAGTAATTTATTAGTAATTTATTTATTAAGTGTGGAATATGTGTATATTTAAATGAAATGTAGATCGAGATATAGTTTGACGCTTCTTGACTCTTCTTGTCGCTAAATAGTGATTTTACCTGAAAGATTTCTTGACGCTAAGTTGGCTTGTCAACAAATAAAATTCAATTTGAAAATGTCCTTATGTATTCAATAGTAATTTATTAGTAATTTATTTATTAAGTGTGGAATATGTGTATATTTAAATGAAATGTAGATCGAGATATAGTTTGACGCTTCTTGACTCTTCTTGTCGCTAAATAGTGATTTTACCTGAAAGATTTCTTGACGCTAAGTTAATTTTGGCTTGTCAACAAATAAAATTCAATTTGAAAATGTCCTTATGTATTCAATAGTAATTTATTAGTAATTTATTTATTAAGTGTGGAATATGTGTATAGTTAAATGAAATGTAGATCGAGATATAGTTTGACGCTTCTTGACTCTTCTTGTCGCTAAATAGTGATTTTACCTGAAAGATTTCTTGACGCTAAGTTAATTTTGGCTTGTCAACAAATAAAATTCAATTTGAAAATGTCCTTATGTATTCAATAGTAATTTATTAGTAATTTATTTATTAAGTGTGGAATATGTGTATAGTTAAATGAAATGTAGATCGAGATATAGTTTGACGCTTCTTGACTCTTCTTGTCACTAAATAGTGATTTTACCTGAGAGATTTCTTAACGCTAAGTTAATTTTGGCTTGTCAACAAACAAAATTCAATTTGAAAATGTCCTTATGTATTCAATAGTAATTTATTAGTAATTTATTTATTAAGTGTGGAATATGTGTATAGTTAAAGGAAATGTAGATCGAGATACAGTTTGACGCTTCTTGACGCTAACATGTTACTATCCTTTGCATAAACAAAATGGCGGATCTTCTTGTCGGTACCGCAACGGAGAAACAAAGTTCAATTAATACTTTATTAATGAAAGGAATTTAAAACAATCAACTGATATATGTTTATATAGGTATAATATACACGTTTTTTTCCTGACGGTAACTTTTATTAATAATAAAGCTCTTGACGCTTCTTGACGCTTCTTGTCGCTAAATAGTGAGACCCCCGCGAGTCTAAAAAATTTTCAACCATGTAAAAAATGGCATCAATACTAAACAGTAATACAGTTACTTCAGTGTGCCAAGTAAAAAATTCTTGCAAATACGAAATGTAAACAAATGCCGATGGTAATGGAAGTTGGAGCTTTGTGCATGTCTTCCCTGAATGTTATTATACAGGCATTCGCGGTAATAGGTATATCGCTGTATTAGGTATACAAGGGATATATCTGGACAAACTGTTTTAAACCAGCACAGAACTCGTCTGTCGGGCTTTGATTTAAAATAAAGCTAAGTACTCAACAACAGAATTAATATGTGCAGTTCACTTGTGAAAAATGAACAAGCAAACAAAATAATACCGAGAGCGGAAATGGGCGCGGCTGGAATTCAAGGTGTATTTCTTTACCTCAGCACCGGTTTGTAACTTCTGGTGCATCATTGCATTTTGGTGATGAAATGGGGCCATTGTCAGAATTATTATCAATAATATACATGGAATGTCTGTATATAAACCCATTTGTATCACTTACATATCACTGGCTGATTGCTAACTCCTTTTCGGACGAAATTTCGGCGGTATCTTCTACTCGTCGGCCAAACTTGATTTCCAATATGGCGTCCTTGGACTGTAAAGGGCTGACATACTATTAATGAAATACCGAATATTAGTAATTTTGTTGAATTTCGGAAAATAATATTTCAAATGGCATATTTTTAATGTTTAAATTAGAAAATATGGTGTGTTCTAATGATAAAACGGCTTTATATAAAAAAAAATCATTCGGTACAATTAATTGTACGAAGGAGTAATACAGTTAATTATAAGAGCCGTTTAAATTCCTCCAGTTATAGAAAATCACGTGACTTATTTGGAATTTCCCAATGACGTCAGAAGCGTCATTGCATCAATACACAACATATTGAAATGTGAAAATACGTTGCAAATTCGACCAACGCTGCAAAGGAATTGTCGTGAATAACAGGGTATGGTGTACTGTATAATAGATCAAGATCTTCTTTAATTCATGATGTTTCACACTTATCAATGAGTGATTTATCAGTTCCAGCAGACATATAAACATTTAATCACTGCTACTGGTTCCGGAGACATTGTCTGATTGTGTAAACAAAAGTCCATGCCAATATATGTGTAATGTCCTAGGTATACATAGAAACATAGATGTATGTAATTAAGACACTTGCATAGATCAAAGTTTCACGATGAAATATTTATTCTGGATTCAGATACAGGGGCAAGTGCCAATCCTATTCTATATATACACATATATATGTAGATAAGGTCATTTTCTCATACTTTAACTATACATTAGTCTGATAGTAAAATACTACTGCCAAGTTATCATAGTGTTACTGTAGTTCATTCATGTATAGTCACATGACCTCATGTCCATTCATCATTATAGAATTATGGGTATTGTCTTGTTTACATGTGTTGTGAACCTTGTCTGTTGTGTTGACCATCATGTTATGTCCAGTGCTGTCCAATAGTTATCTTGTATATTGTGTGTGTAAGAGTTTGATTGGATGAGAGGCACATAACATCTTTATATTTTTACTTCTTTTCACCCCACCTGGCTATGGGCACTTTTTGTCAACCTTGCTAGAGGACGCGAGTTCTTTAGTCAATAATACAATAATACTGTATTAGTTTATTTCATAAGTTCTGTTGTTAGAACTCTTGGGTTTAACCCATACACTATTTTACACTAGAAGATTAGCCAGCAGTACCTGGTAAGGTTTTACTTTTATCAATGTATTGTAGATGTAATATTTTGATATCTTAATTGCATTGATTTGTTAATCAACCATGAATTGCCATGAAATACATTGAAATACTGTATTTTATTCTGTCATACTATTCTATGTATTTATTATGTTATCATTCTATTTTATAGGTCTAATATAAATATTGAACTCCAGTTCTGAGTTGGTCATTCATTGGTCTTTGCCCACACTCTACATATATATATATATATATAGTACATGTATCTTAATTATTCTTTCATCAAATATTTCTTTCATATTTTATTACTTCAAATATGTTAAATGTATTGTAATTCATCTTGATCGGTATTTATATGCAAATGTTTTGTCGGGAAGAGCCTTAATAAGTCTCATTTAAACGCCGTAATATGGGTGAGACTAGAGGACGATCAAATAAAAAAATATAAAAATCGTTTGAAAACGTGCTTTGATATGCACTATTAGGAGGTAATGCCCTCTATTGGGTAACTGTAAAACTATGTGCAGGCAGAGAAAAATATTTCCTGGGTAGAACATGTACTAGGTATATGCAGATAAAGTGTCATTCTTAACCCTTTACTCCATAGATAGGCGTTTTCCCGCACCAATCACAGAAGGCCTTTGAAAACAGTGCAGGAAGAGTTCAGATTGCTCATAACACTTCCTGCACTGTTTTCCACTCTGTCAGTTAATTTAAACATTATTCATCCACTGCTGATATGTGGTGAATTAATGCTTTGAATTTGGAATTTTGAGTCCAAGCAAATGCATATTATTATGTAGTAACGGGTTAAGGACACCACACATAGTCGTGTTGGGGGATTGAACCAATGACCCTCCAATCTTGTGCCTGATGCTCTACCACTGGACAACTCGTTCCACATAATGTTATAGTGATTTGAATGAATTGTTTGTGTAACTTGTTAATTAATAATGTTAATATAAAGAACTTTCAAGTTTTAATGTATGCTTTTGAACATACACAAATAAAGATGATGATTTAACTGATGCAACCTGTCAAGAATGTTGAAAATGGCCTTCAACCCCATTTAAAATAAAACACCATTCAGTTTACTCATCTTTTATACAGGAATGAAATTGTAATGAGTAATATAAATAAGTACATATTGTCCGGTTTTTTTTACAGACAAAACGTGTCAGACAAATCCTCATCACAAGTACAGAACTGCAATGGAGATTGAGGAAGAGAACGACAGAGAGGAAAACTGTCCAGACATGTACAAAAGTAGCCACCTATGTTTTCCTCGACTTTGAGAGCACGGGTCTGCTTGATCAGCGAGCCAGGATCACAGAACTCTGTCTGCTTGCTGTCAGTAGGGTAGACATGTTGGAACCGGGTGTGTATCCCAGGGTGGTAAATAAACTGACGTTATGTCTGGATCCCTGTAAACCAATCTCTTCTTCAGCAAGTTATATAACAGGTATGTCACAAGTACATTGATTTAAACATGTTTTATTAAAAAAAAAAAAAAATGTTGATTAACCACCCACAGAGCTTGATTTATTATACCAGACTGTTTATTACAATCCTGTCAGCTAACTATTTGTAAACCTAACAACCGCTCATAAAAAGGTAGTTCCATGGCCTGGTAAATCATACCATCATTTTATGCACAACATGCAGTAGTACCAGCGCTCATTCATAAGAGTTCCAAGGGTTGCAAATCAAGGTCACAATGCAGGTATATATATATATATATATATTGCTTATCGATACCAGGGTATTTCATTTCATACAATTTCATTACAGGATTTTGGTATATATCATTGCAGCTGTGTATATTTGGCTATTTTCATTTTTAATACTAATCACATATCTTGGAGCTGAGCACATTCTTTGAGTTGAACTGACATACATGTATCACATATCTTCGAGTTGAACATCCGCCAAAATTGATAGTTATTGCCATGCCTATGACTTAGCAGACAAATATACTTTCAAGGGCAACATATTCAGTTACCTTCTCTGCCTTATTCGAAAAAAAAGGGCCAAGCCTTGCGCAGAACATATAGATTTTGTATCCCAATTGAGAAATACTCACAACTGTGCAAAGTGACCTTCTTATCTATTATAAAATAACATCTTATACACTCTGTCCCCTTCAGTACTCCAAGTGCTTTCTTGAAATTGTTTTTACTCATGTTCAAAATTTGAAATTCACTTTTAATAAATACAAAACATCTCATTATCACAAAGAAATAAAATACAAATGATTAGGTATATGAAATCAACCAAATCATGACAAAAGCAATTTTGGAATAATTGGAAAATAAAAATGAAATCCCCATTCTAAAAATAGCCAGCACTTATTGTGGGCAATTCGGTCTTTTCCATATGGGAAAGTCACGTAGTAATGACAAAAATGGGGGGAATAACAAAACAATTAGTAGTTTAAAACTAATTTATTTTTAAAACTTAGACAAATCACGCTCAAAGTCTCCCTGGATTAGAACCAGTACTAAGCATATGTGGAAAAGTGTCTTGCTCAAGGACACCACACATAGCCTGTGGTGGAGGATCAAACTCATGTCCCTCTTATCATGGATTCGGTGCTCTGCCACTGGACCATACACTTCACACAAACAAAACAATTGCAAGCATGTATGTTTCGAAACTTTCCTGTTCTTCATTGTTTTAAACTATTAAACTGGCATTAAAGCCCATATTTTAAGACAAATTAAATCCCATTAAATTTTTTTTAAAAAATAGAGGAATTTTCCATAAATTAGAGGAAAAAAAACACATATGCTTTGGGTGGGAACAGAGGCTGATGAAAACGGCAAAAAAAATACCACTGAATATATAATAATCGTTTAAAGTTCCTGCATAACTTGTGTTCTTAATAGGTTAAAATGGCATGACCTTTGTTGGCATGACAAATCTGCAGGACCATTTGCTTATTAAAGTACAAAATTGGCCCTTTGATATGATTTGAAATTGGTTTGAATATTTAAAGTAATTTTTATGGCATTGAGGGCTAATAGACAATCAGTTAACCTAACCGCCATTTCTTGGGATCCTGGAAGATAAACCAGTACTTGAGCACACACATCTCTGCAAGTAACTGATAACTTTCAAATTTGAATCAACAGTGAGTAGATGAATGACATTGAAACACAGTGTCATATGTCAATCAAAACGGAAACTGTAACTTGGCAGGGATTCAAACTTCTGATCCCTTGATTGAGTGTCAGACAAGCTACTGACTGAGCTAACCAGCCTGGCTACAGTAAATAGATATTATTAAACATGTTATGTCCTTGTCAAATGATAGTTTTCATTAAATATATTCAAGTTTCCCAATATTTTTAGTAATGGGATATATCATGGGGAGTCTGGACAAGTTTTGGAAGAATACCATTTCTTTACAATTTTAACATTAATATATAACATTTCTACTTCCACAGTTTCTTAATACATGTAGTATTTTTTAACATAAACCTAGCACTAAGGATATATGTAAATGATTTAACAGCATTGACATATTAGCAAATATATAAATCTAATGCCAGTCACTGTTATACTTGCAGGATTGTACAATGACAGTCTGGAGCACCAGAAACCACTAAGTACCGGAACTGTTGCCTTGGTAACCAGTTTCCTGGACCATCTTGCACATCCTGTTTGTTTGCTGGCTCACAATGGAAACCAGTTTGATTTTCCATTGCTCATGGCAGAGCTCAAAAGAATCAAACAATCTTTGGACAGAACTGTTCTGTGTGCTGACACTTTAGAATCATTCCGGTCATTGGACGGTTTGCCTTTGAGGTACACTCCCTTATCCAGTCATGTAACCCCCAGCAAAAGAAATAATGTATTACCCAATCACGATACAGGAAACAGTGGAGTTTTCCAAGAAAGTGAACATGCAGCAGAACATAGATGTAAAACATCAATAAAACCTCAGAATGTTGCTGTACCTCCAGATTTAAAGAGGAAATCAACAGAACAATTTCATGAGCTAAATTTTACCTCAGTCAAAGTACCAAAATCAGAAATTAGAAAGTTTGATATAGATTTACCATTTGGTGCTACGAGAAATAATATTGAAGCCGAAAAGGTGAAGAAAAGACTGAGCTTTGAAGAAGATAGGAAAGATGAGTCTATGAAGGATGCTAGCAGTACAGAAAGTGCAACTTTAGAAAAACAAACTGAAGAAGTTACTGAAGCAGATGAATCTGAATTATCTTTTTCTGAAAGTTTAGACGACAGTGTTTACTTAACAGCCCTGGAGACAATAGAACAGGATTTAGCAAATGCTGGAGAAAATGCTGAAAAATGTGATGGTAATGTTTGCATAGATAAAAGCATGACCCAACAAAGTTCTGTTTCCATTTTGACTAGTGATGCAGCGAATATGTCAAAGAGGGAGTTGGAAGAATGTAATGAGACAACAATGCAGCAGACGAGCAATCAGATGTGTGTAAAAGCTAATACAGCACAATCTATAGTAGATCAATCTCACAGTAGCAGCAATCAGGACATCCTGTAATGTATCTTATGTAGAACAAGCTACCGGTTATATTGTAGGAAAATCTCATTTATCAATTAACATTGACAGGGATGATATTAAAACAGCTGATGATTCTAGCACAGCATTGGCTACGAAAGCAAGTGGAACAAGTTCCACTACAGAAACTAAAGGTGTAACTGTATGTACTCTTTCAGACACTCACAAAAATGTTTCAAACAATTCAGAAGATAATGAAAACACCCAGTTGGTTGCAGGTGATAATGTATACACAAGTTCTAGTCATCACTCATTGAAGCAGCAGTGTACACCTACTAAATCTGTGATAAATAGTGGGGCCAGCACCTCATCAGTTTCGCCATCATCATCTAATTGGTCTAGTCCATTGCAGCAAAAGTCATACAAGCTTGAAGAAATTCACCTGCGTATATTTGGTGTAAAGCCACCCCAGGGGCATCGGGCAGAGGATGACTGTGTTACACTGGCCAAAGTAACAAAATGTACTACAGGATTTATGGAATGGATTGATCAGCATGCTGTTCTACTTTCTACTATACATCCTGCATATTAGCTGCTGTTCTACTTTCTGCTGTTCCTCCAGCGTATTTATATTTTTGCATGGACAATTTTAAGAATATATTTTCATTTATTTATAAGTACATTTAAATGTACTACATGTTTATAATTTTTATATATAAATATTTTTTTAGTTTATTATTATACACTTTATATAATATTATAATACATGTATATTTTAAATGTTACTTTTACATATTATGCATCTATATATATATATATATATATATATATATATATAACATAATTGTTATATATTTTTTTTGTCTGTGTGATATGATGATTATTGTCACCTGCTTAATTGATTAATTGATTAAATATTTAGCATCATATTTATGCCACTGTTTACCTGGGATCCTGGAATGTTAACCAGTACTCAAGCACATCTAATCTCAGCAAGTACCTGATAACTTTCCCATTTGAATCAGAGATAAGAGACAAATGATAATGAGGCGCAATGTCAGATATCAATTAGCACGGAGACTGTCGCCTGGCTGGGATTCAAACTCACAACCCCTAGATTGATAGTCAGACGCGCTAATGACTGAGCTTATCAGGCCCGGCTTCACCTGCTTAAAACTTCACATGCGGGTAAAAGTATTATAAGAACATTTTCAATCGTAATATTTTCTCCCCTCCCATACACCTTTTAGAAAAACAATTTTTTGTGTGTTTCTTATCTTTTATAATAGTAGAAATTATGTAACTTGTATTTACAAAAAGACGATGGTTAAAAATATACAGTAGCTATTGATGTTTTCACTGCCCCTCATTCCAGATAAAAATTTCTCAAATACATTATTGTTGTTGTTTAAGTATACATGTAGTATGGTATTATGTAACAGCTATTCAATATAAAATATTTCTTTTTAGATATAAATGTATTGAAATGTAAGTTGATTAGATGGAGGGTGAAAATATTATCTTTCACTTGTACTACAGTAACTTATTTTGGAACAAATTTTCAATTTTTTTATATTTGTGACTTAATTAATTCACCAAAAATAATATCAAAATGTCAGCATCACCAAAATGGATCATCTCAGATGATTTTTAAATTGTTCATTTTTAACTTATTAAAATTTTAAACTTGTATTTAATTAAAGTGACAGGGGGCAATGTTGAAATCAAATTTTACTTGTGTCCACGCTTTAAATCAGTTTTTACACCTTTAAACATACAAAGATATTAAACTTCAGGTATTACTATTTTTTATATATATATTTTTTTTTATACTTTTTTATGTTACATTGATTGTCAAATAAGTTCTTATAAATCATGTTCGAGGTTTTGGGTAGAATCAGTACTAAGCATTTGTGGATAAAATGTCTTGCTCGAGGACACTACACACAGCCTTGGTTGAGGATCAAACCCATGACCCTCCGATTTTGGGGTCTGTGCTCTACCACTGGACCATGTGTGCTGCACATGATTAAAAATTAAGAAATGACTAATCTTGTTAATAAAACTAGTGGCATTAGATTACACTTGTTTGGAAAATTTATGATTAAACATTCTTTAAAAAAAATTGAAATCTCCTTTAATTTTTTCTACAATATCATAACAAAAATGATGAAAATACATTATTTGATACATTTGTTACAAAACGATGAAGGGTCTGCACTCAGGGTATTTTTATTTCATATTTTACATAAAGTTGATTTGTATTTTGAAATTGAGTTTGTAAAAAAAATGCATGGAATGGAAGTCATTATTTAAAGAGGATAGCCCAATTAGTTTGAAACTAATCTTCCTTGAGGCCCTCTAATGATACATTTACATATTATTTACCAAATACAATAGCAACACAAAATAAAAACATTTTAAGCATTGCAAGCAACTTGATTGTACATGAAATATGATAACTATATATATGTCAAAGTGTGTACGTAACCTACTAGGAGAGAAAAATATGCAGCCAGTCCGGGACTCGAACCCGGGACCCTTCGCTTACAGGGCGAATGCTCTACCATCTGAGCTAACCGAACCGCTTACATAAATTCCTCTCCTAGTAGGTTACGTACACATTTTATCCTGTATCAAAACAACAAATTTGAAGAAAAATTGATATAATTATATGCATGTTTTTTCATATATTTTATTTAAATATACAAATATTTATTGTTAATTATTTTTTTAATTGTGTTCAGTGCAATTTTTTTTATCTTCAACTCTTGTAAATGAACAAAGCTATGGGTATTTACTTAACTAGGCCTGGGAATGGTTATATGTTTATTCATCTACATGACTTTTATTGTATACTTTGTACTTGTCTACAGAACTTTTTATCTTAAACATTATTACAATATCTTTAAATGCTTTTCATTTATTCACATTTTTACCTTTTGTTGTTTGTTTAAATACATGTACTTGTATTATATTATAATGTTTGTATTATTTAAGAAAATGATGTATACCTATTATGCACATTTCTAAGAATCATAAGTAGCCTTTATATATTACTTGTCCAAGTTGTGCTATTCTGATCATCCTGTGTCCATCATTAATTTTTTTTAAAGGGAATATGATATTAGGATTTTCCAAAAGTTTAGAATGGGCTAAAAACATTTTTTTTCTCATATACCATGCCTATATATACTCACTAACCCCATATTGCCAAAAAGATATCTATTTCAACATGCCAAAATGACATATTAAAAAGGAATTTCCTAACTTGGGCTACCTACCTAGGTTACACTTGAAAAGATTTCCCGCTTAAAATTGCATCATATTTTGTGACATATTAAATGAGTCACACAGTTTTATTTTGATTTCAGTTTTATCCTACATATAGGTTTACCCATGGTAAAAATCGTTTCATCTTAGAAGGAGTCTGTATGGCAATGTGAAGGTTGTCAATTGTTTTACCTCATATAACCCTCCCTTTAAATTAAAGATAACAATTGTCCATTTGGACCCAGTAAGAGGACTTTTAATTTTACATCAGAATGCTATGAAAAAAACAGATAATTCTCATTTTTCTCATCTATAAGATTCTCATAGGCTTGTTCTGTTCAAAATTTGACAATTAAGAAGCGACGGGTGAAATCAGGTGAGCAAATTAAGGCCAGTTTGGGTCTCATTTGGACCTATTGTTAGCTGTGTGCAAAATATAAAGCAAATTTTCAAAACTTGTTCTGAATCTTTTTGAAATATAGAACCAATTTGTTCTGTTCGCAGTTGAAGTTGCCAAGCTATAGTTTTGATCTGTATAAATTATGTTACTATTGTTCATGTCATAAAAAATATTAAATTCACCATGCAAGTATATAACAAAGCTTTGTTGAATGTTTCATATTGTTATTTTACAGACTATTATAGATTCTCATTAAAAATTATTTAAAAAACAAATTTGTTTTGATTGTACCAGTGTCATTGCCTCCAATATGTTGATGTTTGGTGTTTAGTAATACTTTCAACAACTTTTCAGTCAATCGTGATGGTGTCTACTTGAGACATTATTCTAAAAGCCGCCACACTGGAATATCATGATGTAGTATATTGTCCCATCCAGTCACATTATATGGAGGCAGCTTCTAGTACCATTTTTCAAGTATTTGATATGACCGGACTGGGGATCAGACTACAACCTTCTGTATGTAAAGCGAACACTCTACCCCTAGACCACCACTCGGCCACTCTACCCCTAGACCACCACTTGACCACAGAGGAACCATATCTGGGAGATTGTTCAGTGACTAATAAGTCACCGAATTGTTTAACTGTATTTGACATATACTGTTATACTTGGAGATTGAACTTTCTTTGATATATATATATAACTATCTATCATCTTGGAGACTGCACTGTGAACTATTATTTTACCGTTAAACATTGTAAACAAATGAAATAGAATAAAACCAAATATGCTAAAGTGAAACTACGTCATTTGTAGTCCAGTACAGATTAGTGGCTGTCCAATACAGATAACATATTAATATTGAATCTATTACAGTGTATAATTTATATAACAGATAAATATGCTGCCATCCCTAATACGGTAGAGCCCCCCCCCCGCCCCCCCCCCTGCCCCCCCCCCCCCCCCTTATACACAAATAGAATGTCATTGTCATAATGCAGACGAGAGTATGGACAAAGAGAGACAACTCTTACTTAAAAAGTATTTTAGTCAGATACTGTTACAGTCCCTAGCATAAGGATTTAGTCGATATAATGAATGTTAGACTTCTTTTTTTTATTAGACCTATAAAGGGGATGTCCCATGAACTAGTGAAATATTGATTTATTTGCCATAAATGCGTTCTTAGTCAACATCAATATATGCACGACTCAATGCACCTGGCTCCTGTTTCACCAAAACATTAATGACTTAAATCTGAGAAAAACATGATTTCAGACTGTTTCCAGTATAAATGCATATGGTTTCGTTGATATTGAGTATAGAAAAGATAAATAACCAGACACACACTTCAGCAGCAAAAAAATGCCCTTCTGACTGGCCCCAAATATGACCCGTTGCCCAATACTTGGGAAATTTTGAGCACTTAGAGGCTATTATACACACCCTGCCTTCTACGCATTGAAAGCTGGAGACTTGTACATGCTATTTGCAGGTGTCTCGGTATGTTATATAAACAATGACACTCTAATATCTCATATTTCAGGAAAATATATTTGTCAAGAGTTTTCTTATGACCGTTCTATTAGCCAATTAGTTATGTATGCATTGCATAATTGTCCATTCGTGATGCTTAGTTACCCATTATAATTATTGTTATTATTGACGCGCCATTGATCTAATAGATGTATTGAGTCATCTGAATATATTAAGTAGCCACATTGCATATTGACACGCGCAGTTGGTAATTTAACTGGTGGAAGATGACCTCAGCCCGAGTCAGTCTGATAAGAACCACCGTCCTTCCGCAAGTAACTGGAAACTTTCTCACATACAGTTTTTGGAGCAAACGGGACTTGAACCTACGACCTTAGTGTGAGAGATAAGTGATCTTGAGACGACGCCTTAGACCACTCGGCCACGGAGGACCCTTGGGAAAATAAATAAAAAATCAGGCGGCGAGTTAGTAAAATTTTGTGACCGATGAATTAATGTTTGTTTATGATACTAGCACTATTTAGATTTCTTCATCTATTTACAAAATAAAGATAAATGACATAACGTAAATTTCAGACATTCCCGATGTTCATTAACACAGGCAAACAGATAAGCAGACGATTCAAGTCACAAGGGACTATGAGTTAAATGGTTTCCGCCAGAAACTCGTCGACACTTGGAACAGTTGCAAGGATAAACTGTTGTTCGGATAAACTGCTGTTCGGATAACCTCACCTACATTCATTCTTTTACCATACAATGACCACACCATGAGATTATACTGTTTATAAGATAATCATTTTTAAATTGCATCCAATTAAAAAACTAGCACTTGTTGGACATTGAAATTTTCATAACTTCACTGTTAACCAAACAATCAGCAAACTACTGTACAGATCGTTATGAAAACTTCATAGATATCTGTCAGGTTATACTGAACAACTCTTACCAGGACATCTTGAACGGCATCTTCGGATAATCGGAACATAAACAAACACTCGGAACTACTTTGCAAGATTATAAAATGATGTAATAAGACTACATACCGTTAAATATATGTAAAACTGGAGCACAAGGTACTGATTGTTGAATATTTGTAATTTCAGCATTTATTCCACCTATACCTGTAACAAGTCCGTGTGGTTCCGGCTAAGAATAGAATCACTGCCGATCTCTGCAGAGGGATAGGAATCCTCCGAATGGGTGTCATGTTCCTTTTATCATTTTTTGTCATGTTCACTATTATGGTTAAATTATCAACCCCTGTGTGGTTTCAGGGAGACATATGAGTGATGGCAAGAATAGGACCACTGTGGCTCATACATGTCGTAAGACGCGACAATTTGAGTAAAACGATAGAATTTGCTGAAACTCTGCAGTTCTGCAGGTATCAAGGTTCTAGGTTCATTCTGCATATTCATTTTTTTGTGTATTTTTTTAAATCTGTATGTTAATTTGTTGTTTTTGTACATGTAGAGTGAACCTGGAATCTTCCTTCCTGTTGGCGTCGAAAAACCTATAATGTGTTGGTACGCCGTAAAACCCTATTCATTCATTACCTGTAAGAAACTAAAAACACTCGCCAAGTTTTAGTTGAAAAATTGATTAATCTCTGATTTACAATTCTAACATAAGGAGTTTATGCACGAAAATATTCCTTTTTACTAATTGGAAAATAAACCCGTTGGAAGATGATAAGTGACCTCGGTTTGAAAAAAAAGTCACAAATACGGACCCATCTTCAATTATATTTAAATATAATTTGATATAGCTTTATATCAACGTACAACAACGCCACAGCATTGGCAGACAGTGAACACAACCAAACGTACAACAACGCAACTGCATTGGCAGACAGTGAACACAACCACACGTACAACAACGCCACTGCATTGACAGACAGTGAACACAATCAAACGTACAACAACGCCACTGCATTGGCAGACAGTGAACACAACCAAACGTACAACAACGCCACTGCATTGACAGACAGTGAACACAACCAAACTTACAACAACGCCACTGCACTGACAGACAGTGAACACAACCAAACGTACAACAACGCCACTGCATTGTCAGACAGTGAACACAGTCAACAACGCCACTGCATTGGCAGACAGTGAACACAGCCAAACGTACAAAAACGCCACTGCATTGGCAGACAGTGAACACAGCCAAACGTACAACAACGCCATTCCATTGGCAGACAGTGAACACAGCCAAACGTACAACAACGCCACTGCATTGACAGACAGTGAACACAGCCAAACGTACAACAATGCCACTGCATTGGAAGACAGTTAACACAGCCAAACGTACAACAACGCCACTGCATTGGCAGACAGTGAACACAACCAAACGTACAACAACGCCACTGCATTGGCAGACAGTGAACACAACCAAACGTACAACAGAGCCACTGCATTGGCAGACAGTGAACACAACCAAACGTACAACAACGCCACTGCATTGGCAGACAGTGAACACAACCACACGTACAACAGCGCCACTGCATTAGCAGACAGTGAACACAACCACACGTACAACAACGCCACTGCATTGGCAGACAGTGAACACAACCAAACGTACAACAACGCCACTGCATTGGCAGACAGTGAACACAACCACACGTACAACAACGCCACTGCATTGGCAGACAGTGAACACAGCCAAACGTACAACAACGCCACTGCATTGGCAGACAGTGAACACAACCACACGTACAACAACGCCACTGCATTGGCAGACAGTGAACACAACCAAACGTACAACAACGCCACTGCATTGGCAGACAGTGAATACAACCAAACGTACAACAACGCCACTGCATTGGCAGACAGTGAATACAGCCAAACGTACAACAACGCCACTGCATTGGCAGACAGTGAACACAGCCAAACGTACAACAACGCCACTGCATTGGAAGTCAGTGAACACAGCTAAACGTACAACAACGCCACTGCATTGGCAGACAGTGAACACAGCCAAACGTACAACAACGCCACTGCATTGACAGATAGTGAACACAACCAAACGTACAACAACGCCACTGCATTAGCAGACAGTAAACACAACCAAACGTACAACAACGCCACTGCATTGGCAGACAGTGAACACAACCAAACGTACAACAACGCCACTGCCTTGACAGACAGTGAACACAACTGCACGTTTAACAAAACAAGATAGATTAACCAAAAGATATAGAAGGACCGAAATTAGAATGACTGTGACATTGGTTAGTGTTAACGTTGTTTTATGGTTACCCCAGGGCCGTTTTCTACAGTGCGGATATTACATTTTATATGGTAGTTCAATTCTTTGGTTGAGGAGTATATTTTCGTCACTTCTTTTTTGGAAGGCGAGCGTAGCAATGCCTTCTATAGTGATTATGGTGGGCATTAATGATTTTGTTCTATAAACTTTGTTATACTGTTGACGGCGATTTCATTTCCTCCGACCAATAAAACAATTCCAAATAGTTACAAAATGCAATTGCCATAGCAGAGGACGTAGAGATGCAAATTTGATTTTATTGCGTTTTTTTTCTTCTATCAAATAGAGCAGAACACTTTAAATATGCGGTAGTCAAAGCATATAACTTCCACTAAAATGACATGAACTGCAAAGGGGAGAACCAACGTCACGCGCTGAAATGACATGAAATGCAGACGACTACAGCGCATTGTTTCCCTCAAGCGTCTCAAGTGGCGATTTATATGGCCGCCATTTGTTTTGGTAAAATGCAGAGAACAATTGTAAGCTCAATACCACGAATCAATTAGTTTAAACTTATTCATTTGTCTTCGATTGTGAAACAAGTTCTTACAACTTAGGCAAATCACGCTCGAAGTCTTCCTGGTTAGAACCAGTACTAAGTACATGCGGAAAAGTGTCTTGCTCAAGGACACCACACATAGCCGTGGCGGAAGATCGAACCCACGACCCTCCGATCATGAGTTCGGTGTTCTACCACTAAACCACGCGCTCCACACTAATTGAGATTGACGTTCGATTCAGAATTATTAATATTAATAAAAAAAGGATGGAATACTTTAAAAAGGTAGTATACGTGCTTTGTTTATTCAAAATAGCGATTTGAACTTGCGCAAAGGTCAACGAAGTGACGTCGCACACGGTAATGGTACTCTAAGCGTAACACGTCGTTAACGTTAACTTTGTATAAAATGTAATATGACGTTTTTATTCATGTATTTCGTATCATTTATTTTACAAGAAAATAGCCTAATACCGGAAAATCAATTACTGCAATTGTAACAAAATAGATTGGTTGTTGTGGCCTAATTTAGTAGTGTCAGCTAGTATGTGTCCATTGTAGGGATATAGGCTATATTTAGGTCAGGTAGCGTGGAATTGTTAAAACGTATTTATAGCTCGACAGGAGCAACGTTTTTAAGATATTTTTACATTTTCATTCTTTGATTAAAGAATAAATCATTTTGAAGTTTAGTTCATCAATTCCATCAAGTATTAAGAAAATTAGAATAATTAAAAGGGTTTATTTATCATAAAACTAAATTTAGGTTAACATTGGCCTAATAGCGTAAAATTCGCTTCGTATGATGTTTGAGGGTTTGTTGTTTCATTATTTACACGAAATTCACTAAGGTGTGTGGACGGTTTTGCTATAAATGCTGACTCTGTTATGGAAACAATGTCCAGTTAGCAGAATCATCTTTGGGTGTAGTTGTGACGAGAAAGATTGAACATGTTACTGTTCCAGTACATAACGGCAGATGGATATGTGAATTTTATATTATATTGTTTTTAAATGTCTGATATATATATATTTTTGACATAATCAGATCTAAGTAAAGTTGTATAAATTGTTCATATCCATTCCGACGGTAATGTATGTAATTTAATATACATCCACGGTAATGAGAAGCATTTTGTTAGAATATAGGCCGAGGAATCTGAGAACGTATTTTGAGCTGTTGATATTGTGTTTACGATGAAGTATTCAGATTCACCATGTTAGAATGGATTGATATGTGTAAATAAATTTTGTTGATGCTTATTCTGATATTCACAAAGTGAATAGATACAGAATTGGTCTGTAATTGTTAATATTATAATGAGAAGTTATGTAGAGATATAATTGCTATGTTGAGATTGACGGAGGGTCGTATATGAGATGTTGTTTAAACTGCCATGAAACTGCAGATAGAAAGAGTTGAATGAACTGTTATAATATGTTGATAAATCTACCATGAAACTATTAGATGGGTAGAAATGAATGCACTGTTATCACATATTGATAAAAATACCATGAAATTGATAGATGGTAAGTTATAGACGCCATGTCATTACATATTTGAGTAACTAGTAAATCTGAGTTTATATATATTGTAGCCGTTTTTAGACGTAAGCGAGGAATGTGCCCGCTAAGTTAACGACGTATAGACGTGACAGGAAGTCAGCTGGTGGCAGTACAGCCATAGGACCGCAACTCACATATTCGACAACTGGACGTTCTTGACGTTGGAATATGATCGATAGTCGGTGCGGGGCGACGTAAAGCCATATACTATGGTGATATCACTCATTCGATTTATCGAGCAAGAAAAAAACAGACTGATCCCTGCTTAATTATTCAGCAGTGAATACATGATGAAAATGATTCAGCATATATATATATAAGAATAAGCTAATAAATATTCTACATTCCCAATATTTATTTTATAACTCAATATTTTTTTACACATTATATTTGATATTTCCTTTTTATTCTCGTTATAGATCTACATCTATATTTTATCAAATATATTAACATCTTTGGGATACATCATTGTCAAAATTCATTTCGAATAGGTGATATGTCTCATTCGTTTCGATATCACTTATTGAGGTTAAATAGTAAAACGGCACCCCTTAATATACTCAGTATAGAGTTCTAAGGGAGACAGCCCAGTTATATAGCCACCGCCGCAAGGGACGAGTGATGCTCAATCTACGATATCCGGACGTAAGAAGTATCAAGTGCATTTTTATAAACATTCAAATGATAAAAGCAGTTTGGATCGCGATATAGGTTACGTACGTGTAGGAGATAGAAATGTGTGAAAAAAAAGTGTTAATACCACCATAGCACTTTTTTTTTAAACCAGCTGTTTTTTTGTTGAGTAATTATCTTTAATATGTATATATTGTATACTTGTATATTCGTAATTTTATTCATGTAAAATTAAAATTGTAAATTTTACTTTGTGTATGATTGTATTATACCCTTGTGAGTTGTCGGCCCTTGGTCATTTTGCTACAGCAATGGAATCATGATTTTATGCGGATATTTAATGGAGGGCTGTTGCTACTGTTAAACCTTATAGCCCATCCCATTTGCACTATATATAAATATAATTGTATTGTTATTTATCATGTAATTGTATAAAATAGATGCAATCTATATATTATTTCTGTAAGCAGCCGTCTGTAAATTGACGTATCTCCTCCGAAACCGCTTGAAGGAACGTGCTAATTTTTCGTATGTGGGGCTTTATAAATGTGGCGAAGAAGATAAGCTATGTGGCAAAGTGGATAATGTATCAACGTAGCTTCAGGAAAGATTTTCAATCACCATATTTGCTGCCACCTGTCAATGGTGAAACACACTACGTAGGGAGCAATCGGTATTTGCTGCCACCTGTCAATGGTGAAACACACTACGTAGGGAGCAATCGTTGCATTGCAACAAAAAAATTGTGATAATAATAAGTGTGATGCGTAAAGATTAAGTAATAAAGCTAAGTTAGGAAGAATTTTTGTATTATAATTGAACAGAACTGGAACCTGATGAAAATGTTCTTGCTTCTCCCGCCTGCTACCGTATGCTTCCGGTGCCATGCAATGCATGCTCCCCATGCAAGCCAGTAGTTCGATAATCTGCCGCTATCACGTGCTGCCACACAACGAAGGGAGCAATCATTGCACTACAACTGAATGATAACACATGAAAATTGTGATGATAAAAAGTATGATGCGTAAGGATTAAGTAATAAAGCTATGTTAGGAAGAATATTTGTATTTTATGGGACAGAAGTGGTACGTGATGAAAGTGCACTTGCTTCTCCCGCCTGCTACTATATGCTCCCGGTACCATGCAATGAATGCTCTCCTCGCTCGCCAGCATTTCGACATTCAGCCGCTATCATTATTTCTATCAGACAGTTTTCGACGTTTTTCATGTTTTTTATAGAGTTCACATCACTTATTAAGTTAAGGGGAACGCGGAAAAGGTTAGGGAAACGCAATTTAGGGAAACGCAATAACAGTTACACCCTACCGTCAATATGTTTATGCGGTTTATAAAGCTTGATTGAATGTGCGATTCCCTGTTCGAAAATAGGTGCCGCCTACGTATAACGTAAGCATGACAAATACATGAATCAGTACGACTGTCCAGAAATAGGTGATCGGTACAATAGGTGTGCTCACAGCTTAATAAGGCCCGCACCAAACGGAGCCAATTTTTAAGAATTTTAAAGCTTGATTGAATGTGCAAATCCCTGTCCGGAAATAGGTGCCCAGGGTCAGACATTCGATACACTTGGAATTTATCTCCCAGCACCTGTATTCTCCCATGGACAACTTTACGTTGCATTTTCACGAGCTAGAGGTTACTCCAACATCTACACCAAAGTAGACAACAATTTGTCACAAGGACTTTTCCACAACAGGACACTCACCCAAAATGTCACTTTCAAGGAGGTCCTATAGACACAGTAGCAGGAAAAAAGCTACAAAGGTAACATCACGCTAAACACCCGCTCCACTCCAACACCCTGTGAATGGTTCACCCCCCATAAAAAGCCACATCCTCAACACCGTGCGCAGCACGGGTCATTGCTTGAGATTAATTTTGCCACAGTCAACCAAACCATGCTCCACCAAACACCTGCCTCAACTCCGTGCGCAGCACGGGTAATAGCTAGTAAAATATTATTAAACTAAAATGGATCAAAACCAATATTACTGAACCTACGTAAGCTATTAGAATACAGAATACCATGCACATAACTAGCGGCGTCCATAGGTCGTCCATAGGTTTTCGCCGTATTCAAAGAACGTCAAACTGACGTTGTAAATATTTGATAGAAGACATCGGAAATGCTTTATACGATATGTAAATCATTTTCCAAAGTTTTCAATATTTTTGGACACCAACAGAAACTAAATTTACTCGTATAAATAATATTCAAAAATAAGGTAAATATGGACAAAATATGAGGACAGACGATATTTTTTGGTAAAAATGCTAAGGGGCGGCAAATCAAAGAGGACATTTTAAATACGAAATCTGTACCATTCAGAGCAAAGTGAATATAATTTATTCCACATAAGCATGTTCTACTGAAATTTTACTTTAGTATGATATGATTTTAAAATTTATATGTTAGCGATTTTTTCTAAAATAATTAAATTAATCAAATACACTTCAATTGTTTCTTTCAAATAACGTTTGCGGACAACACCTTAAAAATGTAATATCTCATAATCGCAATATGAAAAAAGTCATCAAATACCATATAATAAAACAATGAACAAATACATACATATGTTAATGCAATACTAACCATCATTTTTCATCTTGACTGTTCAGTAGGACTTTATTGACGAGTCGTTTGTTTTTCGGGACATTTAGCATATACGCAATGAACCGCGTGTTCCGTAATGGCCGTTAAGTTTGTTGTAATAAAACACATGTCTGTAACCGGAAATTATGTCACTTTCTCCAGTGAATAGACCTGATGTCTGTCCTTTCGCGGCGTTTTTTTAAATATAACATTTTAGGCCGGGACTCGTGGTAAGTGTTACGCCGGTACACGGGGAAAATGACTTATTATTAAATTAAGATATATAAATTATATCAATGGCAAACTTTATATCCGTCAACTAAAAATATCGTTCCATGAACTTTATTTTGATAAATAGTAAGTATAATTCCGAAAAGGATCAAGTATTCGGGAACAGTTTTATATATTTCAGATATTAGTTTAATAACGCAAGTACCATTGCCGTGCGCGACGTCAGTGATTTTCTCTTTCACAATCCGTGAAAATATGTAACTTTTATTGACGTTTACGCTATTATACGAATGTGTTTTTTTTACTTTTTTTCTACCTTCTACATGTATAAATAATGTGCAGACAGACGTAAGCTATTTGTATGTCCGACGTATTATATAATGTTTGGCTTCACTCAATAAATTATTCTAAAAGATTAAATTATTGAATGACCCCCATGGACACTTCACACACTTCAATGTTTACATGACGATTTAAAGAGACACCGGGCAATGGTGAAGTCGTGGCTTTCCCATGTTTACGTTTGAAATTAATATTTACTCCTATTCATGTTTATCCATATGATTTGTAACCGGGGTTGGAAGGTATTCGGTAATAACAATTCCATGGTTCTTGTTATAATTGCAGATTTATTACAGTATACTCAGGGTCAAAGAGCCTGTAATACATAACATAACATTCAGATACACATTAAAACAAAAAGAACATTTACACAATACTTCACAATACAAATTACAATATTTCATTATTAACGCGGCTCTTTAAAATAAATAAAAAACAATATCACAGATCTTACCAAGATATTCTGATCAAATAAATAAAACTTTGCAGTTTTATTATTTCTGCCTGGAATGTGACAAAATATACTAATAATATATTTAGTGTCTTTGTCGATGTCTAGAGGAAGAATGCTGTAGATTGTTAGTTTGGGGATAAGGGTATGCATGCAGTGCTGGGTGTGGCCTAACTTGCATCACTCACTTGTCAATCAATGTCACTCCCAAACTAAATACTAACTCACATCGCTCACTTGCCAATCTGTCATGCCCAAGCTAACTCAGTTCACAATATATACAAACAAAACAACATGTACAATAAACCAGTTTGGGTTTACTATTTTGTACTATACAAGTAATTAATTGTTTTCCAATACTTTACAGTTAGGATGTACCTGTATGACTTTATGTAAGATAATTATAGGTTAAGACAGTGTTGTCTCCCTTGAACCATAAAATGCTGGAACTATAAAAAAATTAATTAGTAACACTGGGTGAATTGAAGCTCCAAATATTTTAAGAAGTTGTTGGCATTTTGTCATCAACCTATCGTCAAATACCCACGGGTAATCCATTACAACACTTTCCATGGATGGTGAGTCGGAATTGTCACCCGGAAGTATCCGACTATGGCATGTGTCATGCTAGTTTTAAAAATATCAATAACACTTATTGAAAGATACAAAGGTTATGTCCCTGGAGGCGTACATTATTTGTAACACTTTTGTGTATGCATTGGTAATATATAAAAAGGCTTTCAACCACATTATGTAGATATATAAGTGTCAAAACAAATAATAAGATAGAAGTAATTTTATTAAAAATTGCCGTGTGTCCATTTAATTACATAAATGACACCTTTGCTACTTTAAGGCGTTCAAATAACGTAAATATTGAACGGATTTCTTTTCTTACGCTAACAAGACTCTTACTTTGAGTTTGGTTTGTTTTTCTTGTATGGTGTTTAGCGTCACTTTTAACAATTTTTCGGACATAACACGACAGTGTCTACTTGAGGCAGTAATCTAAGCGCTGCCACACTGCAGTATCATGCCGCAGACACATGGTATGATACCCCACCCAGTCATATTATACTGACACCGGGCCGACCAGACCTAGAACTATCCTCCAAATGATGAGCAGCAAGAGATGAAGCTTCTAGTACCTTTTTTTTCAAGTATTTGGTACGACCTGACCGGGGATCGAACCCACGACCTTCCGCGTCCGCTGCGGTAACCATGAGGTTAGTAAACGCTGTATTGAATTTCGTAACGTGTTTTCGTAACTTCATAATCATGTTTACTTAAAGGGACACGCAATATTGATAAAATTTAATTTCATTCGTGTCAGACTATGCACTAGAACAACTTGTGCATATGTGAAAGTACATGTGTGTACATATGTGAAAGTACATGTGTGTACATATGTGAAAGTACATGGTTATTCTTATAAGATATCAATCTTAAACTATTGCTTCCTGAAACCTCATTTCAATAGAAACTGACGAAAAAAAAATCATTACATTCTCTGTGTCATATGCGATCATGAATATGCGGCTATTTACAAGAGTTATGACCCTTTCCAAAATCGAGACAAAATTAAAGGTCCGCACATCTAATTTGGTAGTCTAACATAGATCTATAAATATCAGAAACATGTTTGAGTTAAAATGAAGAGGTTCACAAACAATCCAGGTTCACACACCCCCTGGTTCACACACACACACACACACACACACACACACACACACACACACACACACACACACACACATGTTCACAACCCGACAGGTTCACAAACAATCCGGGTTCACACACCCCCTGGTTCACACAAACCCATGTTCACAACCCGACCGGTTCACAAACACTCCAGGTTCACACACACACACCCATGTTCACAACCCGACAGGTTCACAAACAATCCAGGTTCACACACACCCTGGTTCACACACACCTTTGTTCACAACCCGACAGGTTCACACACACCCATGTTCACAACCCGACAGGTGCACACACACACACATGTTCACAACCCGGCAGGTTCATAAACAATCCAGGTTCACACACCCCCTGGTTCACACACACCCTGGTTGACACACACCCATGTTCACAACCCGACAGGTTCATAAACAATCCAGGTTCACACACCCCCTGGTTCACACACACCCATGTTCACAACCCGACAGGTTCATAAACACCCATGTTCACAACCCGACAGGTTCACAAACACTGGCTCCTTTATAAAAAATCCTCTTAACCCTAATAATAATTTAAAATCAATTATTCCATTTTGCATTATATTTACATTGTGTTTTGCATATGTACTTGTGAGTTGTGTAAACTAACCGTATTTAAAGTCATTCTAATCACAGAAAAACATATGATTAAAAAACAAAATTACATATTTTAAAATAATAAACTATATTATCTTTGATACATATACAGCAAGCTTAGTTGAAAAAGAAAAAGAAATGCATACAGGGTCATTAGATTGGCTTCGTTAACTGGTCCTTTATTAAACTTCCTCTTAACCCAATAATGATTTAAATCAATTATTATATTATGTATATTAACATTGTGTTTCGCATTTATACATGTGAGTCCAAATGTCAACAACCTATTGTGTTTTAAGAGGAATGACGAATAACCGCAATATAAAAGCTGAATGTGATTACTTTATTTCAAAATGGCGTGTAGAAAAATATTCAACGGATTTATTGTTATCTTATTGGGTGTGATGTCATGCACATGTCATGTCATGCCCATACTAGGTAAGTCCGGTATCTTTACATATAGTGTTTGAAGCGAGCTGGGGGCTCTAACCTACGACCTATCAGCGGTGAGAGCTTAGTGGTCTTCATACAACAATTGCCTTACACAACTCGGCCCTTGTCTGGGTCTGATACATTACCATATATGGATATTGCAATTATTCCCCAGAAGTCTGCGGTTATATAATAGATACCCTCTCCGGCGGAGTAATGAAATTGTATGCACTACAGTAATCTATCTGGAAGAAAGTTGTAAAGATTTATTACAATTGATGTACACCATTCTCATATGAATTAAAAAATTAATGGACTATTTAACGTCGTCAATTTTATGCCACAGAGGGCTACCAGGCTAATGGTAGAGCATCCGCCTCGCACGCGGACGGTCGTAGGTATTTCCCTTTTATTTTGTTAACATATTGATATTGTAATTGGGACTTCCACTATATGAGTAAGACTATACCAGAAGTTAAAATGCCGCTTAAGCGGTTCAATTTGCACAAAACTACATAAAAAAATGATGATTTCTTGAAACAAATGCAAACTTCAGTTTTAAAAATGTAATTAATAAACATGATATGCGATAAACTAGCAAAGAACCTTAAATAAATAGATTGTTAGGATCTAAAATCCCACACTCACATGATATAGATTCACTTAAAATCCTATTGAAGGTATTTTTATTTTTTTAAGTCTGAAGTATACTAAAATGAGGTCTTGAAACTTATCTTTTTTGACAATTTATCGCCGTTTCTGACAGATTCCTATCGAATTAATGTAAATAATTTTCAAATAACGATGTATTTACTCAATTATTATAATATGCTGTACCCATATCAATGAAAATAATAACAAAATTAAACAGCTACAGTTGTTTATTTTATTCGATATAACAGAAATATAAAAATAGTTTATCGGTGTGACATATTTTCAGCACGTCGTCAGAATCAGATATACCGCCGAATGCACAAGTTTTGGAAAACAGTAATTTTTAACTGTTGCTTTTAAAAATAATATATCCAAAAATTAATTTAAAATAAGGATACGAATTCTTTTAAAATATATTATTATCACAGTAGTATATTGTATAGAACGTAGTAGTAAGTACGTTAGACAATATATAAGGTAAGTTTTTTTTTAGATATGCAAATGGCAATACATAATGATTGATATCAGTACATTTAAATATCAAAGTTACTATCAGGCACACCTGCAGCCGGGAATTCGCTGTGTCAGCCGGAACATTGTCGGGATTTGGTATCACCCGTGTATTTAGTACCCTGTACAAGGTACCAAACTTACTGATTATTGAAATACGATTTATTTTAATAGAACTGGAACAATATATGTATATTAACCGGGTACAGTTAATTAGCCGTTACTGCTGCGTTTCCGGCATTCGTTTTACAAAGCAGTCATTATCTGGCCACTGTACACCGAGGCTGTATCAATTTTCAACCAGACAATAGTGTGCAATAGTATAGCCTGGTCGACTTTGATGCTTTGCATTTTTCTTGTAATTATCTTTTCAGGATGTTTTGAAGAATCACAGATAATGTACGCTGAAGTCGGTTCTACTGTTACATTTGTCGCCGAGATTCTTTATGATCCAAAAAATATATTCGAGTTCAGGAACGAGTCTACCTTGTTAGTACATATATCAGGAGTTTTCAGATTTGATTATAACAATAGATTTGGTTACAGGATTACCTATAACGAACACATTCCTAAAGAGAAATTTAACGTGTCGATACTTTCATATTACTCACGGCAAAAGTTGACTATACTTCTTTACAATGCGGAGACCATGGACAATGGGAACTACGCATTTGAGGAAAGGAAAAGAATTGGTAAAGCCTGCAGATGGACGTTGTATATATTGAGTAAGTATCTAAATATCATTTATTCCTTCCTTTATATTAATAATAGATAAATAATTGTATATTGTAGAATATTAGAATTTCAAGGCCAAATTATGACCTATAGCACAAGCAAACCATACTGTACTCGGTCGTATATATATATATATATATATATATATATATATATATAGAAAGAAAGAATCACAACAGAATGTCAACCATATCTCTATATCATAAGGTTATTTTACAGTGTTTTGAACAATATGGGAACATATTGTACGAGTATGTAGTGGTGAACACCATCTTGGAAGAGACGCCGTAGACGCCGAGTTCAATATGATTTTCACCACATTACGTACGAGTACAATATATTTCCATATTGTACAAAACACTGTAAAATGATATTTTTTATTCTATACATCATCCTGAAAGAAATTTATCAAAAGAGTAAAGAAAAATCAGATACATTTAAATAAATAAACCGTGTGTTCAAAGCGGCAGACGAATATCGTAGATATTCAATTTTTTTTTCAACGTCATCGTCATGAGGAACATTTTGTCAGTTGTTTGTTTTTATCGTTAAAATTTCTACTTAATTTATTACCTTTTTTTTATGTCGCAATCTGGAATTGTGAACTATACAGTATAAAAGTTATTGGATCCGATACACTTCTACATATTGTAAGGTCATGTGGTAACATCTAGAGTAGGTGATTGGCTATACACTTACATGTATAGAATAATAAAGATTATTGCATAAAAACAAAGATATTGAATTTGTGAAGAGTACTAATTCGACAAATATGTAATTTGATAAACAGGTCATCCACCGTCCCCACAAATTAAAGCAAATCGAGATACCGGCGCGACGGACGTGATAGAAGAAAGCCGCCAAATTTCGTTTCGTGGAACAAATTCATATACAAGCGATTTTCCAGTTGGTATGACAGTTAACAAGTGCTGGCTGGTAGATGGGAATGACGTCACTTCACAAAGTTCATATCTAGTATCAGAAGATAGCCTCACTTTTCTGAAAACTGATCGCCGAATGAATGGAACGATCATTACATACAGATGGACGTACACAAAATATCAACTATCCTCAGAAACCAACTACACGTTAAACATAGCATGTGAGTATAAGTCTGTAGAACGGACCCAGTTCTGCGAATGGGTCTGGTAAATAGCAATTTTGGGAAAGCCACATTTGAGTAGCACGTCCATTGGTCAGTTGCTGCAGTGAAAGTTTGAATGACGTCACAGTTTTGTAAGCAATTGCTGAGAATTGTGGCACAGACATATAATTCCCTGCCTTTTCACTAATAGCGGTTAACAGACCTAATTCGGGAGATATCAGGCTTTGGAATAGACTAATATGAGTATATATTAATTATATTGACTTATACATTGTAATTGATTTGGATGCATATCCAAAGCAATGGCCCGTTTGGAGTCTTTTGAAACTCGCTTTTAGGTGTATATATTTTAGGTATAAGTCATATATTTTCAGGAAAGGTTATTGTTAATGAATACACCCGATTACACGTTTGATAACAAAAATACATGTCAGGTTGAAAATTGGGTATATTATTATCTATAACTTCACCCATTGATTTATCCATGGAGCAATTCGAATTTGAAAAGTATGCCATTTTATTTAAAATGTGAATTTAACCTGCGATTTCAAATATGTACTCAATGTTGAATTCAGAATTAAAAATGTGGAATTCGTGTTTTAGATGCATAAGTAGGAATATATTCGTAGAATGAATTAAAAGTGTGAGATGTGAAAAGTTAAGTTTTTTTATCGGACTTCAATGGATGATGATATGAACAGAACAGAACAGAACAGAACAGAACAGAACAGAATTGTCAAATGATACTCACGGCCACTTTTTCCGCATATGCTCAGTACTGATTCTATCCAGGAAGACTTCGATGGTGATTTATGTAATACTTTATGTTGTAAAAACTTGGTTCGCAACCGAAGTAAAATAACTAAGTTTAAACTACTAAATGATACTATGTAATTGAAATGAATTGTATTGATATACATGTATACCCATTTTCATCATTATTTCAACTTCATGAATGAACAGTTGATAATACAAATACTATTGGTAAGTAAATGCTATATTTTACTTGGAGATGGACCTGACCCGTCTCTAACCTTTGTGCCATGCATGCCGATCTACTACTTGGAGGTTGGGGACGACTTGCCCGAGGTCACGTGTTCAGCTCAGTGCTATCCTGAATGTAATTACGTCTGGAAGTCACCTGCGATGGAGGCGCCTATTTACGGACAAAGCTTACGTCTTGGACTGATGTCCCAGACCACGCAAGGCGAGTACACGTGCGTGGCAACTAGGAACGGGACGAATAAAACAGCTACACGAAGCTTCGTTGTTGTACTTAAATCAATAGGTAAGTTGAACATAATATAAGTATGTACTATGAGCAAAACATAGCACATGGGGAGCTGAACAGATTCAATATAACAGAGTTTTCGTAATCACTTAGTTGCGTTTTGTTTTATCATAAAGTATTTCAATAATAACAAACAAAATTTACGTTACCGAAACAACGTTGTAGTTGCACAGTGCTAACTTGTAATTGGCAAAAACTATTATATACTTAGTCTATTAAAAGGTATTTTCCAAGTAACTTTGTATGAATAAAAAAGGAATATACATTTAATGAAAAAAGCAAATGCATCCAAATTTATTCTACTACATTCGACCATCCAGTTTGTTAAATTCTACACAAAGCAGATAAATGGTACTATTTCATTGCTCTGTAGTTACATAATAACTTGAATATTCGTTGATTTACTAAAGACATACATTTGATAAGAAATCTTATCTGATATTTACGTATTTAATTATCATTATGGATATCTTTGGAAATTATTTTAATTCAATTCATTTTTAATTACATATAGTATTCAGCATCAAACATTCAATACAAACGGTTTGAAACATTTGAACATTGCAAGAGATTTATAAAGAAAACATAACATCTCGGTAATTATCTTAAAATATATCAAAAACTTAATATACTCATTCAGCGTTCACGCGATATGGATGAATGCCAGACAAATATATACATCCAATGATGCAGTTACGTCATGAATGTTGACATCGTACGAATTCGTAAATATAACACAATGCATCTGTAATTCAAAGTAATAAAGACAATTTCAGAATATAAATTACAATTCAAAATGTCAAAAATATTAGAATTTGCCGTCCAATTGATTAATATACTTACTCGTATTCTTTACTGGCAATATTTCCAAGCAACAAGAGATTACACTAATTTCTAGGAGTATTTATATGGAAGGGTATCACCGCCATAGCTCTTAGTCTGAAATTTGTCGTTTGTTCTATGTGAAATGGGTGTGAATGTTTCTTTCTTCTTAGTTTTTTTGTGGGAAATGAAACATTTCACCTTTGTAACTTTGCTATCTGTCTATCCTACTATATCCTATCATTGTAAAAGTTACATACGTCTTGTCTCTTTGTGTCAGATTAAACATTACTTGCTGCGTAAAATGTATTTTTAGAATTTTATGTATGTTTCGATATGTGTTTCGGATGCAGTCAGTCACGAATATCTTTTTATTCCAATGTTCACCCCTTTGTAATGAGTGTAGGGAATGTTTTTGGACAGGGTACCAGGCTATTTCGACCGTGCCGCCGCTGAACGTCATCATTGTAACAAATCACAACTTCCCATTATAACGTTCATAGGCGCTGCAAAATTACAGACAGGTCCCCTGTAAACAACCCAAGGAGTTTCGAATGGAAATATTTGCTGTAAACAGTCATCAGAATACCTCCTTACTTTAGGTCAGCTACAACCATTGAGAGGAATTCTCTTATTGGCTGAAAAAAGTATAGGGATATTCAGGGCATACATTTTTATAGAAAGCTTATTTATGGTTGGATGAAAATGTCAAACTGGCACATGATCACAATAAAATATAAGTTTATTTTGTTTGTGTCAATAAAAAATTAAAATTATGTTTCTGTGACTGACGAAATTCATTTTATTAAGGAAACTGTATGGAAAGTAAAATTGGTGAAATTTATTTTTTTATGCTGAAAGTGGGGGTACCCAACTTCAGGAGGCAAAAAAAGGTAAGGGTGATGTTTCTTTTAGGTCAGCCACCACGATTACGTTTTCCATAGACTTACATTATAACGTTTGACCTAATTTTCACTATTTCTACCATTCGCGGACCAAAAAGTTTAGTTTAAACTTTTTTATTTTGCTTCGATTGTGAAGTTATTACAACTTAGGCAAATCACGCTCGAAGTATTCATGGTTAGAACCAGTACTAAGCATATGCAGAAAAGTGTCTTGCTCAAGGACACCACTCATAGCTGTGGCGGAGGATAGAACCCACGATTCTCCGATCATGAGTTCGGTGCTCTATCACTAAACCACGCGCTCCACCAAAATGTCCTTCATCATAGTAAATTACTATCATAGACTTAAATTAAAATGACCAAAATGGTGGCAAAAGTATCACTGTCTAACACTTTTAGTCACCTGGATACCCCAACTTTCAGCATGAAAAAAGTAAATTTCACCAATTTTACTTTCCACACAGTTTCCTTGCTAAATGAATTTAGTCAGTCACAGAAACATAATATTTTTATTGACACAAACATAATAAACATATATTTTATTGTGATCATTTGCCAGTTTGACATTTTCATCCAACCAAAATTAACTTACTATAAAAATATATGCTCTGAACATCCCTATACTTTTTTCAGTCGATCAGAGAGGTCCTCTCAATGGTGGTAGCTGATCACATGTTACATAAGACTAACGATGAAAACAAAGCAACACCGATTCTACTAGGGACCAGTCGTTATTCTTTCACATACGTCTAGCGGCACCTGTCGTCATAACTGACAATGCCAACTGTGTATTTCGCATTGTTACATATGCTTTAGTGCATTATACAACATGCTTACTACATAGTTAAACGTTTGCAATTCGAATCCCTTTGAAACACGTGATTATGCTGAACTCGTTATATTATGACAGAAAGTATATAACTTTTACAATGAAAGGGTATAGTAGGATAGACAAATTGCAAAGTTACAAAGGTGATATGTTTTATTTCCCACAAAGAACTCAGAAGAAAGAAACATTTACACCCATTGCACAAAGAACAAACGACAAATTGCAGACTAAGAGTTATGGCGGTGATACCCTTCCATATATTTAAGAGCATGTCAAAGTTTTCAAAGATTCATTGTTTAATGTTTTATCAAAGGAGCCAAGAGATAATAGACAGAACTTTAATAATAACACAATACACTTTATCTAACATATTTACAGTGTTACATCTTGTTTTACCCACAAACAGAAGATGCCACTCCAGTGATATCCATGGCTTGCCTTCTTAGTGTGACAATTGTGGGCGTCGTTATATTGGCTGTTTACGTATGCGCTCTTCGACGCAAGATTGTTAGAACCAATGCAGGACAATCAGGTTATTATACACCATATCAGAACATCTAGGCAATTAGGTCATAACATCTAGACAACTAGGTCGAACATCTAGACAATTATGGGAAGTATTTGAAAATATGGCGCATCGCACAAGACTATTTATACAACACAATATTAAATGAAAAGGAATTGTAAATAAGTTTAATTTAATTTAAACTTATTTCTTTTTTTTCGATTGTGAAACAATTATTACAACTTATACATATAACAACTTATACAAATCACGCTCAAGTCTTCCTGGGTAGTTTACTAAGCATATGCGGAAAAAGGTGTCTTGCTCAAGGACTCACCACATAGACGTGGTGAAGGATCGAACCCACGACTATCCAATCATGGATGCGATGTTCTATCACTGTACCATGCGCTCCAGTTTAATTTTAACTTGAGCAACATGACAACTCAAAGTAAATTTCTATTCAACAAGTTTTATCCATTTGATATGAAATATGAGACGTTACGTTTCATGAGAAATATAAGACTTTCTATCACGTTACCTATCATGAGAAATATGACTGTATATCACGTTACCTATCATGATAAATATGACTTTTTATTACGATACCTATGAGAGTGGGGACCTCAGTGGCCGAGTAGTCTAAGGTGCCGTCTCAAGATCACTTACCTCTCACCGCTAAGATCGTAGATTCGAATCCCGCTCACTCCAAAAGTTTCCAGTTACTTGCGGAAGGACGATGGTTCTTCTCAGTCTGACTCAGTCTGAGTTATTCCTCCGCCAGTAAAACTGGATATGCCATATATAACATGAAATGTGTTGAAAATTGCGTTAAACCTCATTAAAAATATGAAAATAAGTAGTACCGCCGTTTTTCCGAAAGTATACAGTTTAGTTACCTTACTAGTGCCATGCATATATTATGTATCTAAATATTTATCGCACAGTTAAACAGGAATACCTGAAGGCATGCAATGCTTAAATGCTTATTTGGCACAGAAAGTACAATAAATTCGTACTACTTAGAAAAAACACGATCAAAGTCTTGCTCGGTAGCACTATTATAAAGAATATGCAGTTAAAGTCTCTTGTTCAAAGATTCCATATATGGCCTGGGTAGGGTACCGAGCCTGTAACATTCAGGTACCAGGTCAGACCCTCTATAACTAGATAACATACCCCATACAAAAAAGAGAGGTGGACTTAATGTGATTTTATGATTCGATTCAATCTACATGGAAAGTGTACGCTTTATTTTAGAATCCAGCAGGACAGAAAATCAGAGAGATGTACATTATGAAAGACGGCCGACTGACCAAGGAGTGAGGTAACATTTTCATAATTTCATCTGTTTGCACAATGTCAGTTTAACAATGCTGTAGAATCAAGTACCATGTTTATTTCGTTTGCCTTTATTGATAGATCACCATTAGGCTTAGTGCAACACTATTGTAACTTTATCAAAATTCGTCTTTTTGCACAATGTCAGTTTAACAATGCTGTAGAATCAACTACTATGCTTATTTCGTTTTCCTTTATTGCTAGATCACCATTAGGGCTTAGTGCAACACTATTGTAACTTTATCAAAATTCGTCTTTTTGCACAATGTCAGTTTAACAATGCTGTAGAATCAACTACTATGCTTATTTCGTTTTCCTTTATTGCTAGATCACCATTAGGGCTTAGTGCAACACTATTGTAACTTTATCAAAATTCGTCTTTTTGCACAATGTCAGTTTAACAATGCTGTAGAATCAACTACTATGCTTATTTCGTTTTCCTTTATTGCTAGATCACCATTAGGGCTTAGTGCAACACTATTGTAACTTTATCAAAATTCGTCTTTTTGCACAATGTCAGTTTAACAATGCTGTAGAATCAACTACTATGCTTATTTCGTTTTCCTTTATTGCTAGATCACCATTAGGGCTTAGTGCAACACTATTGTAACTTTATCAAAATTCGTCTTGTACAAATTTGAATAGTTTTACAATGTGCATTATGTGTTAAAAGTTCGTCCTCATATTCACTTTTAATGATACTAATGTATCAGAAACATATGAGTAATTCAGTTGTAAAATAGTTTTACACCAAATCATATCTCGGTAGCCTTTTCTATATCAAGGCAAGACTATTGTAAGTTGACTTTTTAAAAAAAAGCTCACTCAGGGGTTATTAGTTATATTATATTATGAAATTCTGCCATTCAATCACACATACAGTTGACATATACAGGCATAGTACCACAATTGCAATTAGGAAATGCTTCCATGGGGTAGTCGCATAATAGCGGTTATAAATAATACTCGTTTCTTCATTAAAAATGCATTTTCCTTAATTTAATGCCGCTATTTTTTTATTTGAATGACATTAATGATGCTTTTTGAAAATTTTGAACGCACTGTCATGTTTGAATTGTGAACTTAGAGAAAAATCTAATGCTTGAAAATTGGGGTATGAATACATGATTTCGGAAGACTACTTTTTCTTTGCCAACAGTGTATGCAATGAACAAAAAAAATCTCTTGAATGACAAATGATCCCTGCTTTTCTCATCATAATTTGATAGTGCAAGGGTTGACAAAAATAAAATGTAAGGTTCACTTCTTTCGTTTGGGTTTCTCTATGAATGATAAACATGCACTTTATTCTTTACTATAGAATAAAGAATAAAATCAATGGTGGAATTACACCTACACATAATTTTAGAGCATTCTCATTTTTTACAAAACCAAACATATTTTGTTTCTCCCAGCAGCAAAATGAGGTTTGCAAGTTTGCTTGTAGGTTGACATGAAAACAGTCTGCCATTTCGTATACCATTTAAATTTACTATCATGGCTTATTGTACAAAGCAATTCATTGAATCCGATGTACAAGTATAGCATTTATTATCGTTTTAGTAACGATGGTGCAATGGACACCTATACTGACCTGCAAACAGAAAGCAGAGAGTATCCAGTCGATGCAGTTTATGACCCGATCAGTACAGGTAAACGAACCATATATACTGAACGGAACAGCTAACCGACACCTGACATTTTATGAACCTGACATTTTATGTATTTTCTCAAAAAATATCAAAGTCATTTCCTTGAAATTTGGATTTGAATAAGAAAGAACATTTAGGTTACGTAAAAATACATAATTGTCTGTTAATTGCATATACAACTTTTAAAGACGTTTCTGCGGGTTGTTACTGCGCATCGCTACGCGCAGAGTTCCTTTCTGTTACTTTCAGTTTCGGGGTCTAATTTCGCCGTTTGGTTAATTAAAAGTCGAGTCGCATTAGGATATTTACAAAGCAAAGTATTTTCATTTCTAGATGTCAGAAATGTAAATTTTGTCAAGGAAGCGATCGAAAAGCACGGAAGAGTATATTGTTTTTCGTTCTAAACCGCCAGAAGTGCTTGTACATAACGAAGTCGAAGAAACAACTACGAAAATATAATCAATACTCGTAGTGGTAACATTTCGGAGAACTCATTTTCGGATATGAATAATTTGTGAATTTGTTCCAAAGCGCTGAATTCATAATGAATTTACCTGAAACAATATTATTCATACCGGGATGGAGACAAGGAAGAATAAGTATTGAATTTTGACATTTAGCTGACCTGATGCATGTAAAAGTTTGATATTGAAGGACACTATGGAAGACACTTATATGCGTCAATGTTATACATAAACTGTATATGTGGAAGTATAAGAACAGTGGAAACAAACAAGACACATCGATTAAACAGGAAAAGTCCAATATCATTTGACATCAACACAAAGCAATTGAGTACAAGGTTAGTTGATGCTTTATCATAACTCACTGATCAATATCGATGTATCACATTTAAAATGATAACTTACTTTATGATTTCTAGAGATGTACAACTATAAAAAGTGATTGATTGGTTGAATATTTACATCATTTTCATGGCATCGAGGGCTAACAGACGATCACCTAACCACTGTTTCCTGGAATTAACCAGTATTTGAGCACACTCCGTCTCCGCAAATAACTGATAGCTTTCCCACTTGAATCAGCGGTGAGAGACGATTGATAAAGAGACATAATGCTGTATATCTATCATCCTGGAAACTGTTGCCGGGCGGGGATTTGAACAGTTTTCTTACATTGAGTAAATGTTAAAAATAAATTTATCCACAGTCACGTTCTGTGTTTTCTGTTAAACAGAAAATTGTTACATGAATTATGAAAATAAGAAACTATTCAGCACATTTCAGGAATGCTAAACAGAGGCTCAGGTTACAGATGGATTAAGATGTCGGTGCTTTAAATACCTGTAGTGGTTTCATTTACTATGAAGAGACAATCAATATCGTGACATAGACAACGTGTACAGAAACACTAAATGAAAGAGTGACAATCATCAAAAGGGGCCAATGGTAATTATTATTGTAATTGAACCGTTTCAGGTGATTTCTACTATGGAATACAACAAAATAAGCATGAACACAACAGATTATCTGAGGGGGATCAAACCTGGGACTACTTGTTTGGCACACCCAATATCCGTGCAAATAACTGACAACTTTCCCACTTGAATCAGTGATTAAAGATGAATGAACATGAGACACAATGTTGGTATTTGCATATATTTAAATCATCATAGGGACTGGCCAAGTGGGGATTTGAGCTTGCAACCCCTTGACTGCTTGCTACATAACATAACAGTTTCATTCAGTAAGAAATGTCCACATACATGCAAGTTTATAACCATAAGATTTTGTTCATTGGTTTGAACATAGATATCATAACAGGAATTGCTGCTCAGTTATAGCCCTTGAGTTGTCAAACTATACCCATTTATTGTGCTGTTTTATTAAATTACATTGTCGTTTTTTAACCAGACCGATGAGCTCAGTCAGTAAAGCACGATACTTCTAGCTCAGGGTTGAGAGTTTGATACCTGAGGCTGGCTAACTTACAGTGCTAACTGTCATTCAGATGGGACTTCAAACTGAGGACTTTTATGATGGTGCTATACACCAAGCAAAAGAACCAGATGAAACATATTATTAGGTTTCTATGATATTTGTTTCCTGCACTATCCCCCACAAACCTAAAAAGACTAAACTGTTCACTCTTCTGGGTGCATCACTCAAATGGGAAACTGGTGGTGATGTAAATTAAGCTTACATACAAACAAACATTGTCATTTATTTCTTTATCTCATATAAGCTTCTTTAATTTTCAGTGATGAAGTCAGTCAAGTAGTACACCAGGACCAGGCCAATTTATTACAATATGTGTTGCCAGAAGAATGGATTGTGACAGTAAATCAGATATTGGGACCATGTTAAGAAAAAGTATTCGAAAAACATATGATGTTTTATTCAGAAGACTAGGAAATGCACATATTATGAAAAATTAAGAACAATCACTACCAGTTCACCAGGCAGTGTTCTAAAATCTGAATGACAATTCAAAGATTAATGTTGGAAGTAGCCCAGTACAGGAATAAAAAATTCAAGTTAATGTTATAATAATGGATGACAGTGCGACTAGTATAGCCAAGGTAAATACCAGAAAAAATGACTTGAATGGACTCGTAGATAAAACTCTGAAGATATTATGTTGAGTAGCAGGTCACTGGTGATCCAACCGTGATTGACAGTACATGGTTTTACCACTAGGCCTCTAACATTTCAAACTATTACAACTATTGATGTTCATCAATTACCCAGTATATATGAAATGCATAAAAGCAACATAACAGTAATTACATTATAAATTACAAATATTATAATTGCTATTTAGTGCATCATTTAGAAATATGAAAGTTACCTCTGCAATGAAACTTCATTTATAAAAATTACAACAGATAATTTTCACCATTTTGACAATTTTAGGCCATTTTATGAAAAGGGAAGTTAACATTTAGCACTGTAACTTAGTAACAAGCAAGGTGACATGTATTTTTTATTTTATTTTATGATATTGTTTGTTGTTGTGCTTCTTTGTAGAAAGAATGAAACAATTCTCAGCGTTAGAACATATTTTTTATTAAATTGGTGTGAAAATGCATCGATTGCGGCCATTTTATGAAAAGGGGAGGTAACCTTTAGCACTGTAACTTTGTAACAAGCATGGTGACCTGTATTTTTTTTCTGATATGGTTTGTAATAATGTCTCTTTGTAGAAAGAATGAAACAGTTCTCAGCATTAGAACTTTTTTATTTTTGAATTAGTGTCAAAATGCATCATTTACGGCCATTTTATGAAAAGGGAGGTAACATTTAGTTCTGTAACTTAGTAACAAGCATGGGTACATCTATTTTTTGTTTTATTTTCTGATATAGTTTGTTGTAGTGCCTCTTTGTAGAAAGAATGAAACAATTCTCCGCGTTACAACTTTTTTTATTATTGAATTAGTGTAAAAATGCATCGTTTGCGGCCATTTTATGAAAAAGGGAGGTAACATTTAGCAATGTAACTTAGTAACAAGTAAGGCAACATATGTTTTTTATCTTATTTTCTGATATAGTTTGTTAAAGTGCCTCTTTGTAGAAAGAATGAAACATTCTCTGCATTAGAACTTTTTTTATTATTGAATTAGTGTCAAAATGCATCGTTTATGGCCATTTTATGAAAAGGGAGGTAACATTAAGCACTGTAACTTAGTAACAAGCATGGGGACAATCTATCTTTGATTTTATTTTCTGATATAGTTTGTTATGGTGCCTCTTTGTAGAAAGAATGAAACAATTCTCCGCGTTAGAACATTTTTTATTTTTAAATTAGTGTAAAAATACATCGTTAACATCCAATTCTATAATCGTAGAAATTTATGAAAATTACTGTATGAAATGTGAAACTCAAAATAGCATCATGACTTTTTTCTGTTTGTGATAATTTATCTTTTGTTACATGAGTGACAACAATATTTTGTTGAAATATATCACTTTGTTAGTTAATTTAACAAGATTTATAACTTACACCAATTTGCTGTTTTTTCTTTAAAAAATGTAAAACGGTGTAGTTTAAAAATAGTCATAGCAAAAAAACAAGCTTGGGGACCTATATTTTTTTTAGTGTTTTAAACTTGTCTTATTTCAAAGTGCTTGTGTGCAAAACTTAAAAAAAATCTCCGCGCTAGAACTTACTCGAAGAACGTCTTTAATACCGCTCCACCATATTTTTGAGACGATACTGGAAATACGAAAGTGGCGGGTTAGTTGTTCCATTATCTATAACGATGTTTGTAATCAACACTCTTTTTCAAGATTTGCGGCTGATGTTTTTATCAGGAAAATAAACATATACACCAAGTCTATCTATTTTGTAAAAAAAATTTTTGACAGGAAATGACATAACTTGTAATATTGATAAAATCTGAGATAAAAGGAACATAAGACTATATAAAACAGGAAACGTAGCATTCAAAGGACAGAGACGTATTTGTGAAACTGATGTCCGCTAGTTTTGTATTGTATCAAGTATAATACAGGCGACCTGTGCGTATATGGCAGTAAATTCGTATATTTAAGTTAGTACGTATATTACAGTAAGTGCATATATTGCAGTAAGTGCGTATATTACAGTAAGTGCATATATTACAGGATGTGCGTATATTATAGTCAGGGCATATGTTACAGTAAGTGCGTATATTACAGTAAGTGCATATATTACAGTAAGTGTGTATATAACAATAAGTGCGTATATTACAGTTAGTGTATATATGACATTAAGTGCGTATATTACAGTAAGTGCGTATATTACAGTAAGTGCATATATTACAGTAAATGCATATATTACATTAAGTCAGTATTTAACAGTAAGTACATATATCACAGTAAGTGCGTATATAACAGTAAGTACATATATTACAGTAAGTGCGTATATGACAGTAAGTGCATATATTACAGTAAATGCGTATATAAAGCAAGTGCATATATTACATTAAATGGATATGTGACAGTAAGTGTATGTAAGCGCATATATTAATGTAAGTCCATATATTACATTAAGTGCGTATATAACAGTAAGAACATAATTATATTAAGTAAATGCGTATATTGCAGTAAATGCATATATAGCAGTAAGTGCATATATTACAGTAAGTGTGTATATAACCGTAAGTGCATATATAACAGTCAGTGCGTATATTACAGCAAGTGCGCTTATTACAATTAGTGTTTATGTAACACAACACTGTGTTTTATACATATACCTTTAATTATTTGCAGATGGTAACATTGAACTCCATTATGAGAACGCGGAAGCTCCGAAGTCGAGATATGTGCAGTGACCCTTGGAATATAGTTTGGAGTGCGCAATTGTTAAATTAACAAATTACACTATATATTTTTAATTACAGAGAAAAAGAGAGAGAGAGAGAGAGAGAGAGAGAGAGAGAAATTTGTGAGGGGAGGGGGAGAATCTAGTTTCTGGATTTACAGCTTGCTCATAATATCAAAACTAGACAGTGAAGGTTATGACATATCCTTTTAATTATTAAAGAGACAAGTACAAGGCATTTTCCATTTCCAAAATAAACAATAACGTTAATACATAGTAAGAAATACCCAGCCTAACCTTAACAAAGCGTATATGTCACTAAGTAATATACATAAGTGATTAAACAGAACATTTTGTTTTATATCCAGTATGTAGCAATACCAACGGTATTATTTTATTATTATTATTCATATCACTTGATAACACATTTATATTTTGTATATAAAGACACATTTATAATTAGTTGAAGAAAGGATATACATGTATATCATGTAACTCATTCCGTTATTACATGGCTTTATGACTGGTCTCAACGGAGGCCAGTCTGTGTATTTAGATATATCTTACATGTCCTTCTGGGCATGCTGTACAAAATGAAACAAGTCAGTACAACGCTGATACCAACGAAATCGGATACATTTTGTATTAGACGCAGTATAGTCGGTTTATCAAACTTACCGATAGACCGTTACACTGCTTCAGTACAATAGTAATATCAGTTTGCGTTGTTGAGCGGTCTACTGCTCATATTGTCTTTTTGAAAAACAGGCGTCGAAGATGATCAAGACTACGTACAGTAGATATAAACGTGTCCATTGTATTACCGCTATCAACTGTTATTCGAGTGGAAGTTTTCTTGCATCTACAATGTAAATAGATAAAAGTAGACTTTGTATAACCTGTTTTTTTCTTTGTGTTTGATATGTATGTGCAGTCGATATTTCTGTAGTTTATGATATGCCATAGCTTTTGGTGGAAATAAATCCCCTTTCATTATTGACTCTTTATTTAATTTCCTGCCAAACCACCCAATGGTAATAATGAACAGTTCCATTTTGTGTAAAGATTGGAGACCATGTTTCAATTGTATTCTGTTAGTCTTTGGAAAGTACTTTTCTTGGTCTTATGATATAATGTAATAATTTGGGGTAAAATGTACCTGAATAATTGATATATTGTTCTTTTAGGTTATGGTTAAAATTACATTAGAACGAGTCATTACAATGTTGATCTTCTTCCGATGAAATCGGATTATATCAACCAATAAATAATATTTTCTGCACATATTACACAAAGTCGTAGGAGCCGGGAAGGGATACCCCCTCCCCCGTTGTCTAACCCAGCAAATATGTTTCGATTAAACACGTGTAATATAAAGATGTAGCTGTCAGAGACATATGTATAAAACTGGGTCCTGTAGATTCACACTAATTCTTCCTGATGACAGCGAATCCAGTGCTTGTGACTTTGTAAACAGTTGCGTATGAGTGAATTTTAGACAACCATTCACGAATGGGAATGCTTTTGACAGGTTAACACAGTTTAAATGTATGTTACATCCATACAATGATATGCTTATCAGAGGTATGTGCAATTTATAAAGTGTTTATTCACAAGTTTTAAAAGGGATTGAGTGATTTACTTTCGATATTATCGTAAACAAGATTAGGTTTGAAACTCTGTGAACATTTTAACGTTTAAATAAATCTGAGAGTTTTGGTAAATAACAACCATATATTAATCCTAACAATTAAATAGAACGCAACATTTGATGTTCAAGATAGTGCCAACCAAACTGAAACAATCCACTGGTATAACCTGAGTAATCGATATATAAAGCATAAAATATTTATGTGATAATGATGATAAGATGCGTATTATTTGCATATTAATGTATGTACATGGAACTCGATTACTGACGCAAAGAAAAAAAGAGTATATAGAATTGTTGTATTATATTCATATTTCAATGTTGATTAATTTTGTTCACTGTTTAATATAAATGTATTTGTACAATCTTCATTAAGTTGGAGGAAATACAGTTGATAATAATAATAATAATCATTCCATATTGTATATAAATTGTCATTTCGTTTTGTAGAATAAATCGTACAAGCTGGCATTATTTCGTTATAAGTTGTATTGTTCTTGATGCGAATTATATGCTCTTTATTAATAATCAGGTTACTCATTTTTTTAAGTATTTGAATAATGATATAAGTCCAGTCTCACTTAACGTATGTATTTAAAACATATTCATTATATAACGTCAATTTGTTAAGACTTATTTTTCGATAAAAACCTTTGAGCCGGACTACTTTTTTCGTTCCTTGCGTTATATTATGTATTCCTGCGCGTTTACTATGCCGGAAATAATTTAGATTTTCATTCTAATACTTTAATTGAGGTGCGTCTCAAACAAAACAAAAAAGATTTAAATTGTTATGATCAATTTTTTTTTATTCTGTGTTTATACATGTAAGCCTGTCGAATCACGCACAAATATTCGGACGTTTTTCGATTTGTGTTTCGACATTCTTAACACATGTATAAAAAGGGTAAAAATGAATTAAATCCAATAATGTGCTTTATACAGTTACACTCACACATTGTGGCTGGTGTATTGTTTATTACAATGGTGGTGGTTTTTATAACCACACACCTCTGATATGAACACTTTTATGATTCTAATAATATAATTATTAATAGATAATTATTTTTAGAAAACAAAAAAAAAAGTTAATTTCAAATATATTTTTGTTTTGATACTGGTGTAAATAACGCTATTCGTTATTTATGTTAATATATGACAGTCAATATCGATTTCGTGTAAGTTTTAGATCTACATTTTAACCAGAAATAAGATATTCCACTAAACAATGCGTGAGTTTGACCTATAATATGTACACAAATATTATATTCTATATACATTCTTGTTAAATATATGTACATATCACTGTAACAAAATACGGATCTTACCCACATATCTTGATAGCTTACTCTTTACGTTGCCATTGCAACCAGAGTTCTGTATGGATCGAGGTTGATTTAACTATTTTGGTAGAAGACCATCCACATTCCGACTTCTGTGAAAGTACATGTATATTCGTATCAGATATTATTCGCTAACTATTGCTTCCTGAAACTACATTCATTCCAATAGAAACTGATGAAAATATTCATTACATTTTTTGTCATGCGATCACGTATATGCGACACATGAGGCCTTTCAATTATTTATAAGAGTTATGGCCTTTTCCAAAATGGAGATGAAATTAAGATGTAACAGCCAATTTCTTCCTCCGGGAAGAAATCGGCTAGCTGATGCTTTCCCCACCCAGCGGATTCTTTCTCCCGGGGAAAGAATTGGGTAGTGTCCTCCGTGGCCGAGTGGTCTAAGGCGCCGTCTCAAGATCACTTACATTTCACCGCTAAGGTCGTAGGTTCGAGTCCCGCTGTATGTGAGAATGTTTCCAGTTACTTGCGGAAGACGGTGGTTCTACTGTCTGAGGTCTTCCTCCACCAGTTTAATTGGATATGCCATATATAACCTGAAATGTGTTGAAAATGGCCTTACACCCCATCCATAAAAAGGAAATCCTTATATTTTTACAAATTTGATTTTTTTAAATTATAATTCACAGTGTACTTTATTTCTTTTGAAAAATATATATTTTGTTTTGCAATTTTACATATTTTGCTTAAAACAATACCATTTAAATGTGTACATGTACAGCGAAACTACAATGTTCCTACTTTTTAAGCCAGTTTAGGTTAATATATTATGGTTTTAAAGGTGAAGGCACTCTTGCCACATGGAAATATTTACACATGTTACTCAGAGTGTACTAGACAATGATCAGAATAAATATATTTGTGTGGCAAGAATGCCTTCATAACAAGGAAACTATTCAAATGCGAAAAACAGGACACAATTGGGTGAAAGTGAGCATTTTCCTTAATTTCACCCGTCTTTGGAATCATTCCATGAATAGAAAAAACATGGAATTTAAAAATTAAATATTCATATTTTAAAAGAATAAATTACATTTGGAGCAAATACACAAAGTTTTGCTGAAAAATATGTATTTAAAAGAAATGCCGTTTTCAGGGCCGTTATTTGGACGTCGTATTCACCAAACATTCTTGAGAATAGACTTAGGCTTGAGCGTAAAAATCTAAATTTCAACCTTATACATATTAGTTACCATGACATATAATTGTGAGAGTATATTTGAATATGTATTAGGTGTTCCTACATGTTTGCAAATTTTGGTCTCAAAAAATGGTCTCTAAATGGGTTTTTTAAAAATCAGTCTTGAGTTCAAGTCTAAGAATATTCTTAAAAATGGGTGGTGAATACGACGCCTGGTCCTTTATCAAACTTCCTCTTAACCCTGATCATGATTTAAATCAATTATTCTATTATGCATACTACTTACATTGTGTTTTGCATATATACTTGTGAGTTGTGTAAAGTACATGTGTACATTTATGAACACGGAAGTAATGAGACGAATGTCAACAACCCATTGTGTTTTAAGAGGAACACCACTTTAGATATCCGCAATATAATATCTGCATATAATTACTTTGTTTTAAAATTGGCGTGTGGAAAAATGATCAACGGAGTTATTGTTATCTTATTGGGTGTGATGGGGCGTGTCTTCGGTAAGTCTTTAATCAGGCTACATGTTAAGGATTATCATTCTGTTTTTTATTAACATTGTTTTTGTTGAATTTTTCTAAATGGGTTTTAACGCCATTTCTAACACATAAGATGTTTTATGTTGCATATCCAGGTTTATTGGCGGAAGAAGACCAGAGAATGAATCTGGGTAGAACCACCGTCCTTCCGATAGGAACTTTCTCACATATAGTGTTTGAAGTGAGCTTGGGGCTCTAACCTATGACCTCTCAGCGGTGAGAGCTTAGTGATCTTCATACAACAATTGCCTTAGACAACTCGGCCCTTGTCTGGGTCTGATACATTACCATATTTGGATATTGCAATTATTCCCCAGAAGTCTGCGGTTATGTAGTAGATACCCTCTCCGGCGGAGTAATGGTATTGTATGCACTACAGACATCTATCTGGAAGAAAGTTGTAAAGATTTATTACAATTGATGTACACCATTCTCATATGAATTAAAAAATTGTTGGACTATTTAACGTCGTAAATTTCATGCCATAGAGGGCTACCAGGCTAATGATAGAGCATCCGCCTCGCACGCGGAATGTCGTAGGTATTTCCTTTTTATTTTGTTAACATAATGATATTATAATTAAGACTACCACTATATAAGTAAGACTATGCCAAAAGTTAAAATGCCGCTTACTGTAACAGTTGTTATTAATTAGTCAACCGGTCGACTCTATTAGAATAATTTATAAATTAGCGAACAAAACATATGGTTTGTTACAAGAGTATATATATATAGACATAATGACAGATCCTGGCTTGTTTGATTACTGATTATTGAAATACGATTTATTCTAAGAGAACTGGAACAATATATGTATATTAACCGAGTATAGTTAATTAGCTGTTACTGCTGCGTTTTACAAGGCAGGCATTATCTGGCCAGTTTACATCAAGGCTGTATCAATTTTCAACCAGACAAAGTGTGCAATATGGCCTGGTAGAATTTGATGCTTTACATCAATATTTTCTTGTAATTATCTTTTCAGGATGCTTTGGAGGACCCAAAACAATGTACGCTGAAATCGGTTCTACTGTTACATTTGTTGCCGAGTATCCTTATTATCACAGACATGATTTCGATCACAGACATGATTTCGAGTTCAGGAACGAGTCTACCATGTTAGTATCAGGACATAGTTATAATAGATATAATAGATATAATAGATATAAATATTTCAGATATGATTATAATATTACCTATAACGAACACATACCTAAAGAGAAATTTAACGTGTCGATGCCTTCATTTGACAAATATTACAGAAGGGAAAAGTTTACTATACTTCTTTACAATGCGGAGACCATGGACAATGGGAACTACACACTTATGCAAAGACCTGGTAGAACCTGCAGATACACGCTGTATATATTGAGTAAGTGTCTAAATATCATTTATTCCTTCCTTTTATTTTGTATATTAATAATATATAAATAATTGAATATTGTAGAATATTAGAATTTCAAGGCCAAATTATGACCTATAACACTAGCAAACCACACTTTATATTATAACGCGTAAATCTGAAAGAAAGAATCATAACAGAATAAACTTCCTGTGTTATGTCAACCAACTCTCTATACCATAAGGTTATTTTACAGTGTTTTGTACAATATGGGAATATATTGTACGAGTTTGTATTGGTGAACAACATTCTGGACGTGACGCCGTAGGCCGTTTTACTGTTTAACCTCAATAAGTGATACCACTCATTCGAATAAGTGATAACACCTATTCAAATAAATGATATCACCTATTTGAATAAGTGATATCACCTATTTGGATAAGTGATATCACTTATTTGAATATCACTTATTTGAATAAGTGATATCACTTATTCGTTTCGAATAGGTGATATCACTTATTCGAATGAGTGGTATCGTCTATATTCATTTCGAATAAGTGATATCACCTATTCGAACAGGTGATATCACTTATTTGAATTAGTGGTATCACTCATTCTTTTCGAATAGGGGGCATCACTTCTTCCAAGGATGTTGATATATTTAGTAAAATATACATGCAGATCTATAACGATAATAAAATGGAAGTATCAAATATATTGTGTAAAAAAATATTGTGTTATAAAACAAAATATTATTGTGAATGTAGAATATATATTGGTTTATTCTTTATTCATTCGATAAGACCATTTATTTTGGCGGCTGAGTGTCATATATTATCATTGCTGGATCACATATATCTATATCTGCTGAATCATTGTCATCATGTTTTCACTGCTGAATAAGTGATATCATCTATTCGTTTCGAATTGGTGATATCACTTATTAGAATGAGTAATATCCCTATTCGAATAAGTGATATAACTTATTCAAGTAAGTGATATCCCCTATTAAAAACGAATAAGTGATATCACTCATTTAAATAGGTGATATCACTCATTCGACTACGTGATATCACTTATTGAGGTTAAATAGTAAAACGGCACCCCATACCGAGTCCAATATGGGTTTCACTACATTACGTCCGGGTACACTATATTTCCATATTGTACAAAACACTGTAAAATGATCTTTTAATTCTAAACATCATCCTTTTAAAATCAGATCCTTTTAAATAAATAAACCGTGGGTTCAAAGCGGCAGACGAATATCGGAGATATTTAATTTTTATCAAAATTGTCATCGTCATGCGGAACATTTTGTCAGTTGTTTGTTTTTATCGTTGAAATTTCTACTAAATTTATTTCCTTTTTTTAAGTCGCCATCTGGAATTTTGAACTGTACGGTAAAAAAGTTATTGGATCCAATACACTTCTACATATTGTACAGTCACGTGGTAACATCTAGAGTAGGTAATTGGCTATACACTTACATGTATAGAATAATAAAGATTATTACATAGAAACTAAGATATTGAATTTGTCAAGAGTACTAATTCGACAAATATGTAATTTGATAAACAGGCCATCCACCGACCCCACAAATTAAAGCAAATCAAGATACCGGCGCGACGGACGTGATAGAAGAAAGCCGCCCAATTTCGTTTTGTGGAACAAATTCATATACAAACGATTTTCCAGTTGGTATGACAGTTAACAAGAGCTGGCTGGTAGATGGGAATGACGTCACTTCACAAAGTTCATATCTGGTATCAGAAGATAGCCTCACTTTTCTGAAAACTGATCGCCGAATGAATGGAACGAGCATTACATACAGATGGACGTACACAGAATATCAGCTATCCTCAGAAACCAACTACACGTTAAATATAGCATGTGAGTATGAATCTGTAGAACGGACACAGTTCTGCGATTGGGTTTTGTTAAATATCAATGTTTGGAAAGCCAAATTTGAGTAGCACGTACATTGGTCAGTTGCTGCAGTGAAAGTTTGAATGACGTCACAGTTTTGTAAACAATTGCTATGAATTGTGGGACAGGCATAGAATTCCCTGCCTATTCACCCATTGATTTATCCATGGAGCAACTTGAATTCGAAAAGTATGCCATTTTATTTTAAATGTGAATTTAACCTGCGATTTCAAATATGTACTCAATGTTGAATTCAGAATTAAAAGTGTGGAACTCGTGTTTCAGATGCATAAGTAGGAATATATTCGTAGAATGAATTAAAAGTGTGAGATGTAAAAAGTTAAGTTTTTATCTGACTTCCATGAATGATGATATGAACAGAACATAACAGAACCATATACTCAAATAAGTTGAAAATGTTTGAACGAAATGGTATTTGATATGAATTGTATTTATTAACACCGAATTTCATCATTATTTCAACTTCATGAGTTGATAAAACAAATACTATTGGTAAGTAAATGCTATCCTTTACTTGGAGATGGACCTGACCCGTATCTAACCTTTGTGCCATACATGCCGATCTACTACTTGGAGGTTGGAGACAACTTGCCCGAGGTCACGTGTTCAGCTCAGTGCTATCCTGAATGTAATTACGTATGGAAGTCACCTGCGATGGAGACGCCTATTTACGGACAAAGCTTACGTCTTGGATTGATGTCCCAGACCACGCAAGGCGAGTACACGTGCGTGGCAACTAGGAACGGGACGTATAAAACAGCTACACGAAGCTTCGTTGTTGTGCTTAAATCAATAGGTAAGTGGAACATAATATAAGTGTGTACTATGTGCAGAATTTAGCACATGGGGAGATGAACAGATTCAATAAAACATAGTTTTCGTAATCACTTAGTTGCGTTTTGTTATTCCAAGATATGTTTTTATCATATAGTAATTTAATCATAACAAACAAAATTTCCGTTACCGAAACAGCGATGTAGTTTAACAGTGCTAACTTGTAATTGGCAAACACAATTATATTCAAAGGTATTTTCCAAGTAACTTAATATGAATAATCAATGAATATACATTTAAATGAAAAAAGTAAACGCATCCAAATATATTCAACTACATACGAATTCGACCATCCAGTTTGTTAAATTCTACACAAAGCAGATAAATGGTACTATTTGATTGCTCTGTAGTTACATAATAACTTGAATATTCGTTGATTTACTAAAGACATACATTTGATAAGAAATCTTATCTTATATTTGCATATGGATATGTTTGGACATTATCTTAATTCAATTCATTTTAATTACATATCGTATTCAGCATCAAACATTCAATACAAACGGTTTGAAACATTTGAACATTGCAAGGGATTTACAAAGAAAACAAATCTATCATAATTTATCGCTATATCTCGGTAATTATCGTAAAATATATCCAAAATATAATATACTCATTCAGCGTTCACGTGCTATGGACGAATGCCAAACTGATATAGATAGATATTAAATAGATATTTTATTATTTAAAGTGCAACCTCTATTTATATATATATATATATAACACAATACAAAACAATTCAATAGTATACAATAGCCAGCATACAAAGTCTAACGAAGCACTACCACTTTTAACAAATAAATTGATACATATGTTCAAATTAATCCAAGTGTTTTATGAAAGTCAAATTAGAGGCAATGGGCATTGGTGTAGTCTATGCATAATAGTTTGTTTCTTTGGTCATATTAAATAATAGAGCATAATTATTGAAATTTAAGCATTGAATTCGTAAGTAAATAAATCTGCCCTCAGGCAGGTGTATGTATGTATAGCAAGCATTCGAGAAATATTAAGTTAAATGGTCCATATATAGTCTGTATCATTATTAAATATTTCTATGATTTAACAGTTTCAGAGTCACGAGGTTGATTAGTAAATTCAACGTTGCAATTATCACTGGGGATCTTTTTTTAAAATCCGATTTCGTTCGTCATCAGCAATTAAGAAGTTTGCGATGGATATATGGATATAAAAATTCAATGATGCAGTTACATCACGACTGTTGACATCGTACGAATTCGTAAATATATACATCAAACTTTAACACAATGCATCTGTAACTCAATGTAATAAAGACAGTGTTTCAGAATATAAATTACAATTCGAAATATCAAAAATATTAGAATTTGTTGTCTAATTGATTAATATTCTTTCTCGTATTCTTTACTTCCAATATTTCCAAGCAACAAGAGATTGCACTAATTTCTATGAGTATTTAAGAGCATGTCAAAGTTGTCAAAGATTCATTGCTTAATTATTTATAATAGGAGCCAAGGGATTATGGATAGAACTTTAATAATGAAACAATACACTATATATAATATATTTACAGTGTTACATCTTTTTTTACCCATAAACAGAAGATGCCACTTCAGTGATAGCTATGGCTTGCCTTCTTGGTGTGACAATTGTGGCCGTCGTTATATTGACTGTTTACGTATGCGCTCTTCGATGCAAGATTGCCGGAACCAATGCAGGACAATCAGGTTATTATACACCATATCAGAACATCTAGGCAATTAGGTCAGAACATCTAGACAACTAGGTCGAACATCTAGACAATAAGGGATAGTATATGAACATATGGCGCATCTATACAATACAAGATCAAATAAAAAGGAATTGTAAATAAGTTTAATTTGATTTAAACTTATTTCTTTTTCTTCGATTGTGAAACAATTATTACAACTGATACAAATCACGCTGAAATCTTCCTAGGTAGCTTACTAAGCATATGCGGAAAAAGGTGTCTTGTTCAAGGACACAGCACGTAGACGTGGTGATGGATCGAACCCACGACTCTCCGATCATGGATGCGATGCTCTATCACTGAACCATAAGCTCCAGTTTATTTTTAACTTGAGCAACATAACAACTCAAAGTAAATTTCTATTAAACAAGTTTTATCAATTTGATATGAAATATAAGACGTTACCTTTCATGAGAAATATAAGACTTTCTGTCACGTTACCTATCATGAGAAATATGACTGTCTATTACGTTACCTATCATGAGAAATATAACTGTCTATCACGTTACCTTTAATGAGAAATATAAGACCTTCTATCACGTTACCTATCATGAGAAATATAATTGTCTATCGCGTTACCTATCATGAAAATAAGTGTGGTGTTCTCCTTGGCCGAGTGGTCTCAGGCGCCGTCTCAAGATCATTTACCTCTCACCGTTAAGGTCGTAGATTCGAATCCCGCTCGTTTCAAAAGTTTCCAGTTACTTGCGGAAAAACGATGGTTCTTCTCAGTCTGACACAGTCTGAGTTATTCCTTCACCAGTAAAACTGAATATGTCATATATAACTTGAAATGTGTTAAAAATGGCGTTACACCCCCATTAAAAAATGAAATAAGTAGTACCGCCGTTTTTCCGGAAGTAAACAGTTTAGTTACCTACTAGTGTCATGCATATATTATGTACCTAAATATGAATCGCACAGTTTAACAGGAACACCTGAAGGCATGCAATGCTAAAATGCATATTTGACACAGATAGTACAATAAATTCGTACTACTTAGAAATATCACGATCAAAGTTTTTCTGGGTACCACTATTATAAAGCACGGTATAAGTCTCGCTGTTTTTATTTTTTATATTATGTTTACTATAATAAAGACTATGCAGTTTAAGTCTCTTGTTCAAAGATTCCATATATGGCCCAGGGTAGGGTATCGAGCCTGTAACATTCAGGTACCAGGTCAGACCCTCTATAACTAGATCACATACCCCATACAGAAAAGAGAGAACTAAATGTGCTTTTATGATTCGATTTAATCTACATGGAAAGTGTACGCTTTATTTTAGAATCCAGCAAAACAGAAAATCAGAGAGATGTACGTAATGAACGATGTCCGACTGACCAACGAGTGAGGTAAGATTTTTTTCATAATTTCATCTTTTTGCACAATGTCAGTTGAACAAGTTTAACAATGCTGTAGAATCAAGTACTGTGCTTATTTCGTTTGCCTTTATTGCCAAATCACCATTAGGGCTTAGTGCAACACTATTGTAACTTTATCAAAATTCGTCTTTTTGCACAATGTCAGTTTAACAATGCTGTAGAATCAACTACTATGCTTATTTCGTTTGCCTTTATTGCTAGATCACCATTAGGGCTTAGTGCAACACTATTGTAACTTTATCAAAATTCGTCTTGTACAAATTTGAATAGTTTTACAATGTGCATTATATGTTAAAAGTTCGTCCTCATATTCACTTTTAATGATACTAATGTGTCAGAAACATATTAGTTATTCAGTTGTATAATAGTTTCACAACAAATCATATCTCGGTAGCCTTTTCTATATCAATGCAACATCTATATCAAAGCAAGACCATTGTAAGTTGAATTTTTAAAAAAAAGCTCATTCAGGGGTTATAAGTTATATTATCTTATGATATTTATATAAACTCAATATAACAGCAATTGATGTTACAGACGGTAGTTCATGCAATACTTGCAAACGGAGCTGTGGAAGATTTTATATTTTAAAATAAATGTTAAAACGACCTTTTTTTATTTAATTAGAATAATTTTAGTAAGATCAAAACGTTAAATGTTACATTGATACCAATGGCAATAGACTGAATATGTGTTCTATTATCAAAAACGTATTAGTTACATATTTTTAAGACATTCTACCATTCAATCACACATATAGTTGACATATACAGGCATAGTACCACAATTGCAATAAGGAACTGCTTCCATGGAGTAGTCGCATAGTAACGGTTATAAATAATACTCGTTTCTTTTTAAAAATGCACTTTCCTTAATTTAATGCTATTTTTTTATTTGAATGACATTATTGATGTGTGTTTTTTTTTAGAAATTTTGAACGCATTGTCATGTTTGAATTGTGAAGTAAGTGAAAATTGATGCTTGGAAATTGGGGTATGAAGACATGATTTCGGAAGACTACTTTTACTTTGTCAACAGTGTACACAATGGATAGAAAAAAAATCTCTTGGACGACAAATGACCCCTGCTTTTCTCATCATATTTTGATAGTGCAAGGGTTGACAAAAATAAAATGTAAGGTTCACTTCTTTCATTTGGGTCTCTCATTGAATGACAAGCATTCACACTATATTCTTTACTAAAGAATTAAGAATAAAATCAATGGTGGAATTACACCTACACATAATTTTAGGGCATTCTCATTTTTTACAAAACCAAACATATTTTTTTCCTCCAAGCAGCTAAATGAAGTTTGCAAGTTTGCTTGTAGGTTGACATGAAAACAGTCTGCCATTTCGTATAGCATTTAAATTTACTATCATGGCTTATTGTACAAAGCAATTCATTGAATCCGATGTACAAGAATAGCATTTATTACCGTTATAGTATCGATGGTGCAATGGACACCTACACTGACCTGCAAACAGAAAGCAGAGAGTATCCAATCGATGCAGTTTATGACCCGATCAGTACAGGTATTCCAATCATATATACTGAACGTAACAGCTAACCGACACCTGACATTTAATGAACCTGACATTTTTGTCATAATTGTCTGTTAATTGCATATACAACTTTTAATACCGCTCCACCATATTTTTGAGACGATACTGGAAATACGAAAGTGGCGGGTTAGCTGTTCCATTATCTATAACGATGTTTATAATTAACTCTTTTTCAAAATTTTCGGCTGATGGTTTTATCAGGAAAATAAACATACACCAAGTCTATCTATTTTGGAAAAAAAATTCTGACAGGAAATGCCATAACTTGTAATATTGATAAAATCTGTGATGAAAGGAACATAAGACTATATAAAACAGGAAACGTAGCATTCAAAGGACAGAGACGTATTTGTGAAACTGATATCCGCTAGTTTTGTATTGTATCAAGTATATTACAGGCGACCTGTGCGTATATGGCAGTAAATTCTTATATTTAAGTTAGTACGTATATTACAGTAAGTGCATATATTATAGTAAGTGCATATGTTACAGTAAGTGCGTATATTACTGTAAGTGCATATATTACAGGATGTGCGTATATTATGGTAAATGCATATGTTACAGTAAGTGCGTATATTACAGAAAGTGCATATATTACAGTATGTGCGTATATTACAGTAAGTGCGTATATAACAGTTAGTGCATATATTACAGTAAGTGCGTATATAACAATAAGTGCATATATTACAGTAAGAGCATATATTACAGTAAGTGCGTATATAACAATAAGTGCGTATATTACAGCAAGTGCATATATGACATTAAGTGCATATATTACAGTAAGTGCATATATTACAGTAAGTACATATATTACAGTTAGTGCATAAGTTACATTAAGTCAGTATTTAACAGTAAGTACATATATCACTGTAAGTGCGTATATAACAGTAAGTACATATATTACAGTAAGTGCGTATATGACAGTAAGTGCATATATTACAGTAAATGCGTATATTAAGCAAGTGCATGTATTACATTTAATGGATATGTGACAGTATGTGTATGTAAGTGCATATATAACAGTAAGTCCATAATTATATTACATTAAGTGCGTATATAACAGTAAGAACATAATTATATTAAGTAAGTGCGTATATTGCAGTAAGTGCGTATATAGCAGTAAGTACATATATTACAGTAAGTGCATTTGTTACAGTAAGTGCGTATATAACCGTAAGTGCATATATAACAGCCAGTGCGTATATTACAGCAAGTGCGCTTATTACAATTAGTGTTTATGTAACACAACAGTGTGTTTTAAACATATACTTTTAATTATTTGCAGATGGTAACATTGAACTCCATTATGAGAACGCGGAAGCTCCGAAGTCGAGATATGTGCAGTGACCCTTGGAATATAGTTTGGAGTGCGCAATTGTTAAATAAACCATTTACACTATAGATTTTTAATTAGAGAGAGAGAGAGAGAGAGAGAGAGAGGGAGAGAGGGAGGGAGGGATGGAGAGAGAGAGAGAGAGAGATTTGTGGGGTGAGGGGGAGAATCTAGTTTCTAGATTTACAGCTTGCTCATAATATCAAAACTAGACAGTGAAGGTTATGACATATCCTTTTAATTATTAAAGTGACAAGTACAAGGCATTTTCCATTTCCAAAATAAACAATAACGTTAATACATAGTAAGAAATACCCAGCCTAACCTTAACAAAGCGTATATGCCACTAAGTAATATACATAAGTGATTAAACAGAACATTTTGTTTTATATCCAGTATGTAGCAATACCAACGGTATTATTTTATTATTATTATTCATATCACTTGATAACACATGTATATTTTGTATATAAAGACACATTTATAATTAGTTGAAGAAAGGATATACATGTATATCATGTAACTCATTCCATTATTACATGGCTTTATGACTGGTCTCAACGGAGGCCAGTCTGTGTATTTAGATATATCTTACATGTCCTTTTGGGCATGCTGTACAAAATGAAACAAGTCAGTACAACGCTGATACCAACGAAATCGGATACATTCTGTATTAGACGCAGTATAGTCGGTTTATCAAATCTTACCGATAGACCGCTACACTGCTTCAGTATAATAGTAATATCAGTTTGCGTTGTTGAGCGGTCTACTGCTCATATTGTCTTTTTGAAAAACAGGCGTCGAAGATGATCAAGACTACGTACAGTAGATATGAACGTGTCCATTGTATTACCGCTATCAACTGTTATTCGAGTGGAAGTTTTCTTGCATCTACAATGTAAATAGATAAAAGTAGACTTTGTATAACCTGTTTTTTCTTTGTGTTTGATATGTATGTGCGGACGATATTTCTGTAGTTTATGATATGCCATAACTTTTGGTGGAAATAAATCCCCTTTCATTATAGACTATTTAATTTCCTGCCACACCACCAATGGTAATAATGAACAATTCCATTTTGTGTAAAGATTGGAGACCATGTTACACAAAGTCGTAGGAGCCGGGAAGGGATACCCCCTCCCCCGTTGTCTAACCCAGCAAATATGTTTCGATTAAACACGTGTAATATAAAGATGTAGCTGTCAGAGACATATGTACAAAACTAGGTCCTGTAGCTTCACACTAATTATTCCTGATGACAGCGAATCCAGTGCTTGTGACTTTGTAAACAGTTGCGTATGAGTGAATTTTAGACAACCATTCACGAATGGGAATGCTTTTGACAGATTAACACAGTTTAAATGTATGTTATATCCATACAGTGATATGCTAATCAGAGGTATGTGCAATTTATAAAGTGTTTATTCACAAGTTTTAAAAGGGATTGAGTGATTGCCTTTCGATATTATCGTAAACAAGATTAGGTTTGAAACTCTGTGGACATTTTGACGTTTAAATAAATCTGAGAGTTTTGGTAAATAACAACCATATATCAATCCTAACAATTAAATAGAACGCAACATTTGATGTTCAACCAAACAGAAGCAATCCACTGGTATAACCTGAGAAACCGATATATAAAGCATAATTTTTATGTGATAATGATGATAAGATGCGTATTATTTGCGTATTTATGTATGTACATAGAACTCGATTACTGACGCAAAGAAAAAAAGAGTGTATATAGAATTGTTGTATTATATTCATATTTCAATGTTGATTAATTTTGTTCACTGTTTAATATAAATGTATTTGTACAATATTCATTCAGTTGGAGGAAATAAAGTTGATAATGATAATAATCATTCGATATTGTATATAAATTGTCATTTCAGAACAAATTACACAGTTTTGGTTTTATAGAATAAATCGTACAAGCTGGCATTATTTCGTTATAAGTTGTATTGTTCTTGATGCGAATTATATGCTTTTCATTAATAGCCAGTTACTTATTTTTTTAAGCATCTGAATGATGATATAATTCCAGTCTCACTTAATGTATTTATTTAAAGCATGTTCATCATATAATGTCAATTTGTTAAGACTTATTTTTCGATAAAAACCCTTGAGCCGGACTACTTGTATTCCTACGCGATTTCTATGCAGGAGATAATTTAGATTTTAATTCTTATACTTTATTTGAGGCGCGTCAAATGTTTCGTCAAGATTTAAATTGTAAGAATAAATTCATTTTATTTCTGTGTTTATGCATGTGTAAAGACTGTCGAATCATGCACACATATTCGGACGTTTTTCGATTTGTGCGTGATTCGACATTCTTAACACATATATAAAAAGGGTAAAAATGAATTAAATCAAATAAATGTGCTTTATACAGTTACACTCACACATTGTGGCTGGTGTATTGTTTATTACAATGGTGGTGGTTTTTATAACCACACACCTCTGATATGAACACTTGTGATTCTAATAATATAATTATTAATAGATAATTATTTTTAGAAAAGAAAATAAAAGTTAATTTAAATTATATTTTTGTTTTGACACAGGTTTAAATAACGAAATTCGTTATTTATGTTAATATATGACAGTCAATATCGAATCGTTAATCAGAAATTAGATATTCCACTAAACAAAGCGTGAGTTTGACCTATAATATTGACACAAATATTATATTCTATATAAATTCTTGTTTAATATATGTACATATCGCTGAAATAAAATACATATCTTACCCACACACCTTGATAACTTTCTCTTTACGTTGCCATTGCACCAGAGTTCTGTATGGATCGATGTTGTTTTAGCTATTTTGGTAGAATATCGTCCAAGAAACATTCCGGTCGTGTTTGCTTTTAATTGGATGAGCTGATTCAGAGCACATGTCGTTTGAAGCAATTGTTTACTTATGGATGCACGAACGGTCGAACGACGGACAAAGAGTGACCACAATAGCTCATATAAGCTAAAAGGTAAAAGAAAAAAAAACACAAAAAAAGGGGAATTAACCCCACAATGGCATTTTGTACAGAAATGGCATTGTTTTTAACCCCGCAATACCATCGTCGAATACACAGGGGTGTCAGTTCCGATACCCTCCATCCATCACCCGTGGCAATAACGCCAACTCTGTGTCGTTTTATTTGAACAGAACAGAACAAAATACAGCTAACATTAACGTCTTATCGAAACGGCGTTTACATAAGCGTTGCGATTGAATGACGTTCCCTTTATGAAAGCGTGAAGGAACTATTCATATGGTTGCATCGTGGCTTGGTAGAAACGATGCAAACCTAGTGTTATATCCCACGGGTGATAAATTAGAGCATCGGAATGGATCATACGTGGGTATCCGACGATGCGCAATATCGTCCTTACCCGACAATAGCAGTCTGTTCAGACAAATATACCCTTATAGTTGTATGGACATGTTCGGACGGACGTACGACGTACGAAGAGTTTGATAATTTTTTCACAAATTAATGTAATCCTTTTTTAATTGGACTTAACGCCATTTTCAAATAATTCCAGGTTATATATGTATATAGTATATCCAGTTTGGTTTGCTATTATATAATTAAGGTTAAGCCACAAATAACAACTTTTAAGTTTTCATAAGTTTATTACATATTTACAAAACGCTACACTGACATACATTCACTATCACACACTCATAACATACCACACTTATATAATAATCTTTCATTTATATACACAAGTCTATAATGGAAGTCCTAAACTAAACATTTGGACCACAGAGCACAGAGCGTCATCTTATAATTGTATCTTGTATGTGGAGACTTCAAAGTTAGGTACATATGCTTGTAGTAGATTCTTCTGTGGTAGTCTACAGTTAATGTCATCAAATATAGCAATCCGAGGCACAAAGCACATATGTTGGAGCACAAACCTTCACACTGTTAGTATATACGTTGGAGCATACATTTCCACAGTACTAGCATTATAACAATTTGAGCTCACATCCTTATGGTATCAGTATATATAACCCGAAGCACATAGCTTCACAGTGTTATTCTATACATTAAAGCACTCAGCTTCACATCGTTATTCTATACATTGAAGCACACAGCTTCACATCGTTATTCTACAACTTGGAGCACACATCTTCACATCGTTATTCTATACATTGTAACACACAGTTTCACATCGTTATTCTACAACTTGGAGCACACAGTTTCACAGAGTTATTCTATACATTGCAGCAAACAGTTTCACAGAGTTATTCTACAATTTGGAGCAGACAGTTTCACAGAGTTATTCTACAATTTGGAGCACTACAATTTGGAGCACACAGTTTCACATCGTTATTCTACAATTTGGAGCACAAAGCTTCACAGAGTTATTCTATACATTGTAGCATACAGTTTCACATCGTTATTCTACAACTTGGAGCACACAGCTTCACAGAGTTATTCTATACATTGTAGCACACAGCTCCACATCGTTATTCTACAACTTGGAGCACACAACTTCACAGAGTTTTTCTACACATTGTGGCACACAGCTCCACATTGTTATTCTACAACTTCGAGCACACAGCTTCACAGAGTTATTCTACACATTGTAGCACACAGCTCCACATTGTTATTCTACAACTTGGAGCACACAGCTTCACAGATGTATTCTATACATTGTAGCACAAAGTTTCAAATCGTTATTCTACAACTTGGAGCACACAGCTTCACAGAGTTATTCTTTACATTGTAGCACACAGTTTCACATTGTTATTCTATAAATTGTAGCACACAACTTCACAGAGTTATTCTATACATTGCAGCACACAGCTTCACATTGTTATTCTACAACTTGGAGCACACAGCTTCACAGAGTTATTCTATACATTGTAGCACACAGTTATACATCGTTATTATACAACTTGGAGCACACAACTTCACAGAGTTATTCTATACATTGTAGCACACAACTTCACAGAGTTATTCTATACATTGCAGCACACAGCTTCACATTGTCATTCTACAGCTTGGAGCACACAGCTTCACAGAGTTATTCTATACATTTTAGCACACAATTTCACATCGTTATTCTACAACTTGGAGCACACAGCTTCACAGAGTTATTCTATACATTGTAGCACACAGTTTCACATCGTTTTTCTACAACTTGAAGCACACAGCTTCACAGAGTTATTCTATACATTGCAGCACACAGCTTCACATCGTTATTCTACAACTTGGAACACACAACTTCACAGAGTTATTCTATAGATTGCAGCACACAGCTTCACATCGTTATTTTACATCTTGGAGCACACATCTTCACAGAGTTATTCTATACATTGCAGCACACAGTTTCATATCGTTATTCTACAACTTGGAGCACACAACTTCACAGAGTTATTCTATACATTGCAGCACACAGTTTAGAATAGTTATTCTACAACTTGGAGCACACAGCTTCACAGAGTTATTCTATACATTGCAGCACACAGATCCACATCGTTATTCTACAACTTGGAGCACTCAACTTCACAGAGTTATTCTATACACTGCAGCACACAGATTCACATTGTTATTTTACAACTTGGAACACACAGCTTCACAGAGTTATTCTATACATTGCAGCACACAGCTTCATATTGTTATTTTACAACTTGGAGCACACAACTTCACAGAGTTATTCTATACAGTGCAGCACAAAGCTCCAAATCGTTATTTTACAACTTGGAGCACACATCTTCACAGAGTTATTCTATACATTGCAGCACACAGGTTCACATCGTTATACTACAACTTGGAGCACACAACTTCACAGAGTTATTCTATACATTGTACCACACAGTTTCAAATCGTTATTCTACAATTTGGAGCACACAACTTCACAGAGTTATTCTATACATTACAGCACACAGCTTCACATCGTTTTTCTACAACTTGGAACACACCACTTCACAGAGTTATTCTATACATTGCAGCACACTGCTTCACATTGTTATTCTACAACTTGGAGCACACAGTTTCACAGAGTTAACTTCACAGAGTTATTCTATATATTGCAACACACAGCTTCACATCGTTATTCTACAACTTGGAGCACACAACTTCACAGAGTTATTCTATACATTGCTGCACACAGCTTCACATCATTATTTTACAACTTGGAGCACACAGTTTCACATTGTTATTCTACAACTTGGAGCACACAGCTTCACAGAGTTATTCTATACATTGTGGCACACAGCTCCACATCGTTATTCTACAACTTGGAGCACACAACTTCACAGAGTTATTCTATACATTGTGGCACACAGCTCCACATTGTTATTCTACAACTTCGAGCACACAGCTTCACAGAGTTATTCTATACATTGTAGCACACAGCTCCACATTGTTATTCTACAACTTGGAGCACACAGCTTCACAGATGTATTCTATACATTGTAGCACAAAGTTTCAAATCGTTATTCTACAACTTGAAGCACACAGCTTCACAGAGTTATTCTTTACATTGTAGCACACAGTTTCACATTGTTATTCTATAAATTGTAGCACACAACTTCACAGAGTTATTCTATACATTGCAGCACACAGCTTCACATTGTTATTCTACAACTTGGAGCACACAGCTTCACAGAGTTATTCTATACATTGTAGCACACAGTTATACATCGTTATTATACAACTTGGAGCACACAACTTCACAGAGTTATTCTATACATTGTAGCACACAACTTCACAGAGTTATTCTATACATTGCAGCACACAGCTTCACATTGTGATTCTACAGCTTGGAGCACACAGCTTCACAGAGTTATTCTTTACATTTTAGCACACAGTTTCACATCGTTATTCTACAACTTGGAGCACACAGCTTCACAGAGTTATTCTATACATTGTAGCATACAGTTTCACATCGTTTTTCTACAACTTGAAGCACACAGCTTCACAGAGTTATTCCATACATTGCAGCACACAGCTTCACATCGTTATTCTACAACTTGGAACACACAACTTCACAGAGTTATTCTATAGATTGCAGCACACAACTTCACATCGTTATTTTACATCTTGGAGCACACATCTTCACAGAGTTATTCTATACATTGCAGCACACAGTTTCACATCGTTATTCTACAACTTGGAGCACACAACTTCACAGAGTTATTCTATACATTGCAGCACACAGTTTAGAATAGTTATTCTACAACTTGGAGCACACAGCTTCACAGAGTTATTCTATACATTGCAGCACACAGATCAACATCGTTATTCTACAACTTGGAGCACTCAACTTCACAGAGTTATTCTATACACTGCAGCACACAGTTTCACATTGTTATTTTACAACTTGGAGCACACAACTTCACAGAGTTATTCTATACATTGCAGCACACAGCTTCATATTGTTATTTTACAACTTGGAGCACACAACTTCACAGAGTTATACTATACAGTGCAGCACAAAGCTCCAAATCGTTATTCTACAACTTGGAGCACACATCTTCACAGAGTTATTCTATACATTGCAGCACACAGGTTCACATCGTTATACTACAACTTGGAGCACATAGCTTCACAGAGTTATTCTATACATTGTAGCACACAGTTTCACATCGTTATTCTACAACTTGGAGCACACAACTTCACATAGTTATTCTATACATTGCAGCACACAGCTTCACATCGTTATTCTACAACTTGGAGCATACCACTTCACAGAGTTATTCTATTCATTGCAGCACACAGCTCCACATTGTTATTTTACAACTTGGAGCACACAACTTCACAGAGTTATTCTATACATTGCAGCACACAGCTTCACATTGTTATTTTACAACTTTGAGCACACAACTTCACAGAGTTATTCTATACGTTGTAACACACAGTTTCAAATCGTTATTCTACAATTTGGAGCACACAACTTCACAGAGTTATTCTATACATTACAGCACACAGCTTCACATCGTTATTCTACAACTTGGAGCACACAACTTCACAGAGTTATTCTATACATTGCAGCACACTGCTTCACATTGTTATTCTACAACTTTGAGCACACAGTTTTACAGAGTTAACTGGACAGAGTTATTCTATACATTGCAACACACAGCTTCACATCGTTATTCTACAACTTGGAGCACACAACTTCACAGAGTTATTCAATACATTGCAGCACACTGCTTCACATTGTTATTCTACAACTTGCAGCACACAGTTTCACAGAGTTAACTTCACAGAGTTATTCTATACATTGCAACACACAGCTTCACATCGTTATTCTACAACTTGGAGCACACAACTTCACAGAGTTATTCTATACATTGCAGCACACAGCTTCACATCATTATTTTACAACTTGGAGCACACAGTTTCACATCGTTATTCTACAACTTGGAGCACACAACTTCACAGAGTTATTCTATACATTGCAGCACACAGCTTCACATTGTTATTATACAACTTGGAGCACACAGCTTCACAGAGTTATTCTATACATTGTAGCACACAGTTTCACATCGTTTTTCTACAACTTGGAGTTCACAGCTTCACAGAGTTATTCTATACATTGCTGCACACAGCTTCACAGAGTTAGTCTATACATTGCAGCACACAGCTTCACAGAGTTAGTCTATACATTGCAGCACACAGCTTCACAGAGTTAGTCTATACATTGCAACACACAGCTTCACATTGTTTTTTTACAACTTGTAGCACACAACTTCACAGAGTTGTTCTATGCATTGTAGCACACAGCTTCACATTGTTATTCTACAACTTGGAGCACACATTTTCATAGAGTTATTCTATACATTGTAGCACACAGTTTCACATCGTTGTTCTACAACTTGGAGTACACAGCTTCACAGAGTTTTTCTATACATTGCTGCACACAGCTTCACAGAGTTAGTCTATACATTGCAGCACACAGCTTCACAGAGTTAGTCTATACATTGCAGCACACAGCTTCACATTATTATTTTACAACTTGGAGCACACAACTTCAGAGAGTTATTCTATACATTGTAGCACACAGTTTCACATCATTATTCTACAACTTGGAGCACACAACTTCAAAGAGTTATTCTATATATTACAGCACACAGCTTCACATCGTTATTTTAAACTTGGAGCACACAGTTTCACATCGTTATTCTACAACTTGGAGCACACAACTTCACAGAGTTATTCTATACATTGCAGCACACAGCTTCACATCGTTAGTCTACAGCTTGGAGCACACATCTTCACAGAATTATTCTATACATTGCAGCACTAGGCTCCACATTGTTATTTTACAACTTGGAGCACACAACTTCACAGAGTTATTCTATACATTGCAGCACACAGCTTCACATTGTTATTCTACAACTTGGAGCACACAGCTTCACAGAGTTATTCTATACATTGTAGCACACAGTTTCACATCGTTGTTCTACAACTTGGAGCACACAGCTTCACAGAGTTTTTCTATATATTGCTGCACACAGCTTCACAGAGTTAGTCTATACATTGCAGCACACAGATTCACATTGTTTTTTTACAACTTGGAGCACACAACTTCACAGAGTTATTCTATACATTGCAGCACACAGCTTCACATTGTTATTCTACAACTTGGAGCACACAGTTTCACAGAGTTATTCTATACATTGTAGCACACAGTTTCACATCGTTGTTCTACAACTTGGAGTACACAGCTTCACAGAGTTTTTCTATACATTGCTGCACACAGTTTCACAGAGTTATTCTATACATTGTAGCACACAGTTTCACATCGTTGTTCTACAACTTGGAGCACACAGCTTCACAGAGTTTTTCTATATATTGCTGCACACAGCTTCACAGAGTTAGTCTATACATTGCAGCACACAGATTCACATTGTTTTTTTACAACTTGGAGCACACAACTTCACAGAGTTATTCTATACATTGCAGCACACAGCTTCACATTGTTATTCTACAACTTGGAGCACACAGTTTCACAGAGTTATTCTATACATTGTAGCACACAGTTTCACATCGTTGTTCTACAACTTGGAGTACACAGCTTCACAGAGTTTTTCTATACATTGCTGCACACAGTTTCACAGAGTTAGTCTATACATTGCTGCACACAGCTTCACAGAGTTAGTCTATACATTGCAGCACACAGCTTCACATTGTTATTTTACAACTTGGAGCACACAACTTCACAGAGTTATTCTATACATTGTAGCACACAGTTTCACATCGTTATTCTACAACTTGGAGCACACAACTTCACAGAGTTATTCTATACATTGTAGCACTCAGTTTCACATCGTTGTTCTACAACTTGGAGCACACAGCTTTACAGAGTTTTTCTATACATTGCTGCACACAACTTCACAGAGTTAGTCTATACATTGGAGCACACAACTTCACAGAGTAAGTCTATACATTGCAGCACACAGCTTCACAGAGTTAGTGTATACATTGCAGCACACAACTTCACAGAGTTAGTCTATACATTGCAGCACACAGCTTCACAGAGTTATTCCATACATTGCAGCACACTGCTTCACATTACTATTCTACAACTTTGAGCACTCAGCTTTCTTCACTTCACCATGTATTAATTCCCTGGCCACTAAACTCAAGTAGTTTGACCTACAATTTACAAACCCCATTTTAGTACTGAAAATACCCAAGGTTGATAAATTGATTATGAGTTATAAATACAGGTTATACATGTATAAGGCAAATTTATAATACAAATTAATAAACCATACAGTTCTAAGTTATTTAATATATAACTGACTTATAAACACATTAATATAACTCTACAATTCTCTAAATAATTAAATTGATAATTGATTTTTATAAACTGATAAAACTATTTATTACAATTACATAAACTAACCATATTGTCTGTCTTGAATGCATGTTCACACCTCTAAAGTACAACAGGAATTGAACATGTTTAAAATATCTCACAGTTGAATAAACATGTACGTGTCAATATATACCTGTCTAGTTTTACAGTTATACATGTCAACATATATAGACTAATCTCATATTCTGACAAATACCTCGGAATGAATCTGAGTAGAACCACCGCCGTTTCGCAAGTAACTGGCAAACTGTTTTACATGAAGTTTTTGGAGACGTCGCCTTTGACCGCTCGGCCACGGAGGACCCCTTTTATACTGATAGTTGAATAACTAAAACTAATCGGATTGAGTTCAACCTCTTTAATATTGTGAATTCCATGTTTATATGTATAGAAATATTTAAATTATAAATTTTACTATTAAGAGATGTGGCGATTGAAAGCTTATTTGTTTGTTTGTTAAATATTTTGAATTAATCAACCTATCCGATCTTTCCTGGGGTCGTGGAAGGTAACACCTTTCTCTGCATTGAAACGATAACTTTCCCACTTGAATCAGACGACTGTCAGTAAGCTGTAATGAAGTATATCAACCATCACGAAAACTGCGGCTGAGCAAGGATTCCAACTCATTACTCTTTGATTGATAGTCAAGCAGGCTACCGGCTGAGCTAAGCGGATCCGGCAAAACTATACAGTCAGTCCGGGACTAGGACCCCAGACCTTCCGCTGACAAGGTGAATGCTTTACCGACAGAGCTAAACTTACTTGAAAGAAACGCACACTCAATAATGCATTAAGGTTGTTTTAATGATCTTTATTGCAATTGGTATTCATATACAATAAAGGTCTTATATAAACTGTTATTGTGCGTTAGGATTTACCTGGCACTCATGAATACTCCGTGTATATCCGTTAATTAATTTTCGTTGTCGGAACGTAAATATTGTTACTAATGTTGACACACCGATATCAGAACATTATTATATGGACATTTTGTTGCATTCATGAAAAGCTGCACGGAGAAGGCGTTTGAACGCCATATCACGTTGGCGAAGATTAATGAGCGCAAGTAAAATCTTACTGACAATACGTTAATAGTTTCATAAAATGGCATTGTTAGTTTACCAAGGTACCACTGAACATGCTCCATCTATAGTTTCCACTACCAATTACGGTGGAGCCGGTATTTGTCTGAGGTCCGACCTTTACACAAACACGGTCGTCCTTGCTCAGCACTGAAACAGCGTTTACTGAAGAACAATCGTGGGAGTTTTGCGCATATAAGCTTGTGTCGGTGAGTTGTATGTCGTTGACAAACAGTCTATAATTTATCCATCTTTTTGGTGTAGAGCCACATATCTGTACTGCAAACCAGTACGTGTCATTGACTGGCGCAGTAAAATACCCGGTACTCGTATCGTACACGTTGTCTGTGTTGGCTAAAGTATTGGTGAACTTAAGTATATCACCAACTGCTGGACTTGTGTCGGACACTGTTCTTACATGAAAAACGACTGGCGGCTTCACTGCGAAACCTACAATCAGTATATTATATGTACATTATTATATGTTATCTATCATTATACTATATGTATTAATAGATTTTATATATAATTATATTGTATTTTATGTATGATTATATTGTATATATAATTTTACTACTAGTATATGTATTATTATATTTTATCCATCATTATACTATATGTAATATTAGATTTGATATATAATTATATTGTATATATCATTATACTACTAGTATATGCATTATTATATTTTATCTATCATTATACTATATGTATTATATTGTAATTTATGTATAATTCTATTTTATATATTACTTTACTACTACTATATGTATTATTATATTTTATCTATCATTATATTATATGTATTATATTGTATTTTATGAATCATTATATTAAATGTATTATCAGATTTTAGTTTTAGCTATATAAGATGTATTGTATTATATTTTATGAATCATTATATTATATGTATTATATTATATTTTATCAATCATTATATTAATGTATTATATTATATGTATTATATAACATTTTAAGAATCATTATATTTATGTATTGTGTTAGATTTTATGAATCATTATATTATATGTATAATATTAGATTTGATGAATCATTATATTATATGTATTAGCAGACTTTAGGTATAATTATTTTATATGTATTATATTAGATTTTATGAATCATTATATTTATGTATAATATTAGATTTTATAAATCATTATATTATATGTATTATATTAGATTTTATGAATCATTATATTTATGTATTACATTAGATTTTATAAATCATTATATTATATGTATTATATTAGTTTTAATGAATCATTATATTATATTTTATGCATCATTATATTCATGTATTATATTATATATTATGAATGAATATATTAGATTTAATGAATCATTATATCTATGTATTATATTATATTTTATAAATCATTATATTATATGTATTATATTAGATTTAATGAATCATTATATTTATGTATAATTTTAGATTAAATGAGTCATTAATTTTGTGCATTATATTAGAATTTATGAATCATCATATTTATGTATTATATTATATTTTATGAATCCTTATATTTATGTATTATATAAGATTTTATGAATCATTATATAATATGTATTATATAAGATTTTATGAATCAATATATGTATTATATACTATTTTATGAATCATTTTATTATAGGTATTATATTCGAATTAATGAATCATTATATTTATGTATTATATAAGATTTTATGAATCATTATATTAGATGTTTTATATTCGATTTTATGAATCAATATATTTATGTAAAATATACTTTTTTATGAATCATTTTATTATACGTATTATATTAGATTTGATGAATCATTATATTTATGTATTAAATTAAATTTTTATAATCATTATATTTTTGTTTTATAGTATATTTTATGAATCATTATATTTATGTATTATATAATATCTTATTAATTATAATATTTATGTATTATATTATATTTCATGAATCATTATATTATATGTATTATATTAGATTTTCACGAATCATTATATTATTATAAAATATTTTATGAATCATTATATTTATTTATATATTATATTTTATGAATCATTATATTATATGTATTATTTTAGATTAAATGAATCATTAATTTTGTGCATTATATTAGATTTTATGAATCATTATATTTATGTATTATATTATATTTTATGAATCATTATATTTATGTATTATATAAGATTTTATGAATCATTATATTATATTAGATTTGATGAATCAATATATTTATGTATTATATACTATTTTATGAATCATTTATTATATGTAATAGATTAGATTTGATGAATCATTATATTTATGTATTATTATATTTTTTTTATCATTATATTTTTGTATTATATTAGATTTTATAACTCATTATATTATATGTATTATATTTTGTGAATCATTATATACTATGTATTATATTAGATTTGATGAATCATTATATTTATGTATCATATTATATTTTATGAATCGTTATATTATATGTATTATATTAGATTTTGATGAATCATTATATTATATATATCATATGAGATTTTATGAATTGTTATTTTATTATATTATATTTTATGAATCATTATATTATTATATTATATCTTATGAATCATAATATTTATGTATTGTATTATATGAATCATTATAGTATATGTATTATATTTGATTTCATAAATCATTATATTTATTTATTATATTATATTTTATGAATCGTTATATAATTATATTAGATTTCATGAATCATTATAAATTATTATATTTATTATATTAAATTTCATGAATCATTATATTTATGTATTAAATTATATTTAATCAAGCATTATATTATATGTATTATATTAGATTTTATGAATCATTATGTTTATGTATTATATTAGATTTAATATATCATTATATTATGTGTATTATATTATATTTAATGAATCTTTATATTTATGTATTATATTAGATTTTTTGAATTATTATAGTATATAAATTATATTATATTTTATGAATCATTATATTTATGTATTATATTATATTTTATGAATCATAATATTAAATGTATTATAATATGTTCTCTGTCATTACATTTAAATGTTATTTTATTATTAGGTTTTTACAACAGACACCTATATTCAACCATTCGTATCATGCAAATACAGATAAGGTAGTCAATTGCCAACCTAAATTAAACGGCTTACACATATATTTTAATTTGGTTGTATTCTGCTGTTATATTAAAGGTATAATATATTCCTCGAGTTGTTACGGTAAAACTCAAATGAAAATATGAACGCGGTTACCTAAGACTATTATGTTTCAAAACAAAATAAGGCAATAAATGCGTTTAAATTGAGACTTCAGATCCCGAATTTAGTCAGATTCTATCCTGGACGGAACGGCTAACACCCCACATTTGTATTTCCAATATATTCGTCAAAATATTGAGTATCATTATTAAAATTTGTATATGGCATTAACAGACAATATGTATTGATTTTACATGGCCTAAATATTCTTTCATATTTAAGTTTAAATTTGAACGAAATTCGTTTGATACTTTCGGAGAAAATACATAATATGTCAGGTACATGAAATATCAGGCGGCGGGTTTACTGTTCAGCTCAGTATATATTCAGACATGTTTATAAAATAACTTCTGTTGTTATATTATGATAGTTTGGAATTGTCTATATTACAAAAAATCATGAGTTGTTTAAAGACGATTGCTATAATTTTTGTCACTTTTTTCATATGGATAGAATTTTATGAAACTTCCCAGTTTTTAAATTTAATGAATGTTCTTGCAACATCGGAAATAGAAAACACATGTAACCTTTTTGGTAGGATGGAGAGTCAGTTTTAGACAGACCTTGCTTAGGTCAACATGAGAATTTTAGACAGACTTTGGTCAGACTAACATAAGAGTTTGTGAATTAAAACTTAGATAGTGATAGAAACAATTATTGAGAATTATAAATATCTGAATAAATTTGAGTTAAATGAAACTACCGTAGTTTATCTGTTATGCCACATTGCATCATATACAAACGTATTTACATGGTTCACATGTGTATATATGTTTTTGACCGGAATGTATTAACTATATATGTGATTATGGAATTGTGTAACTTCGGTCAATTTCGCAAATATATTACATGAAAAATTATTTTGCAATAATAAAAGCGAGGCGGCAATGCAATAAATAGAATCGTGAACTCTCGACCTCCTAAAAAACAGCACTCAGTACTTGTTCTACCAAGGAAACGAATTTACAAATTGATGGAAAATAACAAGTGTTGTTGAAAAAAATGCCACCGACTTCTTTCAGATACATGATTTTATTTTTAGAAATATGAACTCTAGAAATATAAAACCAACATATATTAAGTGTCAAACTGAATTTACTAGCAATTACAATATCTATTTATGTATAACTTACATTGTATTATAGTAAACATAACATACTATTATTTATAATATAATAACTGTAATAATTATAACTGTTGTAGAATATAACTATATAAAAATGAAATGCATTATAAAATAATAGTTGACATCCTTAATTCTTAACATTTGGGTATTCTTTATAGCATAAAACTCAATATGCTTACCTTTGATTTCAGCCAAGGTTTCATTCGCCAGCGTACGTAGGTCACGTGATATTCTCGTTACATGCGTCTCTTGCAGATTCATCATACTTTCCACTTCTTCAATTTTCTTGGTGAGTTCATCTTTAAGTTCCGTGTCAGCGTCAGCCATGTTTTGCTTCACTTCTTTGCTCAATGTGTCGGTGAGTAAACTCAGTTCCTTATTCTTCACATCTTGTTCATTACTGATTTGGGTTGACATCTCCTTTAAATCAATTGACAATTTTGTCAGTTCTAAACTCATGGCAGTCCTCTTCGATTGTAATGTCTCTAGCTGTTTATCCACTGTTTGTTGCAAAATCTGCATTTGGACATCAAGCTTGACTGATTTCTCAATCAATTTTTCTTCAAAGTCGTACCTCGACGTGCATACTGGTTCCTTTAACATTAGGAACCCGGAAGACATGCACACAAAGAAATGTAGTATTAATAAACCAATGTGCGACCCCATAATTTATCAGAAGTTTCTATCCAACGTGTGTTTATCTAAATGCTGCACGTTAGGGTATTTCTCCTGGTATGAACTACCAAGCATTTACGGTATACTCTAGAGCATTAAAGGGCTGATTCATAAGTACAGTTAATTAATTTACTTGACTGAGTTAGTTGGGTCACATGATATATCCTCACTGGCGAGTTTCCATTAGAAAGAAATAAGAATAAAGAGTACTATCATTATAAATTGTTCACAAATATTAGATAGTCAATCTCAAACTATCATATCCCTCTCACACAAGTGCGTCTCCACATAATTTTATTCATATATTATCATTATGTTTTTATTGAACGTCAAATACGACCCATACGTATGTGTAAACAATACAAAAACAAAGCTTATCACCAATGAAATGCAATTAAAGCGGCGTAACCAGTATCTGAATATTGCTTATTTTCGTGAATTGTCATCCCTTTTGTTTATTTATAACAGCCGATACCTCTCTTACATGTGAATATTAAAACGTGTTTTGAATAAATATTAACAGACCATTTAATCTGATATGCAAATTAGCTGCTTCGCTGACGACGGAAATTATCGTAAATTTTCCGATGATAGTTGAGCATTCAGTGTTACATACTCGGCCAATGCCGTCATCCATCGCAGATAAACCAAAGGATTACGCAAACTGATATAGTTTGTGTCTAATTTTGATTGTTTACGTGTTGAATATTATGAAAATTATAAATAAGCATGAAATAAGATGATTTTTGTCATGTCTAAGTGACGTAACATATTATTAAACATGTGCAAAGGTATGTATGCATATGTGAACAGATATTTTTTTTTTTTATTTTATTGCATCTGAGTTTGTTTGGATATTAGAAGCCGTTTATGGGTAGGCGGGTACGGTAGAGATTTCGAACTCAGATAGTCCGAGCAGTAATCCGCAGTCCTTACCACTGCGCCACGCAGGAATATTACAAGGTTGTTAGTATAACTATGTTTATAAACCTAAACGCTTACACGGGCTGTCGTGCATGTCCAATCGGTGATGCCCGGATAATCTAAACTTTTGACGTTATTCCACGGGCCAGGTCTAATTCAAATATCGGCGATAATAGCGTGTTTAAATACATGTTTTGACGATAAACGCTTGCACTAGATATGGTCCCGATAAAGTTAATTCCTACAACTAGTCCAACGTCTACTACCGCTACCACTACTACAACTACCACTACAACTAATACTTCCAATTTCACCACTACTACTATTACTTCTACTACTACTACTACTACTACCACTACTACTACTACGTCTACTACTACTACCGCTACTACAACTACCTCCACTACTACTACTACCAATACAACCACCACTTCTACTACTACTGCTACTTTTTCACCTATTCAAAATACTATTACTATTACTACTACTTCTACTACTACTACTACTACTACCTACTACCTACTACTACTACTACTACTACTACTACTACTACTACTTTCTACTGCTACGAAATGTGACATGTTTAAATTGGAGTGGTAAACTTTAAACGAAATCTCCATTTTGAAAATTGACAGCACTTAAATACTGCTTGTCGACCTTCACATCAGCATATGGACTCTCTCTCTAAGATGAAATCATTTTTACTACATGTCAACATGTATAGCGGATCAAATTGAAATCAAAATGAAATCACAGGACTCATTTAATACGTCACAAAACATGTTGCAATTTTAAGCGATAAATCTCTTTAGTCTAACATAGGCACGTAGCCTAAGCTGGGAAATCCCTTTTCATTGTAATTTTCTGCATGACAATACGGGGTCAGTGAGTGTATATATATATAAGCATGATTTATTGTAAAAAAATGTTTTTAGCCAATATGAAAACATTGACAAATCCCGATATATTCCCTGTAACATAAGAAAGTATGTTCTGCAGTAGACGTGATTTTCAGAAGACACGGTCCCTACAACGTATAATCAATATATAGCTTTGTTATACACACTACAATACCGCGACACAGAAGGGGTAACAAGGAAGACGTAACAGCCACAAGACAGCCAAAAACACCATCAACATGATTGCTATGTATTAGTCTACAGTATAGTTTAGTTTAAACTTATTTTATTTCGATTGTGAAACAAGTTATTACGACTTAGACAAATCATGCTCGAAGTTTTCTTGGGTAGACCCAGTACTAAGCATATGTGGAAAAAGTGTCTTGCTCAAGAACAATACACATTGCCGTGGCGGAGCTTCGAACACACGACCCTCCGATCATGGGTTCAGTGCTCTACCACTGGACCACGCACTCCACAAATCTACAGTATACAGTAAGCCTACAGTATAAAACAGAGGTTAGATTAAATCTGTTAATTACGTTTATAAATATCGAAATGTTTACATAAAAACTATATTTGTTTGATTTAATTTCATAATTTTTAACTATTTTCAGGGACATTTACCAAAGATGTACACACATGCGGTGTCTCCTGGACTGTAATCAATTGTTGTGTGTTTTTAAATATAAATAAATAAAACATGAAAATAACGACATGATATATCGATTAAAATGTTAATATCGTCTACATTTTATCAGGTTCGGCTAGAAAAAAAAACAGCACTGTCCAAGACTCGTGCTCTATTATTTTTCTCTCTCACCTGATTAGACCATAAGGCACTAACATGGTATTTTCTATATTCCAAACGGACAAACGCATGCTTTTGTTGGAAAAAATAGTTATTGAATGTCCCTCGAGCAATATATGTGGTTGGATGTAAACACAACTAGATTATTCTTGTAAATTATTAGACGTGGACCATTAACTGTTACTTCCTGAAAATGATGAATTTTGATACCAACATGCAACACCTGTCTTATTGAATCATTGTTTTTGCACGATTAAATGCGTATATCGCAAGATGTTAAAGCAACACATCCACGTTTAAACTTTTTTAAAAAGTTTTTCAATTGAGTTGTGAGCACATTTCCCATACATAAATATATGGTCAGTGAGCTGTATATGTGCTAACAAACACTATCCAGAACGCTTTAGAATTATAAAAAAAGATGTCCAAATTATAAAGCGTGACAAACGCTTTATAAATTATTTTTTAATTGCCGAGGATTCCAACTTGGCTTCAAATTGAATTATGCGATTCGTATTAAAAAAACTTCACGTTTTAGTGCGTAGTGTACTTTACCTGCCTTGAAAGTCATTTTGACAATTTTTTTTTACTCGGGTGAGTAACACTCTTGTTTTATAAAGTGTTAGTCACGCATTACAATTTGGGCATCATTTTGTTCGGGATTGTGTTTATATGCTCATATACAGCTAATTGATCATATGTTTGTATGGGAAATGTGCTAATAACTCAATTAATTTTTTTTTTAAAAGTTCAAACGTGGATGTGTTGCTTTAAGAAGTGCATGCTAAATATATTTCGCAGTTTCTGTCTTTTTAATTCTTTGATTTTGTTAAAGATACATCACCTATAACTTTATGTTCAGTAAATGGTGGAAAGTTTATTGAATCACAAAGAGGATGGTCCCATTCGAAGATTATGGTTGATTCCATCCTTGTCGTTTTATCTTATTTGTGATAAATTCGTTAAAACACAGAGCTGCAATTATGGTTTTATTCGTCAATGTTTTAGCGTAACCAGATACTGGCCAATGAGTGAGTTTATCGCGGGTCGCGATTTAGTATTAAGACAACAAAATTAAAGAATTTCACACTGCAGAGACAAATAATGATATAAGTTATTGAACAGAATATTCATAATATCTGATGTTTTATATAAATGTGTAGTTTCAGAAAGATTTTCGTGAACAGAACATGTTACAATATAATATTTGAAACAATTGAATAATAAAGTGTAATGTTCTAACCTTCAATTTTATCAGTATCACTACAGCTGTTTAAAAGTTCGATATTACAAAATGAATGATAAGTAACGGTAGTGTAGTGTAGTGGATAATGTTGTGGTACTTCTCTAGCGACAGGATAGATGCAGGTCCGGTCACACGTTGATCCACTGGTCTCTCAAATAAAGCCTGTTCTAGATCAACCCAGGAAACGGACTCGACAGCGATTCATCTAAAGTTTAAAGCAGACACTCAGATAAACAGCAATAAAACATTGAGTTCTTTATCGATGTTTTTGAAATTTATTTCGTTCGATAATAAAATATCTTTCTATCTTTCCTGAAAACTTTTATCAAACTCTATTGAGATTATCACTTCATTTCAGTTTTTTGAAACATACAACTACCGGTACCTAAATTCACAAAATGAGTATCTTGTATAGCCTCCTTGTGCACTGATGCTCGGGGTTGTATGTTTGAAATCGATAAAAAGAAGCTTTTTATCAACCCATGTTTCGTCACCAGTAAGCAATTCAATTATCCGTTTTAACTACAGTTTTTATACTTTTAAAGCATTTTGTACTCTCGTGTCCTTTTGGGAATCAGTTAAGAGAGGTACCCATCTAGTATAAATCTATTTAACTTTAATAGGGTTAGTCGGGATTTCGTGAACAGCTGCCGATGAGATGCCAACGATATGAGAAAAAGAGAAGAGAAGAAGATCTAGCATCTTCTTTGATGCAGTTTGCAACAGTAATAACCGACATGGTACTACTCCTACTAGAGTGAGGATCATGTTTGATGTCAAATATTCCATCTATAGATTTCTTATAACACCTGTAATTCCATGATTTAGAGACATAAGACATTAGACACAATTCAGAATGTTTTTGAATTGGGTTTTACGCCTTTTTCATCACATTTCAGGTTACATGTGGTATATCCAGTTTTACTGTTGGAGGGAGACCTCAGAATGAATCTAAGTAGAACTATCGTACCACTGCAAGTAACTGGCAGACTTTCTCACATAAACTTCTCTGAGCAAGCGGGACTCGAACTTTAGCAATAAGAGTAAGAACATATAACTTTATAAAGTATATTTACAACGCTATGCATTTTGGTATAATCTCTAATTTCCGATTTTAAATTCTCCTTTATTATAACAACATATCGACGACCTTGTTCCAAATGAATGCAGCATCGGTATTGTTTACTATATTTCGGTAGAAGTGCGTGCATTTTGTAGCTGTTCAATAGCTCTTTTTTATGATTTAAACAGTAACGAACTTGCAGGTATAGTTTCTATGGAACCGCAATTCAACACTATCATTGATTAGACTATCACCTCAGGTCTCACTACACAGTTGAAGGTTGATCTTTATTCTATATAAAATAAGGTCCAGGATTTACACGGTATGGAACAATTCCTACATACATGTATAATGGTTACATAATGATTTAAAGAGACACCGGACAATGGTGAAGTCGATGCTTTCCCATGTTAATATTAATATTTACCCCTGTGAATGTATAACCATAAGAAGCTCCAATTATTTATGAAGCTATTGACATTTTGGTACGTGCCATGCTGGTTTTGAAAATATGAGTAAACAATCTTAAAAAATACAAATGGTTATTTCCCTGGATGCTTACATTATTTGTTACACTTACCAGACCTAGAACTATCCTTAAATGATGAGCGCCAAGCGGGGAAGCTTTTAGTACCATTTTTTTAAAGTCTTTGATCTGACACGGCCGGGGATCGAACCCACGGTCTTTTGTATGCGAGGCGGGCGCTCTAACCCGACCATTGCGGTAACATGAAGTTGGTGAAACGCTAAATGAATTTCGTGATATTTATTAACTTCATATTTTATACGTAAAGGGACACGCGGCATTGATGAAATATAATTTTACCCGTGACAGATTATACGTTAAAACATTTGTACTTCTGTGAAAGTACATGCATATTCGTATCAGATATAATTCTCCAACTATTGCTTCCTGAAACTACATTAATTCCAATAGAAACTGATGAAAAATATTCATTACATTTTTTGTCATATGCGATCACGTATATGCGACACATGAGGCCTTTCAATTATTTACAAGAGTTATGGCCTTTTCCAAAATAGAGATGAAATTAAGATGTAACAGCCAATTTCTTCCTCCGGGAAGAAATCAGCTAGCTGATTTTTTCTCCACCCAGCAGATTCATTCTCCCGGGGAAAGAATTGGCTAGCTGATTCTTTCCCCATCCCTACTTATATTTGTTTGACTTTCAGGTGGAAATAAATGGCTAATTAATGCTGTTCTTTCTCCCATATATTTCGGGAAAAAATTGGATGGAGGGGGGATTGGCTAGCTGATTCTCCCCCCATTCATGTTTTGAACAAAAAAAACCATATTATTGGGGAGGGGGAGGGGGGAAGAAATTAGCTAGCCAATTCTTTCCCTGGGGAAATACTTGACTACTTCAAAGGGTCTGCACACAGACTTTGGTAGTCTAACTTCATATTTGCATAGATTTATAAATATCAGAAATAGATTTGAGTGGGTGTCCTCCGTGGCCGAGTGGTCTAAGGCGCCGTCTCAAGATCACTTACCTCTCACCGCTAAGGTCGTAGGTTCGAGTCCCGTACGCTCCAAAAACTGTATGTGAGAGAGTTTCCAGTTACTTGCGAAAGGACGGTGGTTCTACTGTCTGAGGTCTTCCTCCACCAGTTAAACTGGATATGCTATATATAACCCGAAATGTGTTGAAAATGGCGTTACACCCCATTCTTAAAAAAAAATAAAAAAACATTTGAGGTTCACAAAGCCCCCAAATTGGCCCTGTTTATTGCATGAAAGTTAATCCTTTTATTTTTACAAAATTTTATTTTTTTTAAATTATATTTCACAGTGTACTTTATTTCCTTTGAGAAATATATATTTTGTTTTTCAATTTTACATATTTTGCTTAAAACAATACCATTAAAGTGTACATGTACAGCGAAACTACAATTTTCCTACATTTTAAGCCATTTTAGGTTAATATATTATGGTTTTAACAGTGAAGGCACTTTTGCCACATGGAAATATTTACACATGTTACTCAGAGTGTACTAGACAATGATCAGAATAAATATATTTTTATGGCAAGAATGCCTTCATAACAAGGAAACTATTCAAATGCGAAAAATAGTACAAAATTGCTTGAAATGAGCATTTTCCTTTAACCGTCTTTAGAATCATTCCATGAAGAGAAAAACATGGAATTTAAAACTTAAATATACATATTTTAAAAGAATAAATGACATTAAAAGCAAATACACAAAGCTTTGCTAAATATAAGTATTTAAAAGAAATGCCCTTTTACAGGGCCGATATTTGGACTTCGTGAACCAGGGGTCGTATTCACCAACCATTCTTGAGAATAGACTTAGACTTGAGCGTAAAAATCTAAATTTCAACCTTAGATATATTGGTTACCATGACATATAGTTGTGAGAGTATATTTGACTATGTGTTAGGTGACCCTACGTGCTTGCAAATTTTTGTCTAAAAAAAGTCTCTAAGTGTTTTAACCAAAATTCAATCTTGAGTTCAAGTCTAAGAATATTCTTAAGATTGGGTGGTGAATACAACGCCTGGTTCTTTATCAAACTTCCTCTTAACCCTGATCATGATTTAAATCAATTATTCTATTATGCATACTGCTTTCATTGTGTTTCGCATATATGTTTGTGAGTTGTGTAAATAACATGTGTACACTAATGAACACGGAAGTAATATCTGAATCTGAATAGAACTACTTTGTTTCAAAATGGCGTGTAGAAAATTTTTCAACGGAGTTGTTATTTTATACGGTGCGATTTTATTCACATGCCGTGTCATACCCCACCCAGGTTTGCCCAGTATCTTTATCAGGCTACAGGTTAAGGGTTATCTCTTTTTTGTTTATAAACGTTGCTTTTGCTGTCTTTTATAAATGAGATTTTAACGCCATTTCTAACACATAAGATGTTTTATGTTGCATATCCAGTTGTATTGATGAGAGAAGACCAGATAATGAATCTGGATTGAACCACCGTTCTTCCGTAAGAAACTGGTAAGCCTTCTTACATAAAGTGTTTTGACCAAGCTGATGGCTTGACCCACGACCTCTAAGCGGTGAGAGCTAAGTGGTCTTCAGACCACAGGTACCTTAGATAACTCGGGCACGAAGGACCCTAGTCTGGGTCTAATAAATCACAATACATGTGTATTTAATTCCACCAATTATGTGTTTATACCCCCTCCCCCCAGTGAAGTATTTAATTGTATGCACTACAGAAATCTATCAGGGAGAATGTTTCACAAATTTATATACATAATTGCATTATGATTTTTTTTAGTTTAGCAAGGATTTGAATTTGTTGGAATACTTAGTGACATTATATGCCATCGAGGGCTAGCGGACGACCGGTTAACCTAACCACTCTTGACTGGTATCCTGGAAGGTTAATCAGTGAAAGTAAGCACATCTCTACAAGTAACTGATAACTTCCCCACTTGAATCAGATATGATAGACGAATTACAGTGACAGGCAATGTCGTATATCAATCATCGTCGAGATTGTGACAGGATTGGGATTCGAACTCACGACCCCATTATTGATTATCAGACGCGCTATCAACTGTAATCGCTTTACTGATTGAATAAGAAAGAAAGATCTTTATTTGGAAACACATATGCACCGGGCTATAAATTTATGAGGTCTGTTTAAAGTGGTCATATTGGTGCTGAGGCTCATACAATAATACTGTCCAGTTATCCAGGCATTTATTTACCTTACTTTTATTTTTTTTAATGGAGTTTAACGCCATTTTCGACACATTTCAGATTATACATGGTATATCCAGTTTTATTGGTGGAGAAAAGCCTCAGAATAATAAGTGGAACCGCCGTCCTCCCGCAAGTAACTGGTAAACTTCTCACATAAAGTTTTTTGAGCGAGCTAGACTCGAACCTCGACTTTTGCAATGGGAGGTAAATGATCTTAAGACGGCAACTCAGACCATTCGGCCACGGAGAACTCATATATTGAAATTCGTATACAGTTTGATAAAGATCAATTAAAGACGGTGCTACATTGGTCGCAACATATCATGTAGCTTCTCTCCATGTAATCTGATAGGATACCGTACCGATATGATACTCCCATATTACATTGTTATAATGCTTATTCAAGATCATCAAAAATATTGAAGGTACTAGAGTAGTCACAAGGCAAAATATAGCATTTGTCATTAACACCAGGGGCCGTAACGCTGAGATGTCTGATCCGATAAGGATATTTTTGAAGCTTTTTCCAGTTTTAAGTTCTATTAATTATAAGACTCATATTGATATGTGACGTATACGTTATGTAATATTGATACGTTACATATACGTTATGATATATTGGTACATGACGTATACGTTATTTAATACTGGTACGTGACGTTTATGTTATGTCATATTGGTACGTGGCGTAAACGTTATGTAATATTGGTACGTGACGTATACGTTATGTCATTGTTACGTGACGTATACGTTATGTAATTTTGGCACATGACGTATACGTTATGTCATATTGGTACGTGGCGTATACGTTATGTCATATTGGTACGTGGCGTATACGTTATGTTATATTGGTACGTGACGTATACATTATGTCATGTTGTAACGTGACGTATACGTTATGTAATATTGACACATACGTTATGTAATATTGGCACATGACGTATACGTTATGTCATATTGGTACGTGACGTATACGTTATGTAATATTTGTACGTGACGTATACGTTATGCCATATTTGTATGTGCTATATTCATTATTAGCAGGAACGCACTTGCTATTTCCGAGTAACCTTTCTTCATCAAATTTACGCCATTTTGTTTTTTAAAGTATCGAATAACGCTTGTATGATTTTATCAATTCAATTCAGATTTTAACATAGGAGTATTTTCCTATTTTCTCTTTTTTTTTTTTTTTGCTTACAAATTGCTCCAATTAATATTTTCTCTTTCTCATAAATACAAGTAAGATGCCAAAAGTTAATTATTTCACTAATAAAAAATACCACGAAGTAGCTTAAGCAATTCAATTTATTCAATGTCCTCAAAACTACAACAAAAACATTGATTTCTTCAAACTACACCTTCATTATAAAAGTAGTTTTAATAAACATGATAAACGATAAACTAACACACACCTTAAGTACAAATTTTGCTAGGTACTAAAAACCCAGACTCGCATTATAAATATTCACCTAAACTATTGTAGAGTTTAGGAGCATGGTCCAGTGGTAGAGCACCGAACTCATGATCGGAGAGTCGTGGCTTCGATCCTCCGCTACGGCTATGTGACGTGTCCTTGAGCAAGACACTTTTTCCACATATGCTTATTACTGGTCCTACCCAGGAAGACTTCGAGCGTGATTTGTCTAAGGTGTAAGAACTTGTTTCACAATCGAAGTAAAATAAATAAGTTTAAACAAAACAATTGTAGAAGAATATCGTTTTTAACTTTGCAGATTTAACGTGAGCTTTATCGGGTATTTTTTTATGATTACCTTTTCAGAATGTCATAGATACAAGACAATGTTCGCTGAAGTCGGTTCTACTGTTACATTTGTTGTCGTGGTTAACAAGTATGTGCCTCATATATAACCCTTTTTGGAGTACAAAAACGAATCCATATCGTTAGTATATAATATTATGCGATTAAGCAATGAAGGTATTTATTAAAAAACATACAACGGAAACATTTTCGAAAAGAAATTCAACGTGTCGGTGCAGTTAATGATAGACTGGAAGATCTTAGTTTACCTCTTTATAACGCGGAGCGTATGGAAACTACCCATTCCTAGACCGGTTGAGAGACTTAGAAATCTTGAGGTGGGATCTGCGTTTATTGAGTAGGAATACTGATATTCTTTTCGTTCTATGCTATGGTGTTATAAGATCATTGTTTTTTTCCGTAATCATAGGAATAGGAGCGTTTCAGTTATAGGGGTGGAGAGAGGGTGGGGTGGGGGCTGGTGAAGAGTGCAGGAGAAGGTGTAAAAAACAAATGCTGTATTGTAGTAAGTTTTAGAGGGAAAATTACTGCATTTGTTGTGACTTTTAAACATTTTCATTAAAAAAAGTCTATAAGACTTATCAAAATAATGAACTCCCGCCTGGTTTTAAAACCGGTACCTCATGCACTGGGAGCCAAGACATTTGGGAGAGTATGTGTGTGGGGATGACCCCTACTGCTCGTTTTATTAAAAAGATAGACATATTAACAAACCAACTTCATCCGAATTTTAAACCAGGTAACTCATGCACTAATAGCCAATACCTTTGTGATAACGTGCGTGTGTATGGTGTCCCCTGCTGCTCCCGTTGGTTGGGGTACGGGTGGCTCTCACAAGAATGTTCAATATCTTAAAAAGTAAATGCTGCATTCTGGAGTTTATATAGAATGAAAATGCAGTAGCATTTACTTCAATGTTTTGTGATTTTTTTTCAAACACACTGTCACAAAAATATAAATAAATAATAAAAAAATTAAAACCCTTTTAGACTTATAAAAAGAATAAAAGATAACCACCAATGGGAAAGAGTGTGGAAGATGGTGTGATCGATTGTTTGGGAAAGGGAAAATATTTATATATTAAAAAAACAAATGCTGCATCCAATAAGGTGTTAGGTAGAAACTCCAACATTTTGTATCTTTTAGGTATTTTAATAAGCACAAACACATACAAAAATATCTGTAAGATGTATAAAAAAGTGAACCTCAAGTTGGTTTCAAACCCGGTATGTCATTCACTACGGGCCAAACGTGAAGGAGTGAGTGTGTGTGTATGTGCTGGTGTGTGTGAATGCTGGTGGCGGAATGGGTCCACTAACAGGAAAATTGTGATATTTAAATACCTAAATGCTACATTCAAGTGAGGTTTTTAGGATAAAAAAACATGGTCGCCATTTACTTGACATGTTTCGTATTTTGTGACTTTTAAATATTAAAGGAGCATATACTATGCCTATGTTTTCATGATTATTATTTAAACTATGACTTATCATATAACACAACACATCGCACGTTTGTAACTTCAGAGGTTAAACGCAATTCGACAATCTGAAAGAAAAAAATCCTTTTATTATGTCAAACGTCTTCAAATATTTAAGCTCCAACACGAACGCTACTAATTTGTCAAGAGTACTAATTCGACAAATATGTAATTTTATACACAGGTCATCCACCGACCCCACAAATTAAAGCCTATCGAGATACCGGCGCGACGGAAGTGATAGAAGAAAACCGCTCAATTTCATTTCGTGGAACAAATTCATATACAAGCGATTTTCCAGTTGGTTTGACAGTTACAAGAGCTGGCTGGTAGATGGGAATGACGTCACTTCACAAAGTTCATATCTGGTATCAGAAGATAGGCTCACTGTTCTGAAAACTGATTGTCGAATGAATGGAACGAGCATTACATACAGATGGACGTACACAGAATATCAACTATTCTCAGAAACCAAATACACGTTAAACATAGTATGTGAGTATAAGTCTGTGGAACGGGCGCAGTTCTCCGATTGGGTCCGTTAAATAGCAATGTTGGGAAAGCCACCTCTGAGCAAGTTCAGTTCGCGATTGTTCAGTTTCTGAAGGGAAGTTTGAATGACGTTACAGTTTAGTAAGCGTTCAGTTGCTATGAATTGTGATACAGGCATATCATTTCCTGCTTTTTCATTGGGGGTTAAATGACCTGATTTCTGGAAATATGTGAGTATCCTTTATAAAAAGTAATGGCATGTTATTGAATGGGATGCATGCTTCAACCAAAGGTCCGTTTGGGACCTTTAAAAACACGTTTTTTTGTGCATTTATTTTAAGTGATCATATATTTAAGGAAAGGTTTTGGTTGATAAATACACTCGATTGCACGTTTGATTACAAAATTACATGAGAAGTTCAGGTTGAAATTGGGTATATTATTATCTATAACTTCACCGATTGATACATCGATTTAACAGTTTGAGTTCGAAAACTATTTTATTTTAAAGTGTGAATTTAAACTGTGATTTCAAATAGGCACTCAATTTTGAATTCAAAGTTGAATTCGTGTTTTATATTAATAAGTAGGAATTTATTCATAGAATAAATTCAAAGTGTGAGATGTGAAAAGTAAAGTCTTTCTATCGGCCTTTCATGAATGATGATATGAACAGAACAAAACCGAATGATCAAATGATACTCACGGCCATGTGTGGTGTCATTAAGCAAGAGACTTTTTCCGTATATGCTTAATACTGATATTATCCGAAAGATTTCGAGTCTGATTTGCATTATTTGCGCCATACATGCCGATCTACTACTTGGAGGTTTGAGACGACTTGCCCGAGGTCACGTGTTCAGCTCAGTGCTATCCTGAATGTAATTAAGTCTGGAAGTCACCTACGACGGAGACGCCTGCTTACATCTTAGACTGATGTCCCAGACTACGCAAGGTGAGTAAACGTGCGAGGCAACTAGGAACAGGACGTATAAAACAGCTACACGAAGCTTCGTTGTTGTGCTTAAATCAATAGGTGGAACATAATATAAACGGAACATAATATAAGTATGTACTATGTGCAGAACATATCACATGGGCAGCTGAAAAGATTCAATAAAACAGAGTTTGCTATTTTAATCACTTAGTTGTGTTTTGTTATTCCAGTATAGTATAGTATTTTAATAATAGCAAACACAATTTCTGTTACCGAAACAGCGATGTAGTTGAACAGTGCTCACTTGTAATTGGCAAAAACAATTATAAACATATTCTATTAAACGGTCACTTAATATGAATACTAAATGCATATACATTTAACTGAAAAAAAGCAAATGCATCCAAATATAATCTACATATGAATTCCACCGTCAAGTACACAAATTGTACTATTTCATTACTCTGTAGTTAAATAATAACTTAATATATTAATGATATTTGTTGATTTAATGAAGACATACATTTGATAAGAGATCTTATCTTATATTTGCGTATTTAATTCTCATTATGGATATGTTTGGACATTATTTTATTCAATTCATTTTAATTACATATAGTATTCAGCATCAAACATTCAATACAAACGGTTTGAAACATTTGAACATTGCAAGGGATTTACAAAGAAAACAAATCTGTCGTAATTTATCGATATATCTCGGTAATTATCGTAAAATATGTCCAAAACACAATATACTCATTCAGCGTCCACATAATATGGATGAATGCCAGACTGATATATGCAGTTACGTCACGAATGTTGGCAATGTACGAATTCGTAAATATATACATTAAACGTTAACATAATGCATCTGTAACTCAACGTAATAAAGAAAATATTTCAGAATAAAATTACAAATCGAAATATCAAAAATATTAAATTTGATGTCAAATTGATTAATATTTTACTCGTATTCTTTACTTCCAATATTTCAAAACAACTAGAGATTTCACTAAATTCTCAAAAATATCAACGATTCATTGCTTAATTATTTATAATAGGACACAAGTGATTATGAAAATAACTTTAATAATAAAATAATACACTATATCTTATATATTTACAGTGTTACATCTTTTTTAACCCACAAACAGAAGATGCCACTTCAGTGATAACCATGGCTTGCCTTCTTGGTGTGACAATTGTGACCGTCGTTATATTGACTGTTTACGTATGCGCTCTTCGACGCCAGATTACCAGAACCAATGCAGGACAATCAGGTTATTTTACACCATATCAGAACGTCTAGACAATTAGGGATAGTATTTTAACATATGGCGCATCTCACAATATTATTCATACAATACAAGATTCAATAAAAAGTAATTGTAAATAAGTTAAATTTGATGTAAACTTATTTCTTTTTTCTTCGATTGTGAAACAATTATTACAACTGGTACAAATCACGCTCAAATCTTCCTGGGTAGCTTACTAAGCATAACCACATAGACGAGGTGTTGGACCGAACTCACCACTCTCCGATCATAGGTGCCATACTCTATCACTGTACCATAAGCTCCAGTTTAATTTCAACTAGAGCATCTTAACGAAACAAAACAGATGCCATTTAAACATGTTTTATCAATTTGATATGAAATATAAAATATCTTTCATGCAACATAAACTTCCGTATTTCTCATATTTCTTATACAAATGTGAATGCACTTCACCATGACGTATCATAGCAAAGAGAACGTCACTTATGTCTAAGAAATTGCATTCATGGCTTGGTATTTAAACTTATAAAACACTTTTGTCACATGATTTACGAGTATATAATTACTTCAAACTCGAATTTGAGATGATGATCAAAGAAATGCTGTTATGTTATGTTATAAATAGAATATTGTCTAAATGTAATTAAAAAAATATTTTAATTGGATAATAAAAGTTAGTTAAAAAGTAATTGAATGATAAATGCGTAGAAAAAAAATACGGTCCGGATCAACTAACCTGCCTCTTTTGTATTTCCCATAATTTCGTTACACTATTGCGTAGAGTTTCCATTTAAAAAATGAAATTTACGGTCAAATTTAATAATTGGACTTAATTGTTATTTTATTATTCGATTCATTTTACATGCAAAGTGTACGCTTTGTTTTAGAATCCAGCAGAACAGAAAATCGGAGAGATGTACATAATGAAAGACGTCCGACTTATCAAGGAGTGAGGTAAGAGTTTTATTTTCACGATTGTTTTTTTGGCACAATGTGAGTTGAATACAAGAGTAATAGTTATTTTGTTTACGCTATTTGATGTTATTCCGCCAAGCATTTCAGTCTATGAATTAGCAGATGATCAAATTGCAAATAAACGTTTTCAACTAACATCAGTCAACAAGGAAATACATGCAATAAAAGAACTTTAACAATTTGCAGAGACAATTAACAACTGGATGAATGAGAACAAACTAAAGATGAACACTTCAAAAACTGAGTTTATTATGTTTGGTATTAGAACACAATTGAATAAATGTAGTACAAAGCAAATAAACATTGCTGGTGATATAATAAGATCTGAGAGTTGTATAAGATAGTAAGTTGCTTTTCTACATGAAACATTGAATTTAAAAGAACATGATAAAAGGAAGTGACGTCGAGCTATGTAAAATTACTTAAGGATTATGAGTATACGTAAATATTCAACTAAAGATGCCAAAGAAATTCTCATTCTGTAATTGGTTATTTCTCACTTGGACTACTGTAATGTTATTTTATATGATATAGCAGAAATGGAAATAGGCAAAATGCTACGTATCCAGAATATATGTGCAAAACTTGTTTTAAACAGGAGAAAATTTGACAGTTCTAAACAAGCTCTATATGACTTGCAATGGTTACCTATCAAAGCTAGAATTAAATTTAAATTATGTCTTTCTTGTACAATTGCTCTATCGGCAATGCAGTCTATTTGTCTGAGTTGTTAGCAAAATCTATTCCCAAAAGACCAGGTTTTAGGTCCTCAGACTCCACAGATAGGTGCTACGTTATTCCATTTAACAAAATAAAGTGTTTTAGTGACAGAAGTTTTGGTATAGTAGGTCCTAGCCTGTGGAATCTGCAGAAAGTTTTAAAAAGTACTGAAAATTTTTATTTCCGAGCTTTCTATACATTGTTATTAGGCACAACAGTATGGTTTATTTCAATCTCTATTTGAAATTTATGCAATGATTTTATGTAATTTGAACATTTTTATACGTTGTAATTATTCAGATTGATACTTTTGGTTTATGTTTTATACCTTAATGTACAACGCCATTGAATATGAACTTGTATAGAAACAGGCGTTTAATATAATAAAGCAGTTTAAGTTTCATGGATTGATCACCACAAAAACTTGTTGAAATACTATTGTATCAAAATTCGTGCACAAATAGGAAACGTTTTAAAATGTGCATTATGTGTTTTGATCCTCATATTTAAGTCGTTTTTTAAATTATCCATTTTCAATAAAATTAATGTATCACAAACGTATTAGTAATTAAGTTGAATAATATTGCATGCTACTAAAGTTACAAAAGTTTTACACCAAATCATATCTCGGTAGCATTTCCTATATCAATGCAAGACTATTGTAAATTGAATTGTTTAAAATAAGCTCACCCAGGGGTTATTAGTTTTATTATATTATCAATATAAACACAAGATTACTGCAATTCATGTTACAAATGGCAGTTCATGCAAAACTTGCAAACAGAGCTGTTGAAGTAGAGTTTATGTTTTAAAATAAATGTTGAATTACTAAATACATATAGTTAAATAAGACATTTTTTTTATTTGATTAGAATAATTTTAGTAAGGTCAAAACGTTAAATGTTACATTTATACCAATGGCAAAGTATTCGTTTACTTTTCTGTAAACTGATTAATAAAGTTTGATGTTATTCGCAAGATTTGGTTTTAATTCAAAAGGTTTTCCAATATAAAACTATCAAGATATTCTGCCTTTCTTCTATTCAATCACACAGACAGTTGACATATACAGGCATAGTACCACCATTGCAATTAGGAAATGTTTCCGTGGGGTAGTCGCAAAGTCGCAGTTATAAATAACTAATGTTTCTTCTTCTTTAAAAATGCAGTTTCCTTTGAACGCATTGTCATGTTTGAATTGTGACTTTAGATACAAATTGATGCTTTGAAATTGGGGTATGAATCCATGATTTCGGAAGACTACCTTCACTTTGTCAACCGTGTACACATTGAGCAGAAAAAAATATAAATCAATGGTGAACTTAAACCTATACATCATTCTAATTCCAACTTTAATTCGCTTGAATAACAAGAGCATTCTCAATTTGAAGTTACTAAACATATTTTTCTGCCAGCAGCAGAAAGAAGTTTAGTAAATTAACATGAACACAGCCTGCCATTCCGCATACCATCTAACTTGACTCTCATGGTTAATTGTACATATCAATTAATTGAATCCGATGTACAAGCATATCATTTATTATCGTTATAGTAACGATGGTGCAATGGACACCTACACTGACCTGCAAAAGGAAAGCAGAGAGTATCCAGCCGATGCAGTTTATGACCCGATCAGTACAGGTTTTCCAATCATATATACTGAACGGAACAGCTAACCGACACCTGACATTTTATGTATTTTCTTAAAAAATATATCCTTGAAATTTGGACTTGAATAAGAAAGAACATGTAGGTTATGTAAAAATACATAATTGTTCGTTAATGACATACACAACTTTTAATAGTGCTAGTCCATATTTTTTAGAAGATACTGGAAATACAAAAGTGGCGGTAGTTGTTCCATAATCTATAACGATGTTTATATTTAACTCTTTTTCAAAAATCAGCCGATGCATTTATCAGGAAAATAACCATATACACCAAGTCTATCTATTTTGTAAAAAAAATCTGACAGGAAATTACGTAAGATTTATATATACCTATGGATGCTTGTAATGTGATGGCGGGGAATATCAAGTTATTAAATTGCTTGTAATATTGATAACATCTGAGAAAAAAGGATCATGCATATATTAAGCATATATTACATAAAGTGCATATATTACATTAAGTGCGTGTATTACAGTAAGTGTGTAATAACAGTAAGTGCATATATTACATTAAGTGCGTAATTACAGTAAGTGCGTATATTACATTAAGTGCATATTTTACATAAAGTGCGTATATTACATTAAGTGCGTAATTACAGTTAGTGCGTACATAAACGTAAATGCATATATAAATCAATGCATATATTACAGTAAGTGCTTATATAACCGTAAGTGCATATATTACATTAAGTGCATATATTACAGTAAGTGCATTTATAACAGTAAGTGAGTATATAACATTAAGTGCGTATATTGCATTAAGTGCATATATTACAGTAAGTGCGTATATTACAGTAAGTGCGTATATTACATTAAGTGCATATATTACATTAAGTGCATATATTACAGTAAGTGCATATATTACATTAAGTGCATATTTTACATAAAGTGCGTATATTACATTAAGTGCGTAATTACAGTTAGTGCGTACATAAACGTAAATGCATATATAAATCAATGCATATATTACAGTAAGTGCTTATATAACCGTAAGTGCATATATTACATTAAGTGCATATATTACAGTAAGTGCATTTATAACAGTAAGTGAGTATATAACATTAAGTGCGTATATTGCATTAAGTGCATATATTACAGTAAGTGCGTATATTACAGTAAGTGCGTATATTACATTAAGTGCATATATTACATTAAGTGCATATATTACAGTAAGTGCATATATTACATTAAGTGCATATTTTACATAAAGTGCGTATATTACATTAAGTGCGTAATTACAGTTAGTGCGTACATAAACGTAAATGCATATATAAATCAATGCATATATTACAGTAAGTGCTTATATAACCGTAAGTGCATATATTACATTAAGTGCATATATTACAGTAAGTGCATTTATAACAGTAAGTGAGTATATAACATTAAGTGCGTATATTGCATTAAGTGCATATATTACAGTAAGTGCGTATATTACAGTAAGTGCGTATATTACATTAAGTGCATATATTACATTAAGTGCATATATTACAGTAAGTGCATATATTACATTAAGTGCGTATATTACAGTTAGTGCGCATAGTACAGTAAGTGCATATATTACAATAAGTGCATATATTGCATTAATATAACCGTAAATGCATATATAAATAAATGCATATATTACAGAAAGTGTTTATATAACCGTAAGTGCATATATTACATTAAGTGAGTATATAACATTAAGTGCGTATATTACAGTAAGTGCATATATATCAGTAAGTGAGTATATTACAGTAAGTGCATTTACGACAGTAAGCGCATATATTACAGTAAATGAGTATATCACAGTAAGTGCGTATATTACAGTAAGTGCATATATAAACGTGAGTGCATACATTACAGTAAGTGCGTATATAACCGTAAGTGCATATATTACAGCAAGTGCGTATATTACAGTAAGTGTTTATATATACATTTTATTATTTGCAGATATTAATATTGAACTCCATTATGAGAATTCGGAAACTCTGAAGTCGAGATATGTGCAGTGAACCCTGGAATATAGTGAGAAGGTTAAAATAACAATGTATAGTATATATTTTAGAGAGAGAGAGAGAGAGAAAGAGAGAGAGAAAGAGAGAGAGAGAGAAGAGAGAGAGAGAGAGAGAGAGAGAGAGAGAGGGAGGGAGGGAGGGAGGGATGGGAGAATTTACTGATTCCCTATAATACCAAAACTAAACAGTGATTATTATGATATATACTATTTAATTATAAAAGTGACAAGTATGATATTCATTTTGCAAAATTTACAAAGAAAAAACGTTTATATTTAGTAACAAACACCAAGCTTTGAAAGGCTGGTAAAATACCACCCCACCCCCTTCAGAGAGAGGACACCTCAGGTTGCTTTTCCCCAATAATTGAAGTGCTCCTTCGGCTATTGGAGTATAGTTGACCTTACACAATATGCACTTATAGTTACGTCAACATGGCAAGTCGTTCCTTTGAAAAGGAAACTTTTATTACTATATTCACTATTTGCTTTGCATATTACAATAACTTCTAAAACGCATAGTAACTGTCAGCTCAGAACAAAAGACTATACAATTTCATTATACATTGTATTTTCTTGATGTGAATTATGTCACTATGTTATTTATTAAAAGTTACTCAATATTTGAGTATTTCAGTAATGGTTTGTGTTTTTGTCGTTTGCTCTGATACATTAAATGTGGGGTATTGCATATTAGTGGGAACGTTTATGAATCTGTTTCTATCGTATTGCCGCAACGCTGGTATTGTGGGAGTGTCAGCTTTAAATGCGAAAGTCGTGGGTTTGATCCCCAGCCGGGCCATGCAAAAGACTTGAAAATGGTAGAAGAAGCTTTTTCAAGTAGCATTTAAAGGTAAATTCTAGGTCGGATCGACCTGGTTTAAGTATAAAATGATTAGGTGGGTATCATACCATGTATCTGCGTCATGATACTCTAGTGTGACAGCGCTCAGAATACTGTCACAAGAAAACACCGTCGCGATATGACTGAAACATTGTTGACACCATATAACAACAAAATATATGGTTATGACTAGATACTTTTTTCACATTAATTAAAAAAATAAATTTAAAAATGGTTTCTTTTGATTTGTCATTGGTGGTAATAGTGACAGTTTTATGTTAATATAGACGAGGGCTGTTCAATATGTAATATGTATAAGAATATAAAGCGATAATTACGTGGATGAAAATCAGTATTGATGCACATGGTCAGCTTTATTCAAGCAACAAACAAACATTCAATATATCTACATTAGGCACGAAACAGCACTTGCGTGTTTATAGCCAATACAAATATTAGAATAGTATAGTGAAAACATAAAAATGAGGAAACCAGAGAAGTTAATAAAGTTAATAATTATTGGTGTAAAACAAGTTAATATATCTCTTTTCTGCAATTATAAGTCATGAAAAGTAAGTATTCACTCTAAGTTTGGATGTAAAATATACAAATGTTGGTAAATTGTCTATTGTTTTTGTGCAATGGAAGGCCATATTAGTTTTAAATTTATTCAAATTAGGCCAATGGCAATATAATATTCTTCACCTTCACACTGGTATTGACATGGATTTAAAGTTCAACACAAAATAATTGTAATATCAACACAACAGTCGTTGGTTTAAACATATTTTTATTTCTCAATTTATATACATTTTATACAACAAAATTGTATACAGTTACAGAAAAGAGATTAGAACGGGGGCATATTGATAACTATGCTGTTGCTTTGATCTATCTTTGACCACTGTCACAAAATGGTTGAACGAAGTGGCAGAATTTCAACGTCTAATAGCATACTTACATATAAAAAGGTAAATAAAAAAGTTATGGTAAAAGTCTACGAACTTTCTGATCACTCCTCGTACAACTGTAATTTTTTATGTCAAAGACTGTCCTACACAACCTACTCATCAGAACGTAAAAAGTTCTTGTCTTGCCGTCGATCCCAAAATCCGTCTACGGTGACGCATGCTATGCCAAGAATATTTTGAAAGAATGGAAAATTCGTTTAACAACTCGTACATGTTATATTGGGATGACAGTTTTTTTCATAAAACTTTGCTGATTTATTGTATTTTGCTTTTAAAAGATGCATCACCTATAATTTTCCGTTCAGTAAATGATGGAAAATGTATTTAATCACAAAGAGAAAGGCCCCTTCATAGTTGCTGATTGATTCCGTTCTAATAGTTATCTTATTTATTTAAAGTTCGTTGATACACAGGTCGGCATTTTCCGTTTTATTTTTAGCCTAACCAAAAGTGACCATTGAGTGACTTTATCGGGTGGCGGATAAGCTGTTCTGTTAAGTATATGTTGTATACACATTCTGTTTAGATATGAGCTCTGAACTTAAAATGGACCTTAACAAATATATATATATATATATATTTCTTCCATTGTTTAGAGATTTATATTTTACATAATACATAATATTAAACAAAAATAGACATGGCAATATCAATGTAAATGGTAGAAAACTAGAAAAATATGAAACATTAAATAAAATATATACATAAAAAAATGCATTCTACGAAACGATACAAAAACTCAATTTTGATTATGCCAGGTTCATCAGAACAGTCCTTTGTTAACTGAAATAACGTTACATCGAACACGAAAAGTAACATAATCTGGTCAGTATTGACTGTTCATAAGAAAACTACATGCGTTTAAAGTGTTTGTATTCATACACATACACACATATACATACATATAATTGCATACAAAATATACACATATACATACATATTGCTAACATATCTTCATAAGACTAATTTAATTTTTTTTATCATCTTATGAGAATTCTTAATATAGTTTTTGTGAGTTAGGATTTACCTGCCACTCATGAATATTCGTAGATGAAGTGTCGTGACGTAAATAGTGATATAACTGTTTATTAACTGACACCGATACATTATTCAATCGGCATCATATCGCATTCACGGATAGCTGCACGGAGAAGGTCTTTAAACGTCAGGAAATATTGACGGAGATAAATGAATGCCAGGTAAAACCTTACGGACAATAATGCATCATAATGTTATTGAAAAACAGATTAAACGCAATTAAAATGTTGAATAAGCCCATGTATTTTATGTAAACTTTTGGTTAACGTCACGTGAAACTCGTGATACCTAGACGCTATACAGCGCTATACAACGCTATACAAAACAAGACCGCGGCGTCAATGAAATGTAAAATTGCACTTTTTATGTCCGACCGACGTCCACTGTTTTTCATTTGGGAACAAAAACAGCTGTTGTCGACGGTTCAATAAAACGCACCGTGAAATATACTCAAATTTCAATACTGCCTTTAGATCTACCTGTTTTTGTCAAAAGTGAACACGATATAAAGTTTTACAGCTATTTTTCACGAACGTTCAATAGAAGAAGCAATGACATGTAAAGTTTTTGGGAACTTTTGTTGACTCGTACTGGACGCTTTATTCGGTATTGAAGGATAACATTCAACTCTTCAATACGTCCAGAAAAACATCTGAGTTTGAGTTTCTGAGACAGATTTACGTTCAAGTTCTGCCTTAATAAGTTAATAAGTCCATAATAACTTCTAGGCTGCTAACACAATTTCCTGGACACATAGACATTAACTTTGTTTGCTGTTTATGGTGTTGAACGCAGCTCGAGTTTCATAGACAGAATAACGTTCGAGTTCTGCACTGTCCAGTATTATCGGATGATCTAACCACTATCAAGCATCTATGGGACCAGCGTTGATGTCAGGTGTACAACGGGGGTCACGAGATCAACAACAAGAAACAGATTATTCAAACACTTATTGACGATTGCCAATCCGTAGTACCGAATGCAACGTCGTACTCGCAGTATGAGACGTAGATGACTGTGTAGCAAAATGACCAAGGGCCGACAACTCACGAGGGTAGAATACAAGTATACTCAAATAAAATTAAAATTAAGAATATACAATTATACAATATATACAAATTAAAGTTATTGCTCGTCAACAAAAAAATACAGCTGGTTTACAGATGTCCTAAGATGGAATTAACACTATTTTAATCACAAGTTCTTTCTCCTACACGTTCCGTATACTTTAATCGCGATACAAACTGCTTATATTATATGAATGTTATAACTGTTATTAAAATACACAAATATTATATTTAAGATACCACTACCACGTCCATATTATTGTAGATTCAGCGTCAATCGTCTCTCTTTGCGTTGGCTAGATAAACAGGGTTATCTTTCCTAGAACTCTCTACTGAGTTATCTGGCTTTACGTCGCTTCGTACCGACTATACTTCGACTATACTTCGACTATACTCCAACTCCAACGCCAGGATCGTCAAGTCGTCCATATAACGATAATGTGGGTTGCTGTCCTTATAATGGTACTACCACCAGTTGACTTCCTGCCACGTCTATACGTCGTTAACGTAGCGGACACATGTCTCACGTACGTCTAAAAACGGCCATCTGCCGTTATGTAATGGAACAGTATCATGCTGAGTCCTTCTCTTCACAACGATTCCGAAAGATGTGCTCTGCTAGTCTGGACCAAGTTTCCATAATACAGTCAGATATATATAGTGAAATACTCCACATACCTTAGTGAATTTCATGCAAATTATGAATTAACAAGTTTCAATATATCGTACGATGCGTCTTTTACAAAATAGGCTCAATGTAAATTTAAATTAGTTTTACAAATAAAAAACTCGTTTAATTGTTCTAACTTTCTGAATACTTAATGGATTTTCACGAACTAAACGTCAAAATGTTTTATTCTTTAATAAAAGAACGAATATGTTAAAAGTTTTAAAAAACGTCAATCCTATAAATCTATCGATACGTTTTAACAAACCCACGCTTCCTGCTCTAAATATAGCCTATATAATTCCAATAGACAAGAACTAGCTGAAATTTCTAAATTAGGCCACAACAATCTAACTATTTTGTTACAGACGGTATTGAACGCAAACGGTGATCTCTCATGGTACTGATTTTTGAAGTTTGAATTTCAACCTTTAACATTAAAGCAATGAAATTCCACAAAATCTCTATATGCATTGTTTCTCTATGGATAAATCATTAAACGACTTAGCGCTTTATTTTTATATGTTCAATTTCGACATTAAATGTACTCGTATAGCAGTATCAAAATAGTAGTGCCTTGACATTTGATGTTAAAACGCGTTTGTAACAATCTTCATTAATGACAAAAACAATCAATTACAGCAAAACAAAACATGAAAAAGTCATGTATAAATGCTCTTAAATACATATGTTTTTTATACTACGTATCCAAGTAAAAAGTGGCCGAGTACATTTGACCTAACTTGCAAAAAAAAATTTGTGAATGGTTTATACACGCTGTGTAATCGGTACTTACCACATATGCCCACTTTGATCTGTGAGCAATGCCCCGTGAGTGTGTAATTTACTAATGAACCTAACACTAATACCATAAAGTAATAATAATCTGCATAAACCATAGATTTACTTTTATAGCGAAAATGTACTGAATAGAACGGCTAACCAGCCACCTGACATTTTATGTACCTGTCATTTTATATTTTTTCTTAAAAAGTATCAAAAGAATTGCCTTGAAATTTGGAATTAATTAAGAAAAAAAGGCTATGTAAAATTATTACTTATTGTCAGATAATTTCGTATACAAATTTTAATAAAAATTGTTTAATAAAGACATTGAAAATAAAATATAAACATGGCTGGTTAACTGTTCCGTTCAACATTTGTGGACATGTGTCAAATATTTAACCTTATATTATCCCTGTAAATTCTCTCATTTAAATATAGTCAATAATAAATGGACTCTTGAATAGTCCTCTTTTATATACTGGATATACTCTCACTCTCATCTAAGCTTACAGCGATGTTAAGTCGAGTTTTCACTGTAATATTAGACCGCGGCGTGGTCTAGTGGTAGAGCGTCCGCCTCGCATGCGAAAGGCCGTGGGTTCGATCCCCGGCCGGGTCATACCAAAGACTTTAAAAATGGTACTAGAAGCTCCCTCGCTTGACGCTCAGCATTTAGAGGAGAGTTCTAGGTCTGGTTGACCCGGTGTCAGTATAATGTGACTGGGTTGGGTATCATACTATGTGTCTGCGGCATGATACTCCAGTGTGACACTTCACTGCTCCAGTGAATAAGAAAATCGAATATTCCGTTTATTACGGATATAAACCGAAAACGGTTTTTATCGATTTTCGTGAATCACGCTACACATTATCAAAGCGTAATTGCGCTGCATTCAATACTTATTTCACATTGTTTTTCATTTACATATACTCTTTCACTTAGAAGACGGTCACTTTCATTGACTAAAATACTTGCCGATGCCATTTCTGTTGTTTTTTTGCGTGTAATTTTGACGAAAGAGTTGTTTTGATCTTCAATTTCCGGAACATTTCTTTGGGTATAAAATATGCAAATTAGATCATGCAAGCGTTTACGGAACTTTACGAATAACCGCGAAGTATTTTGAAAGCGAAACTGAAATAATCTGTTTGTTATTCATATTTGTTTATTCTTCATTATTTTCTTTATTGCGACAATACTAGTTTTAACTGCACAGCAATCGACCAGAGCAAAATTAGATCTTACTGTTTTATGGCATTCACCGCTAAGCTAAATAAATTATTTTCTTGATTTTTAAATACATTAAAGACGATTGCAGCACTAAAAATATATTACAGACGATAACTGCAGTTTGGAAGTCAGTGGCGAAATACACTTCTAGGGCAGCTTATACCTGATTTATGAATGCATTCAACCTCGCTTTTCCTCGTCATCAAGGATTTTAGAGCGTATATAACAAATGCACAGCATCACATAACAAAGGTAACGCATAAAAATAAAAGCACAGTTTCGTAATATTTTAAAATAAAAGTACTGCATCACATAACATCATAAGAGAACTGCATATAATAAAATCTGATCACATAAGATAGATTTAACTTTTCATATACCGGTTTAATGACGGAAAAAAAGCATCGAGACAATTTGTCAGCTCTTGTAGCCCAAATGATTTCGTCATCTCAACAGATGTCTAAAAATTCTATAGATGAAATTGATTTGTCTATTTAAAATTACAAGTAGTATACAGGTAATATGTAAGCATTAAGAATTACAATAACCATGTATAAGATTTCTCTAAAGCTAGACAAATTGAACAAACCTATACATAATTTTGCAGTTTTAGGCATTGAAATAGGCATTCAAAACGATTTTGTATATTGGGAATTAGGTAAAACTGACTTTTTGACAACAAAAAAGTTTAATGCTATCAGAAACTGATTTCAAACAGGAAATATAAAACAAATAAAATTAATATATAACTCGATGTTATAGGAATTGGAGAGCATCTAAATACAACAAAGTGTGATTCTTTTGTCAGAGAAAATCCCACTAGCGTACGATTGTACTACGTATGGCTTGGTCAATGAGTTTTTTAGTTTTATTAAAACTTAAGATGAGTCTCACATATAAGTTTATAATCTTGGAATGTTCATGCCACAAGGAGAGCAATATTTTGTAGGAAAATGTTTTCCTTTAAAAACAACCATATTCAGCAAATATAAATATTCACAAATTTAGATTTGCAATGACCAGACTAAAAGCGTCTTCAAATAGGCTTGCGGTAGAATACGGCAAATGGAAGCAACCGAGCAAACCATTTCAAGATAGATTAGGTAATACGTGAGGAGTTCTAGAAGACGAGTATCATTTTTTATTTGAATGTCGTTTATACAAGAACTAAATACCTATATATAAGTTATTATTGTTAGTATATCAACCCAAATATGATTAAACTATTGGACTGCGAAATATGATATAAGAAACATGTCTCTTTACATAAATATACAAAGCGTTTACACTCGGAAACGAGTCTATGGTCTTGATAGAAATCGATGATAAATCAAATATTTAGGTAAACACTGTTAAAATATAATAAAGACTCCCCGGATCAGTGTAGTAGTAATTGGTGAGTAAATCCTTTTAAAATAAATATGTTAGCACACAGATACCAAAGTGGTGCAGTATTTGTTGAACTATTAAATATGACATATTTGTAACAACGCAATCTTTATGGTTAAAATCAGTAATTATACCCACCTGGTAATGTATTGTATAACAATATTATGAAATGTTTGACCACGGATCATAATGAGCTCTTTCATATTATGTTGTACTATGAACTACACCACGAAATAAAAGACGATATTCTTATAATGTATACAATTCTTAAATTGTGTAAATATTTTAGAATAGAGTTGTAGAAGTGGAGAAATTATTTGTATACATCAAAGGTCAACCGTGTCACTTACATATACATATATGACCTATAGCTTTAGGTTTATAATGATGTATAATTGGCAGGTCGTTTTGTAATAAGATATAGGCAGGTTTAATGGACTTCGTAATTAAGAAACTGACCAAAAGTGTAGTAATGAATTGACCAATCAAGAGGTAGTTGTTTGGTTAGCGAGTTTAAAATGTTAGCTTTGTGACTTTGAACTTGTATGAAAAATATATGAGCATGTGAATAAAATGAATTTATATAAAACAACCCTGTTTAAGTGTGTTTTATACCACAGAAACGAGATTGCAGATTAAACATATGTACACGCTGATTCTGCAAGGGCCGTGAGTTCGAATCCCGGAAAGGGATATGAACTTATAGTTACGTCAACACGGCAAGCCGTTCCTTTGAAAAGGAAACTTTAATTTCTAAATCCACGATTGGCTTTACATATTACAATAACTTCTAAAACGCATAGTTATTGTCAGCTCAGAACAGATTTTACAATTTCAATAATATAATTATTTATTTGTATAGGTGACTTATAGATCCATTTGGCCGGGGGTGTTGTTTAAAATTATATATATGCATATCATGTTATATGTACATATATCACTATAATAAATATTTTACTAACTGACTGACTGACTGACTGACTGACTGACTGACTGACTGACTGACTGACTGCCTTACCTACCTACCTACCTACCTACCTACCTACCTACCTACCTACTTACGTATACATGTTATGGCCGTTTCATATGCTCTCGTAAAAAAACAAAATTGAAAACGAAAGCGGTTCACATGTACTCTTTGCTTACTTTGCAAACAAGGTAAATCGAATTAATATTTATTCTTGTTGACTCTGTTAATAAGGGGTAAAGAATTATATTATGCAGCATTCTTCACATCACACACTGGTTCAAGAGATATTTCTTAAAAATAAGGCCCTTTATTTCCCAGCAAAAGTGCTTAATTTTAAAAGAATATTTTTAACAATAAACTAGTTTGTCTAATAAATATTTTTAAATAAAATGAAAAAAAACAAAAAAAAAACTACAACAAATGAAATAAAAATGATACCATTAGGTACCGACAGATATTTAGATACATAATTTTATATTGATTTGCAATCTAATTATATTCAATTGTATTGAAACATTGTTAATATTTAGGTATTGTTTAATATTTTTTATTCAGTACAGTATATTATTTGCATGAAACAGTTTTTTTTCTCATACAGGTGAGACTAAAATATCGTCATGGTCCCCTTGAACATTCTAATTGGTGACAAGCTTAATATGCCGCATGTAATAAACAATATGCCGCTGGGTATTTATGCTATATTAACACGTTTATTGCTGCTATTTTACGGTTTGAAGATAAGAGCCATGTTTCTACTTAATCGTATGTTTATCCTTTAATCCAATTACTCGCCACCACAGCTGTTGTTCTGGCAGGTTTCTGGACCGTACTGTACACCCACATTATTATATAAATTTACCAGACTCTTCATTTCACCACTCGTATTGGACACTTCAAACTTCCACAATGAGAGCAATGACTACTGCAGCATTGGGTCTGGTAAGTACTTTATTTTCGTAATCATATTTTATTTGTTAACGTTAATTAGACTTGGACTATACGTGTTAATTTTGCACGTGGAACATGTAAGTGGGGCCATATTGTGCAGTGTATTTAGAGAATTGTGACTTTTTTGAGAAAAACACCAAACTTAGTACAAACATAGTACCAGATTTACTGATTATTTTAACACCGAGACTCACTTTCAAAATGGCAGCAAATCAAAAATGGCCGCCAAATTTTACACATTTCACGTTAGTCTTTATATTTACAGTATTTTATGACATCTTCTTACTCTTTATGACTAATATTATCAAATTATACTTTAATAATTCTAATGGTTTTATTGCGACAAATTATTCTATAAGTGAAATAACTTGCAAACTAATGGCTAAGATCGTTAAAATTAGCAAAGATGTGTAAAATATATGCCTTAATAGCAAAGGATTTAATATAGGACATATGAATGTTCAAGGTTTATGTGGGAAAAACTTGACAAAATTTTCAGAAATTAAAATATTATTAACAAGGCCAGAAAATAAGAATTTGCATATATTTGGATTGAGTGAAACCAAACTTAATGATCATAAAAATTCAAATGTATTTAAAATTGAAGGATATCAATTGTCATTTAGAAAAGATAATATGTTAAATGCTGATGGAGGTATTATAGTGTATGTAAAAAATGGTATTCAAGTTAAGCGAAGGAATGATTTAGAAATAAATGATATATCATGTTTATGGTTGGAAATTTTACCGGAAAGGGAGAAATCATTCATTGTTGGCACACTTTACCGTCCCCAGATTCGAAAATTGATTGGAATGATAGATTTGAAGGTCTTATTGATAATGCGCGCACAAAATGACCTATTTATGTGTCGACGTGCCGTAAAACACCATTCATTCATTCATTCATTCATTCTTATTGATAATGTTTAAGTCAATTAATTTTATCCCCAACTAGGGAAACTGCCCAGTCAAGTACACTTATTGATAATATTTTTAGTAACTGGGAAGACAATATTTCGAGCATGTTTGTTATAAAATTATCTACAAGTAATCACTACGCGATATTGTGTAATCGTAAGCTTAATTGTATTCAGACGAAAAATTATCACAATTTCATTACTTATAGATCTTTTAAAAATTTAAACGAATTTAACTTCTTAAACGATCTAAGGGAAATCCAATGGGAAACAATAAATAATCACAAATGTTGATGACATGCTAGAACATTGGATCAATTTGTTCTTAAAAGTAGTAGACAAACATGCCCCGTAACAGAAACACAGAACAAAGCATAACAAACAACCAGTCTAGATGATAAGTACTAGCATTTTAGAAAGCATGAAGGTTAGAAATAAATATAAAATCAACTGGGATATAGATAAATACAAAGCAGAACGAAATAAAGTTTTTACAAATGATACATGATGCAAAGAAAAAATCGTATAGTACAAAAATAGAACAAGGAAAAGATGATCCACGGTCAATACGGAAGTTGTTTAAAGAATTTGGCACGGCCTAAAACTCTGATAATAATCAAATTCTTGGGATAAAAACAGATGAAAATTGTATATCTAATGATTTAGATATGGCTAATGTATTTAATGAATATTTTACAAACATAGTTTCAAAATTAAAGGGTCCGATAGAGCATTCAAAATTTGATTAACTGAACACTTTTGTCAGCTCTAATATGCCTCAAAACATATTTTTTGACGTCCCAGATATAAAATTAAATTTTGTTTCAAAATATTTGTCTAATTTAGATATATCCAAAGCCACAGTATTAGATGGCATTGGTCCAAGGTTGCTAAAACTAGCATCCTCTGTTATATCTGAATGTATTATGTTTATTGTGAATAAAAGTCTGTTATATGGAATATTTCCACATATATTGATACAGGCAAAGATAAAACCATTATATAAAAGCGGCTGAAAGGATGACGTAAATAATTATCGTCATATATCTATTTTGCCAACATTATCAAAACTTATAGAAAAATTTATTTATATTAATTTAACTTATTGCATAAAACACAAAGTGGTTTTAGGGAAGGTCATTCAACTGAATCTGCATTAATTCGTATGATTGATAAAAGGCTAACGGCAATTAATGATGGCAAGTTAGTTGGGGCTGTCATGGTCGATTTTCGGAAGGCCTTTGATCTCGTTAGTCATACTACTTTACTAGCAAAACTAAAGTGCTATAAATGTAGTGATCGTTTTTGATGTGATGTGATGAAATCTTACCTTACAAACAGAAGTCAAGTTGTGTCTATAAATTCAGCAACTTCAAAAACCAATTGTATAACATCAGGGGTTCCACAGGGTTCTACTTTAGGTCAATTGTTATTTTTACTTTTCATAAATGATTTACCATTGTTTATAAATAACGTTTCAACAACTGACTTATATGCCGATGACACAACGTTATATGACATACAAACAAATACAGATATTTTAAAAGGTAACTTGCAAACTTCAATTAATCGTCTTAATATGTGATGCATTCAAAATGGTATGGTATTGAATACTGACAAAACAAAAGTAATGTTAATCACCTCTCGTCAGAAACGACAGCATTTAAATCAAATCTATTTACAACTTACGTACAACAGTACAGACTTATCTACAACAAAAGGCGATAATATCCTTGGAATATTTATTGACGATTGCATGCTATGGAATAAACATTTACAATCTTTCTCAAAAAAAATTTCATCATCTATCTGGCTATTATCAAAGGTAAAAGATTATCTTTCCATCAACCATAGAACTTTATACTATAAAGCATACATACAACCACATTTCAATTATTGTTGTACAGTTTGGGGAAATACTTCAAAGAAAAATATAAATAAGTTAATTAAACTGCAGAGGCGAGCATGCACATTTATTTTAGGAAATGAATATGAAAGTATTTATATTTCATTCGAAAGACTGAATAATTTATCTATCGATCAAACTGTTTTTCTACAAACGGCCTTACTCATGTATAACATAGCAAATGGTACAGCTCCTCCATATTTATGTGAACTATTCAATTTCGGTGAGTCAATCAACAATACATCCATCATGTTGCGTTCACGCTCAAATAAAATGTCTTTATTCCGAAACCTAGAATAGAAGTGTTTAAAGGTAGTCTTTCATATTCGGGTGCAATTATTTAAAATAGTTTTCCACTTAGTATAAGAAATGCTTTTGCAAGTAATTGTTTGATTTGGATAAAAGGAAATTGAAATTAGAAATACATGTTCCTCCAACAGCCATATGCTTGATAAATACCATACCGTTATTAGTTTTTGTAAAAAAAAAAGGTTTTTGTTTTGTTTCTATCGATTTCATTATTGTTGTGTTGTTTTTCCATTATTATATTCAAATTTACATGTACATTTGCATGTGTATCTAAACTGGAATATGTTCTTTATACGAATATAAAAAGCGAGAGTGTGTGTATGTGTATGCGTACGCGTAAATGAGAGTTGTAACCAGGATAATAGTGTGAGAATTTTGTTGATATATAATGTGTGATATAAAAAATATGCAGCAGATGAATGAAAGTTATTTTCTATATTTTTGAAAATGTATATGTAGGGGTCGTCATTGGCCGGGTAATCTAAGCCGCCGTATCATGCTCACATACCTATTACCGCTAAAGTTATATGTTTGTTTCGAGTCCCGCTCGCTCCAAAAACGTAATGTGAGAAAGTTTGCCAGTTGTTTGCGGAAGGACGGTAGTTCTACTCAGATTCAGTCTAAGTTTTCCTCCACCAGTAACACTGGATAGGCAATATATTACCTGAAATGTGTTGAAACTGGCGTAATCAATTTGATTGATTGTTTTATAAGTTTTACGTATTTCATATCAATATTTTAATGTCAATGTTTGAAAAAGGAACAACAAAAACTAATAGGTTTATGCACATAAAACATAACATAATTTGTTTTGTAATATAGAACAGTGAACAACATAACTTGAAATAGGTTGGTCATTATGACTCATGATCAAATATTAACAATATTGTAATTAAAAATATACATTAAATGATATAATTATTGATTTAAAAAATAAAGACTAGGTTGCTATATATATATGTAATATTTATAGTACTAAACACACTGCACAACTTTGGTATCTGTGTGATGACATGTTCATTTAAAAAATGATTACTTCTATAAATAAGCTAGTGTTTATAGATAGATATATGTATATATAAACTGAGCAAAAAAACCCAACAACTTTACTCTGTTTAAAGCGCAATAACTTTTTTTTAATTTCTACATTTATAACTTAGATGTTCGTAAAAAAATGTCAGTATTGCTTCAGTCTATTTTAATTATGAAAACTTGTTTATTCAAACACAAGTGATAATAACACAGCTGTCAAAATCCAGTTTTGCATGATTTGCTCTTGTCGGAGTCCGCCAGGGTTCATGACATAAACAGAAATTATGTTAATCAAACAATTGAAAAAACAACAACATAATTTTGTGGACTTTGTAATATGATATACTTGTTTAAAGAGGGTCTCAGGGAAGATTGTAAATCGAGTCACCCTTTAAAATAAAGAATAAACTTGTAATTCTTATATACATGCTTGTTTCACAACTGTGCCTCACTAATATTATTCTTAAAAACAAACTTGAAAAGCAACAATAACAATGCAAATTGCAGTTTCAGTAAAAAAAAACGTTTTTTTATTACACCCCTTGTCCACTTTATCATTAATAAATGGGTACAAAACTACACCTAAAATGTCTTGTTACAGAATGATGAATTGATGTAATTTAACATTGCATACTAATACAATTTTAATCATTTGATTTACAATAAATTTCTATCCATAGTCATAGATATGTTTTTTTCAGTTTGAACGCTTAGTATATGCAAACAGACACGTTTCTTATAACTATGTTTGCTGTTTGCCAATTGTTTATATCATTAATGATTCTTGTTGTTTTATAAAAGTCAGTTTTGCCTAATTCCCTACATGAAAACTAGTTTTACTGCCTACTTTAATGCCTAAAATTGACTTGAAAAAGTGCATATAGGTTCGTTTAATTTGTCTTGTTTAGAGAAACCGACTACTTGACTATTGTAATACAAAGGAGGAGAAATGAGCTCATAGGATACTTCGGACGAGTCTTCTACACTTAACATTTTGAACATTTACAAATACATTTTCATTAAATGAATTTCTATGAGCGCGAGTCGTCCTTGACCCAGTGGTCTAAGGCGCCGTCTCAAGATCACTTACTCCCATCGCTAAGGTCGTAGGTTCGAGTCGTGCTCGGCCCAAAAACTTTATGTAAGAAAGTTTGCCAGTTACTTGCGGAAGGACGGTGGTTCTACTCAGATTTATTCTGCGGTCTTCCTCCACCAATAAAACTGGATATGCCATATATAACCTGAAATGTGTTGAAAATGGCTTTAAACCCCATTAAAAAAAGATTCTACATGGGTAAAAACAACACCTAGATTGTAAATTGTTGCTTCATGAAGTAAAAGTAAAACAACTATGATGTTCTTTATGTTGTTATCAATCGCAAATCTCAACATGGCTGATTTTACCAAAGAGAATGTCTAAAGCTAGTTAGTCTATAGTACGGTCAGTTTTAAAATTGTTGCATAAAATAAACCAAACAGTAAATTATTATCGATCAAATTATGAAAACATATGTCGGAATATTAACAGCCCGGTTATCAGTTTTTTTTGTGCTTTGACAAGTTTATAGTCTATCTCTCTAATCCAGATTATTAAACACCAATGGAAAAGCTGGGAATCCCACAATTTATAACAAGTGAACACTTACTAATCTGTGACGTCATTCAAACTTTAAATTAAAGCCACTGACCAATCAACGTTCTCAAATACGGCTATTCCAACATTGCTATTTAAAGGATTCAATCGGGAGAGCTGGGTCCGTACTACAGACTAACATCTTTCATAATTCGAGTAGTGTCAGACTAGTTTTGAAACATAGAAGATTAACTATTTACTAGAGTTACGTCCCTTTAGCATATAGAGGCGGCATATATAAATGGAGATAAATATTTGTGAATAACCAAGACATAAATGTACAAACCAGACTGGTTATTCACAAATAGTTATCTCCATATATATATATCATGCATTGTGAATGAGCATCTGAAAAAATCCCAAAAATCGTAAATTACGTTGTTGTGAATTTAATTATAAATATATACGTCTTACTACACAGTTGCGCCTTTTTCTCAACGGAATCTATTTTGGCGCTATTTTAAAATTATTTTCAAAATGGTATGTAATGGCTGCAGATAGGTAGAACAACATAGTATATATTGCAAAAGAGACACCAACCGTGTTAGAGACACCAACCGTGTTAAAGACACCAACCGTGTTAAAAAGCGACTTCTATAGGATTTTAACACATGGATGTATTTGGAAGCATTAAATGACTTCAAAAACAGGGGTGTCACTGCATTGTCTTTTACAAAAAAACAAAATAGTCAACCTACCAGTTATTGTGTAGTTTTATGTGCGAATACATTCATGCTTAACAAAGACAAGCTGGTCAACCTACCAGTTATTGTGTAGATTTATGTGCGAATACATTCATGCTAAACAAAAACAAGCTGGTCAACCTACCAGTTATTGTGTAGTTTTATGTGCGAATACATTCATGCTAAACAAATACAAGCTGGTCAACCTACCAGTTATCGTGTAGTTTTATGTGCGAATACATTTATGCTAAACAAAATAATCAAATTCAACTGTTTGGTGAGACCTTATTTTATATAGAATAGATAATTAAATTCAAATGTTTGGTGAGACAAGGTCAATCTTGTCCCGTCACAACATAACAAATAATATACACTAAGATTCTTTAAAAAAATATTTTTAAACCAGCAACCTACGTATGATTGCAATGGAAAGTCAGCGTCCATTCTCTGTACTCTATATGGGCCTGAGACCTATATTACTCAAATACAATATTGTCTTTTATCTAGTGACATTTTGCCTACTAGTATATGTAAACTAAGTACTATAAAGTCAAACCTGTCTTAAGCAGTCAGTCAAGAGAAAGGGATAATGTGGCCTTTAAACACAGGTTGTTGCTTAATGCAGGTTAATTTGCTCTGGAAGCATATAATGAGAAATAACAAATGAGGATGCTAAAGACAATTTGGTGCTTAATAAAGTTGATCGCTTTTACAGGTTCGACTGTTGTGGCACAACCGACTCAACACTGCTCTTTTGTATAAGCAATTGCGCGCACAAAATGACCTGTTTATGTGTCGACGTGCCGTAAAACACCACTCATTCATTGTATAAGTAATTTTATTCACATATTTATATAGTTCGCATATAAGTTCAAAGTCACAAAGCTAACATTTTAAACTCGCTTTCGCTCGTCTAAACTAAACCTAGTCTAAACTGACATGTTACCAGATTCCATCTACTTTCTAACTGACTGACCTGTCTTCTCTTAAATCTGTCTCTGACTGAATAACCAACTATGCTATGATTGGTCAATTCATTGCTACCTTTCAATTAGTCAGTTTCTTAATTACGGACCTTAAAATCCCATCCATATCATATGACAACCTACTGTCAACTATACAACATGATAAGCCTAAGGCTATAATTTATCTCCATTAGCCTGTCATCTGTATATGTAAATGACATTGCTGACCTTCGTTGAATACACCATAATACCACAATGTATTCTGAGGCTATCTGCTTATGAAGGGACACGCGGCAGTTTTGATATCAACTTAACACAAAGTCTGAAAAGTATGTATCTTTATGATGAAACTTTGAAATTAAAATATACCGGTATGTGTACAGACCCTTAATTTTGATTGTATTTTGGAAAGAGTTTTGAAATCATCCTACTTTGAAGATTTTTGTTGATATCTGAGACAAACAGCGCTAATCATATTTTATTTTCATCAGATTTATTTTCGGTATCATTGCATTACTAGTATTCCAAAGAAAATATAAATTATTATTGCTATTTAATCGATTTGTATATACATTAACAGTTGATGCGTATGATAGTCACGTTTCAAGGTGCGTTTATTATTGCTATCTAATCGATTTGTATATACATTAACAGTTGATGCGTATGATAGTCACGTTTCAAGGTGCGTTTATTATTGCTATTTAATCGATTTGTATATACATTTACTGTTGATGCGTATGACAGTCACGCTTCAAGGTGCGTTTATTATTGCTATTTAATCGATTTGTATATACATTTACAGTTGATGAGTGTGATAGTCACGTTTCAAGGTGCGTTTATTATTGCTATTTAATCGATTTGTATATACATTTACAGTTGATGCGTATGACAGTCACGTTTCAAGGTGCGTTTATTATTGCTATTTAATCGATTTGTATATACATTTACAGTTGATGCGTGTGATAGTCACTAATAATCGATTTGTATATACATTTACAGTTGATGCTTGTTACAGTCACGTTTCAAGGTGCGTTTATTATTGCTATTTAATCGATTTGTATATACATTTACAGTTGATGCGTGTGATAGTCACGTTTCAAGGTGCGTTTATTATTGCTATTTAATCGATTTGTATATACATTTACTGTTGATGCGTGTGATAGTCACGTTTCAAGGTGCGTTTATTATTGCTATTTGATCGATTTGAATATACATTTACAGTTGATGCGTGTGATAGTCACGTTTCAAGGTGTGGTTATTATGACTCTTTGATTGATTTGTATATTCATTCACAGTTGATGCTTGTGATAGACACGTTTAAAGGTGCGGTTATAATGCCTATTTGATTGATTTGTATATTCATTTACAGTTGATGCGTATGACAGTCACGTTTCAAGGTGCGTTTATTATTGCTATTTAATCGATTTGTATATACATTTACTGTTGATGCGTGTGATAGCCACGTTTCAAGGTGCGGTTATTATGACTGTTTGATTGATTTGTATATTCATTTACAGTTGATACGTGTGATAGACACGTTTCAAGATGCGTTTTTATGACTATTTGATTGATTTGTATATTCATTTACAGTTGATGCGAGTGATAGTCACGTTTCAAGGTGCGGTAATTATGATTATTTGATTGATTTGTATATTCATTTACAGTTGATGCGTGTGATAGACACGTTTCAAGGTGCGGTTATTATGACTATTTGATTGATTTGTATATACATTTACAGTTGATGCGTGTGATAGTCACGTTTCAAGGTGTGGTTATTATGACTATTTGATTGATTTGTATATTCATTTACAGTTGATGCTTGTGATAAGACACGTTTCAAGGTGCGGTTATTATAACTATTTGATTGATTTGTATATTCATTTACAGTTGATGCGTGTGATAGACACGTTTCAAGTTGCGGTTATAATGACTATTTGATTGATTTGTATATTCATTTACAGTTGATGCGTGTGATAGTCCCGTTTCGTGGTGTGTTTATTGTTGCCATTTAATCGATTTGTATTTACATTTACAGTTGATGCGTGTGATAGTCACGTTTCGAGGTACGGTTATTATTGCTATTTAATTGATTTGTATATAAATTTACAGTTGATGCTTGTGACAGTCACGTTTCAAGGTGTGTTTATTATTGCTATTTAATTGATTTGTATATAAATTTACAGTTGATGTGTGTGACAGTCACGTTTCAAGGTGTGTTTATTATTGCTCTTTTATCAATTTGTATATACATTTACAGTTGATGCGTGTGACAGTCACGTTTCAAGGTGTGTTTATTATTGCTATTTAATTGATTTGTATATAAATTTACAGTTGATGCTTGTGACAGTCACGTTTCAAGGTGTGTTTATTATTGCTATTTAATCGATTTGTATATAAATTTACAGTTGATGCATGTGACAGTCACGTTTCAAAGTGTGTTTATTATTGCTATTTTATTGATTGTATATACATTTACACTTTATGCGTGTGACAGTCACGTTTCAAGGTGTGTTTATTATTGCTATTTAATCGATTTGTATATAAATTTACAGTTGATGCATGTGACAGTCACGTTTCAAGGTGTGTTTATTATTGCTATTTAATCGATTCGTATATAAATTTACAGTTGATGCTTGTTACAGTCACGTTTCAAGGTGTGTTTATTATTGCTATCTAATCGATTTGTATATACATTTACAGTTGATGCATGTGACAGTCACGTTTCAAGGTGTGTTTATTATTGCTATTTAATCTATTCTTATATAAATTTACAGTTGATGCTTGTTACAGTTACGTTTCAAGGTGTGTTTATTATTGCTATTTAATTGATTTGTATATCAATTTACAGTTGATGCTTGTGACAGTCACGTTTCAAGGTGTGTTTATTATTGCTATCTAATCGATTTGTATATACATTTACAGTTGATGCTTGTGACAGTCACGTTTCAAGGTGTGTTTATTATTGCTATTTAATCGATTTATATATACATTTACAGTTGATGCGTGTGACAGTCACGTTTCAAGGTGTGTTTATTATTGCTATTGAATCGATTTGTATATACATTTACAGTTGATGCATGTGACAGTTACGTTTCAAGGTGTGTTTATTATTGCTATCTAATGGATTTGTATATAAATTTACAGTTGATGCATGTGACAGTCACGTTTCAAGGTGTGTTTATTATTGCTATCTAATCGATTCGTATATAAATTTACAGTTGATGCATGTGACAGTCACGTTTCAAGGTGTGTTTATTATTGCTATCTAATCGATTTGTATATAAATTTACAGTTGATGCATGTGACAGTCACGTTTCAAGGTGTGTTTATTATTGCTATCTAATCGATTCGTATATACATTTACAGTTGATGCATGTGACAGTCACGTTTCAAGGTGTGTTTATTATTGCTATCTAATCGATTCGTATATAAATTTACAGTTGATGCATGTGACAGTCACGTTTCAAGGTGTGTTTATTATTGCTATTTAATCGATTTGTATATAAATTTACAGTTGATGTATGTGTCAGTCACGTTTCAAGGTGTGTTTATTATTGCTATTTAATCGATTCGTATATAAATTTACAGTTGATGCTTGTTACAGTCACGTTTCAAGGTGTGTTTATTATTGCTATCTAATCGATTTGTATATACATTTACAGTTGATGCATGTGACAGTCACGTTTCAAGGTGTGTTTATTATTGCTATTTAATCGATTCGTATATAAATTTACAGTTGATGCTTGTTACAGTCACGTTTCAAGGTGTGTTTATTATTGCTATTTAATCGATTTGTATATACATTTACAGTTGATGCGTGTGGCAGTTACGTTTCAAGGTGTGTTTATTATTGCTATTTAATCGATTTGTATATAAATTTACAGTTGATGCTTGTGACAGTCATGTTTCAAGGTGTGTTTATTATTGCTATCTAATCGATTTGTATGTAAATTTACAGTTGATGCTTGTGACAGTCACGTTTCAAGGTGTGTTTAGTTTTACTATCTAATCGATTTGTATATACATTTACAGTTGATGCGTGTGACAGTCACGTTTCAAGGTATGTTTATTATTGCTATTTAATTGATTTGTATATATATTTACAGTTGATGCTTGTGATAGTCACGTTTCAAGGTTCGGACACACGTTATACATATCATACAACATGTAGCCACAATAACGTAAGAAATACTTTTGAGGCTTTTATTCTGTTGTAAAAATTATCTTGCGTCCTGCAACATGAAATAAATATTTTATCAACAAAGAATTGTAGTCTCGCAAAACACCGTTGAAGGTGAGAATGCAAACAAAACATGAAACAAAAATTTGAAATAATATGTATTGGCAAACATCAAAATGCTTGAGGTTAATTTTGAAATGTCTTTGTTTTTTGAAAATATTCAAATGAAAATACTTGCCTAATATATTTTACTTAGTATATTCTTATTGTTCTATGATTTGAAAGCGAAACAATAGCAAGGTAACGTGTATAAACTTATAACATGTAAGCTCGCAAGTAGCCGTTTTATGTTAAACACATCTCAATCTAGGTTAAAACAACACATAAACCATATTGTGTAAATATCATGTCATTGATGTTAGGAACATCAAACAATAAGCTCACGCTTATGTAGTTGACATGGTTACAAAAACTAGACAAACAGCTGCAGATTTTGATAAACGTGGGATTGTGTCATCAATCAGCTCTAGACAATCTACAATCACTTCTGGAAATAGGCGTGGGATTGTGCCGTCTATAAGCTTTCGGCTACGTAAAATCATTTCTGGAAACGGACGTTGCGTAGTGCCGTCTATAAGCTCTCGGAAACGTACACTCCTTTCTGGAAACGGACGCGGGGTTGTGCCGTCTATAAGCTCTCGGCAATCTACAATAAATTCTGGTAATGGGCGTGGGGTTGTGTCGTCTATAAGCTATCAGAAATCAACAATCACTTCTCGAATTGGGCGTGGGGGTTGTGTCGTCTATAAGATTTCGACAACCTTCAATCACTTCTGGTTATGGGCGTGGGGTTGTGTCGTCTATAAGCTCTGTGCAATCAACAATCCCTTCTGGAAGTTGGCGTTGGGTTGTGTCATTTATAAGCTCTCGGCAATCTACAATCACTTCTGGGAATGGGCGTGGGGTTGTGGCGTCTATAAACTTTCAGCAATCTAGGGGTTGTGACAATCTACAATCAGTTCTGAAAATGTGCGTGGGTTGTGTCGTTTATAAGCTCTCGGCAATCTACAATTACTCCTGGAAGTTGGCGTGGGATTATATCAACTATACGTTATCAACAATCTGCAAACAGTTCTGGAAATAGGCGTGGGGTTGTGCCATCTATATGCTCTCGACAATCTACAACCATTTCTAGAAAATGACGAAGGATTGTGTTGTCTATAAGCTCACGACAACCTACAATCACTCTATGAAATGGGCAAGTGGTTATGTCTTCTTTTGGCAATCTACAATCACCTTTGGAAATGGGCGTAGTCTGCTTCATCTATAAGCTCTCGGCAATCTATAATCACTCCTGCAAATGGGCGTGTGGTTGTTTCGTCTATAAGTTCCCAACAATCTACACCCACTCCTTGAAATGGTAAAGGAGTTACTTCATCTATAAGCTCTGGGCAATCTATAATCAATCTTAGAAATGGGCGTGGGTTGCTTCGTCCATAAGCTCTCGGCAATCTATAATCACTCCTGCGAATGGGCGTGTGGATTTTACGTCTATAAGCTCCCAACAATATACACTCACTCCTGACAATGGGAAAGGAGTTGTGCCATCTATAAGCTGTCGGCAATCTATATTCACTCCTGGCAATGGGCATGGGTTGTGACGTCTAATAGCTCCTGGCAATTTACACCCATCCGTTGATAAAGACGTTGGTTTTGTTTGGTATAAGTTTACTCTCACTTCTTGAAGAATGTGTTTGTTCTGTTATCTATAGGCTCACTGCAATATACAATCATTCGTTAATATAGACGTTGGTTTTGTTATGTATAAGTTCACCCTCACTTCTGGAAGTGGGTATGTGTTCAGTCATCTATAGGCTCACCGCAATATACAATCAGTCGTTGATATAGACGTTTGTTCTGTTATGTATAAGTTCACCCTCACTTCTGAAAGTGGGTGTGTGTTCTGTCATCTATAGGCTCCCGCAATATACAATCAGTCGTTGATATAGACGTTGGTTCTGTTATGTATAAGTTCACCCTCACTTCTGGAAGTGGGTGTGTGTTTTGTCATCTATAGGCTCCCGCAATATACAATCAGTCGTTGATATAGACGTTGGTTCTGTTATGTATAAGTTCACCCTCATTTCTGGAAGTGGGTGTGTGTTCTGTCATCTATAGGCTCCCGCAATATACAATCAGTCGTTGATATAGACGTTGGTTCTGTTATGTATAAGTTCACCCTCACTTCTGGAAGTGAGTGTGTGTTTTGTCATCTATAGGCTCCCGCAATATACAATCAGTCGTTGATATAGACGTTGATTCTGTCATGTATAAGTTCACCCTCACTTCTGGAAGTGGGTGTGTGTTCTGTCATCTATAGGCTCCCGCAATATACAATCAGTCGTTGATATAGACGTTGGTTCTGTTATGTATAAGTTCACCCTCACTTCTGGAAGTGGGTGTGTGTTTTGTCATCTATAGGCTCCCGCAATATACAATATGTCGTTGATATAGACGTTGGTTCTGTTATGTATAAGTTCACCCTCACTTCTTGAAGTGGGTGTGTGTTTTGTCATCTATAGGCTCCCGCAATATACAATATGTCGTTGATATAGACATTGGTTCTGTTATATATAAGTTCACCCTCACTTCTGGAAGTGGGTGTGTGTTCTGTCATCTATAGGCTCACCGCAATATACAATCAGTCGTTGATATAGACGTTGGTTCTGTTATGTATAAGTTCACCCTCACTTCTGGAAGTGGGTGTGTGTTCTGTCATCTATAGGCTCCCGCAATATACAATCAGTCGTTGATATAGACGTTGGTTCTGTTATGTATAAGTTCACCCTCACTTCTGGAAGTGGGTGTGTGTTTTGTCATCTATAGGCTCCCGCAATATACAATCAGTCGTTGATATAGACGTTGGTTCTGTTATGTATAAGTTCACCCTCACTTCTGGAAGTGGGTGTGTGTTCTGTCATCTATAGGCTCCCGCAATATACAATCAGTCGTTGATATAGACGTTGGTTCTGTTATGTATAAGTTCACCCTCACATCTGGAAGTGGGTGTGTGTTCTGTCATCTATAGGCTCACCGCAATATACAATCAGTCGTTGATATAGACGTTGGTTCTGTTATGTATAAGTTCACCCTCACTTCTGGAAGTGGGTGTATGTTTTGTCATCTATAGGCTCCCGCAATATACAATATGTCGTTGATATAGACATTGGTTCTGTTATATATAAGTTCACCCTCACTTCTGGAAGTGGGTGTGTGTTTTGTCATCTATAGGCTCACCGCAATATACAATCAGTCGTTGATATAGACGTTGGTTCTGTTATGTATACGTTCACCCTCATTTCTGGAAGTGGGTGTGTGTTCTGTCATCTATAGGCTCCCGCAATATACAATCAGTCGTTGATATAGACGTTGGTTTTGTTATGTATAAGTTCACCCTCACTTCTGGAAGTGGGTGCGTGTTTTGTCATATATAGGCTCCCGCAATATACAATCAGTCGTTGATATAGACGTTGGTTCTGTTATGTATAAGTTCACCCTCACTTCTGGAAGTGGGTGTGTGTTTTGTCATCTATAGGCTCCCGCAATATACAATCAGTCGTTGATATAGACGTTGGTTCTGTTATGTATAATTTCACCCTCACTTCTGGAAGTGGGTGTGTGTTTTGTCATCTATAGGCTCCCGCAATATACAATCAGTTGTTGATATAGACGTTGGTTCTGTTATTTATTAGTTCACCCTCACTTCTGGAAGTGGGTGTGTGTTTTGTCATCTATAGGCTCCCGTAATATACAATCAGTCGTTGATATAGACGTTGGTTCTGTTATGTATAAGTTCACCCTCACTTCTGGAAGTGGGTGTGTGTTTTGACATCTATAGGCTCCCGCAATATACAATCAGTCGTTGATAAAGACGTTGGTTCTGTTATGTATTAGTTCACCCTCACTTCTGGAAATAGGTGTGTGTTCTGTCATCTATAGGCTCCCGCAATATACAATCAGTCGACGATATAGACGTTGGTTCTGTTATGTATAAGTTCACCCTCACTTCTGGAAGTGGGTGTGTGTTCTGTCATCTATAGGCTCCCGCAATATACAATCAGTCGATGATATAGACGTTGGTTCTGTTATGTATAAGTTCACCCTCACTTCTGGAAGTGGGTGTGTGTTCTGTCGTCTATAGGCTCCCGCAATATACAATCAGTCGTTGATATAGACGTTGGTTCTGTTATGTATAAGTTCACCCTCACTTCTTGAAGTGGGTGTGTGTTTTGTCATCTATAGGCTCCCGCAATATACAATCAGTCGTTGATATAGACATTGGTTCTGTTATATATAAGTTCACCCTCACTTCTGGAAATAGGTGTGTGTTCTGTCATTTATAGGATATATACAATCAGTTGTTGATATAGACGTTGGTTCTGTTATGTATAAGTTCACCCTCACTTCTGGAAGTGGGTGTGTGTTCTGTCATCTTTAGCCTCCCCACAATATACAACCACTCGTTGATATAGACGTTGGTTCTGTCATGTATGAGTTTTAAATCACTTCTAGAAATGGGCATGTGTTCTGTCATGTAGAACTTTTCCGCAACCCACAATCGCTCCTTGAAATGGACTGCATTGTGCAGTCTATAATAAGCTGTGCAAAATATACAATAAAAATACTGCTAACACTGGACCATAACATTTCCAAAGAGACAGAAGCTTAAGCAGAATTCTCTCCAGTCGTATGTGTGCAAATAGAGGTTATATGAATATCACACACACACACAAGCTATGTGTATGTTTCTTATTACGGCAATGTCTACCAATCTAACACACACACACACATATATCAACGTGTTTAATATGCTATGATGCTATTCATGATATTATAACACTATTTTTCAGCAATGCACTGGTGAACACTCCTATTGTTTGAACGCAGAAGAGACAAGCAAATGGCAATGCCATACATGTAAGTGACATAACGCATGGTTTTCATAACAGCAATATATTTGCCTCCAACAACGCAAACTAGACAATATTTCATAACAATAAAAGTATGAATAACACAATTTTAAATCGCAAATGCGAAAAAAAATGAATTATAAATAAGAAACATAGATATCTCACACTATCAATATTTCGCTACACAATAAACAATAGTTGTGTTGCGATTTATGGAGATTTACAAATAAAATCAAATGATGAAGATACACCAGGTGAATTTCAGAGTCACATTACCATACTATTGTAATTGATACTAACAGTAGAACAGGTATATTGACCCATTTCATTAATGATTGTTTGAATGTGATCCTTACCATTGACATCAATAATAAAATCATTAATAAAATACCCTTACATTTATAATAAAAATGAGGGTGTGCTTATATTTTCATCAATTCTATTTAAAATGAAATTTAAAACACGGCTTCAGACGACGTCAAAAATTCAGACAGGAACACTGCGAGCTACATTAATCCAGGCCCCGTATATACAAAATATTGCAACTTGAGAAAGCAAGCACTTGAAATGACGAACACAACGTGTATTTAAAATGGTCTAAAGACAAGTCGGTTGATACGTGTAAAACGTTTTATTATTTGTGAAAGTTTTATTATTGCTATTTCTTTTCAGGTAAAAACTGTACCAAACTTCCGCATCAGTGTAAAATCTCTAAACAAGGTATCGCGAGGTGTGATTGTACCGGATATGGAATGACTGGACAATTTTGTGAAACGGGTACAAATATATTAATTATTCCAGTAGTCTATCCTAGAACAGAATATCTTTCGAATCAGGTCTATTAACTCCCAATAAAAAAGCAGGGAATTCCATGCCCACAATTCATAGCAATTGAACGCTTACTAAATTTTGACATCTTTAAAACTTTTCCTGCAGAAACTGACCAATCAACGTACTCAAATGGGGCTTTCCCAACATTGCTTTTTGCAATCGGAAGAGTTTGGTCCATTCTAAAAACTAATATACAAATTATTCAAAGGGACACCATGCTAATATTGATACAATTTCACTTGATGGTTCATTACTGGTGATTCAAATACATTCTATCTCGATTTTTTATTTATTTTACTTCTATTATTACAACTTCTACAAAATCACGCTCGAAGTTTTCCTGGGCAGAACCAGTACTAAGCATATGCGAAAAAAGTATTTTGCCCAATAACACCGCACATATCCGCGATGGAGTATCGAACCCTCGACTCTCCGATCCTTGGTTTCGATATTCATGACAAATTGCGTAATCCATAGTTTGACTTTTGCTCATATTTTCAAAGCAAGCGTAGCATATCTTGATCTGTACTTATGTTATGAATACAAACAACATATAGCACAACACTGAGATTTTATCCCCGTGTAGTTTACACATGCCTACGAATAAACTTGATTTCGCAGTTGCCGTGTATGTTTTAATGCATGGTTTCCATGTCGATTTACACTTTTACATAATATTCAAGCCTCATTCCATTATAGCAATTGCAATAGTAATATTAATGTCCAAATCACATTGAAAGAAACGTCTACAGCATAAGTCTGGGCTCAAATTCTTCACTGGTTCAAGATCTGCCAATAAAACCCCACAAATTCCATGACCATTTTTTTAATTCAATGCTTTTGTAATGATTACTCATAACATATCAACGATTCACCCACGAAACGACTCGACTGATCTATTTTAAAATGATAATAGTATTGGCTAGAAGTCTTGTATCTGTATCATTTTTTCATTGGTGATTTCTAAATTACTGGCCATTTAACACATAGTATGAATAAATAAATCATTGCAATAGCCATTACAAACGAAGATAAATGGAACTAAAGTTTAATTTCTACCTTCTTTATCTGTCAGGTCAGAAGAATTCAAGTGAGATAATAGTTGTGTAAGTCCTCGATGTCGATGACACTATTATGTTTGGTGACATGGCCCAAGTTTCACTAGACATCTCAACTTGAGAATTTTCCTCAACTCAACTTTTTACAATGCTATAACTTGATTTACATTAATTAAGTTTGTATGATATCCTGTATCAATGAGATTTGTTATGTCTTCAATTATATGTTATGGCTTTCGAGTTGAGGTAAAGCTCCGCTATAGTTAAGCTTGGCCCTAAATTCATCAAAATGACCGAGTCTGAGTTTGAGATGACATTTGTAAATTTAAGCACTGGACCTGGATTCATAGAACTGTTGAGTACAAAACTTTGAAATGTTGTAATTTGCATTAAAAACAATTTCATTAGAAATGAAAATAGCATGCTACAAAAAAAGTATTGGTTTATAGCATACAAGTTTGATGAATTTAAGCCCATGAATATCTAAACAGGCGATTTATAATATTTGAGCGCGCAGGTGATAGTATGCTGGTTGGAGACACAGCTTATCTAGCAGACGAATTATAAAATAATTACCAATTTGACTACGGTTTTATTACTGTTTTCCCTCACTTTTATCAGACATTGACGAGTGCAGTGAAGGTAAAGCCGATTGTACACCAGCCAGCCAGCATGGCATGTGTGTGAACACAAAAGGAGGTTATTATTGCACATGCCAAACCGGATATAGTGGCGGCTGTCATGGTACAGATGGTTGTAAAGGTATTTAATAGCTTTTACTGAATCTTCATGATATATGAACCCACGAAGTCATTCGGACCACCTCGCCGATTATGACAGCACATTCTCGAATGAGTTCAATTAAACTATGCTCGTTATATATAAATTCATAATTCACGATTGATTATGCCGTGAAAGGCCATTTGTTATGCTCATAATATTATTGCATTCGATTTACACAATTATCTCTCGTGTTTCACTCGAATATTCTATGAATAAGGAAGTTTTTGTACTCGCCCCGACGTTGGCGCCTCACCAACGTTAAAGTTTTGGAGCGAGTTGTTTATAAGGGTGCGTTGAATATATATGCGTTGAATTTGGTATAAGTGTGCCAGCTTACATTCTGAGGTAGTATGAAATATATTGGACTCCTAAATCAAAGTTAAGGTCATATTTCAGGTTTCACATTTTGTCTTAAACTTGATGTTAAAGTTTTGGTGCAATTTGTTTTTAAGTGTGCATTGCACGCAGTAATATGACTGTAACTTAGTATAAGTGTGCGTGCTTTTCCTCTGAGGCGGTGAGTAATTTATCGGGCTCCTAAATTCAAAATCAAGGCCAAGTGTCAAGTGTGTATGTCTATACTCTGAGGCAGTATGTTACATATTGGGTTCTTGACTTGAAGGTCAAGGATATATTGCAGGGTAATAGGGTCATAGTTTGTCTTTAAACTCTCCGTTAAAGTTTTGGTACAAAGTTTTACTAAATGTTTAGTTACAGTTATGTGAATGTTACTGGACACAAGGTTGTATGCTTACACATGAGTTTTGTACTATTAAAGGGCTGCTTTATTTAAGTACAATACGATATTTCTTATTAAAAAGTCGACACTGGGCTTATGACTCTTCGTTAAAGTTTATATGCGTTATGTATAACAACATTACTTACACTCTTTTATTATGATTCCTTTTTTTCTTATGTCTTATAAAAATTTCAACAAAATATCGGCTCTATTTTTTGTTGTTGTTAATGTGTATCATATATAGAATAACAACTTTTGGGTTCAGTATATTATTCACATTGGAGCCCAAAACTGGTATTTATAAAGTTTGGCACAGTACATTCTGGGTGCTTATGGTAAATACCGTCTATTATTGTTTGAACATTCCTGGCTCCATTGTCCCGTGCCTGCCTGGTATCTACCGAGCGTCACCTCTCCCCCATTTCAACATTGTTATCGCCATAGTCTATCCCAGAACCTGATATCTCCTGAATCAGGTCTATTAACCGCCAATGGAAAAAGCAGGGTTTTCTATGGCTGTCCAACAATTCATAGCAATCGAACGCTTACTAAATTATGACTTCATTCAAACGTTCCCTGAAACAACTGACCAATTATCGTGCTCGTAACAATTCCTAGTTAACGGACCAATTGGCTGGGTTCGTTCTACAGACTATATTCGCTATCTCAACCACTCCCCGCCCCCTTTATTTTTTAAATTTCAAATGGGTTGTGTAACAAAATTAATGAAATGGTCTGCCAATTTTTTACTTCAACTACGTTACTGCCCACCGGTAGAAACCCTGATTTGCTTTGGATATTTTTCTTAAAGAAAATGTTTTGTATATGAAATACACCCCCTCCCATTTTTTTAATATATTTTTATTGTGTATTAAATGGAATACTATGCTAAATTTACTGATAGTCAAGAAGATTTTATTGATAAAGATATAGCAGTTTATCTGATGATTCATATTATAGATAATAAAAAACGGTTCTGTGAATATGCTAGAACAGTCAAGTTATCGCTTTTCTGCGACAGTTCATGTCATTTATACCAGTTAATCAATGGTTAATCATTCAGTAAAACTTAATCAACGGAAATTGATGAATTTTTTTATTGGTAACCAGTTTCAAATTTCAGTAAGACTAAAGTATTCAAATTTATGTTCGAAATTCAAATAAGCCGTTCATTGAAAATGGAAATTAAAATTCTATATATGTTCAATGAATCAGTTTCAGAACATTATGGTGATAGTACGATCTGTATTTCTAGGAGGCGATATATAACATTATTAGGGTTGGTGATAGTATGATGTTTAAAGAGTGATATACTTACTTTTAGCCAAAAATATAATGGTGTCAGTCTCAGATATAATATCCACATATAATGTTGATAATACGTGTCATTATAAAATGCAACTCATTATATAAACATATATAAGACTAATATGCAATATATGATTTCACTTTAATGTCTAACACAAGTCCCCTCTTAACGGTCGAATCAATATGTATCGTACCATGTCGTTGTTATATATGTTCCTTCACCATATGACTTTGTTGTAACGTGTGTTCCTTTGCCATATGCCTTTGTTGTACCATGCGTTCCTTTATCATATGCCTTTATTGTACCATGTGTTCCTTTACCATATGCCTTTGTTGTATCATGCGTTCCTTTATCATATGCCTTTATTGTACCATGTGTTCCTTTACCATATGCCTTTGTTGTATCATGCGTTCCTTTACCATATGCCTCTAATGTACCATGCGTTCCTTTACCATATGCCTTTGTTGCACCATTCGTTCCTTTACCATATGCCTTTATTGTACCATGTGTTCCTTTATCATATGCCTCTGTTGTACTGTGTGTTCCTTTACCATATGTCTCTGTTGTACCATGCGTTCCTTTACCATATGCCTCTGTTGTACCATGCGTTCCTTTACCATATGCATTTGTTGTACCGTGTGTTTCTTAACCATATGCCTTTGTTGTACCGTGGTTTCCTTTACCATATGCCTTTGTTGTATCATGTGTTCCTTTACCATATGCCTCTAATGTATCATGCGTTCCTTTACCATATGCCTTTGTTGCACCATACGTTCCTTTACCATATGCCTTTATTGTACCATGTGTTCCTTTATCATATGCCTCTGTTGTACTGTGTGTTCCTTTACCATATGCCTCTGTTGTACCATGCGATCCTTTACCATATGTCTCTGTTGTACCATGCGTTCCTTTACCATATGCCTTTGTTGTACCATGTGTTCCTTTACCATATGCCTTTGTTGTACCATGTGTTCCTTTACCATATGCCTTTATTGTACCTTGTGTTCCTTTATCATATGCCTCTGTTGTACTGTGTGTTCTTTTACCATATGCCTCTGTTGTACCATGCGATCCTTTACCATATGCCTCTGTTGTACCATGTGTTCCTTTACAATATGCCTCTGTTGTACCATGTGTTCCTTTACCATATGCCTCTGTTGTACCATGTGTTCCTTTACCATATGCCTCTGTTGTACTGTGTGTTCCTTTACCATATGCCTCTGTTGTACCATGTGTTCATTTACCATATGCCTCTGTTGTACCATGTGTTCCTTTACAATATGCCTCTGTTGTACCATGTGTTCCTTTACCATATGCTTCTGTTGTACCGTGTATTAAATATAATAAACTTTATTGACTTACCGCCACTCCCACATCGTTTAATTAATAATTGACATGGTCAATATCTATCGGAAGCGTACTGGTCAACTTTTTGTTCTTAAACTGGTGACTAATGAATCATATGGAAAACAAAAACAAACAACATCAGATAAGTTCTCTAGCCCAGATTTGTTTATATGCGTACATTTATTTTGAGTATAACGCCTGTGTCCACCGACACAGACATATTAAGTTATATTGTTGGAGGAAGACCTCATGGGTGAATCTAAGCAGTACCATAGTCCTTTCGGAAGTAACCGGCAACTTGTACCTAGCCGAGCCCGTATTCACGATCTCAATGGTGAGAGTTAATTGTATCTTAAATGCCTTTGCCGTAAACCACCCGACCACGGGCAGTCCCTGTTTCATTTATACAAACTAGTGAATAAAGCATGGAAGATCAATTGCCATAATCAATGTTGCAGATCAAGCAAGAGTTTCGGGCGTTTCACAAACACTCGGTAACAAACATGACTGTTCATGTGTATCAAAAAGCCAGAGCTTTTACTTCTGTTTTATTGCTGTAGCCTGACCCAGTTAGCACAGTCGGTAGCGCGTCTGACTATCAATCAAGAGATCGCAAATCACTGTCCGGCCAGTGTCCATGATTATTGATATACAACATTGTGTCTAATTTTCGTTCGTCTCTTATCACAGATTCAAGTGGGAAAGTTATCAGTTACTTGTGGTGTTGGGTGTGCTCTCGAATACTGATTAGAAAGAGTGATAATATCAACTAATAGGATGTTAGCCCTCGATGACATTAAAATAACGTTAAAAAATCAAACAAACAAAAAAGTATTGCTGTTTTTTCTTCACCTTTACCAGATATCGATGAGTGTACTCAAGGTTCTCACGACTGTACACCAGCCAGTGAGCATGGTAGATGTGTGAACACACCTGGAAGTTATCGCTGCGAATGTCAAACTGGATATGATGGTGACAGCCATGGATCACATGGATGTACAGGTATACCTTGACCATGCCAAAAATTACACACCTTCGTTGGAATCCGGAGCAATATACCGTGACTATATCGATAATAAATTGTATTAGCTGGCTTAACGTTCATGACATATGAAACTGGATGACTTATCAAGGATTGATATAGATGAATACGGAACATGCATCTCTCTGCTTAATATTGATAAATAGCATGCGAAGATTTAATCATTTTCCAAATTAATCATTCACATTTCACAAATAAGTAGTTTCTTTTACATAAAATCGCAGGTGTATGTAATATTAGATGTTTTATATGGTTTTAAACACGCAAAATGATCGTGAATTTAAAATTTTGTAGTTTGAAGTAAAATATCAAGTACTTTCCTTGATTTATTAGTTACAGTATACAAATTTTGTAATCATAGGTAATTCAATAATTTAACACAATTTGTTGGGAAACGTCTCGATTTGCAGAAAATTCCATAGTAAAAAGAAAGAATTTTCATTTGTATTTCTAAGATGAATGGATATTTGAAAACGAGATTTCGCGCGATATAGCTTAAATACGCGAGTGTTCATAACATGTCAAGTCAACCAGTTGCCATTCCTTATCTGTATAATGCATTGATATATATATAACAATTCAAATCCCATGAAATGTCATTAATTATTTTCAAATTACTTTGCTTTCACAATTATCTATCGTTTTCCTATATCTTTCACCGATACAAATAATGCTTTGCATCCTAATTGATGAATGTAACAAAAACACACATTACTGTGATAACAACGAGGATTGTGTAAATTATTAACTTCATTTTTCGTTTAATTGAAAGAAGTGAAGGTGAGAACTTTAATAGTTATTGTTTAATTAGCCATAAGAAATATGGTGCTTTGGATATTTGAAAACGAAATTTCGCGCGATTTTGCTTCAATATGCGTTTGCTCCTTACATGTCAATCAATTGCCGTTCCATTATATGGCTGCGATGCCAACGCAAAGTGTTCAAATACTCCCAGGTCCTTCACATGTTTATGTAACAATGGATACATTGGGGACGGGACAACTTGTAGTGGTGAGAAGATTAAAAATGGACGATCACAGACTGTGACGTCATTCAGTTTTCACTGGAGCAACTGACTAATCAATGTGCTCAAATATCATAGCTTTGTAATGGAACCAAGCGGTAGAGCGGAGTGTGTTCCACATACTAGTTAGCATAAAAGTTTACTGCATCATTCCCTTTTTCAAATTTAATCTGATACTCTATTGATCAAGGTATCTAATTGATTCAAAAGATAGTTACGAATTCGACTTAAACGTTAGTTTGTCCTTACAGATAAGCTCAGTTATAGTCTTAAATGTTTGAAATAGTTTTAACATTTGGAAATGTTATGAACTGATACACTTACATAAAAGTGTTATAATAAAATATCTTCAATTGGAAATAAAATAATATTTGTCCATTTTGAAGTTGGCTTCTAATAATAACATTTCCATCAATAGTTCCGTAGTAATGTTTTGTATTTCTTTTAATAGATATTGATGAATGTAACGAAAACACACATAACTATGATAACAACGCGGTTTGTCTGAATTACTAACTTCTTTAGTTTTCATTCGTTTAATTTGCAAATTTTAGCCGTATGAAATATGGTGCTTTGGATATTTGAAAACGAAATTTTGCGTCAATAAGCAAGTGTGCATAACAGTCAATCAGTTGCCTTTCCTTATCTGTAAAATCCTCAGTACAAATCTCAGTATTCATAACTTGCCCGAAATTCAAAATGGCCGATCACAGAAAATGATATTAAAGGTCTATATAAGTCCAACGAAGGAGTTACGCTACGCAAGTTACAATTGTAAATACAAATTGTATCGCAGAATATTCAAAGTTCTATAATTGGTAAATAAATTGAGGAATAGAGCAGGATCATCAACAGCTATTCTTCTAAAATAGTCTAATCTATCCTAGTACCTGATATTTCCCGAATCAGGTCTGTTTATCACCAATAAAAACGTAGACAATTCTATGCCTGTCCCACAATAAATATCAATGAAACGCTTACTCGATTGTGACGTCATTCAAACTCTCAGTTGAAGCAATTTACGAATCATTGTGATCAAATATGGCTTTGTACTGTAGTCTCTCAAATAGCAACAATTGTAACAAAAGTGTTCCTGTTATTTCATGTTGCCTCCTTTTTCAGACATTGACGAATGCACTGAAGGGACTAATGACTGCGATGCCAACGCAAAGTGTTCAAATACTCCCGGGTCTTTCACATGTCACTGTAACAAGGGATATATCAGGGACGGAACAACTTGTAGTGGTGAGAAAATAGTCGATCACAATCCATGATATCTCCTGAATTAAGTTTGTTCAACATTTATGGAAAAAACATCAAGGACTTATTTACTTGGCCCATAATTAAAGTTATTAAATGCTTACAGACTGTGACGTCATTCAGATTTCACTGGAGCAACTGACCAATCAATGTGCTCAAATCTCATAGCTTTGTAATGGAACCAAGCGGGAGAGCTGGGGGTGTTCCACATACTCGTTAGCATACAAGTTTACTGCAACGTTCCTTTTTTCAAATTTAATCTGATACTCTATTGATCAAGGTATCTAATTGCTTTCACATACAGTTATGGATACGACTTAACCGTTAGTGTGTCCTTACAGATAAGCTCAGCTATAGTCTAAAATACTTGAAATAGTGTAAATATTTGGAAATGCTATCAACTGATACACTCAATTAAAAGTTTTGTAATAAAATGTCTTCGATTGGAAATAATATTATTTTTGTCTATTTTGAAGTTGGCTTGCAATAATAACATTTCCATCAATAGTTCCGCAGTAATGTTTTGTCTTTTTTAAATAGATATTGATGAATGTAACAAAGACACACATACCTGTAATAACAACGCGGTTTGTGTGAATTACCAATCTTTAGTTTTTATTCGTTTAGTTTACGAATTTTAACCGTAAGAAATATGGTGCTTTGGATATTTGAAAACGAAATTGTGCGTGAATTTGCGTCAATACGCGTGTGTGCATAACATGTCAATCAGTTGCCTTTCCTTATATGTATAATTCTCAGTACAAATCTCAGTATTTATAACTTGCCCGAAATTCAAAATGGCCGATCACAGAAAATGAAAGTTAAAAGTCTATATAAGTCCAATGAATGAGTTACGCTACGCATGTTACAATTGTAAATACAAATTTTATCGCAGAATTTTCCAAGTTCTATAATTCGTAAGGGAGGAGTTGAGCAGGACCATCAATAGCTTTTATTCGACAATAGAGTATAATATATCCTAGTACCTGATATTTTCCGAATCTGGTTTGTTAATCACCAATGAAAACTTAGGGAATTCTACGCCTGTCCCACAGTTCATATCAATAAGCGCTTTCTAAACTGTGACGTCATTTAAACTTTCAGTTGAAGCAATTTACGAACCAACGTGCTCTAATATGGCTTTACCAACATTGCTATTTAACGGACCCAACTGGGAGACCTGGGTCCGTACTACAAATTGTACTAGAGTCGCTTACTAGAGAGCTTATCTGTAAGGACACACTAACGGTTAAGTCGAATCCATAACTATATGTGAAAGCAATTAGTTACCTTGATCAATGGAGTATCAGATTATATTTTAAATAAGGGAACGTTGCAGTAAACTTGTATGCTAACTAGTGTGTGGAACACACTCAGCTCTCCCACTTGGTTCCATTACAAAGCTATGATATTTGAGCACGTTGATTGGTCAGTCGCTCCAGTGAAATCTGAATGACATTACATATTTGTAAGCGTTTAATAGCTATTATTATTGGGACAAGTAAATAATTACTTGAAGATTTTTTCATTAGTGTTGAACAAACTTAATTCGGGAGATATCAAGGATTCTGATAGACTATTTTCTCACCATTACAAGTTGTTCCATCACCAATGTATCCATTGTTACATTGACATGTAAAAGACCCGGGAGTATTTGAACACTTCGCGTTGGCATCGCAGCCATCAGTCCCTTCTGTGCATTCGTCAATGTCTGAAAAAAAAGGCAACATGATTTTACAGGAAAACCTTTGTTAGAATGGTTGCACTGAAGGGACTAATGACTGCGATGCCAACGCGAAGTGTTCAAATACTCCCGGGTCTTTCACATGTCACTGTAACAAGGGATACATCAGGGACGGAACAACTTGTAGTGGTGAGAAAATAGCCGATCACAATCCATGATATCTCCGGAATTAAGTTTGTTCAACACTAATGAAAAAAACATCAAGGACTTATTTAATTGTCCCATAATTAAAGCTATTAAACGCTTAGAAAAGTGTGACGTCATTCAGATTTCACTGGAGCAACTGACCAACCAATGTGCTCAAATATCATAGCTTTGTAATGGAACCAAGCGGGAGAGATGGGTGTGTTCCACATACTCGTTAGCATACAAGATTACTGCAACGTTCCCTTTTTCAAATTTAATCTGATACTCTACTGATCAAGGTATCTAATTGCTTTCACATAAAGTTACAGATTCGACTTAAACGTTAGTGTGTCCTTACAGATAAGCTCAGCTATAGTTTAAAATGCTTGAAATAATGTATACATTTGGAAATATTATGAACTGATATACTTACTTAAAAGTGTGATAATAAAATGTCTTCAATTGGAAATAATATCATTTTTTTTCTGTTTTGAATTTGGCTTCCAATAATAACAATTCCATCAACAGTTCCGTAGTAATGTTTTTTCTTTTTTAAATAGATATTGATGAATGTAACAAAAAAACACATACCTGTAATAACAACGCGGTTTGTGTGAATTGCTAACTTCTTTAGTTTTTATTCGTTTAATTTGCAAATTTTAGCGGTAAGAAAATTGGTGCTTTGGATATTTGAAAACGAAATTTTGCGTCAATACGCGTGTGTGAATAACATGTCAATCTGTAGCCTTTCCTTATCTGTATAATTCTCAGTACAAATCACAGAATTCAATTCATAACTTGCCCGAAATTCGAAAAGGCCGATCACAGAAAGTGAAAGTTAAAAGTCTATATAAGTCCAATGACGGAGTTACGCTACGCATGTTACAATTGTAAATACAAATTTTATCGCAGAATTTCCAAATTCTATAATTGGTAAATATACTGAGGAATTGAGCAGGACCATCAATAGCTATTATTCTACAAAAGAGTATAATATATCCTAGTACCTGATATTTTTCGAATCAGGTCTTTTAATCACCAATGAAGACTTAGGGAATTCTACGGCTGTCCCACAGTTCATATCAATAAACGCTTTCTCAATTGTGATGTCATTCAAACCTTCAGTTGAAGCAATTTACGAACCAACGTGCTCAAATATGTCATTCCCAATATTTCTATTTAAAGGACCAAATTGGGAGACCTGGTTCCGTACTACAAATTTTGTTAGAGTCCCTCAAATAGCAATAATTCTAACCAACTTTTTTCTGTTATGTCATGTTGTCTATATTTTCAGACACTGATGAATGCGCCAACGGGAGTGATAATTGTGATGACAATGCTATGTGTACAAATACTGTTGGCTCTTTCACATGTCAATGTAACAAAGGATACTTTGGGGACGGGACAACTTGTAGTGGTGAGAATATAATCTATTACAATCCATGATATCTCCCGAATTAAGTTTGTTCAACACTAATGAAAAAAACATCAAGTAATTATATACTTGTCCCATAATAATAGCTATTAAACGCTTACAAAAGTGTGACGTCATACAGTTTTCATTGGAGCAACTGACCAATCATCGTGCCAAATAGCATAGCCTTGTAATGGTACCAAGCGGGAGAGCTGAGTGTGTTCCACATACTAGTTAGCATACAAGTTTACTCCAACATTCCCTTTTTCAAAGTTAATCTGATACTCTATTGAACAAGGTATCTAATTGCTTCCATAGATAGTTACGGATTCGACTTAAACGTTAGTATGTCCTGACAGATAAGCTCAGTTTTATTCTTAAATGTTTGAAATAGTGTTAAAATTTGGAAATGTTATGAACGGATACACTTACATAAAGATGTTGTAATTAAATTTCTTCAATTGGAAAAAAATTCTTTTTATCCATTTTGAAGTTGGCTTCCAATAAAAACATTTCCATCAATAGTTCCGCAGTAATGTTTTGTATTTCTTTTAAAAGATATTGATTAATGTATCGAAAGCACACATAACTGTGATAACAACGCGGTTTGTTTGAATTACTAAATACTATAGTTTTTATTTGTTTAATTTGCAAATTTTAGCCGTAAGAGATATGGTGCTTTGGATATTTGAAAACGAAATTTCGCGTGAATTTGCGTCAATACGCGTGTGTGCATAACATGTCAATCAGTTGCCTTTCCTTATATGTATAATTCTCAGTACAAATCTCAGTATTCATAACTTGCCCGAAATTCAAAATGGCCGATCACAGAAAATGAAAGTTAAAAGTCTATATAAGTCCAATGAATGAGTAACGCTACGCAATTTACAATTGTGAATACAAATTGTATCGCAGAATATCCCAAGTTCTATAATTGATTTATATATTGAGGAATTGAGCATGATCATCAATAGCTATTCTCCTACAATAGTCTTATCTATCCTAGTACCTGATATTTTCCGAATCTGGTCTGTTAATTACCAATGAAAAAGTAGAAAATTCTATGCCTGTCCCACAATTGAGGAATGGAACAGGATCATCAATAGCTACTCTTCTACAATAGTCTAATCTATCCCAGTACCTGATATTTCCCGAATCAGGTTTAATCACAAATAAAAACGTAGACAATTCTATGCCTGTCCCACAATTCATATCAATGAAACGCTTACTCGACTGTGACGTCATTCAAACTCTCAGTTGAAGCAATTTACGAATCAATGTGCTCAAATATGGCTTTACCAACAGTGCTATTTGTAGTGGTGAGAAAAATAATCACAATCCATGATATCTTCCGAATTAAGTTTGTTCAACACTAATGAAAAAAAACTTAAGTAATAATTATTTACTAGTCCCATAATAATAGCTATTAAACGCTTACAAAAGTGCAACGTCATACATTTTTCATTGTAGCGAATGAACAATCAACGTGCTCAAATATCATAGCTTTGTAACGGAACCTAGCAGGAGAGCTGAGTGTGTTCCACATACTAGTTAGCATACAAGTTAACTGCAACGTTCTTTTTTTCAAATTTAATCTGATATTCTATTGATCAAGGTATCTAATTGTTTCCACATATAGTTACGGATTTGACTTAAACGTTAGTGTGTCCTTACACAGTCTTAGTTATTGTGTAAGGAAACAAAATGACCAAAGGCTGACAACTCACTAAGGTAGAATATGACTACTACACAAAATAAAATTATGAATTTACAATTATAAAATATATACAAATCAACAAGATTTACTCAACATGAAAACATATACCACTCTAAATATTTCCACGTTATACAATATAAATATCGACAATATAAGCCCTTGAAAAAAAGAATAGAACAACTAAAGTTTTACTTCTACCACCTTTATCTGTTCGGGGTATTCAAGGAAAAAACTAGAGTCTAGTCTATCCCAAAACCTGATATTTCCCGAATAAGATATATTAACCACCAATGAAAACGCAGGGAATTCTATGCCTGTACCACAATTCATATCAATGAAACGCTTACTCGACTGTGATGTCATGTTGTCTACATTTTCAGACACTGATGAATGCGCCAACGGGAGTGATAATTGTGATAACAATGCTATGTGTACAAATACTGTTGGCTCTTTCACATGTCAATGTAACAATGGATACATTGGGGACGGGACAACTTGTAATGGTGAGAATGAAGTCTATCACAATCCATGATATCTCCCGAATTAAGTTTGTTCAACACTAATGAAATAAAACATCAAGGAAATATTTGATTGTCCTATAAATATAACTATTAATTGCTTACAAAACTGTGACGTCATTCAGCTTTCACTGGAGCAACTGACTAATCAACGTTCTCAAATCTCATAGCTTTGTAATCAAACAAAGCTGGAGAGTTGGATGTGTTCCACATACTAGTTAGCATATAAGTTAACTGCAACGTTCTCTCTTTTCAAATTTAATCTGATACTCTATTGATCAAGATAACTAATTGCTTCCACATATATGCTCAGTACATTTAGAAACGTAACGTGTTAACTTTATTTTTATTTTTATCATCCAAATTTTATCGATATTTGTCATTTCAATCCCGTGTTCAAAAAACACCTCGAATTACTCGTGCAACTTTAACGCATGGTAAAATTTGGTATAAATTGCATCGAACCTTTTGTAAAGTTTGCATATGGAAGGAAAATGAACGAAATAAGGCCGTCGGGATGCTTGTGGCGGGTCGTCAAAACGGGAGATTGCGCGACTGTTTAATTGCCTTGCGTCGACCATTTCTCGTCTGGAGACACGCTACCAGCACACTGACACCGGTCGCGATCGCCCACGTCCAGGCCATCCACGTGTAACAACTGCCCAGCAGGACCAGCAACTCCACGTGACCCATCTCCGGGACAGGTTCACAACTGCTACAGACACTGTCAGACAACTTGTTGGGCGTCATGGGTAAGTAATCCATCATAATTTTATCGATATTGTACCTATTCACTTAAAACCATGATTCTGAAAAATGTGTTTTTTTTTACTTGAATAAAATGTGTTTCGTTATTTTTTAGCCGTCCTATCCACCCGAACACCGTGCGATCGCGCCTAAGGGTAGCTGGACTACGGTGTAGACGACCCTTGAAGTCATCAATGCTCACAAGGCAAAAAAGGGCAGCCAGATTACGCTGGGCGAGGACGCCATCCATTTCATTCAGCGACAGTTGGACTGCGTATTGTTCACTGATGAATCGCGCGTGCAAATGAGCCGGGCTGATGAAAGACAACGAATATGGAGACGCAGAAACGAAAGGTACATGGAGCCGTGTGTACTACAGTACCACAAGATGGGTGGAGGTTCTATCCACATCTGGGGAAGCATTACTCGTCGCCGCAGGACACGCCTGGTGGTATTTCAACGAAACGTCAATGCTCGGTCGAACATTAACGACGTCTTACAACCCGTTGTGGTACCGTTTCTGCAACAGCATTATCCTAATGGCAACGGAATATTGCAGCAAGACAACGCCAGGGCTCACGTTGCCAGGATGACGCGGGCATATTTGCAGCAGAACAACGTTGATTTGTTGCCATAGCCCACGATGTCACCAGACATGTCTCCTATTGAACATGTCTGGGACGAACTCAAACGCCGAATGTATGCACGTGCTCATGTGCCAATGAACATCCAGGAGTTACAAGACGCTGTCCAAGAAGAGTGAAATACCATCCCACAAGCGTTAATTGACAGGATTGTTCGCTCGATGAACCGACGATGCCTTGCATTGGTAAATGCAAATGGCGGGTTTACATGTGATTAACTGTTTCCTTGTTCAAACGTGAAATTGGACCCTTAGATAATGAAATTGTGTGATAAAATGTTACAAGTGTATTGATAATGAAATAAAATACCATCAAGTAAGTGCATTTTTCTTGTCAATTGTCGTGTTATAAAAATAAGTGTTGCGTTTCTAGATGTACTGAGTATAGTTACGGATTCGATTTAAACGTTAGTGTGTCCTCATAGATAAGCTCAGTTATAGTCTAAAACGCTTGAAATAGTGTAAACATTTGGAAATGTTATGAACTGATGCACTCAACTAAAAGTGTTGTAATAAAATGTCTTCAATTGGAAATAATATTATTTTTGTCTATTTTGAAGATGGCTTCCAATTACAACATTTCCATCATAGTTCCGCTTTATTGTTTTGTCTTTTCTTAAATAGATATTGATGAATGTAACGAAAACACACATAACTTTGATAATAACGCGGTTTGTGTGAATTACTAACTTCTTTAGATTTTATTTGTTTAATTGAAAGAAGAAGTAAAGGTGAGAACTTTTATAGTTAATGTTTAATTTGCAAATTGAAGCCGTAAGAAATATGGTGCTTTGGATATTTGAAAACGAAAGAATTTCGCGCGATTTTGCGTGAATACGCGTTTGTTCATAACATGTTAATCATTTTTTTCCCGTATCTGTATAAGTACTTATTGTTTTATATAATTTCATATCAAGTAAACGTTCGTTTATTATATTCATATTATTATACTTATAGCCTTAATGGGCCGAGTGCTCTACTATTTATCATTTTGTGATACATATATTATTGTACTTAAATATATGATTACTTATAAAACTAAATGTATCAAGAAATTCTAATTGCTTCCAATGATAAGTATGATCTAGACTGAAGTGTCAGTGGGCCTTAAGAATATGTTGGATTGGGCGGGGCAGTAAAAGGTTTAAAATAACGGCATAAATTTTAGCATTTTGATCTTAGTTATTGTGTTAGGTAACAAAATGACCAAAGGCTGACAACTCACTAAGGTAGAATATGACTACTACACAAAATAAAATTATGAATTTACAATTATACAATATATACAAATCAACAAGATTTATTCAACATGAAAACAAATACCGGTCTTATAATGTTCTAAGATTTAATCGTGTTATCACTGTTTACTCTAATAAGCTTTTGTCTCATATACGTCGCGATACAAACTGCTATTTACTGATATATACCTGATGTCGCGATAGAACATGCTGTTTACTAATATAGCACTGATGTTGCGATGCGAACTGCTTTTTACTATTATATATATATAACAAGACATTAATGTACAGACCAGACTACGGCAAGTGCACCTAGCTACAATGCAAACCATACATACAATATTAGGCCTCTGCCAAACCAATAAAATTGGTGTCGACCATGACTTATATACTATGGAATTACATGCAACACATCTGGACGGGGTGGATAACTTTACATACATGAATTGATAGATTGATGTGAGTAGGATCCAGTTAAGGATTCATGACTACTCACAGACAAACAATAAATTATATAACTAATCTCGCGACTTACACATGTGAATATAAAAATGAAAACCAAGGCGAGGCTAGGAATGGTTTCATAGGAATAAGCTAAGGAACGTAACATTGAATCCAACAGACAATACTGTTTATAAACAGTATTGAAATTTTTCAGATGCTCATGAATGCAATGAGGGTACACATAATTGCCACGCAGACGCCACATGCACGAATACTATTGGGAGTTTCACTTGTGTCTGTAACCAGGGATACTTAGGGAACGGGCAGCAATGTACAGGTAAGAACATAATTAGTTAATGTTTAATTTGAAAAATTTTAGCCGTAACAAAAATTATGCTTTGGATATTGGAAAACGAGATTAACTGCTTCTTGACCTCAATCATAAAGAAAACAAAACGTACCCTGACCAGGTTTTTAATGTATTGACTTTGTGATACCTATCAATATCCAGAGTAATAATATGTCAATTATTCTCCCGCGATGCGGTTCGTTCCATCAATTCTAAAATGACACAAAATATCCTAGAAATCTTGTATCAGCATCAAATATTCAGTTGTCATTTCTGAAATACTAACCACTTAAAACATAGTACGGAATGAAAAAACAATACTGCAATATAAGCCCTTGAAAGGAAGAATAGCAGAACTAAAATTTTACTTCTACCACCTTTTTCTATTCGGGGTATTCGAGGAAAATAATTGAGTCTAGTCTATCCCAGAACCTAATATTTCCCTAATAAAGTCTATTAACCACCAATGAAAACGCAGAGAACTCTATGCCTGTACCACAATTCATATAAATTAAACGCCTACTCAACTATGTCGTCATTCAAACTTTCAGTTGAAGCAACGTACTCAAATATGGCTTTTCCCAACATTGCTATTTGACGGACCCAATTGGGAGAGCTGGATCCGTACTACAACTTGTGCTAGAGTCCCTCAAAAAGCAATAATTCTAACAAAGTTTTTTCTGTTATGTCATGTTGTCTTCATTACCAGACACTGATGAATGCGCCAACGGGAGTGATAATTGTGATAACAATGCTATGTGTACAAATACTGTTGGCTCTTTCACATGTCAATGTAACAAAGGATACTTTGGGGACGGGACAACTTGTAGTGGTGAGAATATAATCTATTACAATCCATGATATCTCCCGAATTAAGTTTGTTCAACACTAATGAAATAAAACATCAAGGAATTATTTGCTTGTCCTATAATAATAACTATTAAACGCTTACGAGACTGTGACGTCATTCAGCTTTCACTGGAGCAACTGACCAATCAACGTGCTCAAATCTCATAGCTTTGTAATGGAACCAAGCGGGAAAGTTGGATGTGTTCCACATACTAGTTAGCATATAAGTTAAGCAACGTTCCTTTTTTTTTAATTCAATCTGATACTCTATTGATCAAGATAACTAATTGCTTCCCATTAAGTTACGGATTCGACTTAAACGTTAGTGTTCTTACAGATAAGCTCAGTTATAGTCTAAAATGCTTGAAATAGTGTAAACATTTGGAAATGTTATGAACGGATACACTAACTTAAAAGTGTTATAATAAAATGTCTTCAATTGGAAATAATATTAGTTTTGTCCATTTTGAAGATGGCTTCCAATAACAATATTTCCATCAATAGTTCCGCTGTAATGTTTTGTCTTTTTTTAAGTAGATATTGATGAATGTAACGAAAACACACATAACTGTGAAAATTACGCGATTTGTGTGAATTACTAACTTTTTTAGATTTTATTCGTTTAATTGAAAGAAGAAGTAAAGGTGAAAACTTTGATAGTTAACGTTAATTTGCAAATTTTAGCCGTAAGAAATATGGTGCTTTGGATATTTGAAAACGAAATAAGCGTTTTTCATAAAATGCCGATCAGTTGCCTTTCCGTATCTGTATAAGTCCTAATTGCTTTATATAATTTCATATCCAATAAAAGTTCATTTATTATATTCATATTATTATACTTATAGCCTTAATGGGCCGAGTGCTCTACTATTTATCATTGTGTAATACATATATAATTGTACTTAAATACTTGCTTACTTATAAAACTAAACGTATCAAGAAATACTAATTGCTTCCAATGATAAGTATGATTTAAATTGAAGCGTCAGTGGGCTTTAAGAATATGTTTGATTGGGCGGGGCAGTAAAAGGTTTAAAATAACGGCATTAATTTTATCATTTTAATCTTAGTTATTTTGTTAGGTAACAAAATGACCAACGGCCGACAACTCACTAAGGTAGAATATGACTACTACATAAAATAAAATTAAGAAGATACAATTGTACAATATATACAAATCAACAAGATTTACTCAACATGAAAACATATACCACTCTAAATATTTCCACGTTATACAAAGAAAATATCGCCGGACAAATTCTGTAAGTATTTTGTTTAGCAAAAAACATAAAATAAATTTAACACAAGAAAGAAACTGATTATTAAAATGAATAGGAACATCTCATTATCATTAATAAATAAAATGCGAATGGTTTGATATGTCAAATGCACCAAATTGAGGCAAAATTGGTATGTAAATTGAAGCTTCAATCTTGAAACGAAGCCTTTGTTACAGGTTCTATTCATTTGGGATTCGAGTATACCGTTAAACAAATGTATCAGGGCTCTTTAACGTTTCCGTTATACATTTTAAAGATATATATCACTCATCACGGAGCTTTTGACCGCGTAGGGATTCGAACTCGCGACCCCTGTGTTGGTAGTAAGACGCGCTACTATTTTATTAAATAAATTGCATCCTTCTTTCAAATATTTTGTTTCATCAGATTTTATTGCCGTAGCTACATTATATGAAAGAATTATGTTACAAACTAATATAAAAACATTATCACATTATCATGTGTAAGACAGGTTCTTCTATTATATATTTGTTGGTTTATGATGTTGAAAAGGCAAACAATAAGTTATATAACTAATCTCGCGACTTACACATGTGAATATAAAAATGAATACCAATTGGAGGCTAGGAATGGTTTCAGCACGATAAGCTAAGGAACGTAACATTGAACCCAATACACAATACTGTTTATAAAATTTATTGAAAATTTTCAGATGCTCATGAATGCAATGAGGGTACACATAATTGCCACATAGACGCCACATGCACGAATACTGTTGGAAGTTTCACATGTGTCTGTAACCAGGGATACTTCGGGAACGGGCAGGAATGTACAGGTGAGAACATGAGTAGTTAATGTTTAATTTGCAAATTTTAGCCGTAACAAATATGATGATTTGGATATTGGAAAAACGAGATTTCGCGCGATTTTGCGTGAATACGCGTGTGTTCACAACATGTCAATCAGCTGAGTTTCCTTATCTGTATATGTCCTTATTGTTATATATAAATTCATATCCCATGAACGTTCATTTATAATATTCATATTATTATTTCAATGTCTATATTAAACTCTTTTTTTCACAAATTTTCGGCTTCCGTCTTCTCTAATGACTGAGATTTTCCTTAAGAAGACGGAAGCCGAAAATTTGTGAAAAAAAAAAAAAAAAAAAAGAGTTTAATATAGACATTGATTTAATATTTTCTTCCCTTCGGAAGACTGATAGTGAATTTTATACTAACATATAACTCCTAAGGAATGGCAGTGAGTACAGACATAGTCACATTACTTAGAAGAACTATAGAGAAAAGAGTAAGATACGGATCACATGTACAGTTTATTGAGAAGTGTGTTAATTAAGATATTATCCCAAAAGGATTTAAATGGAAGCGGAATCCACAGCTTGATATGAGCGAAGAATTACGACAAAAATGTGAAAACATTAAAAAAGATGCTGCCCTGAGGCTGATGGAAGTCACACAGGACGCATGCAAGATGAAGTTTTTTAATTTAACTGATTATATCATTAAACAACAAGGGATGGTCAAACTACAAGACATAATCACAACAGATGAATATGAATTACAAGAAAAGACAAGAATAAAGCAAGTCAAAGAGAAGGAATGGACCAAATTAGTGAGTAAACCGGTAAACAAATTAAAACTTGTCAAGGCTGTTGGTGATGGAAACTGTTTTTATAGATGTTTAAGTAGATACTTATATGACACTGAAAATAAACACAAATATATTAAAACTTCTATTGTAAAATGTATTGAAGAAGAACAGTCAAAATTTGAATGTTTCATGGATGGGAATGCTAAAACTCACATTGAAAATCAAAAGAAAACTGATGGCAGAACATCATCCTGGGCTACAGAAGCGGAATTACATGCTGCATCTACACTATATGGCTTGAATATTAAGGTAGCAAGTAGTTTACACGAGCCAATGCAATGGAAAACATAAACTTATAGATTAGGTAGTTATCGACGTATGGAAGCATTTATACCATATGATAAATCAATGTGTATACTGCTGCAAAATGACCATTTTAATTTATTATCAAGTAACAACGACGATAATGAAAGGCCAATACAACAAAATGTAGTAGATTAGTTTGAGTATGGTCACAAAGAACAAAATAATACAGAAGCACTATATGAAACAGATAACAGTAATACTGTAGACCAAAGGTTCAACAAACAGGGGACATTGCATGATAAACAGAAGATGGAAATAAAGAGTGAAAAGTCAAGATACAATAAACTGGACGATATTGACGCTGGCAGAAAGATGAAACAGGAGGAAATTGTCACCAACCTGTCCGATTATAAACTTTCAGTGGCAGAACGTTTACTTCTGTCAAGAGGACTAAAATTTATTCAAGATAAAACAAAAGTAGATAAGGTGAAGTTACTTGCAGATTTAGGAGAATGGGAACGACAAATGCGATAAACAGAATATTTTTATGACAAGAAAGGGGACCAAGAAGATCAGAGTGAGAATGATACTCAATCTGCAAGTGACAAGTTTAAACTAAAGAAAAAGAGCTACTTTACACCAAACAAGGGACGGGATTCCTGGTTAGACATGTATATAGAGCTGGTAAAAACTGACAGTCAATAGTTTGAAAAAGGTACATCATCTTAATATTACGGATCCTGAACAGAAAGCATTCCAGTCTTTATTACACAACAATGCCATAATAATTAGACCAGCAGACAACGGGTCGGGAATCGTAGTAATTAATAAAAGCCACTACATTAAGCATTTAAATACAGAGATGGAGTCAAGTGAGATTGATGAGGAAACATATCATGAACCAACAGAAACGTCACTAAAGAAAGTAAAGAAACTTGTAAATAGAATGTATAGAGAAAGGGTAGTAACGAAAGAAATGAAGAACTACTTCATTCCAAAATACCCAAATGCAGGTACGTTGAAAGGAAACCCAAAACTACATACGAAGGGGGCTCCTTTTAGGAGTATAGTAAATGGAATTAACTCGCCCACTGAAAAGATGGCAGAAGTAGCAGAGTATGAGCTGAACGAATTTGTAATAAGTTCACCTTCTTACATAAGAGACACAAGTGATTTTATACAAAAACTCAAAGATAAACGTGAACCGCTGCCAGAAAACGCATATCTATTTTGTTTTGATGTTTGTAAACACTACCCCGATATCGGTACCTAAGTATGAAGGATTACAAGCATGCAACGAAGGGCTGGAGGCAAGATCAAATCCACTTATTCCAACTAAGAATGTGCTAGAAATGATAGAAACAGTCTTAGAAAATAACAATTTTAAAATATGAGACAAACACTATATTCAGAAAGATGGTATCGCCATAGGATCAAAACTTGGTAAAAATTTCGCTTGCACTTACATGCGAAAATGGGATGAAGCACTAATGGATTACTATCATAAGCCTTATTTCTACAAGAGATTTATTGATGACGGCATTGGGATATGGACGCGAACGCTAGAAGAATTGAAGGCTTTTGTAAAATATGCCAACGATATACATAAAAACATCAAAATAGAATTGAGATGGAACAGACAAAAAATTGAGTTCTTAGACACAATTGTCAGTATAGAAGACGGGCACATATACACAAACTTGTACAAAAAGCCAACAGACAAACAAATGTATGTACATAACAAATCATGTCATCCACCTCATACTAAAAAAGGACTTGCATTCGGATTGGGACTGCGGATTCGTAGAATATGTGAAAAAGACACAGATTACTATGACAATAGGAAACAACTGAAAAGACAGCTGAGAAAGAGAGGACATAATGGTAGGCAAATAGAAACACAATTGAAGAGACGAGCACCGAAGAGATGTTAGGATGCAAACAGATAAGCCTTTCAACAATCATTTCGTAGGACACGTTGATGATGACATCCAGGTAGCCATTGCACAGAAAATATACAATTAGAGGAAAACATACAGGCTTCTTGTGGAAGACATTTGGATGCAACGGCTAAACACAAAAACACCAAATGGATGTAACGTTTAATCAAATTATACATACTAACTCTTGTGAATGACTTACTTATAACTGGAACTATGCATGTATGTTAAAAGTTCGGGAATTTCTAACGCGACGTCAATTGACGTTGCTAGCGTCACGTCATTTTCTTTTTAATGTTTTGACGTTACGTCATTTCCTGTCAGTTATTTAGTTAAGCTTTACAAAATGGATGTGACAGAGTCCTTAAAAGACTGCGATTTTCCTCAAGAAGGCGGAAGCCGAAAATTTGTGAAAAAAAGAGTTTAATATAGACATTGATATAATATTTTCTTCCCTTCGGAAGATTGATAGTAAATTTCATATTATTATTACTTTCACAATTATCTCCTGTTGTCCGTTATCTTTCACTGATACAAATAATGTCTTGAATCCTTATATTGTAAATTTATTAACAGAACAGTAAAATACACGGCACTTTAATGAAACGTGTTCCTGCATGACTTCTTTTTATTTCATAACCGATTGCAAATCTCAGTTTTCATAACTTTCCCGAAATTCAAATAGCAGATCACTGAAATTGAAAGTTAAAAATCAATATAAGTCCAATGAAGGAGTTACGCTATGCAAGATATCATTGTAAATACAAATTTTATCACAAATATTCCAAGTTCTATAATTGGTAAATATATTGAGCATTTGAGCAGGATCATCAATAGATACTCTTCTATTATGGTATTTTACATATACTTGGATTCCATTATAGCTTTTACAAACTACACCCGGTACTGGTATACTCAGTAAATCGATTAGAGAGCGAGTATATCGAGAGCGTTTACAAAATAAATAAGCTTAACTTATAACTATAAGCTTAATTATCATAAAAAGCTAAAAGCGTAAAAATATTTCCGATTTGTCTATTACAATGACTGCATTTGATGTGTTCTTTTATAATCGTTTGAGACTACAAATAGTGTTGGGTTGCGATTTTTAATGCATTACATATCGATCTGCCGTCCTTTGGGTTGGCGTTAAATTACTGTATAATATTTATTTTTTGGGGCTTCTGTTTCCATAGAATGTGCTATTGCAGATATATGAGGCATCAAACCACACACCATATTAATGGGTTTCTCCTATATGAATACACACATTTTTATACACTATAGATAAACATCATCATGACTCAAATCTTGAAGACGCATTTACTTCAAGTGATTTATTTAATAAAAGCAACGCCTTCTTTTCATTGGTGGAATGGTGGTCTCTTTAATTTTTACTATCAGATTTGTGAAAATAACTGGTCTAGTAACATTAAGTATATTATGCATGAACTCGATTTACTTAATTATTTTAATAATAAAACACTTGTAAACATCGCGTCTTTACATAACGTTGTTAGTAACTATTTTTCAAATATATGGTCTCTTAAGATTCCGGATAGGCCGAAATTAAGAACATAAGAAATTTTTATGAGTGAACCATATTTGAACATGCTGCTTATTAAAAGGAAACAGTCAATTTTGGCACAATTCATGTGTGGTATTCTTCCACTGAGAATTGAAACATATCGAACGTAGGCGAATGTTCTAGTCAGAGTCTTTTCCGGTGCTGTGACACAGGGACAGTGAAAGGCGAATCAAATTTCTTATAGGACTGTGCTTTTCATGGTGGCTTAAGAAATGCCAATCTACAAGATGTCATTACAACTATATGTGCATTACTCTTTAATCACCATATCTACATTTGCAATTTTGAAAGTTTACCTACAGTATTCAATATTTGTTCAATTATTTATTTTCATATGAAATTGCATATTACTTTTATTCATTGGCAGTGTACTTATAGCCCCAATGGGCCGAGTGCTCTACTATTTATCATTTTGTAATACATATATTATTGTACTGTTATTCATATGTCACTATAATAAACTATTTACTTTGAAACTTACTTACTTATAAACTAAATGCATCAAAAAATGCTAATTGCTTCCAATGATAAGTATGACCTAGACTGAAGCTGAAAACTGAAAACAGATACCGGTCTAATAATGTTCTAAGATGTAATCGTGTTAACACTGTTCACTTTAATCAGCTTTTGTCTTATATATGTCATGATAAAAACTGCTATTTACTAATATATCCCTGATGTCGCGATACAAACTGCTATTTACTAATATATCACTGATGTGGCGATGAAAACTACTCTTTAGTATTATATATATATAAAGGGAGATAATTAAATTCACAACAACGGAGTTTACGATATTTGGGATCTTTTCGGATGCTCATTCACAATGCATGATATATATATATATATATGGAGATAATTATTTGTGAATAACCAAGACATAAATGTACAGACAAGACTTCTGCGAGTGCGTCAAGCTACAATGCAAACCATAGATACAATATCATGGCCTCTGCCAAACCAATAAATTTGGTGTCGACCATGACTTATATACTATGGAATTTACATCTTGACAGGGTGGACAAATTTACATACATGAACTGATAGCTTTCTATGAGTAAGATCCAGTTATGGATTCATGACTACTCACATGCTTTATAAAGGACATATTATTTAACCCGTTGGATCATATAGATGCAGTAAATTCATATATATTTAATTTTATAAAGGGAGATAATTAAATTCACAACAACGGAATTTACGATGTTTGGGATCTTTTCAGATGTTCATTCATAATGCATGATATATATATATATATATATGGAGATAATTATTTGTGAATAACCAAAACATAAATGTACAGACCAGACTACTGCGAGTGCGCCTAGCTACAATGCAAACCATAGATACAATATCAAGGCTTCTGCCAAACCAATACATTGGTGTCGACCATGACTTATATACTATGGAATTACATGCAACACATCTGGACAGGGTGGACAAATTAAAATACATGAACTGATAGCTTTATATGAGTAGGATCCAGTTAAGGATTCATGACTACTCGCATGCATAATAACGGACAAATTATATATATGGAGATAATTATTTGTCAATAACCAAGACATAAATGTACATACCAGACTACGGCGAGTGCACCTAGCTACAATGCAAAACATAGATATAATATCAAGGCATCTGCCAAACCAATAAATTTGATGTCGACCATGACTTATGTACTATGGAATTTCATGCAACCAATCTGGACAGGGTAGACAAATTTACATAAATGAACTGATAGATTTATGTGAGTAGGATCCAGTTAAGGATTCATGACTACTCACAGGCAAACAATGAATTATATAACTAATCTTGCGACTTACACATGTGAATACTAAAATGAATACCAATGGGAGGTTAAGAATGGTTTCAGCGCGATAAGCTAAGGAACTTAACATTGAACCTAATATATAATATTGTTTATAAACTTTAGTGAAATTTTCAGATTCTGATGAATGCAATGAGGGTACACATAATTGCCACGCAGACGCCACATGCACGAATACTATTGGGAGTTTCACTTGTGTCTGTAACCAGGGATACTTAGGGAACGGGCAGGAATGTACAGGTCAGAACATTCATAGTTAATGTTAAATTTGCAAATTTTAGCCGTAACAAATATGGTGCTTTGGATATTGGAAAACGAGATTTTGCACGATTTTGCGTGAATACGCGAGTGTCACAACATGTCAATCAGTTGAGTTTCCTTATTTGTATAAGTCCTTATTGTTATATATAAATTCATATACCATGAACGTTCATTTATTATATTCATATTATTATTGCCTTCCCTAATTATCTCCCGTCTTCCGTTATCTTTCAACGATAGAAATAATACCTTGAATACTTATGTTAAAGTTTATTAACAGAACAGTAAAATACACGGCTGTTGAACGTAACGTGTTCCTGTATGCCTTCTTTTAATTTCATAACCAATTGCAAATCTCAGTTTTGAGGCCGAAATTAAGAACATACGAATTTTTTATGAGTGAACCATATTTGAACATGCCGCTTATTAAAAGGAAACAGTCAATTTTGGCACAATTCATGTGTGGTATTCTTCCACTGAGAATTGAAACATGTCGAACGTAGGCGAAAGTTCTAGTCAGAGACTTTTCCGCTGCTGTAACACAGGGACAGTGAAAGGCGAATCAAATTTCCTATAGGACTGTGCTTTTTATGGTTATCCACTGCGTTGTAGGTGAACCTTTTTTAGACCAGAATGTACGTTATCATTGTCTAGTACTTTGTATTCTAAAGTATACTAAATCAAATACCTATTGCTTTAAGCGTAAAATATGGAAATATAAGGAAGGAAATTACCCTCAGTTAAAACAAAATGCATCACTTTATGATTGGAACTCCATCTTTGATAGTGATATTGATATTTATGCCCTAAACATGTCTAATGCCATAAAATAATTAGCTGAAGAAACGATACCGTCAAAAATTGTGAATATTAGACCGTCTGACCTTTCATGGCTTCATAATGAAATAAGAAAGAAAATGCGACTGAGAAAACGGATTTATGACAAAGCAAAAAAGACAAACATAGAAAATAATTGGCTAATTTACAGAAAAATACGCAACGAAGTCACATTATTAGTACAAAATAGTAAAAACGAATATTTAAACAAACTTGCACACAAACTCAAAATATCTCAAGCTCAGACTGGTGGAAAACACTAAAAACTTTTATCAAACCAAAAAACCAATCAAATTCAATCCCAACATTAAAAAGAAACGACATATTATACACTGACGACTACGAAAAGGCTAACATTTAAAACGAGTTCTTCACATCCTAAACTTTTCTTAACGATGAACACAAAGCCTTACCTGATATTCCTATTTGTCAAACAAGACATCAATTAAATACTATTAAAATTACACCATTAAAGGTTAAATCTACTCTTCAAATGCTAAAACTGGGAAAGGCATCTGGCCTAGACTCTATAAATAATTATATACTCAAAGAGCTTTCACATGAATTATCTGTTCCACTTTGTAATCTTTTCAACAGATCCATTCAAACATGTACTGTTCCAAAATTATGGAAAACTGCAAATGTTAGTGCAATTTTTAAAAAAAAAAACGACCCTTCCGATGTATCAAATTATCGTCCTATTTCTCTTCTTTGTTGCATTGAAAAGGTTATGGAAAAATTATTCATAAACATATATTTAACTTTTTCACTAGACATAACATTATAACAGCACTTCAGTCTGGCTTTGTCCCGAACGATTCAACTGTTAACCAGTTAGTTGATATATACAATACCTTTTGTAAGGCCCTGGATGAAGGTAAAGAAATACGTACAGTCTTTTGTGATATATCTAAAGCTTTTGACAGGGTTTGGCACAAGGGACTCCTTATTAAACTAAATGCTGTTGGAATAACAGGAACTCTCCTACCATGGTTAACTAATTACTTAGAAAATCGTAATCAATGTGTTGTCGTATCCGGCTGTACATCCGATATGTCTAGTTTGAAAGCCGGGGTACCCCAGGGATCTTTTTTAGGGCCTCTGTTGTTCCTTGTCTATATAAATGATATTGTAGAAAATATAAGCTCATCCATAAAATTATTTGCTGATGATACTAGTCTTTTTATTATAGTAGAATCATCAGATCTTGCCGCTTCTATGTTAAATTCTGATCTCAGAAAAATTCACAACTGGGCTGATAAATGGCTTGTTAATTTTAATCCAAATAAAACAGAATCGATGGTTATTACCCGTAAAAACAACAAACCGATACATCCAAATATTTCTATGAATCAAACTGTTATACAAGAAGTTATTACTCATAAACATCTGGGCCTTACTTTTTCAAATAATGGACCATGGCATGAACACATTCAATACATAAAAGAAAAGGCATGGAAAAGAATAAACATTATGCGACTTTTAAAATTCCAATTAGATAGAAAATCACTTGAGATTACATATACTACTTTTATACGCCCAATTCTAGAATATGCTAACATTGTCTGGGATAATTGCCCTTTGTATGAAGTTAATGAAATAGAAAAGATTTAGTTGGAAGCAGCAAGAATAGTAACGGGAGCAACAAAACTTGTTTCTATATCAGCTCTGTACAAAGAGACCTGTTGGGAATCCTTAAAAACAAGAAGACAAAAACACAAACTTATCCTTTATTACAAAATGCATAATGGACTATCTCCTTCGTACCTATGTTCACTCTTACCTGAAAATGTTGGGAATCTTGTTGGCTATAACATTCGAAATGCACAAGACCTTAGGACGTTTTCATGTAATACTCAATTATATTTTAACTCATTCTTACCGTCTTCTGTGCGTGTATGGAATTCTCTTCCTCACCTCATAAGAGAGTCGACTTCCCTTAATATATTCAAATCAAATATCAACGCTAATGAACAAAAGGTTCCAAATCATTATTATACAGGAAACCGAACTGCCCATATATATCATACACGACTTCGTACAAATTGCAGTAACTTGAATCAACATTTATTCAATAAAAACATAGTTGCAAGTCCAAATTGTCTTTGTGGTGAAATTGAGGACACATATCATTATTTATTCAGGTGCAGACTATTTCACCAATATAGACAAAGAATGATGGCTGAAATAAAATTAGCTTATCCACATGATCATTCCTTGAATGATCTTCTGTATGGTAATGAAAATCTTACATTAAATGACAACAAATCGATTTTCATGACAGTTCAAAATTATATTATAAAGACCAAACGTTTTGAATATCGCACACAGTTAAATAGATAATGACTTGTTATGTTTTTTTACCTACTTAATTATAACAACACGCCTCTATTTGATCTTGGATAGTAAGAAACAATGGTTAATGAATGGATTGGATTGATAAACATCAACTTGGAAAATACCTATCCCCTGTATCGGAATGAACCGATAAAGAAAATAAAATCAGTGGAGTCTCTTTCTTTCTCTTCAACCAATACTCTCTTTTTTAGTTTTTGAAATATTCTGAATAAACCATTATTTCTTTAACCAATTTTTGCACATTTGGCCAAATTGAAATTATTTCGGAACAATACGATAAAGTTTATAAAAAATGTAAAATAACTGTTATGGAAGCAGATTTACACAAGCTTCTAAAGCTTTTTTCTGTATCCTTTCCACATATTTCGTTAAACGTATGACTTTATTGTTAAATGTATGCTAAATATATGTCCTTATGTGAATAAAATATTGTTTAAACTAAATGCCAATCAACAAGATGTCATTGCAACCAGTGACTATACAATGTTAGAATTTATACATGAACTGGAACATCTAATGAACAATTGTCCAAGAAAGATGGGAAAGGTTTTGACAAAGGCATATCTGTATAGGAGAAACTCTATGTACACTACTATTTAATCACCATATCTACATTTGTGCTTTTGAAAGTTTACCTACAGTATTCTATTTATGTTCCATTGCTTATTATCATATGAAATTGCATATTATTTTTATTCATTGGCAGTGACTTATAGCCCTAATGGGCCAAGTGCTCTACTATTTATCATTTTATAATATATATATTATTGTACTGTCATGCACATGTCACTATAATAAACTGTTTACCTTGATACTTACTTACTTATTAAACTAAATGTATCAAGAAATACTAATTGCTACCAATGATAAGTATGACCTAGACTGAAGCGTCAGTGGGCCTTAAGAATATGTTAGATTGGGCGGGGCAGTAAAATGTTTAAAATAACGGCATTAATTTTATCATTTTGATCTTAGTTATTGTGTTAAGTAACAAAATGACCAAGGGCCGACAACTCACTAAGGTAGAATATGAATACTAAATAAAATAAAATTATGAATTTACAATTGTACAATATATACAAATCAACAAGATTTATTCATCATAAAAACAGATACCGGTTTAATAATGTTCTTAGATGTAATCGTGTTAACACTGTTCACTTTAATCAGCTTTTGTCTTATATATGTCGTGATACAAACTGCTATTTACTAATATATCCCTGATGTCGCGATACAAACTGCTATTTACTAATATATCACTGATGTTGCGATGAAAACTACTCTTTAGTATTATATATATAAAGGGAGATAATTAAATTCACAACAACGGAATTTACGATTTTTTGGGATCTTTTCGGATGCTCATTCAAAATGCATGATATATATATATATATATATATATATATATATATATATATATATATGGAGATTATTATTTGTAAATAACCAAGACATAAATGTACAGACCAGACTACTGCGAGTGCGCCTAGCTACAATGCAAACCATAGATACAATATCATGGCCTCTGCCAAATCAATAAATTTGGTGTCGACCATGACTTATATACTATGGAATTAACATCTTGACAGGGTGGACAAATTTACATACATGAACTGATAGCTTTCTATGAGTAAGATCCAGTTAAGGATTCATGACTATCCACATGCTTTGTAAAGGACAGAATATTTAACCCGTTGGATCATAAAGATACAGTGAATTCATATATATTTAATTTCATAAAGGGAGATAATTAAATTCACAACAACGGAATTTACGATGTTTGGGATCTTATCAGATGTTCATTCATAAGGCATGATATATATATGGAGATAATTATTTGTGAATAACCAAAACATAAATGTACAGACCAGACTACTGCGAGTGCGACTAGCTACAATGCAAACCATAGATACAATATCAAGGCTTCTGCAAAACCAATAAATTGGTGTCGACCATGACTTATATACTATGGAATTACATGCAACACATCTGGACAGGGTGGACAAATTTACATACATGAACTGATAGCTTATATGAGTAGGATCCAGTTAATGATTCATTACTACTCACATGCATAATAAAGGACAAATTATATATATGGAGATAAGTATTTGTCAATAACCGAGACATAAATGTACATACCAGACTACGGCGAGTGCACCTAGCTACAAAGCAAAACATAGATACAATATCAAGGCCTCTGCCAAACCAATAAATTTGGTGTCGACCATGACTTATATACTATGGAATTTACATACATTAACTGATAAATTTATGCGAGTAGGATCCAGTTAAGGATTCATGACTACTCATAGGCAAACAATGAATTATATAACCAATCTTGCGACTTACACATGCGTATACTCAAATGAATACCAAGGGGAGGCTAAGAATGGTTTCAGCGCGATAAGCTAAGGAACTTAACATTGAACCTAATATCCAATATTGTTTCTAAAATTTAGTGAAATTTTTCAGATTCTGATGAATGCAATGAGGGTAAACATAATTGCCACGCAGACGCCACATGCACGAATACTATTGGGAGTTTCACTTGTGTCTGTAACCAGGGATACTTAGGGAACGGGCAGGAATGTACAGGTCAGAACATTCATAGTTAATGTTAAATTGCAAATTTTAGCCGTAACAAATATGGTGCTTTGGATATTGGAAAACGAGATTTCGAACGATTTTGCGTTAATACGCGAGTGTCACAACATGTCAATCAGTTGAGTTTCCTTATCTGTATACGTCCTTATTGTTATATATAAATTCATGTCCCATGAACGTTCATTTATTATATTCATATTATTTCTGCCTTCCCAATTATCTCCCGTCTTCCGTTATCTTTCACCGATAGAAATAATACCTTGAATACTTATGTTAAAGTTTATTAACAGAACAGTAAAATACACGGCTGTTGAACGTAACGTGTTACTGCATGCCTTCTTTTTATTTCATAACCAATTGCAAATCTCAGTTTTCATAACTTGCCCGGAATTCAAAAAGGCAAATCACTGAAAATGAAAGTTAAAAATCTATTTAAGTCCAATGAAGGAGTTACGCTAAGCAAGTTACAATTGTAAATACAAATTTTATTGCAGAATTTTCAAAGTTCTATGATTAGTAAATATATTGAGTAATTGAGCAGGTTCATGCAACCAGTGACTATACAATGTTAGAATTTATACATAAACTGAAATATCTAATGAACAATTGTCAAAGAAAGGTGGGAAAGGTTTTGACAAACGCATATCTGTATAGTATCAACTCTATGTTCACTACTATTTTATCACCATATCTACATTTGTACTTTTGAAAGTTTACCACAGTATTCTATTGATGTTCCATTGCTTATTATCATATGAAATTGCATATTACTTTTATTCATTGGCAGTGACTTATAGCCCCAATGGGCCGAGTGCTCTACTATTTATCATTTTATAATATATATATTATTGTACTGTCATGCACATGTCACTATAATAAACTGTTTACTTAGATACTTACTTACTTATTAAACTAAAAGTATCAAGAAATACTAATTGCTTCCAATGATCAGTATGACCTAGACAGAAGCGTCAGCGGGCCTTAAGAATATGTTAGATTGGGCGGGTCAGTAAAAGGTTTAAAATAACGGCATTAATTTTATCATTTTGATCTTAGTTATTGTGTTAGGTAACAAAATGACCAATGCCCGACAGCTCAGTAAGGTAGAATATGACTACCACACCAAATAAAATTATGAATTTACACTTATACAATATATTCACAAATCAACACGATTTACTCAACTTGAAAACAGATGCCGGTCTAATAATGTTCTAAGATGTAATCGTGTTAACACAATCATCTTTTGTCTTATATAATAATTATGTCGTGATACAAACTGCTATTTACTAATATATCACTGATGTCGCGAAACAAACTGCTATTTACTAATATATCACTAATGTTGCGATGCAAACTGCTTTTTACTATTATATATATATATATATCATTGATGCCGTGATGCAACTTTCTTTGTAACGTTAATGAATGATTTACATAATCTTTATATTGATTAAACACTACGTCGACGTCCAGATGCGTAGGTATATCTCCTATCGTCACTTCCGGCGATGGATGTATTCACAGGGTTTATTTCCCGTATACCGTGTAGTACTGAGTTACAAATGCCAACTCCAACCTGACCTTGGGAATGTCAAGTCGTCCGTATGACGAATATGCGGGTTGCGTGTCCTATGACGATACTAACACCGGCTGACTCCTAGTACGTCGATAACATACTACGTGTGACTCACGTTGCATATACAGCAATAGAAACGGCTACAAATATATGTATATAAAATCACCTATTAATTCAATATGCAATAGTATTACGTATATTACTTACAATCTAACCATTTCATGGTAGTCTTATCGGTATATAATAACAGTGCATTCAGTTCCTAGCATCGTCTATTAATTCTCATGGTAGCTTATACCACTCTAAATATTTCCACATTATATGTTGTAACCTTTTTGCTTTGCAAAAAAACAAAGAATAAATTTAACACAAGAAATAAACTAATTATTAAAATGAAAAAGAACATCTCATTATCATTAATAAATAAAATGCCAATGGTTTGGTATGTTAAATCCACCAAATTGCGGCAAAATTGGTATTTAAATTGGAACTGTAATCTTGAAGCGAAACAAGACAACACTAACATACTGCTTGACGAGCTTCGCATTGTCATTCTGACTTTCTAAGATAAAACAATTTTTACTACGTTTGCAGATACGTTTGTGAACCTGTATAATGGATCAAATTGAAATCAAAATATGTTGCCATTTTTTAATCTAGGCCCGTATCCCAAGTTAGGAAAGGCTTTTCAATATATGTTTTGGCATGTTTAAATAAATATCTGCAATACGGGATCCTTGAATATATATCGGCATGCTATATTGGACTTTTTATTGAGTATTCTAAAATTGTGAAAAATCTTAATATATTGACTTTTAAAAGATTTGATATAACCATCTGATTTGAAATATTGTGCTGAGCGTTTTGCGTCATTTTTAACAATTTAGCAGTTGTGTCCATGAAATAACTGTTTGTTACAATATTTTACGTGCTGCAACATTGGAGTATGGTTATTTTTTTGTATAACAAGCCTACATTTATCAGTCGCAAAAAATCGACATACGACTACATTAAGCTATAAGCCTTTGTTACAGGTTCTATTCATTTGGGATTCTAGTATACCTTTAACAAATGTATCAGAGCTCTTTAACATTTCAATTATACATTTTAAAGATATATATCACTCATCACGGAGCCTTAGACCGCGCGGGGATTCGAACTTGCGACCCCTGTGTTGATAGTAAGTCGCGATACTATTTTATGAAATAAATTGCACCCGTTCTTTCAAGTGTAAATTGTTTTATGATATTTTATTATCGTAGCTACATTATATGAAAGACTTACGTTGCAAACTAAAATGAAACAATTATCATGTGTTAGACATGTCCTTTTATTATATATTTGTTTGTTTATGATGTTAAAAAGGCAAACAATTAGTTATATAACTAATCTCGCGACTTACACATGTGAATATAAAAATGAATACCAAGGTGAGGCTAGGAATGGTTTCATCGGAATAAGCAAAGGAACGTAACATTGAATCCAATAGACAATAATGTTTAAAAACTTTATCAAAATATTTTAGATGCTAATGATTGCAATGAGGGTACACATAATTGCCACGCAGACGCCACATGCACGAATACTATTGGGAGTTTCACTTGTGTCTGTAACCAGGGATACTTAGGGAACGGGCAGCAATGTACAGGTTAGATCATAAGTAGTAAATATTTAATTTGCAAATTTTAGCCGTAACAAATATGATGTTTTGGTTATTTGTAAACGAGATTTCGCGCGATTTAGCGTGAATCTGCAGCATGTATCTGGGCTGAAATTATTCACTGCTTCAGGACTTCAATTATAAAGAAAACAAAACGTACCCTGACCAGGTTTTTAATATTTTGACTTTGTGATACCTATCAATATCCAGAGTAATAATATGTCAATTATTCTCCCGCGATGCGGTTCGAACCATCAACTCTATATGTCGTCATTCAAACTTTCAGTTGAAGCAATTAACGAATCAACGTGCTCAAATATGGCTTTCCCAACATTGCTATTTTACGGACCCAATTGGGAGAGCTGGGTCCGAACTACAACTTGTGCTGGAGTCCCTCAAAAAGCAATAATTCTAACAAAGTTTTTTCTGTTATGTCATGTTGTCTACATTTTCTGACACTGATGAATGCGCCAACGGGAGTGATAATTGTGATGACAATGCTATGTGTACAAATACTGTTGGCACTTTCACATGTCAATGTAACAAAGGATACTTTGGGGATGGGACAACTTGTATTGGTGAGAATATAGTCTATCATAATCCATGATATTTCCCGAATTAAGTTTGTTCAACACTAATGAAATAAAACATCAAGGAAATATTTGATTGTCCTATAATTATAACTATTAAACGCTAACAAAACTGTGACGTCATTCAGCTTTCACTGAAGCAACTGACCAATTAACATGCTCAAATCTCATAGCTTTGTAATGGAACCTAGCGGGAGAGTTGGATGTGTTCAACATATTAGTTAGCATATAAGTTAACTGCAACGTTCCCATTTTCAAATTTAATCTGATACTCTATTGATCAAGATTAGTAATTGCTTCCACATATAGTTACGGATTCGACTTAAACGTTAGTGTGTGTTCTTACAGATAATCTCAGCTATAGTCTAAAATGCTTGAAATAGTGTAAACATTTGGAAATGTTATGAACTGATACACTAACTTAAAAGTGTTATAATAAAATTTCTTCAATTGGAAATAATATTAATTTTGTCCATTTTGAAGATGGCTAAAACTAAACGTATCAAGAAATACTAATTGCTTCCAATGATAAGTATGACTTAAACTGAAGCGTCAGTGGGCCTTGTGTTAGGTAACAAAATGACCAAGGGCCGACAACTCACTAAAGTAGAGTATGACTACTACATAAAATAAAATTATGAATTTACAATTGTACAATATATACAAATCAACAAGATTTACCCAACATGAAAATATATACCACTCTTAATATTTCCACGTTATACAAAATAAATATCGCTGGACAAATTCTGTAAGTTTTTTGTTAAGCAAAAAACATAAAATAAATTTAACACAAGAAAGAAACTGATTATTAAAATGAATAAGAACATCTCATTATCATTAATCAATAAAATGCGAATGGTTTGATATGTCCAATGCACCAAATTGAGGCAAAAATCGGTATGTAAATTGCAGCTATAATCTTGAAACGAAGCCTTTGTTACAGGTTCTATTCATTTGGGATTCGAGTATACCGTTAAACAAATGTATCAGGGCTCTTTAACTTTTCCGTTATACATTTTAAAGATATATATCACTCATCACGGAGCCTTTGACCGCGCATGGATTAGAACTTGCGACCCCTGTGTTGATAGTAAGACGCGCTACTATTTTATTAAATAAATTGCATCTTTCTTTCAAATATTTTGTTTTATAAGATTTTATTACCGTAGCTACATTATATGAAAAAATTATATTGCAAACTAATATAAAATCATTATCATGTGTATGACAGGTTATTTTATTATATATTATATATTTGTTGGTTTATGATGTAAGAAAGGCAAACAATAAATTATATAACCAATCTCGAGACTTACACATGTGAATATAAAAATGAATACCAAGGGGAGGCTAGGATGGTTTTAGCGCGATAAGCTAAGGAACGTAACATTGAACCCAATACACAATACTGTTTATAAACTTTATTGAAATTTTTCAGATGCTCATGAATGCAATGAGGGTACACATAATTGCCACGCAGACGCCACATGCACGAATACTATTGGGAGTTTCACCTGTGTTTGTAACCAGGGATACTTAGGGAACGGGCAGGAATGTACAGGTGAGAACATTAGTAGTAAATGTTTAATTTGCAAATTTTGACAAAGACATATCTGTAAAGGAAACACTATGTACACTACTATTTAATCACCATATCTACATTTGTACTTTTGAAAGTTTACCTACAGTATTCAATATTTGTTCCATTGTTTATTATCATATGAAATTGCATATTACTTTTATTCATTGGCAGTGTACTTAAATCCCCAATGGGCCGAGTGCTCTACTATTTATCAATATGTAATACAGTTATTATTGTACTGTCATGAATATGTCACTATAATAAATTATTTTCTTTGAAACTTACTTACTTATAAACTAAATGCATCAAGAAATGCTAATTGCTTCCAATGATCAGGATGAACTAGACTGAAGCGTCAGTGGGCCTTAAGAATATGTTTGGTTGGGCGGGGCAGTATAAGGTTTAAAATAACGGCATTAATTTTATCATTTTGATCTGAGTTATTGTGTTAAGTAACAAAATGACCAATGGCCGACAACTCACCAAGGTAGAATATGACTATTACACAAAATAAAATTATGAATTTACAATTATACAATATATACAAATCAACAAGATGTATTCATCATGAAAGCAGATACCGGTCTAATAATGTTCTAAGATGTAATCGTGTTAACACTGTTCACTTTAATCAGCTTTTGTCTTATATATGTCGTGATACAAACTGCTATTTACTAATATATCCCCGATGTCGTGATACAAACTGCTATTTACTAATATATCCCTGATGTCGCGATACAAACTGCTATTTACTAATATATCACTGATGTTGCGATGAAAACTACTCTTTAGTATTATATATATAAAGGGAGATAATTAAATTCACAACAACGGAATTTACGATGTTTGGGATCTTTTCAGATATTCATTCATAATGCATGATATATATATGGAGATAATTGTTTTTGAATAACCAAAACATAAATGTACAGACCAGACTACTGCGAGAGTGCCTAGCTACAATGCAAACGATATATACAATAGCAAGGCTTCTGCCAAACCAATAAATTGGTGTCGACCATGACTTATATACTATGGAATTACATGCTTCACATCTGGACAGGGTGGACAAATTTACATACATGAACTGATAGCATTATATGAGTAGGATCCAGTTAAGGACTCATGACTACTCACATGCATAATAAAGGACAAATTATATATAGGGAGATAATTATTTGTCAATAACCAAGACATAAATGTACATACCAGATTACGGCGAGTGCACCTAGCTACAATGCAAAACATAGATACAATATCAAGGCCTCTGCCAAACTAATAAATTTGGTGTCGACCATGACTTATAAACTATGGAATTACATGCAAACCATCTGGACAGGGTAGACAAATTTACATACATGAACTGATAGATTTATTTGAGTAGGATCTAGTTAAGGATTCATGACTACTTACAGGCAAACAATAAATTATATAACTAATCTTGCGACTTACACATGTGAATACTAAAATGAATACCAAGGGGAGGCTAAGAATAGTTTTAGCATGATAAGCTTAGGAACGTAACATTGAACCCAATATATAATGTTGTTTATAAACTTTAGTGAAATTTTTCAGATTCTGATGAATGCAATGAGGGTAAACATAATTGTCATGCAGACGCCACATGCACGAATACTATTGGGAGTTTCACTTGTGTCTGTAACCAGGGATACTTAGGGAACGGGCAGGAATGTACAGGTCAGAACATTCATAGTTAATGTTGAATTTGCAAATTTTAGCCGTTACAAATATGATTATTTGGATATTGGAAAACGAGATTTCGCGCGATTTTGCGTGAATACGCGAGTGTTCACAACATTTTCCTTATCTGTATACGTCCTTATTGTTATATATAAATTCATATCCCATGAACGTTCATTTATTATATTCATATTATTATTTCAATGTCTATATTAAACTCTTTTTTTCACAAATTCTCTGCTTCCGTCTTATTCAAAAGACTGAGATTTTCCTGAAGAAGTCGAAAGCCAAAAATTTGTGATAAAAAGAGTTTAATATAGACATTGATTTAATATTGTCTTCCCTTCGGAAGATTGATAGTGAATTTTATACTAAAATATAACTCCTAAGGAATGGCAGTGAGTACAGACATAGTCACATCACTTAGAAGAACTAAAGAGAAAAGAGTAAGGTACGGATCACATGTAGAGTTTATTGAGAAGTGTGTTAATTTAGATATTATCTCAAGAGGATTAAAATGGAAGCGGAATCCACAGCTTGATATGAGCGAAGAATTACGACAAATATGTGAGAACATTATAAAAGATGCTGCGCTGAGGCTGATGGAAGTCACACAGGACGCATGCAAAATGAAGTTTTCTAATTTTACTGATGATATTATTAAACAACAAGGGATGGTCAAACTACAAGACATAATCACAACAGATGAATATGAATTACAAGAAAAGACAAGAATAAAGCAAGTCAAAGAGAAGAAATGGACCAAACTAGTGAGTAAACCGGTAAACAAATTAAAACTTGTCAAGGTTGTTGGTGATGGAAACTGTTTTTATAGATGTTTAAGTAGATACTTATATGGCACTGAAAATAAACACAAATATATTAGAACTTCTATTGTAAAATGTATTGAAGAAGAACAGTCAAAATTTGAATGTTTCATAGATGGGAATGCTAAAACTCACATTGAAAATCAAAAGAAAACTGATGGCAGAACATCATCCTGGGCTACAGAAGCGGAATTACATGCTGCATCTACACTATATGGTTTGAATATTTAGGAAGCTTACACGAGCCAATGTAATGGAACACATAAACTTATAGATTAGGTAGTTATCGACGCATAGAAGCATTTATACCATATAATAAATTGATGTGTATACTGCTGCAAAATGACCATTTTAATTTATTATTAAGTAACAACGACGATAATGAAAGGCCAATACAACAAAATGTAGTAGATTGGTTTGAGTATGGTCACGAAGAACAAAATAATACAGAAGCACAATATGAAACAGATAACAGTAATACTGTAGACAAAAGGTTCAACAAACAGGGGACATTGCATAATAAACAGAAGATGGAAATAAAGAGTGAAACGTTAAGATACAATAAACTGGACGATGTTGACGCTGGCAGAAAGATGAAACAGGAGGAAATTGACACCAACCTGTCCGATTATAAACTTTCAGTGGCAGAACGTTTACTTCGTCAAGAGGTCTAAAATTTATTCAAGATAAAACAAAAGTAGATAAGGTGAAGTTAATTGCAGATTAGTAGAATGGGAACGACGAATGCGATTAACAGAATATTTTTATGACAACGAAGGGGACCAAGAAGATCAGATTGAAAATGATACTCAATCTGCAAGTGACAATTTTAAACTAAAGAAAAAGAGCTACTTTACGCCAAACAAGGGACCGGATTCCTGGTTAGACATGTATATAGAGCTGGTAAAAACTGACATAGTCAATAGTCTGAAAAAGGCACATCATCTTAATATTACGGATCCTGAACAGAAAGCATTCCAGTCTTTATTTCAAAACAATGACATAATAATTAGACCAGTAGACAACGGGTCGGGAATTGTAGTAATAAATAAAAGCCACTACATTAAGCAATTAAAAACAGAGATAGAGTCAAGTGAGATTGATGAGGAAACAGATCATGAACCAACATAAGTGTCACTAAAGAAAGTAAAGAAACTTGTAAATAGAATGTATAGAGAAAGGGTAGTAACGAAAGAAATGAAGAACTACCTCATTCCAAAATATCCAAATGCAGGTACGTTGAAAGGAAACCCAAAACTTCATAAGAAGGGGGCTCCTTTTAGGAGTATAGTAAATGGAATTAACTCGCCTACTGAAAAGATAGCAAAAGTAGCAGAGTAAGAGCTGAACGAATTTGTAATAAGTTCACCGTCTTACATTAGAGAAACAAGTGATTTTATACAAAAACTCAAAGATAAACGTGAACCGCTGCCAGAAAACGCAATTCTATTTTGTTTTGATGTTTGTAAACTCTACCCCGATATCGGTACCTAAGTATGAAGGATTGCAAGTATGCAACGAATGGCTGGAGGCAAGATCAAATCCACTTATTCCAACTAAGAATGTGCTAGAAATGATAGAAACAGTCTTAGAAAATAACAATTTCAAAATATGAGACAAACGCTATATTCAGAAAGATGGTATCGCCATAGGATCAAAACTTGGTAAAAAATTCGCTTGCACTTACATGCGAAAATGGGATGAAGCACTAATGGATTACTATCATAAGCCTTATTTCTACAAGAGATTTATTGATGACGGCATTCGGATATGGACGCGAACGCTAGAAGAATTGAAGGCTTTTGTAAAATATGCCAACGGTATACATAAAACATCAAAATAGAATTGAGATGGAACAGACAGAAAATTGAGTTCTTAGAAACAATTGTCAGTATAGAAGACGGGCACATATACACAAACTTGTACAAAAAGCCAACAGATAAACAAATGTAAGTACATAACAAATCATGTCATCCACATCATATTTATATAAAATGACTTATATTCGGATTGGGACTGCGGATTCGTAGAATATGTGAAAAAGACACAGATTACTATGACAATAGGCAATAACTGAAAAGACAGCTGAGAAAGAGAGGATATAATGGTAGGCAAATAGAAACACAGTTGAAGAGAGTAGACAATCTTAACGGGGACGAACTATTAAATAATAAAACAAGAAAAGAAAACAAAGAAATGGTTCCTTTAGTGTAACTTATTCGAAACAATTACCAGAAATAAGGGGCATATTACGGAAACACGAAAAAGTTCTCGACCGATCGGACCGTATGGCATAGATTTTCAAAAAACAACCACACCTCGCTTACCGTAGAGACCGTAACATTAATGACATTTTAATACATGGCAAAACAAACAAAGCCTTTAAAAATAAAATAAAAGCTTGTGACTGCAGAACCTGTCAATCAATAAATAAAGGGACCATATCCGACACTACAGGTAGAACACAATATAAGTCGGTGAGTGACGTTAGTTGTATTGCACGTAATGTAGTATATTGTCTCTTGTGTAGAAGATGTAAAGAGACAATATATGTTGGAGAAACGGAACGAACCATAAATGAACGACCTGACGAGCACCGAAGAGATGTTAGGATGCAAACAGATAAGCCTATCAACAATCATTTCGTAGGACACGTTGATGATGACATCCAGGTAGCCATTGTACAGAAAATATTCAATGAGGGGTAAACATCCAGGCTTCTTGTGGAAGACATTTGGATGCAACGGCTAAACACAAACCACCCAAATGGATGTAACGTTAAATCAAATTATAAATACTAACTCTTGTAAATGACTTACTTATAACTGGAACTATGCATGTATCTTAAAAGTTCGGGAAGTTCTAACGTGACGTCAATTGACGTTGCTAGCGTCACGTCATTTTCTTTTTAATGTTTTGACGTTACGTCATTTCCTGTCAGCTATTTAGTTAAGCTTTACAAAATGGATGTGACATAGTCCTTCAAAGACTGCGATTTTCCTGAAGAAGGCGGAAGCCGAAAATTTGTGATAAAAAGAGTTTAATATAGACATTGATATAATATTGTCTTCCCTTCGGAAGATTGATAGTAAATTTCATATTATTATTGCTTTCACAATTATCTCCCGTTGTCCATTATCTTTCACCGATACAAATAATGCCTTGAAACCTAATGTTAAAGTTTATTAACAGAACAGTAAAATACACAGCACTTTAACGTAACGTGTTCCTGTATGACTTCTTTTTATTTCATAACCGATTGCAAATCTCAGTTTTCATAACTTGCTCGAATTCAAAATGGCAGATCACTGAAAATGAAAGTTAAAAATCTATATAAGTCCAATGAAGGAGTTACGCTATGCAAGATATCATTGTAAATACAAATGTTATCACAAATATTCCAAGTTCTATAATTAGTAAATATATTAAGCATTTGAGCAGGATCATCAATAGATATTCCTCTATAATGTTATTTTACATATACTTAAATTCCATGATAGCTTTTACAAACTACACCCGGTACTAGTTTATTCAGGAAATCGATTAGAGAGCGAGTATATCGAGAGCGTTTACAAAATAAATAAGCTTAAGTTATAACTATCAGCTTAATTATTATAAAAAATAAAAGCGTAAAAATATTTCCGGTTTGTCTATTACAATGACTGCATTTGATTTGTTGTTTTTAATCGTTTGAGACCAAAGATAGTGTTGGGTTGCGATTTTTAAAGCATTACATATCGATCTGCCGTCCTTTGGGTTGGCGTTAAATTACTGTATAATATTTATTTTTTGGGGCTTCTGTTTCCATAGAATGTGCTATTGCAGATATATGCGGCATCAAACCACACACCATATTAATGGGATTCTCCTATATGAATACACACATTTTTATACACTATAGATAAACATCATCATGACTCAAATCTTGAAGATGCATTTACTTCAAGTGATTTATTTTATAAAAGCAACGCCTTCTTTTCATAGGTGGAATGATGATCTCTTTAATTTTTACTATGAGATTTGTGAAAATAACTGGTCTAGAAACAATAAGTTTTTTATGCATAAACTCGATTTACTTAATCATTTTAATAATAAAACACTTGTAAACATGGCTTCCTTACATAACATTGTTAGTAACTATTTTTCAAATATATGGTCTCTTAAGATTCCGGATAGGCCGAAATTAAGAACATACGAAATTTTTATGAATGAACCATATGTGAACATGCCGCTTATTAAAAGGAAACAGTCAATTTTGGCACAATTCATGTGTGGTATTCTTCCACTGAGAATTGAAACATGTCGAACGTAGGCGAATGTTCTAGTCAGAGACTTTTCCGGTGCTGTGACACAGGGACAGTGAAAGGCGAATCAAATTTCCTATAGGACTGTGCTTTTGATGGTGACTTAAGAAATGACAATCTACAAGATGTCATTGCAACCAGTGACTATACAATGTTAGAATTTATGCATAAACTGGAACATCTAATGCACTATTATCAAATAAAGGTGGCAAAGGTTTTGACAAAGGCATATCTGTAAAGGAGACACTTTATGTACACTACTATTTAATCACCATATCTACATTTGTACTTTTGAAAGTTTACCTACAGTATTCAAAATTTGTTCCATTGTTTATTATCATATGAAATTGCATATTACTTTTATTCATTGGCAGTGTACTTATAGCCCCAATGGGCCGAGTGCTCTACTATTTATCATTTTGTAATACATATATTATTGTACTGTCATGCATAAGTCACTATAATAAACTATTTACTTTGAAACTTACTTACTTATAAACTAAATGCATCAAGAAATGGTAATTGCTTCCAATGATAAGTATGACCTAGACTGAAGCGTCAGTGGGCCTTAAGAATATGTTTGGTTGGGCGGGGCAGTATAAGGTTTAAAATAACGGCATTAATTTTATCATTTTGATCTGAGTTATTGTGTTAAGTAACACAATGACCAATGGCCGACAACTCACCAAGGTAGAATATGACTATTACAAAAAATAAAATGATTAATTTACAATTATACAATATATACAAATCAACAAGATTTATTCATCATGAAAACAGATACCGGTCTAATAATGTTCTAAGATGTAATCGTGTTAACACTGTTCACTTTAATCAGCTTTTGTCTTATATATGTCGTGATACAAACTGCTATTTACTAATATATCCCTGATGTCGCGATACAAACAGCTATTTACTAATATATCACTGATGTTGCGATGAAAACTACTCTTTAGTATTATATATATAAAGGGAGACAATAAAATTCACAACAACGGAATTAACGATTTTTGGGATCTTTTCGGATGCTCATTCACAATGCATGATATATATATATATATGCAGATAATTATATGTGAATAACCAAGACATAAATGTACAGACCAGACTACTGCGAGTGCGCCTAGCTACAATGCAAACCATAGATACAATATCATGGCCTCTGCCAAACCAATAAATTTGGTGTCGATCATGACTTATATACAATGGAATTTACATCTTGACAGGGTGGACAAATTTACATACATGAACTGATAGCTTTCTACGAGTAAGATCCAGTTAAGGATTCATGATTACTCACATGCTTTATAAAGGACAGATTATTTAACCCGTTGGATCATATAGATACAGTGAATTCATATATGTTTAATTTCATAAAGGGAGATAATTCAATTCACAACAACGGAATTTACGATGTTTGTGATCTTTTCAGATGTTCATTCATAATGCATGATATATATATGGAGATAATTGTTTGTGAATAACCAAAACATAAATGTACAGACCAGACTACTGCGAGTGCGCCTAGCTACAATGCAAACCATATATACAATATCAAGGCTTCTGCCAAACCAATAAATTGGTGTCGACCATGACTTATATACTATGGAATTACATGCTTCACATCTGGACAGGGTGGACAAATTTACATACATGAATTGATAGCTTTATATGAGTAGGATCCAGTTAAGGATTCATGACTACTCACATGCATAATAAAGGACAAATTATATATAGTGAGATAATTATTTGTCAATAACCAAGACATAAATGTACATACAAGACTACGGCGAGTGCACCTAGCTACAATGCAAAACATAGATACAATATCAAGGCTTCTGCCAAACCAATAAATTTGGTGTCGACCATGACTTATATACTATGGAATTACATGCAACCCATCTGGACAGGGTAGACAAATTTACATACATGAACTGATAGATTTATGTGAGTAGGATCCAGTTAAGGATTCATGACTACTCACAAGCAAACTATTAATTATATAACTAATCTTGCGACTTACACATGTGAATACTAAAATGAATACCAAGGGGAGGCTAAGAATGGTTTCAGCATGATAAGCTAAGGAACGTAACATTGAACCCAATATATGATATTGTTTATAAACTTTAGTGAAATTTTTCAGATTCTGATGAATGCAATGAGGGTAAACATAATTGTCATGCAGAAGCCACATGCACGAATACTATTGGGAGTTTCACTTGTGTCTGTAACCAGGGATACTTAGGGAACGGGCAGGAATGTACAGGTCAGAACATTCATAGTTAATGTAAAATTTGCAAATTTTAGCCGTAACAAATATGGTGCTTTGGATATTGGAAAACGAGATTTCGCACGATTTTGCGTGAATACGCGAGTGTCACAACATGTCAATCAGTTGAGTTTCCTTATCTGTATAAGTCCTTATTGTTATATATAAATTCATATCCCATGAACGTTCATTTATTTTATCATATTATTATTTCCTTCCCAATTATCTCGCGTCTTCTGTTATCTTTCACCGATAGAAATATTACCTTGAACACTTATGTTAAAGTTTATTAACAGAACAGTAAAATACACGGCTGTTGAACGTAACGTGTTCCTGCATGCATTCTTTTTATTTCATAACCAATTGCAAATCTCAGTTTTCATAACTTGCCCGGAATTCAAAAAGGCAGATCACTGAAAATGAAAGTAAAAAATCTATTTAAGTCCAATGAAGGAGTTACGCTAAGCAAGTTACAATTGTAAATACAAATTTTATTGCAGAATTTTCCAAGTTCTATAATTAGTAAATATATTGAGTAATTGAGCAGGTTCATCAATAGATATTCTTCTATTATGTTATTTTTCATATTACTGGATATTCATATTTACATGTGTGGTATTCTTCCACTGAGAATTGAAAGAGGTCGAACGTAGGCGAAAGTCCTATTTAGAGACGTTTCCGGTGCTGTGACACAGGAACAGTGAAAGGCGAATCAATTTCCTATAGGACTGTGCTTTTTATGGTGACTTCAGAAATGCCAATCTACAAGATGTCATTGCAACCAGTGACTATACAATGTTAGAATTTATACATAAACTGAAATATCTAGTGAACAATTGTCAAAGAAAGGTGGGAAAGGTTTTGACAAAGGCATATCTGTAAAGGAGAAACTCTATGTACACTTCTATTTAATCACCATATCTACATTTGTGCTTTTGAAAGTTTACCTACAGTATTCTATTTATGTGCCATTGCTTATTATCATATGAAATTGCATATTATTTTTATTCATTGGCAGTGACTTATAGCCCCAATGGGCCGAGTGATCTACTATTTATCATTTTGTAATATATATATTATTGTACTGTCATGCAAATGTCACTATAATAAACTGTTAACTTAGATACGTACATACTTATTAAACTAAACGTATCAAGAAATACTAATTTCTTCCAATGATAAGTATGACATAGAGAGAAGCGTCAGTGGGCCTTAAGAATATGTTTCATTGGGCGGGGCAGTAAATGGTTTAAAATAACGGCATTAATTTTGTCATTTTGATCTTAGTTATTGTGTTAGGTAACACAATGACCAAGGGCCGACAGCTCAGTAAGGTAGAATATGACTACCACACAAAATATAATTATGAATTTACAACTATACAATATATACACAAATCAACACGATTTACTAAACATAAAAACAGATGCCGGTCTAACAATGTTCTGTGTGTAATCGTGTTAACACAGTTCACTTTAATCATCTTTTGTCTTATATAATTATGTCGTGATACAAACTGCTATTTACTAATATACCACTGATGTCGCGAAACAAACTGCTATTTACTTATATATCACTTATGTTGTGATGCAAACTGCTTTTTACTATTATACATATATATCATTGATGTCGTAATGCAACTTTCTTTGTAACGTTAATGAATGATTTACATAAGCTTTATAATGATTAAAACGCTACGTCGACGTCCAGATGCGTAGGTATATCTCCTATCGTCACTTCCGGCGATGGATGTATTCACAGGGTTTATTTCCCGTGTACCGTGTAGTACTGAGTTACAAATACCGACTCCAACCTGACCTTGGGAATGTCAAGTCGTCCGTATGACGAATATGTGGGTTGAGTGTCCTATGACGGTACTAACACCGGCTGACTCCTGGTATGTCGATAACGTACTACGTGTGACTCACGTTGCACATACGTCAATAGAAACGGCTACAAATATATGTATATAAAATCAGATTACCTATTTATTTAATATGCAATAGTATTACGTATATTACGTACAATCTAACTATTTCATGGTAGTCTTATCGGTATATAATAACAGTGCATTCAGTTCCTAGCATCGTCTATTAATTCTTATGGTAGCTTATACCACTCTAAATATTTCCACATTATATGCTGTAACCTTTTTGCTTTGCAAAAAAAAAAAGAATAAATTTAACACAAGAAATAAACTAATTATTAAAATGAAAAAGAACATCTCATTATCATTAATAAATAAAATGTCAATGGTTTGGTATGTCAAATCCACCAAATTTTGGCATATTGGTATTTAAATTGGAACTGTAATCTTGAAACGAAACTAGACAACACTAACATACTGCCTGACGAGCTTTGCATTGTCATTCTGACTTTCTAAGATAAAACAATTTTTACTACGTTTGCAGATACGTTTGTGAACCTGTATAACGGGTCAAATTGAAATCAAAATATGTTGCCATTTTTCAACCTAGGCCCGTATCCCAAGTTAGGAAAGGCTTTTCAATATATGTTTTGGCATGTTTAAATAAAAATCTGCAATACGGGTTCCTTGAATATATATCGGCATGCTATATTGGACTTTTTATTGCGTATTCTAAAACTGTGAAAAATCCTAATATATTGACTTTTAAAAGATTTGATATAACCATCTGATTTGAAATATTGTGCTGAACGTTTTGCGTCATTTTAAACAATTTAGCAGTTGTGTCCATGAAATAACTGCTTGTTACAATATTTTACGTGCTGCAACATTGGAGTATGGTTATTTTTTTGTATAACAAGCCTACATTTATCAGTCGCAAAAAACTCGACATACGACTACATTAAGCTATAAGCCTTTGTTACAGGTTCTATTCATTTGGGATTCTAGTATACCTTTAACAAATGTATCAGAGCTCTTTAACATTTCAATTATACATTTTAAAGATATATATCACTCATCACGGAGCCTTAGACCGCGCGGGGATTCGAACTCGCGACCCCTGTGTTGATAGTAAGTCGCGATACTATTTTATGAAATAAATTGCATCCGTTCTTTCAAGTATAAATTGTTTTATGATATTTTATTATCGTAGCTACATTATATGAAAGACTTACGTTATTAAACAATTATCATGTGTTAGACATGTCCTTTTATTATATATATGTTTGTTTATGATGTTAAAAAGGCAAACAATAAATTATATAACTAATCTCGCGACTTACACATGAGAATATAAAAATGAATACCAAGGTGAGGCTAGGAATGGTTTCATCGGAATAAGCAAAGGAACGTAACATTGAATCCAATAGACAATAATGTTTTAAAACTTTATCAAAATATTTTAGATGCTAATGAATGCAATGAGGGTAAACATAATTGCCACGCAGACGCCACATGCACGAATACTATTGGGAGTTTCACTTGTGTCTGTAACCAGGGATACTTAGGGAACGGGCAGGAATGTACAGGTAAGATCATAAGTAGTAAATATTTAATTAGCAAATTTTAGCCGTAACAAATATGATGCTTGGATATTGGAAAACGAGATTTCGCGCGATTTTGCGTGAATCTGCAGCATGTATTTGGGCTGAAATTATTCACACCTTCAGGACTTCAATTATAAAGAAAACAAAACGTACCCTGACCAGGTTTTTAATGTATTGAATTTGTGATACATATCAATATCCAGAGTAATAATATGTCAATTATTCTCCCGCGATGCGGTTCGAACCATCAACTCTAAAATGACACAAAATATCCTAAAAATCTGGCACAGCATCAAATATTCAGTTGTCATTTCTAAAATACTAACCTCTTAACACATAGTACGGAATGAAAAAACAATACTGCAATATAAGCCCTTGAGAAGAAGAATAGAAGAACTAAAGTTTTACTTCTACCACCTTTATCTGTTCGGGGTATTCTAGGAAAATAATAGAGTCTAGTCTATCCCAGAACCTGATATTTCCCGAATAAGGTCTATTAACCACCAATGAAAACGCAGGGAATTCTATGCCTGTACCACAATTCATATAAATTAAACGCTTATTAAACTATGTCGTCATTCAAACTTTCAGTTGAAGCAATTTACGAATCAACGTGCTCAAATATGGCTTTCCCAACATTGCTATTTTACGGACCCAATTGGGAGAGCTAGGTCCGTACTACAAATTGTGCTGGAGTCGCTCAAAAAGCAATAATTCTAACAAAGTTTTTTCTGTTATGTCATGTTGTCTACATTTTCTGACACTGATGAATGCGCCAACGGGAGTGATAATTGTGATAACAATGCTATGTGTACAAATACTGTTGGCTCTTTCACATGTCAATGTAACAAAGGATACTTTGGGGATGGGACAACTTGTATTGGTGAGAATATAGTCTATCATAATCCATGGTATTTCCCGAATTAAGTTTGTTCAACACTAATGAAATAAAACATCAAGGAAATATTTGATTGTCCTATAATTATAACTATTAAACGCTTACAAAACTGTGACGTCATTCAGCTTTCACTGAAGCAACTGACCAATCAACATGCTCAAATCTCATAGCTTTGTAATGGAACCAAGCGGGAGAGTTGGATGTGTTCAACATACTAGTTAGCATATAAGTTAACTGCAACGTTCCTTTTTTCAAATTTAATCTGATACTCTATTGATCAAGATTACTAATTGCTTCCACATATAGTTACGGATTCGACTTAAACGTTAGTGTGTGTTCTTACAGATAAGCTCAGCTATAGTCTAAAATGCTTGAAATAGTGTAAACATTTGGAAATATTATGAACTGATACACTAACTTAAAAGTGTTATAATAAAATTTCTTCAATTGGAAATAATATTAGTTTTGTCCATTTTGAAGATGGCTTTCAATAACAATATTTCCATCAATGGTTCCGCTGTATTGATTTGTCTTTGTTTAAGTAGATATTGATGAATGTAACGAAAACACACATAATTGTGATAATAACGCGATTTGTGTGAATTACTAACTTATTTAGATTTTATTCGTTTTATTGAAAGAAGAAGTAAAGGTGAGAACTTTGATAGTTAACGTTAATTTGCAAATTTTAGCCGTAAGAAATATGGTGCTTTGGATATTTGAAAACGAAATAATTTCGCGCGATTTTGCGTGAATACGCGTTTGTTCATAATATGTGAATCAGTTGCCTTTCCGTATCTGTATAAGTTCTTATTGTTGTATATAACTTCATATCCAATAAACGTTCATTTATTATATTCATATTATTATACTTATAGCCTTAATGGGCCGAGTGATCTACTATTTATCATTTTGTAATACATATATAATAATTGTACTTAAATACTTGCTTACTTATAAAACTAAACGTATCAAGAAATACTAATTGCTTCCAATGATAAGTATGACTTAAACTGAAGCGTCAGTGGGCCTTAAGAATATGTTTGATCGGGCGGGGCAGTGAAAGGTTTAAAGTACCGGCATTAATTTATCATTTTGATCTTAGTTATTGTCTTAGGTAACAAAATGACCAAGGGCCGACAACTCATTAAAGTAGAGTATGACTACTACATAAAATAAAATTATGAATTTACAATTGTACAATATATACAAATCAACAAGATTTACTCAACATGAAAATATATACCACTCTTAATATTTCCACGTTATACAAAATAAATATCGCCGGACAAATTCTGTAAGTTTTTTGTTTAGCAAAAAACATAAAATAAATTTAACACAAGAAAGAAACTGATTATTAAAATGAATAAGAACATCTCATTATCATTAATCAATAAAATGCGAATGGTTTGATATGTCAAATGCATCAAATTGAGGCAAAATCGGTATGTAAATTGCAGCTATAATCTTGAAACGAAGCCTTCGTTACAGGTTCTATTCATTTGGGATTCGAGTATACCGTTAAACAAATGTATCAGGGCTCTTTAACTTTTCCGTTATACATTTTAAAGATATATATCACTCATCACGGAGCCTTTGACCGCGCAGTGATTAGAACTTGCGACTCCTGTGTTGATAGTAAGACGCGCTACTATTTTATTAAATAAATTGCATCCTTCTTTCAAATATTTTGTTTTATAAGATTTTATAACCGTAGCTACATTATATGAAAAAATTATGTTGCAAACTAATATAAAATCATTATCATGTGTATGACAGGTTCTTTTATTATATATTATATATTTGTTGGTTTATGATGTAAGAAAGGCAAACAATAAATTATATAACCAATCTCGAGACTTACCCATGTGAATATAAAAATGAATACCAAGGGGAGGCTAGGAATGGTTTTAGGGCGATAAGCTAAGGAACGTAACATTGAACCCAATACACAATACTGTTTATAAACTTTATTGAAATTTTTCAGATGCTCATGAATGCAATGAGGGTACACATAATTGCCACGCAGACACCACATGCACGAATACTATTGGGAGTTTCACCTGTGTTTGTAACCAGGGATACTTAGGGAACGGGCAGGAATGTACAGGTGAGCACATTAGTAGTAAATGTTTAATTTGCAAATTTTGACAAAGGCATATCTGTAAAGGAAACACTATGTACACTACTATTTAATCACCATATCTACATTTGTACTTTTGAAAGTTTACCTACAGTATTCAATATTTGTTCCATTGTTTATTATCATATGAAATTGCATATTACTTTTATTCATTGGCAGTGTACTTATAGCCCCAATGGGCCGAGTGCTCTACTATTTATCATTATGTAATACAGTTATTATTGTACTGTCATGCATATGTCACTGTAATAAATTATTTTCTTTGAAACTTACTTACTTATAAACTAAATGCATCAAGAAATGCTTATTGCTTCCAATGATAAGGATGACCTAGACTGAAGCGTCAGTGGGCCTTAAGAATATGTTTGGTTGGGCGGGGCAGTATAAGGTTTAAAATAACTGCATTAATTTAATAATTTTGATCTGAATTATTGTGTTAAGTAACAAAATGACCAATGGCCGACAACTCACCAAGGTAGAATATGACTATTACACAAAATAAAATTATGAATTTACAATTATACAATATATACAAATGAACAAGATGTATTCATCATGAAAACAGATACCGGTCTAATAATGTTCTAAGATGTAATCGTGTTAACACTGTTCACTTTAATCAGCTTTTGTCTTATATATGTCGTGATACAAACTGCTATTTACTAATATATCCCTGATGTCGTGATACAAACTGCTATTTACTAATATATCCCTGATGTCGCGATACAAACTGCTATTTACTAATATATCACTGATGTTGCGATGAAAACTACTCTTTAGTATTATATATATAAAGGGAGATAATTAAATTCACAACAACGGAATTTACGATGTTTGGGATCTTTTCAGATGTTCATTCATAATGCATGATATATATATGGAGATAATTGTTTGTGAATAACCAAAATATAAATGTACAGACCAGACTACTGCGAGTGCGCCTAGCTACAATGCAAACCATATATACAATATCAAGGCTTCTGCCAAACCAATAAATTGGTGTCGACCATGACTTATATGCTATGGAATTACATGCTTCACATCTGGACAGGGTGGACAAATTTACATACATGAACTGATAGCTTTATATGAGTAGGATCCAGTTAAGGATTCATGACTACTCACATGTATAATAAAGGACAATTTATATATAGGGAGATAATTATTTATCAATAACCAAGACATAAATGTACATACCAGACTACGGCGAGTGCACCTAGCTACAATGCTAAACATAGATACAATATCAAGGCCTCTGTCAAACCAATAAATTTGGTGTCGACCATGACTTATATACTATGGAATTACGTGCAACCCATCTGGACAGGGTAGACAAATTTGCATACATGAACTAATCTTGCGACTTACACATGTGAATACTAAAATGAATACCAAGGGGAGGCTAAGAATGGTTTCAGCATGATAAGCTAAGGAACGTAACATTGAACCCGATATATAATATTGTTTATAAACTTTAGTGAAATTTTTCAGATTCTAATGAATGCAATGAGGGTAAACATAATTGTCACGCAGACGCCACATGCACGAATACTATTGGTAGTTTCACTTGTGTCTGTAACCAGGGATACTTAGGGAACGGGCAGGAATGTACAGGTCAGAACATTGCTATTTTACGGACCCAATTGGGAGAGCTAGGTCCGTACTACAAATTGTGCTGGAGTCGCTCCAAAAGCAATAATTCTAACAAAGTTTTTTCTGTTATGTCATGTTGTCTACATTTTCTGACACTGATGAATGCGCCAACGGGAGTGATAATTGTGATGACAATGCTATGTGTACAAATACTGTTGGCTCTTTCACATGTCAATGTAACAAAGGATACTTTGGGGACGGGCCAACTTGTATTGGTGCGAATGTAGTCTATCATAATCCATGATATGTCTCGAATTAAGTTTGTTCAACACTAATGAAATAAAACACCAAGGAGTTATTTGCTTGTCCTATAAGTATAACTATTAAACGCTTACAAAACTGTGACGTCATTCAGCTTTCACTGAAGCAACTGACCAATCAACGTGCTCAAATCTCATGTCTTTGTAATGGAACCAAGCGGGAGAGTTGGATGTGTTCCACATATTAGTTAGCATATAAGTTAACTGCAACGTTCCGATTTTCAAATTTAATCTGATACTCTATTGATCTGATACTCTATTGATCAAGATTACTAATTGCTTCCATATATAGTTACGGATTCGACTTAAACGTTAGTGTGTGTTCTTACAGATAAGCTCAGCTATAGTCTAAAATGCTTGAAATAGTGTAAACATTTGGAAATGTTATGAACTGATACACTAACTTAAAAGTGTTATAATAAAATTTCTTCAATTGGAAATAATATTTTGTCCATTTTGAAGATGGCTAAAACTAAACGTATCAAGAAATACTAATTGCTTCCAATGATAAGTATGACTTAAACTGAAGCGTCAGTGGGCCTTAAGAATATGTTTGATCGGGCGGGGCAGTAAAACGTTTAAAATAACGGCATTTATTTTATCATTTTGATCTTAGTTATTGTGTTAGGTAACAAAATGACCAATGGCCGACAACTCACTAAAGTAGAGTATGACTACTACATAAAATAAAATTATGAATTTACAATTGTACAATATATACAAATCAACAAGATTTACTCAACATGAAAATATATACCACTCTTAATATTTCCACGTTATACAAAATAAATATCGCCGGACAAATTCTGTAAATTTTTTGTTTAGCAAAAAACATAAAATAAATTTAACACAAGAAAGAAACTGATTATTAAAATGAATAAGAACATCTCATTATCATTAATAAATAAAATGCGAATGGTTTGATATGTCAATTGCACCAAATTGAGGCAAAATCGGTATGTAAATTGCAGCTATAATCTTGAAACGAAGCCTTTGTTACAGGTTCTATTCATTTGGGGTTCGAGTATACCGTTAAACAAATGTATCAGGGCTCTTTAACTTTTCCGTTATACATTTTAAAGATATATTTCACTCATCACGGAGCTTTTGACCGCGCAGGGATTCGAACTTGCGACCCCTGTGTTGATAGTAAGACGCGCTACTATTTTATTAAATAAATTGCATCCTTCTTTCAAATATTTTGTTTTATAAGATTTTATTACCGTAGCTACATTATATGAAAAAATTATGTTGCAAACTAATATAAAACCATTATCATGTGTATGACAGGTTCTTTTATTATATATTTGTTGGTTTATGATGTTGGAAAGGCAAACAATAAATCATATAACCAATCTCGAGACTTACCTATGTGAATATAAAAATGAATACCAAGGGGAGGCTAGGAATGGTTTTAGCGCGATAAGCTAAGGAACGTAACATTGAACCCAATACACAATACTGTTTATAAACTTTATTGAAATTTTTCAGATGCTCATGAATGCAATGAGGGTACACATAATTGCCACGCAGACGCCACATGCACGAATACTATTGGGAGTTTCACCTGTGTCTGTAACCAGGGATACTTAGGGAACGGGCAGGAATGTACAGGTGAGAACATTAGTAGTAAATGTTTAATTTGCAAATTTTGTCAAAGGCATATCTGTAAAGGAAACACTTGATGTACACTACTATTTAATCACCATATCTACATTTGTACTTTTGAAAGTTTACCTACACTATTCAATATTTGTTCCATTGTTTATTATCATATGAAATTGCATATTACTTTTATTCATTGGCAGTGTACTTATAGCCCCAATGGGCCAAGTGCTCTACTATTTATCATTTTGTAATACATATATTATTGTACTGTCATGCATATGTCACTGTAATAAATTATTTACTTTGAAACTTTCTTACCTATAAACTAAATGCATCAAGAAATGCTAATTGCTTCCAATGATAAGTATGACCTAGACTGAAGCGTCAGTGGGCATTAAGAATATGTTTGGTTGGGCGGGGCAGTATAAGGTTTAAAATAGCGGCATTAATTTGATAATTTTGATCTGAATTATTGTGTTAAGTAACAAAATGACCAATGGCCGACAACTCACCAAGGTAGAATATGACTATTACACAAAATAAAATTATGAATTTACAATTATACAATATATACAAATGAACAAGATTTATTCATCATGAAAACAGATACCGGTCTAATAATGTTCTAAGATGTAATCGTGTTAACACTGTTCACTTTAATCAAGCTTTTGTCTTATATATGTTGTGATACAAACTGCTATTTACTAATATATCCCTGATGTCGTGATAAAAACTGCTATTTCCTAATATATCCTGATGTCGCGATACAAACTGCTATTTACTAATATATCACTGATGTTGCGATGAAAACTACTCTTTAGTATTATATATATAAAGGGAGATAATTAAATTCACAACAACGGAATTTACGATGTTTGGGATCTTTTCAGATGTTCATTTATAATGCATGATATATATATAAAGATAATTGTTTGTGAATAACCAAAACATAAATGTACAGACCAGACTAATGCTAGTGTGCCTAGCTACAATGCAAACGATATATACAATAGCAAGGCTTCTGTCAAACCAATAAATTGGTGTCAACCATGACTTATATACTATGGTATTACATGCTTCACATCTGGACAGGGTGGACAAATTTACATACATGAATAGATAGCTTTATTTGAGTAGGATCCAGTTAAGGATTCATGACTACTCACATGTATAATAAAGGACTAATTATATATAGGGAGATAATTATTTGTCAATAACCAAGACATAAATGTACATACCAGACTACGGCGAGTGCATCTAGCAACAATGCAAAACATAGATATCAAGGTCTCTGCCAAACCAATAAATTTGGTGTCGACCATGACTTATTAACTATGGAATTACATGCAACCCATCTGGACAGGGTAGACAAATTTACATACATGAACTGATAGATTTATGTGAGTAGGATCCAGTTAAGGATTCATGACTACTTACAGGCAAACAATAAATTATATAACTAATCTTGCGACTTACACATGTGAATACTAAAATGAATACCATGGGGAGGCTAAGAATAGTTTCAGCATGATAAGCTAAGGAACGTAACATTGAACCTAATATATAATATTGTTTATAAACTTTAGTGAAATTTTTTAGATTCTGATGAATGCAATGAGGGTAAACATAATTGTCATGCAGACGCCACATGCACGAATACTATTGGAAGTTTCACTTGTGTCTGTAACCAGGGATACTTAGGGAACGGGCAGGACTGTACAGGTCAGAACATTCATAGTTAACGTTTAATTTGCAAATTTAAGCCGTAACAAATATGATTATTTGGATATTGGAAAACGAGATTTCGCACGATTTTGCGTGAATACGCCAGTGTTCACAACATTTTCCTTATCTGTATATGTCCTTATTGTTATATATAAATTCATATCCCATGAACGTTCATTTATTATATTCATAGTATTATTTCAATGTCTATATTAAACTCTTTTTTTCACAAATTCTCGGTTTCCGTCTTATTCAAAAGACTGAGATTTTCCTGAAGAAGGCGAAAGCCAAAAATTAGTGCCGAAAAAAAAAGAAAAAAGAGTTTAATATAGACATTGATATAATATTTTCTTCCCTTCGGAAGATTGATAGTGAATTTTATACTAAAATATAACTCCTAAGGAATGGCAGTCAGTACAGACATAGTCACATCACTAAGAAGAACTAAAGAGAAAAGAGTAAGGTACGGATCACATGTAGAGTTTATTGAGAAGTGTGTTAATTTAGATATTATCCCAAGAGGATTAAAATGGAAGCGGAATCCACAGCTTGATATGAGCGAAGAATTACGACAAAAATGTGAGAACATTATAAAAGATGCTGCGCTGAGGCTGATGGAAGTCACACAGAACGCATGCAAAATGAAGTTTTCTAATTTTACTGATTATATCATTAAACAACAAGGGATGGTCAAACTACAAGACATAATCACAACAGATGAATATGAATTACAAGAAAAGAGAAGAATAAAGCAAGTCAAAGAGAAGAAATGGACCAAACTAGTGAGTAAACCGGTAAACAAATTAAAACTTGTCAAGGTTGTTGGTGATGGAAACTGTTTTTATAGATGTTTAAGTCGATACTTATATGGCACTGAAAATAAACACAAATATATTAGAACTTCTATTGTAAAATGTATTGAAGAAGAACAGTCAAAATTTGAATGTTTAATAGATGGGAATGCTAAAACTCACATTAAAAATCAAAAGAAAACTGATGGCAGAACATCATCCTGGGCTACAGAAGCGGAATTACATGCTGCATCTACACTATATGGTTTGAATATTTAGGTAGCAAGTAGTTTACACGAGCCAATGCAATGGAACACATAAACTTAAAGATTAGGTAGTTATCGACGCATGGAAGCATTTATACCATATAATAAATTGATGTGTATACTGCTGCAAAATGACCATTTTAATTTATTATTAAGTAACAACGACGATAATGAAAGGCCAATACAACAAAATGTAGTAGATTGGTTTCAGTATGGTCACGAAGAACAAAATAATACAGAAGCACAATATGAAACAGATAACAGTAATACTGTAGACAAAAGGTTCAACGAACAGGGGACATTGCATAATAAACAGAAGATGGAAATAAAGAGTGAAAAGTTAAGATACAATAAACTGGACGATGTTGACGCTGGCAGAAAGATGAAACAGGAGGAAATTGTCACCAACCTGTCCGGTTATAAACTTTCAGTGGCAGAACGTTTACTTCTGTCAAGAGGTCTAAAATTTATTCAAGATAAAACAAAAGTAGATAAGGTGAAGTTACTTGCAGATTTAGTAGAATGGGAACGACGAATGCGATTAACAGAATATTTTTATGACAACGAAGGGAACCAAGAAGATCAGATTGAGAATGATACTCAATCTGCAAGTGACAAGTTTAAACTAAAGAAAAAGAGCTACTTTACGCCAAACAAGGGACGGGATTCCTGGTTAGACATGTATATAGAGCTGGTAAATACTGACATAGTCAATAGTCTGAAAAAGGCACATCATCTTAATATTACGGATCCTGAACAGAAAGCATTCCAGTCTTTATTACACAACAATGCCATAATAATTAGACCAGCAGACAACGGGTCGGGAATTGTAGTAATAAATAAAAGCCACTACATTAAGCATTTAAAAACAGAGATAGAGTCAAGTGAGATTGATGAGGAAACAGATCATGAACCAACATAAGTGTCACTAAAGAAAGTAAAGAAACTTGTAAATAGAATGTATAGAGAAAGGGTAGTAACGAAAGAAATGAAGAACTACCTCATTCCAAAATACCCAAATGCAGGTACGTTGAAAGGAAACCCAAAACTACATAAGAAGGGGGCTCCTTTTAGGAGTAAAGTAAATGGAATTAACTCGCCCACTAAAAGATAGCAGAAGTAGCAGAGTAAGAGCTGAACGAATTTGTAATAAGTTCACCTTCTTACATTAGAGAAACAAGTGATTTTATACAAAAACTCAAAGATATACGTGAACCGCTGCCAGAAAACGCAATTCTATTTTGTTTTGATGTTTGTAAACTCTACCCCGATATCGGTACCTAAGTATGAAGGATTGCAAGCATGCAACGAAGGGCTGGAGGCAAGATCAAATCCACTTATTCCAACTAAGAATGTGCTAGAAATGATAGAAACAGTCTTAGAAAAAAACAATTTCAAAATATGAGACAAACACTATATTCAGAAAGATGGTATCGCCATAGGATCAAAACTTTGTAAAAATTTCGCTTGGACTTACATGCGAAAATGGGATGAAGCACTAATGGATTACTATCATAAGCCTTATTTCTACAAGAGATTTATTGATGACGGCATTGGGATATGGACGCGAACGCTAGAAGAATTGAAGGCTTTTGTAAAATATGCCAACGGTATACATAAAACATCAAAATAGCATTGAGATGGAACAGACAGAAAATTGAGTTCTTAGAAACAATTGTCAGTATAGAAGACGGGCACATATACACAAACTTGTACAAAAACCCAACAGATAAACAAATGTATGTACATAACAAATCATGTCATCCATCTCATATTTAAAAATGACTTATATTCGGATTGGGACTGCGGATTCGTAGAATATGTGAAAAAGACACAGATTACTATGACAATAGGAAACAACTAAAAAGATAGCTGAGAAAGAGAGGATATAATGGTAGGCAAATAGAAACACAGTTGAAGAGAGTAGACAATCTTAACGGGGACGAACTATTAAATAATAAAACAAGAAAAGATAACAAAGAAATGGTTCCTTTAGTGTAACTTATTCGAAACAATTACCAGAAATAAGGGGCATATTACGGAAACACGAAAAAGTTCTCCACCGATCGGACCGTATGGCACAGATTTTCAAACAACAACCACACCTCGCTTACCGTAGAGACCGTAACATTAATGACATTTTAATACATGGCAAAACAACCAAAGCCTTTAAAAATAAAATAAAAGCTTGTGACTGCAGAACCTGTCAATCAATATATAAAGGGACCATATCCGACACTACAGGTAGAACACAATATAAGTCGGTGAGTGACGTTAGTTGTATTGCACGTAATGTAGTATATTGTCTCTTGTGTAGAATATGTAAAGAGACAATATATGTTGGAGAAACGGAACGAACCATAAATGAACGACTTGACGAGCACCGAAGAGATGTTAGGATGCAAACAGATAAGCCTATCAACAATCATTTCGTAGAACACGATGATGATGACATCCAGGTAGCCATTGTACAGAAAATATTCAATGAGGGGTAAACATCCAGGCTTCTTGTGGAAGACATTTGGATGCAACGGCTAAACACAAACCACCCAAATGGATGTAACGTTAAATCAAATTATAAATACTAACTCTTGTGAATGACTTACTTATAACTGGAACTATGCATGTATCTTAAAAGTTCGGGAAGTTCTAACGTGACGTCAATTGAGGTTGCTAGCGTCACGTCATTTTCTTTTTAAGGTTTTGACGTTACGTCATTTCCTGTCAGCTATTTAGTTAAGCTTTACAAAATGGATGTGACATAGTCCTTAAAAGACTGCGATTTTCCTGAAGAAGGCGGAAGCCGAAAATTTGTGATAAAAAGAGTTTAATATAGACATTGATATAATATTGTCTTCCCTTCGGAAGATTGATAGTAAATTTCATATTATTATTGCTTTCACAATTATCTCCCGTTGTCCGTTATCTTATTTACCGATAGAAATAATGCCTTGAATCCTAATGTTAAAGTTTATTAACAGAACAGTAAAATACACGGCACTTTAACGTAACTTTTCCTGCATGAGTTCTTTTTATTTCATAACCGATTGCAAATCTCAGTTTTCATAACTTTCCCGGAATTCAAAATGGCAGATCACTGAAAATGAAAGTTAAAAATCTATATAAGTCCAATGAAGGAGTTACGCTATGCAAGATATCATTATAAATACAAATTTTATCACAAATATTCCAAGTTCTATAATTGGTAAATATATTAAGCATTTGAGCAGGATCATCAATAGATATTCTTCTATTATGGTATTTTACATATACTTGGATTCCATTATAGCTTTTACAAACTACACCCGGTACTAGTTTACTCAGGAAATCGAGTAGAGAGCGAGTATATCGAGAGCGTTTACAAAATAAATAAGCTTAAGTTATAACTATCAGCTTAATTATTATAAAAAAATAAAAGCGTAAAAATATTTCCGGTTTGTCTATTACAATGACTGCATTTGATTTGTTGTTTTATAATCGTTTGAGACCACAGATAGTGTTGGGTTGCGATTTTTAAAGCATTACATATCAATCTGCCGTCCTTTGGGTTGGCGTTAAATTACTGTATAATATTTATTTTTTGGGGCTTCTGTTTCCATAGAATGTGCTATTGCAGATATATGCGGCATCAAACCACACACCATATTAATGGGGTTCTCCTATATAAATACACACATTTTTATACACTATAGATAAAGATCATCATGACTCAAATCTTGAAGATGCATTTACTTCAAGTGATTTATTTTATAAAAGCAACGCCTTCTTTTCATAGGTGGAATGATGATCCCTTTAACTTTTACTATCAGATTTGTGAAAATAACTGGTCTAGTAACATTAAGTATATTATGCATGAACTCGATTTACTTAATCATTTTAATAATAAAACACTTGTAAACATCGCGTCTTTACATAACATTGTTAGTAACTATTTTTCAAATATATAGTCTCTTAAGATTCCGGATAGGCCGAAATTAAGAACATAAGAAATTTTTATGAGTGAACCATATTTTAACATGCCGCTTATTAAAAGGAAACAGTCAATTTTGGCACAATTCATGTGTGGTATTCTTCCACTGAGAATTGAAACATGTCGAACGTAGGCGAATGTTCTAGTCAGAGTCTTTTCCGGTGCTGTGACACAGGGACAGTGAAAGGCGAATCAAATTTCTTATAGGACTGTGCTTTTCATGGTGGCTTAAGAAATGCCAATCTACAAGATGTCATTACAACCAGTGACTATACAATGTTAGAATTTATACATAAACTGGAACATCTAATGAACTATTGTCAAAGAAATGTGGCAAAGGTTTTGACAAAAGCATATCTGTAAAGGAGAAACTATATGTGCATTACTCTTTAATCACCATATCTACATTTGCAATTTTGAAAGTTTACCTACAGTATTCAATATTTGTTCAATTATTTATTTTCATATGAAATTGCATATTACTTTTATTCATTGGCAGTGTACTTATAGCCCCAATGAGCCGAGTGCTCTACTATTTATCATTTTGTAATACATATATTATTGTACTGTTATTCATATGTCACTATAATAAACTATTTACTTTGAAACTTACTTACTTATAAACTAAATGCATCAGAAAATGCTAATTGCTTCCAATGATAAGTATGACCTAGACTGAAGCTGAAAACTGAAAACAGATACCGGTCTAATAATGTTCTAAGATGTAATCGTGTTAACACTGTTCACTTTAATCAGCTTTTGTCTTATATATGTCGTGATAAAAACTGCTATTTACTAATATATCCCTGATGTCGCGATACAAACTGCTATTTACTAATATATCCCTGATGTCGCGATACAAACTGCTATTTACTAATATATCACTGATGTGGCGATGAAAACTACTCTTTAGTATTATATATATAAAGGGAGATAATTAAATTCACAACAACGGAGTTTACGATTTTTGGGATCTTTTCGGATACTCATTCACAATGCATGATATATATATATATATATGGAGATAGTTATTTGTGAATAACCAAGACATAAATGTACAGATAAGACTTCTGCGAGTGCGTCAAGCTACAATGCAAACCATAGATACAATATCATGGCCTCTGCCAAACCAATAAATTTGGTGTCGACCATGACTTATATACTATGGAATTTACATCTTGACAGGGTAGACAAATTTACATACATGAACTGATAGCTTTCTATGAGTAAGATCCAGTTATGGATTCATGACTACTCACATGCTTTATAAAGGACATATTATTTAACCCGTTGGATCATATAGATGCAGTAAATTCATATATATTTAATTTTATAAAGGGAGATAATTAAATTCACAACAACGGAATTTACGATGTTTGGGATCTTTTCAGATGTTCATTCATAATGTATGATATATATATATATATATATATATATATATATATATATATATATATATATATATATGGAGATAATTATTTGTGAATAACCAAAACATAAATGTACAGACCAGACTACTGCGAGTGCGCCTAGCTACAATGCAAACCATAGATACAATATCAAGGCTTCTGCCAAACCAATACATTGGTATCGACCATGACTTATATACTATGGAATTACATGCAACACATCTGGACAGGGTGGACAAATTAACATACATGAACTGATAGCTTTATATGAGTAGGATCCAGTTAAGGATTCATGACTACTCGCATGCATAATAACGGACAAATTATATATATGGAGATAATTATTTGTCAATAACCAAGACATAAATGTACATACCAGACTACGGCGAGTGTAAACATGTCTAATGCCATAAAATAATTAGCTGAAGAAACGATACCGTCAAAAATTGTGAATATTAGACCGTCTGACCTTCCATGGCTTCATAATGAAATAAGAAAGAAAATGCGACTGAGAAAACGGATTTATGACAAAGCAAAAACGACAAACATAGAAAATAATTGGCTAATTTACAGAAAAATATGCAACGAAGTCACATTATTAGTACGAAATAGTAAAAACGAATATTTTAACAAACTTGCACACAAACTCAAAATATCTCAAGCTCAGACTGGTGGAAAACACTAAGAACTTTTATCAAACCAAAAAACCAATCAAATTCAATCCCAATATTAAAAAGAAACGACATATTATACACTGACGACTACGAAAAGGCTAACATTTAAAACGAGTTCTTCACATCCTAAACTTTTCTTAACGATGAACACAAAGCCTTACCTGATATTTCTATTTGTCAAACAAGACATCAATTAAATACAATTAAAATTACACCATTAGAGGTTAAATCTACTCTTCAAATGCTAAAACTGGGAAAGGCATCTGGCCCAGACTCTATAAATAATTATATACTCAAAAAGCTTTCACATGAATTATCTGTTCCACTTTGTAATCTTTTCAACAGATCCATTCAAACATGTACTGTTCCAAAATTATGGAAATCTGCAAATGTTAGTGCAATTTTTTAAAAAAAAACGACCCTTCCGATGTATCAAATTATCGTCCTATTTCTCTTCTTTGTTGCATTGAAAAGGTTATGGAAAAAATTATTCATAAACATATATTTAACTTTTTCACTAGACATAACATTATAACAGCACTTCAGTCTGGCTTTGTCCCTAACGATTCAACTGTTAACCAGTTAGTTGATATATACAATACCTTTTGTAAGGCCCTGGATGAAGGTAAAGAAATACGTAGTCTTTTGTGATATATCTAAAGCTTTTGACAGGGTTTGGAACAAGGGACTCCTTATTAAACTAAATGCTGTTGGAATAACAGGAACTCTCCTACCATGGTTAACTAATTACTTAGAAAATCGTAATCAATGTGTTGTCGTATCCGGCTGTACATCCGATATGTCTAGTTTGAAAGCCGGGGTACCCCAGGGATCTATCTTAGGGCCTCTATTGTTCCTTGTCTATATAAATGATATTGTAGAATATATAAGCTCATCCATAAAATTATTTGCTGATGATACTAGTCTTTTTATTATAGTAGAATCATCAGATCTTGCCGCTTCTATGTTAAATTCTGATCTCAGAAAAATTCACAACTGGGCTGATAAATGGCTTGTTAATTTTAATCCAAATAAAACAGAATCGATGGTTATTACCCATAAAAACAACAAACCGATACATCCAAATATTTCTATGAATCAAACTGTTATACAAGAAGTTATTACTCATAAACATCTGGGCCTTCTTTTTCAAATAATGGACCATGGCATGAACACATTCAATACATAAAAAAAAGGCATGGAAAAGAATAAACATTATGCGACTTTTAAAATTCCAATTAGATAGAAAATCACTTGAGATTACATATACTACTTTTATACGCCCAATTCTAGAATATGCTAACATTGTCTGGGATAATTGCCCTTTGTATGAAGTTAATGAAATAGAAAAGATTTAGTTGGAAGCAGCAAGAATAGTAACGGGAGCAACAAAACTTGTTTCTATATCAGCTCTGTACAAAGAGACCTGTTGGGAATCCTTAAAAACAAGAAGACAAAAACACAAGCTTATCCTTTATTATAAAATGCATAATGGACTATCTCCTTCGTACCTATGTTCACGCTTACCTGAAAATGTTGGGAATCTTGTTGGCTATAACATCCGAAATGCACAAGACCTTAGGACGTTTTCATGTAATACTCAATTATATTTTAACTCATTCTTACCGTCTTCTGTGCGTGTATGGAATTCTCTTCCTCACCTCATAAGAGAGTCGACTTCCCTTAATATATTCAAATCAAATATCAACGCTAATGAACAAAAGGTTCCAAATCATTATTATACAGGAAACCGAACTGCCTAAACATATCATACACGACTTCGTACAAATTGCAGTAACTTGAATCAACATTTATTCAATAAAAACATAGTTGCAAGTCCAAATTGTCTTTGTGGTGAAATTGAGGACACATATCATTATTTATTCAGGTGCAGACTATTTCACCAATATAGACAAAGAATGATGGCTGAAATAAAATTAGCTTATCCACATGATCATTCCTTGAATGATCTTCTGTATGGTAATGAAAATCTTACATTAAATGACAACAAATCGATTTTCATGACAGTTCAAAATTATATTATAAAGACCAAACGTTTTGAATATCGCACACAGTTAAATAGATAATGACTTGTTATGTTTTTTTACCTACTTAATTATAACAACAAGCCTCTATTTGATCTTGGATAGTAAGAAACAATGGTTAATGAATGGATTGGATTGATAAACATCAACTTGGAAAATACCTATCCCCTGTATCGGAATGAACCGATAAAGAAAAGAAAATCAGTGGAGTCTCTTTCTTTCTTTCTTTCTCTTCAACCAATACTCTCTTTTTTAGTTTTTGAAATATTCTGAATAAACCATTATTTCTTTAACCAATTTTTGCACATTTGGCCAAATTGAAATTATTTCGGAACAATACGATAAAGTTTATAAAAAATGTAAAATAACTTATGGAAGCAGATTTACACAAGCTTCTAAAGCTTTTTTCTGTATCCTTTCCACATATTTCGTTAAACGTATGACTTTATTGTTAAATGTATGCTAAATATATGTCCTTATGTGAATAAAATATTGTTTAAACTAAATGCCAATCAACAAGATGTCATTGCAACCAGTGACTATTCAATGTTAGAATTTATACATGAACTGGAACATCTAATGAACAATTGTCCAAGAAAGATGGGAAAGGTTTTGACAAAGGCATATCTGTATAGGAGAAACTCTATGTACACTATTATTTAATCACCATATCTACATTTGTGCTTTTGAAAGTTTACCTACAGTATTCTATTTATGTTCCATTGCTTTTTATCATATGAAATTGCATATTATTTTTATTCATTGGCAGTGACTTATAGCCCTAATGGGCCAAGTGCTCTACTATTTATCATTTTATAATATATATATTATTGTACTGTCATGCACATGTCACTATAATAAACTGTTTACCTAGATACTTACTTACTTATTAAACTAAATGTATCAAGAAATACTAATTGCTACCAATGATAAGTATGACCTAGACTGAAGCGTCAGTGGGCCTTAAGAATATGTTAGATTGGGCGGGTCAGTAAAATGTTTAAAATATCGGCATTAATTTTATCATTTTGATCTTAGTTATTGTGTTAAGTAACAAAATGACCAAGGGCCGACAACTCACTAAGGTAGAATATGAATACTCAATAAAATAAAATTATGAATTTACAATTGTACAATATATACAAATCAACAAGATTTATTCATCATGAAAACAGATACCGGTCTAATAATGTTCTAAGATGTAATCGTGTTAACATTGTTCACTTTAATCAGCTTTTGTCTTATATATGTCGTGATACAAACTGCTATTTACTAATATATCCCTGATGTCGCGATACAAACTGCTATTTACTAATATATCACTGATGTTGCGATGAAAACTACTCTTTAGTATTATATATATAAAGGGAGATAATTAAATTCACAACAACGGAATTTACGATTTTTGGGATCTTTTCGGATGCTCATTCAAAATGCATGATATATATATATATATATATATATATATATATATGGAGATTATTATTTGTAAATAACCAAGACATAAATGTACAGACCAGACTACTGCGAGTGCGCCTAGCTACAATGCAAACCATAGATACAATATCATGGCCTCTGCCAAATCAATAAATTTGGTGTCGACCATGACTTATATACTATGGAATTAACATCTTGACAGGGTGGACAAATTTACATACATGAACTGATAGCTTTCTATGAGTAAGATCCAGTTAAGGATTCATGACTACCCACATGCTTTGTAAAGGACAGAATATTTAACCCGTTGGATCATAAAGATACAGTGAATTCATATATATTTAATTTCATAAAGGGAGATAATTAAATTCACAACAACGGAATTTACGATGTTTGGGATCTTATCAGATGTTCATTCATAAGGCATGATATATATATGGAGATAATTATTTGTGAATAACCAAAACATAAATGTACAGACCAGACTACTGCGAGTGCGACTAGCTACAATGCAAACCATAGATACAATATCAAGGCTTCTGCCAAACCAATAAATTGGTGTCGACCATGACTTATATACTATGGAATTACATGCAACACATCTGGACAGGGTGGACAAATTTACATACATGAACTGATAGCTTATATGAGTAGGATCCAGTTAAGGATTCATTACTACTCACATGCATAATAAAGGACAAATTATATATATGGAGATAAGTATTTGTCAATAACCAAGACATAAATGTACATACCAGACTACGGCGAGTGCACCTAGCTACAAAGCAAAACACAGATACAATATCAAGGCCTCTGCCAAACCAATAAATTTGGTGTCGACCTTGACTTATATACTATGGAATTTACATACATTAACTGATAAATTTATGCGAGTAGGATCCAGTTAAGGATTCATGACTACTCATAGGCAAACAATGAATTATATAACCAATCTTGCGACTTACACTTGCGTATACTAAAATGAATACCAAGGGGAGGCTAAGAATGGTTTCAGCGCGATAAGCTAAGGAACTTAACATTGAACCCAATATACAATATTGTTTCTAAAATTTAGTGAAATTTTTCAGATTCTGATGAATGCAATGAGGGTAAACATAATTGCCACGCAGACGCCACATGCACGAATACTATTGGGAGTTTCACTTGTGTCTGTAACCAGGGATACTTAGGGAACGGGCAGGAATGTACAGGTCAGAACATTCATAGTTAATGTTAAATTGCAAATTTTAGCCGTAACAAATATGGTGCTTTGGATATTGGAAAACGAGATTTCGAACGATTTTGCGTTAATACGCGAGTGTCACAACATGTCAATCAGTTGAGTTTCCTTATCTGTATACGTCCTTATTGTTATATATAAATTCATGTCCCATGAACGTTCATTTATTATATTCATATTATTACTGCCTTCCCAATTATCTCCCGTCTTCCGTTATCTTTCACCGATAGAAATAATACCTTGAATACTTATGTTAAAGTTTATTAACAGAACAGTAAAATACACGGCTGTTGAACGTAACGTGTTCCTGTATGCCTTCTTTTTATTTCATAACCAATTGCAAATCTCAGTTTTCATAACTTGCCCGGAATTCAAAAAGGCAGATCACTGAAAATGAAAGTTAAAAATCTATTTAAGTCCAATGAAGGAGTTACGCTAAGCAAGTTACAATTGTAAATACAAATTTTATTGCAGAATTTTCAAAGTTCTATAATTAGTAAATATATTGAGTAATTGGGCAGGTTCATGCAACCAGTGACTATACAATGTTAGAATTTATACATAAACTGAAATATCTAATGAACAATTGTCAAAGAAAGGTGGGAAAGGTTTTGACAAACGCATATCTGTATAGTATAAACTCTATGTTCACTACTATTTTATCACCATATCTACATTTGTACTTTTGAAAGTGTTCCACAGTATTCTATTTATGTTCCATTGCTTTTTATCATATGAAATTGCATATTACTTTTATTCATTGGCAGTGACTTATAGCCCCAATGGGCCGAGTGATATACTATTTATCATTTTATAATATATATATTATTGTACTGTCATGCACATGTCACTATAATAAACTGTTGACTTAGATACTTACTTACTAATTAAACTAAATGTATCAAGAAATACTAATTGCTTCCAATGATAATTATGACCAAGACAGAAGCGTCAGCGGGCCTTAAGAATATGTTAGATTGGGCGGGTCAGTAAAAGGTTTAAAATAACGGCATTAATTTTATCATTTTGATCTTAGTTATTGTGTTAGGTAACAAAATGACCAAGGGCCGACAGTTCAGTAACTATATGTCGTCATTCAAACTTTCAGTTGAAGCAATTAACAAATCAACGTGCTCAAATATGGCTTTCCCAACATTGCTATTTTACGGACCCAATTGGGAGAGCAGGGTCCGAACTACAACTTGTGCTGGAGTCCCTCAAAAAGCAATAATTCTAACAAAGTTTTTTCTGTTATGTCATGTTGTCTACATTTTCTGACACTGATGAATGCGCCAACGGGAGTGATAATTGTGATGACAATGCTATGTGTACAAATACTGTTGGCACTTTCACATGTCAATGTAACAAAGGATACTTTGGGGATGGGACAACTTGTATTGGTGAGAATATAGTCTATCATAATCCATGATATTTCCCGAATTAAGTTTGTTCAACACTAATGAAATAAAACATCAAGGAAATATTTGATTGTCCTATAATTATAACTATTAAACGCTAACAAAACTGTGACGTCATTCAGCTTTCACTGAAGTAACTGACCAATTAACATGCTCAAATCTCATAGCTTTGTAATGGAACCAAGCGGGAGAGTTGGTTGTGTTCAACATACTAGTTAGCATATAAGTTAACTGCAACGTTCCCTTTTTCAAATTTAATCTGATACTCTATTGATCAAGATTACTAATTGCTTCCACATATAGTTACGGATTCGACTTAAACGTTAGTGTGTGTTCTTACAGATAAGCTCAGCTATAGTCTAAAATGCTTGAAATAGTGTAAACATTTGGAAATGTTATGAACTGATACACTAACTTAAAAGTGTTATGATAAAATTTCTTCAATTGGAAATTATATTAATTTTGTCCATTTTGAAGATGGCTAAAACTAAACGTATGAAGAAATACTAATTGCTTCCAATGATAAGTATGATTTAAACTGAAGCGTCAGTGGGCCTTGTGTTAGGTAACAAAATGACCAAGGGCCGACAACTCACTAAATTAGAGTATGACTACTACATAAAATAAAATTATGAATTTACAATTGTACAATATATACAAATCAACAAGATTTACCCAACATGAAAATATATACCACTCTTAATATTTCCACGTTATACAAAATAAATATCGCTGGACAAATTGTTAAGCAAAAAACATAAAATAAATTTAACACAAGAAAGAAACTGATTATTAAAATGAATAAGAACATCTCATTATCATTAATAAATAAAATGCGAATGGTTTGATATGTCAAATGCACCAAATTGAGGCAAATCGGTATGTGAATTGCAGCTATAATCTTGAAACGAAGCCTTTGTTACAGGTTCTATTCATTTGGGATTCGAGTATACCGTTAAACAAATGTATCAGGGCTCTTTAACTTTTCCGTTATACATTTTAAAGATATATATCACTCATCACGGAGCCTTTGACCGCGCATGGATTAGAACTTGCGACCCCTGTGTTGATAGTAAGACGCGCTACTATTTTATTAAATAAATTGCATCCTTCTTTCAAATATTTTGTTTTATAAGATTTTATTACCGTAGCTACATTATATGAAAAAATTATATTGCAAACTAATATAAAATCATCATCATGTGTATGACAGGTTATTTTATTATATATTATATATTTGTTGGTTTATGATGTAAGAAAGGCAAACAATAAATTATATAACCAATCTCGAGACTTACCCATGTGAATATAAAAATGAATACCAAGGTGAGGCTAGGAATGGTTTCATCGGAATAAGCAAAGGAACGTAACATTGAATCCAATAGACAATACTGTTTATAAACTTTATTGAAATTTTTCAGATGCTTATGAATGCAATGAGGGTACACATAATTGCCACGCAGACGCCACATGCACGAATACTATTGGGAGTTTCACCTGTGTTTGTAACCAGGGATACTTAGGGAACGGGCAGGAATGTACAGGTGAGAACATTAGTAGTAAATGTTTAATTTGCAAATTTTGACAAAGGCATATCTGTAAAGGAAACACTATGTACACTACTATTTAATCACCATATCTACATTTGTACTTTTGAAAGTTTACCTACAGTATTCAATATTTGTTCCATTGTTTATTATCATATGAAATTGCATATTACTTTTATTCATTGGCAGTGTACTTATAGCCCCAATGGGCCGAGTGCTCTCTTATTTATCATTATGTAATACAGTTATTATTGTACTGTCATGCATATGTCACTATAATAAATTATTTTCTTTGAAACTTACTTACTTATAAACTAAATACATCAAGAAATGCTAATTGCTTCCAATGATAAGGATGACCTAGACTGAAGCGTCAGTGGGCCTTAAGAATATGTTTGGTTGGGCGGGGCAGTATAAGGTTTAAAATAACGGCATTCATTTTATCATTTTGATCTGAGTTATTGTGTTAAGTAACAAAATGACCAATGGCCGACAACTCACCAAGGTAGAATATGACTATTACACAAAATAAAATTATGAATTTACAATTATACAATATATACAAATCAACAAGATGTATTCATCATGAAAACAGATACCGGTCTAATAATGTTCTAAGATGTAATCGTGTTAACACTGTTCACTTTAATCAGCTTTTGTCTTATATATGTCGTGATACAAACTGCTATTTACTAATATATCCCTGATGTCGTGATACAAACTGCTATTTACTAATATATCACTGATGTTGGGATGAAAACTACTCTTTAGTATTATATATATAAAGGGAGATAATTAAATTCACAACAACGGAATTTACGATGTTTGGGATCTTTTCAGATGTTCATTCATAATGCATAATAAATATATGGAGATAATTGTTTTTGAATAACCAAAACATAAATGTACAGACCAGACTACTGCGAGAGTGCCTAGCTACAATGCAATCGATATATACGATACCAAGGCTTCTGCCAAACCAATAAATTGGTGTCGACCATGACTTATATACTATGGAATTACATGCTTCATATCTGGACAGGGTGGACAAATTTACATACATGAATTGATAGCTTTATATGAGTAGGATCCAGTTAAGGATGCATGACTACTCACATGCATAATAAAGGACAAATTATATATAGGGAGATAATTATTTGTCAATAACCAAGACATAAATGTACATACAAGACTACAGCGAGTGCACCTAGCTACAATGCAAAACATAGATACAATATCAAGGCTTCTGCCAAACCAATAAATTTGGTGTCGACCATGACTTATATACTATGGAATTACATGCAACCCATCTGGACAGGGTAGACAAATTTATATACATGAACTGATAGATTTATGTGAGTAGGATCCAGTTAAGGATTCATGACTACTCACAGGCAAACTATTAATTATATAACTAATCTTGCGACTTACACATGTGAATACTAAAATGAATACCAAGGGGAGGCTAAGAATGGTTTCAGCATGATAAGCTAAGGAACGCAACATTGAACCCAATATATAATATTGTTTATAAACTTTAGTGAAATTTTCAGATTCTGATGAATGCAATGAGAGTAAACATAATTGTCATGCAGACGCCACATGCACGAATACTATTGGGAGTTTCACTTGTGTCTGTAACCAGGGATACTTAGGGAACGGGCAGGAATGTACAGGTCAGAACAATCATAGTTAATGTAAAATTTGCAAATTTTAGCCGTAACATATATGGTGCTTTGGATATTGGAAAACGAGATTTCGCACGATTTTGCGTGAATACGCGAGTGTCACAACATGTCAATCAGTTGAGTTTCCTTATCTGTATACGTCCTTATTGTTATATATCAATTCATATCCAATGAACGTTCATTTATTTTATTCATAATATTATTGCCTTCCCAATTATCGCCCGTCTTCTGTTATCTTTCACCAATAGAAATATTACCTTGAATACTTATGTTAAAGTTTATTAACAGAACAGTAAAATACACGGCTGTTGAACGTAACGTGTTCCTGTATGCCTTCTTTTTATTTCATAACCAATTGCAAATCTCAGTTTTCATAACTTGCCCGGAATTCAAAAAGGCAAATCACTGAAAATGAAAGTTAAAAATCTATTTAAGTCCAAAGTTCTATAATTAGTAAATATATTGAGTAATTGAGCTGGTTCATCAATAGATATTCTTCTATTATGTTATTTTTCATATTACTGGATATTCATATTTACATGTGTGGTATTCTTCCACTGAGAATTGAAACAGGTCGAACGTAGGCGAAAGTCCTATTTAGAGACGTTTCCGGTGCTGTGACACAGGAACAGTGAAAGGCGAATCAAATTTCCTATAGGACTGTGCTTTTTATGGTGACTTCAGAAATGCCAATCTACAAGATGTCATTGCAACCAGTGACTATACAATGTTAGAATTTGTACATAAACTGAAATATCTAATGAACAATTGTCAAAGAAAGGTGGGAAAGGTTTTGACAAAGGCATATCTGTAAAGGCGAAACTCTATGTACACTTCTATTTAATCACCATATCTATATTTGTGCTTTTGAAAGTTTACCTACAGTATTCTATTTATGTGCCATTGCTTATTATCATATGAAATTGCATATTATTTTTATTCATTGGCAGTGACTTATAGCCCCAATGGGCCGAGTGATCTACTATTTATCATTTTATAATATATATATTATTGTACTGTCATGCACATGTCACTATAATAAACTGTTTACTTAGATACGTACATACTTATTAAACTAAATGTATCAAGAAATACTAATTTCTTCCAACGATAAGTATGACATAGAGAGAAGCGTCAGTGGGCCTTAAGAATATGTTTGATTGGGCGGGGCAGTAAATGGTTTAAAATAACGGCATTAATTTTGTCATTTTGATCTTAGTTATTGTGTTAGGTAACAAAATGACCAAGGGCCGACAGCTCAGTAAGGTAGAATATGACTACCACACCAAATAAAATTATGAATTTACAATTATACAATATATACACAAATCAACACGATTTACTCAACATAAAAACAGATGCCGGTCTAACAATGTTCTGAGATGTAATCGTGTTAACACAGTTCACTTTAATCAGCTTTTGTCTTATATAATTATGTCGTGATACAAACTGCTATTTACTAATATACCACTGATGTCGCGAAACAAACTGCTATTTACTTATATATCACTTATGTTGTGATGCAAACTGCTTTTTACTATTATACATATATATCATTGATGTCGTAATGCAACTTTCTTTGTAACGTTAATGAATGATTTACATAAGCTTTATAATGATTAAAACGCTACGTCGACGTCCAGATGCGTAGGTATATCTCCTATCGTCACTTCCGGCGATGGATGTATTCACAGGGTTTATTTCCCGTGTACCGTGTAGTACTGAGTTACAAATACCGACTCCAACCTGACCTTGGGAATGTCAAGTCGTCCGTATGACGAATATGTGTGTTGAGTGTCCTATGACGGTACTAACACCGGCTGACTCCTGGTATGTCGATAACGTACTACGTGTGACTCACGTTGCACATACGTCAATAGAAACGGCTACAAATATATGTATATACAATCAGATTACCTATTTATTTAATATGCAATAGTATTACGTATATTACGTACAATCTAACTATTTCATGGTAGTCTTATCGGTATATAATAACAGTGCATTCAGTTCCTAGCATCGTCTATTAATTCTCATGGTAGCTTATACCACTCTAAATATTTCCACATTATATGCTGTAACCTTTTTGCTTTGCAAAAAAACAAAGAATAAATTTAACACAAGAAATAAACTAATTATTAAAATGAAAAAGAACATCTCATTATCATTAATAAATAAAATGTCAATGGTTTGGTATGTCAAATCCACCAAATTTTGGCATATTGGTATTTAAATTGGAACTGTAATCTTGAAACGAAACTAGACAACACTAACATACTGCTTGACGAGCTTCGCATTGTCATTCTGACTTTCTAAGATAAAACAATTTTTACTACGTTTGCAGATACGTTTGTGAACCTGTATAACGGATCAAATTGAAATCAAAATATGTTGCCATTTTTCAACCTAGGCCCGTATCCCAAGTTAGGAAAGGCTTTTCAATATATGCTTTGGCATGTTTAAATAAAAATCTGCAATACGGGTTCCTTGAATATATATCGGCATGCTATATTGGACTTTTTATTGCGTATTCTAAAATTGTGAAAAATCCTAATATATTGACTTTTATAAGATTTGATATAACCATCTGATTTGAAATATTGTGCTGAACGTTTTGCGTCATTTTTAACAATTTAGCAGTTGTGTCCATGAAATAACTGTTTGTTACAATATTTTACGTGCTGCAATATTGGAGTATGGTTATTTTTTTGTATTACAAGCCTACATTTATCAGTCGCAAAAAATCGACATACGACTACATTAAGCTATAAGCCTTTGTTACAGGTTCTATTCATTTGGGATTCTAGTATACCTTTAACAAATGTATCAGAGCTCTTTAACATTTCAATTATACATTTTAAAGATATATATCACTCATCACGGAGCCTTAGACCGCGCGGGGATTCGAACTCGCGACCCCTGTGTTGATAGTAAGTCGCGATACTATTTTATGAAATAAATTGCATCCGTTCTTTCAAGTATAAATTGTTTTATGATATTTTATTATCGTAGCTACATTATATGAAAGACTTACGTTATTAAACAATTATCATGTGTTAGACATGTCCTTTTATTATATATCTGTTTGTTTATGATGTTAAAAAGGCAAACAATAAATTATATAACTAATCTCGCGACTTACACATGAGAATATAAAAATGAATACCAAGGTGAGGCTAGGAATGGTTTCATCGGAATAAGCAAAGGAACGTAACATTGAATCCAATAGACAATAATGTTTTAAAACTTTATCAAAATATTTTAGATGCTAATGAATGCAATGAGGGTACACATAATTGCCACGCAGACGCCACATGCACGAATACTATTGGGAGTTTCACTTGTGTCTGTAACCAGGGATACTTAGGGAACGGGCAGGAATGTACAGGTAAGATCATAAGTAGTAAATATTTAATTAGCAAATTTTAGCCGTAACAAATATGATGTTTGGATATTGGAAAACGAGATTTCGCGCGATTTTGCGTGAATCTGCAGCATGTATTTGGGCTGAAATTATTCACACCTTCAGGACTTCAATTATAAAGATAACAAAACGTACCCTGACCAGGTTTTTAATGTATTGAATTTGTGATACATATCAATATCCAGAGTAATAATATGTCAATTATTCTCCCGCGATGCGGTTCGAACCATCAACTCTAAAATGACACAAAATATCCTAAAAATCTGGCACAGCATCAAATATTCAGTTGTCATTTCTAAAATACTAACCTCTTAACACATAGTACGGAATGAAAAAACAATACTGCAATATAAGCCCTTGAGAAGAAGAATAGAAGAACTAAAGTTTTACCCCTACCACCTTTATCTGTTCGGGGTATTCTAGGAAAATAATAGAGTCTAGTCTATCCCAGAACCTGATATTTCCCGAATAAGGTCTATTAACCACCAATGAAAACGCAGGGAATTCTATGCCTGTACCACAATTCATATAAATTAAACGCTTATTAACTATGTCGTCATTCAAACTTTCAGTTGAAACAATTTACGAATCAACGTGCTCAAATATGGCTTTCCCAACATTGCTATTTTACGGACCCAATTGGGAGAGCGGGGTCCGAACTACAACTTGTGCTGAAGTCCCTCAAAAAGCAATAATTCTAACAAAGTTTTTTCTGTTATGTCATGTTGTCTACATTTTCTGACACTGATGAATGCGCCAACGGGAGTGATAATTGTGATAACAATGCTATGTGTACAAATACTGTTGGCTCTTTCACATGTCAATGTAACAAAGGATACTTTGGGGATGGGACAACTTGTATTGGTGAGAATATAGTCTATCATAATCCATGATATCTCCCGAATTAAGTTTGTTCAACACTAATGAAATAAAACATCAAGGAATTATTTGCTTGTCCTATAAGTATAACTATTAAACGCTTACAAAACTGTGACGTCATTCAGCTTTCACTGAAGCAACTGACCAATCAACGTGCTCAAATCTCATAGCTTTGTAATGGAACCAAGCGGGAGAGTTGGATGTGTTCCACATACTAGTTAGCATATAAGTTAACTGCAACGTTCCTTTTTTCAAATTTAATCTGATACTCTATTGATCAAGATGACAAATTTTCGTCCACATATAGTTACGGATTCGACTTAAACGTTAGTGTTCTTACAGATAAGCTCAGCTATAGTGTAAAATGCTTGAAATAGTGTTAAAATTTGGAAATGTCATGAACTGATACACTAACTTAAAAGTGTTATAATAAAATTTCTTCAATTGGAAGTAATATTATTTTTGCCCATTTCGAAGATAGCTTCGAATAAAATATTTCCATCAATAGTTCCGCTGTAATGTTTTGTCTTTTTTTTAAAAAGATATTGATGAATGTAACAAAAACACACATAACTGTGATAACAACGCGATTCGTTTGAATTACTAACTTGTTTAGATTTTATTCGTTTAATTGAAAGAGTAAGTAAAGGTGAGAACTTTGATAGTTAATGTTCAATTTGTAAATTTTAGCCGTAAGAAATATGGTGCTTTGGATATTTGAAAACGAAGTAATTTCGCGCGATTTTGCGTGAATACGCGTTTGTTCATAAAATGCCGATCAGTTGCCTTTCCGTATCTGTATAAGTCCTTATTGTTTTATATAATTTCATATCCAATAAACGTTCATTTATTATATTCATATTATTATACTTATAGCCTTAATGAGCCGAGTGCTCTACTATTTATCATTTTGTAATACATATGTTATTGTACTTAGATACTTGCCTAGTTATAAAACTAAATGCATCAAGAAATGTTAATTGCTTCCAATGATAAGTATGACATAGCCTAAAGCGTCAGTGGGCATTAAGAATATGTTGGATTGGGCCGGGCAGTAAAAGGTTTAAAATAACGGCATTAATTTTATCATTTTGATCTTAGTTATTTTGTTAGGTAACAAAATGACCAAGGGCCGACAACTCACTAAGGTGGAATATGACTTCTACACAAAATACAATTATGAATTTACAATTATACAATATACAAATCATCAAGATTTACTCAACATGACAACATATACCACTCTAAATATTTCCACGTTATACAAAATAAATATCGACGGACAAATTCTGTAAGTTTTCGTGTAGCAAAAAAATTAAATAAATTTAACACAAGAAAGAAACTAATCATTAAAATGAATAAGAACATCTCATTATCATTAAAAATTAAAATACGAATGGTTTGATATGTCAGATGCACCAAATTGAAGCAACATTGGTATTTAAATTGCAGCTGTAATCTTGAAACGAAGCCTTTGTTACAGGTTCTATTCATTTGGGATTCTAGTATACCGTTAAACAAATGTATCAGGGCTCTTAAACTTTTACGTTATGCATTTTAAAGATATATATCACTTATCACAGAGTCTTTGACCGCGCAGGGTTCGAACTCGCGACTCCCGTGTTGATAGTAAGACGCGCTACTATTTTATGAAATAAATTGCATCCGTTCTTTCAAATATTTTGTTTTATAAGATTTTATTACCGTAGCTACATTATATGAAAGAATTATGTTGCACACTTATATAAAACCATTATCATGTGTTAGACATGTCCTTTTATTATATATTTGTTGGTTTTTGATGTTGAAAAGGCAAACAATAAATTATATCTAGCGACTTACACATGTGAATATAAAAATGAATAGTAAGGTGAGGCTAGGAATGGTTTCAGCGCGATAAGCTAGCTAAGGAACGTAACATTGAACCGCATACACAATACTGTATAAACTTTATTGAAATTTTTCAGATGCTGATGAATGCAATGAGGGTAAACATAATTGCCACGCAGACGCCACATGCACGAATACTATTGGGAGTTTCACTTGTGTCTGTAACCAGGGATACTTAGGGAACGGGCAGGAATGTACAGGTGAGAACATTCATACTTAATGTTTAATTTGGAAATTTTAGCAGTAACAAATATGGTGCTTTGAATATTGGAAAGCGAGATTTCGCGCTATTTTTAGTGAATACGCGAGTATTCACAACATGTGAAACAGTTCAGTTTCCTTATCTGTATTAGTACTTATTTTTATATTTAAATTCATATCCCATGAACGTTCATTTATTATATTCATATTTTTATTGCTTTCACAATTATCTCCCGTTGTTCGTTATCTTTCACCGATACAAATAATGCCTTGAATCCTAATGTTAAAGTTTATTAACAGAACAATAAAATACACTGCTCTTTAACGGAACGTGTTCCTGCATGAGTTCTTTTTATTTCATAACCGACTGCAAATCTCAGTTTTCATAACTTGCCTGATATTCAAAAAGGCCGATCACTGAAAATGAAAGTGAAAATTCTATACAAGTCCAAAGAAGGAGTTACGCTACGCAAGTTACAATTGTAAAAACAAATTTTATCGCAGAGTTTTCCAAGTTCTATTATTGGTAAATATATTAAGCAATTGAGCAGGGTCATCAATAGATCTCCTTCTATTATATTATTTTACATATAACTGAATATTTATATTTTCTCATTCTCGTACAATATGTATATTTATTGAGTATTTAAATAACTGTTTATGATACACCATGCACTATATAAAATAAAAATACATGACAAAAGTACGTGGTAATCACATATCAGAGATACTGCTAACGTGGCTGGCGTGTAATTCCTCACGCCAAAGGTTTCAGGATCAATGCCAGGCTCCATTATAGCTTTCACCCGGTATTGGTTTACTCAGGAAATCGATTAAAGTGCGAGTAAATCGAGTGCGTTTACAAAATAAATCTGCTAAACTTATAAATATCAGCTGAATTATCATAAAAAAAACTTAAAACGTAAAACTATTTCTTGTTTGTCTGTTGCAATGATTACATTTAATGTGTTCTTTTAAAATCGTTTGAGACCACAGATAGTGTTGGGTTGCGATTTTTAAAGCATTACATATCAATCTGCCGTCCTTTGGGTTGCCGTTAAATAACTGTATAATAATTATTTTTTGGGCTTCTGTTTCCACAGAATGTGCTATTGCAGATATATGCGGCATCAAGCCACACACCATATTAATGAACAACCAACGAATCAAAACATTGGCTTTCTTGGGGTTTTCCTATATGAATACACACATTTTTATACACTCTAGATAAACATCATCATGACCCAAATTTTCAAGATGCATATACTTCAAGTGATTTATTTTAAAAAAAGCAACACCTTCTTTTCATAGGTGGAATGGTGGTGTCTTTAATTATTACTATCAGATTTGTGAAAATAACTGGTCTGGTAACATTATTATGCATGAATTCGATTTACTTAATCATTTCAATCATAAAACATCTGTAAACATGGCTACTTTACATAACATTGCTAGTAACTATTTTTCAAATATATGGTTTCTTACGATTCCGGATAGGCCGAAATTAAGAACATACGAACATTTAACATTAAAAGTAAACGGTCAATTTTGGCACAATTCACATGTGGTATTCTTCCTCTGAGAATTGAAACAGGTCGAATAAGGCGAAAGTTCTAGTCAAAGACTTTTCCGGTGCTGTGACACAGGGACAGTGAAAGGCGAATCAAATTTGCTATAGGACTGTGCTGTTGATATCGACTGAAGAAATGCCAATCTAAAAAAAGTCATTGCAACCAGTGACTATGCAATGTTAGAATTTATACATAAACTGAAATATCTAATGAACAATTGTCAAAGAAAGGTGGAAAAAGTTTTGACAAAGGCATATCTCTAAAGGAGAAACTCTATTTATACTACTATTTAAACACCATATCTACATTTGTGCTTTTGAAAGTTTACCTACAGTATTTATGTATGTTCCATTGCTTATTATCATATGAAATTGCATATTACTTCTATTCATTGGCAGTGACTTATAGCCCCAATGGGCCGAGTGCTCTACTATTTATTTGAGTAGGATTACTCGCCGTAGTCTGGTCTATACATTTATGTCTTGGTTATTCACAAATATTTATCTCCATATATATGTCATAATTTAATTATCTCCCTTTTTGAAATTAAATATATATGCATTCACTGTATGTATATGATCCAACAGATTTATAAATTTGTTCTTTATATAGCATGTGAGTAGTTATGAATCCTTAAATGGATCCTACTCACATAAAGCTATCAGTTCCTGCATGTAACTTTGTCCACCCTGTCCAGATGTGTTGCATGTAATTCCGTAGTATATAAGTCATGGTCGTCACCAAATTTATTGGTTAGGCAGATGCCTTGATATTGTATCTATGGTTTGCATTGTAGCTAGGCGCACTTGCCGTAGTCTGGTCTGTACATTGATGTTTTGGTTATTCACAAATAATTATCTTCATATATATATTATGCATTGTGAATGAGCATCTGAAAAATCCTAAAATTCGTAAATTCCATTGTTGTGAATTTAAATATCTCCCTTTATATATATAGATATATTGATCACTGATGTCGTGGTGCAACTTTCTCTGCAACGTTAATGAATGATTTACATAAGCTTTATATTGTTGAAAACGCAACGTACGCGTCCTGTTAAGTAGGTATATCTCCAATCGTCCCTATCGGCAATGGGTGTTTTCACAGGGTTTATTTCCCTTTTACAGTGTAGTACTGAGTTACTTATGCCGACTCCAACCTGACATCAGGAATGTCAAGTCGTCCATATGACGAATATATGGGTTGCGCGTCCTATGACGGTACTACCACCGGCTGACTCCTTTTACGTCGATAACGTCCTACATGTGGCTCATGTTGCACATACGTCAATATAAACAGCTACATATATATATTTATAATCAGATTTACTATTTACTCAATATGCAATATTATTACGTATATCACTTACAATCTTATCATTTTATGGTAGTTTTATCAGTATATAATAACAGTGCATTCATTTCTTAGCATCCTTTATTAATTCTCGTGGTAACATATACCTCTCTACTAGTTTTCGAAAACTACACACGCTACAATCTACCGAAATCATCTTCAGTTCATTGTCTTGCGAAAGTATTTGATTTCAATGATACTTATATATTTGTCTTGATATATGGTGTTCAGCGGCATCGCTTGCGCAGTTTTTCAATCAAATTGCGTGAGCACGAGTTAATTTGACGATTTCATTTTGTATCTAAATAATTGCCAAGATACTATTTTAAAATTTGGCAAATTCTAAGCTCAGTTATAGACTAAAACGCTTGAAATAGTGTAAACTTTTGGAAATGTTATGAACTGATACACTTAAAGTGTTATAATAAAGTTATTAAAATTGGATATAATATTATTTTTGTCCATTTTTAAGTTGCCTTCAAACAACATTTTCAACAATGGTTCCGCTGTAACGTTTTGTCTTTTTTTAAATAGAATGACATTGATGAATGTTACGAAAACACACATAGCATCGCGGTTTGTGTAAATACTAACTTTTTAATTTTTATTTGTTTAACTGAAAAAAGAAACCAAGAAAACAGCAATTGGCAATACACCATTATATTAGATACTTCATCAATTTTTATGTTTTACAATTGATGTTAACTTATATTATTTTGTATACAATATACTTTTCATAACTCGGATGAAGTATTTATTTTTTTGAATGTTTGCATTAGAGAACGTACGATATTAATATGTCATATATCAGCATGTAAATAGTGAATAATTAATAGAAAACATATAGTTGCTATGGTTACACCAATCATATAAATAATCTCGCGGTTTACACATGTGAATATAACAATGAATACAAAGGGAAGGCTATGAATTGTTTCAGCGGGATAAGTTAAGGAACGTAACATTGAATCCAATAGACATTACTGTTTAACAACTTTTGTGAATAAAACTTGCTGTCTTTGCCCTTTTAACTCTTAAATCATCAACCGGTACCACGTTATTGGGTCTTTCATCTATCACGATATATATTAAATAGAACAATAATTTGATAGCGATATAGTGTTATGGAATCGACGATCGATATACGACTTTGATATCACTGTCGCTGCCATATGTCAAATTAAATGTGCTGTATAATTATAATGATATCGGTTGATATCCACGTTAGTGATTGTTTGTCTGCAAATAGTGTGTGACGATTTTTGTTTAATATAATACATATATATGATTACAGTGCACGTGTAACTGATGAGTATCATAAGGTATATGATTAGTTGCCTTTTTATAATTTCTGTTTTTGTTATCGTGAAGTTGATTCGACAACCATCAATTCTTTCAAACTTTTTTCTCTTCTTAAGCATGTAAAGCCAGTCTTTGGACAAATCAACTTTTTAATATTCGTACTTTTATCGACATGGCGTTACGTTACGTCAGAAAGTCATGTATTCCATGAATTGCTTCACTTACATTCGAAATCCACGCAAGTTAAAATCCACAAAAAGCTGTATTGGACGAAACGCCGCAGCGGCGTCCATTACAGGTTTTTACCACAACATTTGCCAGTGCAATAAAATTCATCTAGTATAGTGAAATATTTTATTATTATTTATCTTGATTTATTTTCGTATAAAATACAATACCAAATTATAATTAAGGACGATTGCTATAGTTTTTCATGCGCACCAACTCAGCGCACAAAGGGAAGCAATTTTGTCGAGACCTGCAAGAGTCACGACATACTACAACTGACACTATTTCGGATGACACAAATATTTACTGATACGCCTAAATTGGTCTCTTCTATTGTGTTCAATGAAATATGCATACTGGTATAAAAGTATTGTTGATAGCAATTTAACCAGACTATGAAATATAATAGAAATCTTAACATTTATACAAGTATGCTCAATAAGTATAAAAACGTTAATCTTGCAACTGTATTTTATTTAACCATGCCATGATTTTAGAGCTAATTTATTCTTAAATTACGCCGTAAAGTGTTTTTTTTTTTTTATTTTAATGACAATTAAAATAGTTATCAGAGAGTAATTTGTGAGATATTAACAAAAATTTATCCGTACAGTATATCAAAATATTAAAAAAAATGCTATATTTTTATTACAAAATTGAAAAACAATTGACACTCTGCCGAAATGATTTTGTTTTTAAAACCGTTAAACAGTTAAATTCAAGCTGATTTATACCATTTCCATGAATATTAGTATTATATGTGACAAAAACTATTGCAATCATCTTTAACAATGATAAAGTTATAAAACAGTCAATAATGTTTAAAAATGTCTGTGTATGCTTCTGTAACTTAAATACACCACTATGACTATCAAAATACGTCACTGTATCTATGGAAATACACCACTATGATTATCTTAATACGCCACTATAACTAATAAAATACGTTACTTTGACTATTAAAATATGCCACTACAATTAATAAGATACGCCACTAGAACTACAAAATTATGCCATTATGACTATCATAATACGTCTATATAACTTTCAAAATACGCAACTATAACTACTTAAACTACTCCGCTATCACTATCAAAATACCTCACTTTAATTACAAAAATACACCTATAAAAGTAATAAAATACGCAACTGTCAGTAATAAAATACGTCAATATAACTATGAAAATACCCCACTATGATGATCTAAATATGCCACTTTGACTATCAAAATACGCCACTATTATTAATAAAATATGCCACTGTATCTATGAAAATACGGCACTATGATTATTTAAATATGCCACTATGATTATCTAAATACGCCACTATGACTATCATAATACGTCCCTGTAAGTAGTAAAATAGGCCACTATAACTAAAAAAAAATACGCCACTATGACTATCAAAATACGCCACTATTTTGACTAAAGAAATCGCTTATAAAACTTTCAAAAAACACCACTATGACTATCAAATTACGCCACTATAGCTAATAAAATACGCCACTATAACCACAAAAACACGCCACTATGGCTATCAAAATACGTCACTATAAGTAATAAAATACGTCACTGTATATATGAAAATACGCCACTATGGTTATCCAAATACGTTACTATGACTATCAAAATACGCCACTATAATTAATAAAAAACGTCACTTTAGCTACAAAATTACGCCACTATGGCTATCAAAATACTCCTATGTAACTTTCAAAATACGCCAATATGACTATCAAAATACGCCACTATAACTAATAAAATACGTCAGTATTACTATAAATAACGCCACTATGCCTTTCAAAATACGTCTATATAACTTTCAAAATACGCCACTATGACTATTAAACTATTCCGTTATAACTATCAAAATACGCCACTACGAATATTAAATTATTCCATTAAAACTATCATAATACGTCAATATAACTACAAAAATACGCCAGAATGTCTATCAAAATACGCCTATATAACTTTCAAAATACGCCACTATGACTATTAAACTACTCAGCTATAACTATCAAAATACGCCTTAATTACAATCAAAATACGCTACTTTATCAAAATACGCCACTACAATTATCAAAATACGACCTATAATTATCAAAATATAGCAGTATTACAATCAAAATACGCCAATTTGACTATAAATAACGCCACTATGCCTATCGAAATACGCCTTTATAACCTTCAAAATACGCCACTATGATTATAAACAACGCCACTATGCCTATCTAAATACGCCTATATAACTTTCCAAATACGCCACTATGATTAGTAAACTATTCCGTTATAAATATCAAAATACGCCACTATGACTATTAAACTACTCCGCTATTACTATCAAAATACGTCACTATGACTTTCAAAATATGCCACTGTGACTATCAAAATACGCCACCATGCCTATCAAAATACGCTTATATAACTTTCAAAATACGACACTATGACTGTTACACTACTTCGCTATAACTATCAAAATACGCCTTTATTACAATTAAAATACGCTACTATATCAAAATACGCCATTATAATTATCAAAATACGACATATAACTATCAAAATATACAAGTATTGCAATCAAAATACGCCACTTTGATTATAAAAATACGCCACTGTAAATGTCATAAGCTTGGGCGGTAGTGTAATGGATAGAGTGTTAGGCACTCCCGCCAGAGGTTGCAGGTTCGTACCCAGCTCGACCGATGCCTCTACTTAGGAAGCGGACTCTAAAGCGGTTTATATAAGCTCCAAGCTTTTGTCGCATTCGAGCTAAAATAAATTAGTATAAACTTACTCATAATACGTCTCTATAACTATCAAAAAACGGCACTATGACTATCAAAATATGCCTCAATAATTATCAAAATACGCCACTATGACTATCAAAATATGCCTCTATAACTAGTATCAAAATAATCTAAGATGTAACAGTTGATTCTCAAACAAGTTCTGTATGAATTATTCATATAATGATTCTGACAAAGAACTATATCACAAATAACGTGTTAAGGATAGTGACACTCCGTTAATGTCATTCTAATTTAATGTCATTTTAAGATATTGATGGTTGCTATGACTGTAAACATAATTGCGGCACGAACGCGATATGTGTAAATACTTAGGGGTCGTACAATTGTGTCCACTGAGGACGGGAACGACTGTACAGGAGTGCATTTTGATATGTTGTTTTAATTTTGGAAATAGCATGGCCCTTTTTATTTGCGAAGCTAAAATTGATATAATATATTATATATATTTAAAATATTTAAATATTTATCTTGATAAAATGTCGATTCTAACAACAAGCGAAACAGTTTTTTTAACACACGTTTATTGCTATACCTTATAGCCAGATTTATGATATAGGTTTATTTGAAATAAATATAACTAATATAACGTAACTTTACAACATACTGTACACGCACTGGTCCAGAACTATCCCCTAAATGCTGAGTGGCAAACGAGGAAGTTTGTAGTACTTTTTTTAAGTATTTGGTATGACCCAGCCGGAGATCGAACCCATGACCTTCCGCATGCGAGGCGGACGCTCACCCCTTCACTGTAGGTAATAGTAACAAGTTTAAGGTGCAATAAATAAAATCTCCATACATTCAGATCATAAAGTCTTTAAACAAAAAGTTTATCGAAAAAAGAAATGAAATATAAATCGTTCATGGTAAACATGCATTTCAGACAAATACAGCTTTTATACGATAAACTGTATAAATCTCGATCGCGCATTTTAATAACGTTTTAAGTGCACCAAAATAATATGTCCATATTTGTGCTAAATCCATGTTAAACCTGGACCTGGGATCTAGTTCGACTTCTAAACAAAATAACAGTAGACCGACAAGAAAAGCGTGATGCTAAGCATCTGTTCGCCACAAAAGATGGCAGGACTCTCCCGAAGCATCAATTGAATAGTTTGATTCTTTTCAATCAATCCATTCAAGGACATATGTAATTCGTTGATCCAGTGTAATCTCTGCCAGACAACATACTGTTAATCTGATATATTCTATAGGTAGACTGAAATCCTCTCTTGAATAATTAAAACCAATCAAATATTGCTTACATCAAGCATATGTCTGACAGTGTAAACAAGGTGACTACGCTATTTCTAAAATAAATGAGTAAAAATGTTATTCAAAGAAATAGAAATATTGTCCTATTACTAAAGCTAAAAAATACGTTATTTAAAGAGAGAGAAATATTGTCTAATAACTACAGCTAAAAATACGTTATTTGAACAGAGATAGATATTGTCTAACTCTTACAGCGTGTGGGAAATAAATCATATCAGCAAAATCGCTATGTTTTTAAAAAACAAATATATGTCCTTTGTATCGAGCAAATATAAACAATTAGAGCTTATATTTTTATATTATTTTCATTGTTATAGGTACAGCCAACCAGAACCATTGAAACAATTATGGTTAAAACCATGAAAATTTACAAATGATGTACAAGTACTATAATTTGCCTGTCACACTTGATGGAATTAGTAAAATACGCCGAAAATTTTTAACTTCAAGACCTAAATAAAGGCATTTCTCCATATAATTTGTCAATAAATATTCGATAGGCAATTTATAATAATTGATATTAGTTTATTAAACATCATTAGACACACCATATTTGCCTTTTTCTGCAGCCGGAATGTTGACGGGTCATCCGTACCTAGCCCAGGTTTTAGTATCATTCCCGGAAATTGACCTAATTCCACGATAAAGGGAAACATCGTTGACTATCGTTTTATCAAAATAATTTAAAGATGTATCTATATATTACTAGCTTATTACACGTAATTAAACGAAACATAACTCATTTTTTAACTAGATAACTGTGTTTTTATGCCATTTAAACATTTAAAGGAAGACAAAAAAGCCATATTCAATTATCGGTCCTTTACATTATCCCATGTGCCATGTCATTCGAATATGACCAATATATAATAAAGCACACAACTCCAATGTGTTGACATGTCAAAAATATATCGGATACGATGAAACAAAAAACAAATCTGCATTCTTGTGTAAAGATATTTCGTTAAAGTTTTTGTTTTGTTAATAATAATGATTGTATTTGCATATGCTAATATCAATTACAAAAGTTTGGTCATTGTGGCTCTGTAAGTCAAACGGCGTCTCTTTGTCATTTCTTTATAGTATAGGAATTTATTTATTCGAATGAAGAAGCCTGGGAAAGATCAAACAATTTCTACTATATGAGACAGATTCTTTAAGCATCGTCCAGTCAATACGGATTGAACACACATATAAAATTAAATTAAAATTTTCAGATATTGACGAATGCAAGGGTGATAACGAATGTGACGACGATGCCGCCAACTGCACTAACACTGTTGGGTCCTATAGATGCACGTGTAAAGATGGATACACCGGGAATGGTAAAATATGTACAGGTAATGACAAGAAATCTTAATGCTATTTACATCTTAAAAACGATTGCTATATTTGTTGTAACATTTTCCTAAATAGAATTTGACAAAGAACTATATCACAAATAACGTGTTAAGGATAGTGACACTCCGTTAATGTCATTCTAATTTAATGTCATTTTCAGATATTGATGAATGCTATGACGGTAAACATAATTGCGGCACTAACGCGATATGTGTAAATACTAAAGGGGCGTACAATTGTGTCTGCGACGTTGGGTACACTGGGGACGGGAACGACTGTACAGGTGTGCATTTTGATCTGTTATTTTAATTTTGGAAATAGCATGGATCTATTTTTATGCGAAGCTAAAATTGATACAATATATTATATGTATTTAAAATATTTAAGAAGTATGTAACTTGATAAAGTGTCGATTCTAACAACAAACAAAAGTTTATTGCTAAACCTTATATCCAGATTTATAAGTAAGGTTTATTTTAAATAAATATAACGTATTTTTACATCACTAAACTTTATTACATATTGTGCACGCACTGGTCTAAAGCTATCCCCTAAATGCTGAGCGCCAAACGAGGGAGACTTTAGTACCAATTTTTAGTCTTTGGTATTACCCAGCCGGGGATCGAACCCATGACCTTCCGTATGCGAGGTGGACGCTCACCCCTACACCACCACTGGGGTTCTTAAACTACGAAGTGTTCTACTTCTAGTGTGTATATCATATTAGGTAATTTTAAAAAGTTTAATGTGCAATAAATAAAATCTCCATACATTCAGATCGTAGTGTCTTTAAACAAAAAGTTTATCGAAAAAAGAGATGAAAAATAAGTCCTTTATGGTGAACATGCATTTCAGACAAATACAACTTTCATACGATTAACTGTATAAATCTCGATCGCACATCTTAATAACGTTTTAAGTGCACCAAAATACAATGTCCATATTTGTGCTAAATCCATGTTAAACCTGGACCTGGGATCTAGTTCGACTTCTAAACAAAATAACAGTAGACCGACAAGAATAGCGTGATGCTAAGCATCAGTTCGCCACAAAAGATGGCAGGACTCTCCCGAAGCATCAATTGAATATTTTGATTCTTTTCAATCAATCCATTCAAGGACATATGTAATTCGTTGATCCAGTGCAATCTTTGCCAGAAAAACATAATGTTAATCTGATATATTCTAAATTAAGACTGAAATCCTCTCTAGAATAATTAAAATCAATCAAATCTTGCTTACATCAAGCATTTGTCTGACAGTGTAAACAAAGTGACAGTGTGCTATTTCTAAAATAAATGAGTAAAAATGTTTTTAAAAGAAATAGAAATATTGTCTAAATACTAAAGATAAAAAATACGTTATTTAAAGAGAGAGAAATATTGTCTAATTACTACAGCTAAAAAATAAGTTATTTGAAGGGAGATAAGTATTGTCTAACTCTTACAGCGTGCGGGAAATAAATCACACCGGAAAAATCGCTATAATTATTTTAAACAAATAAATGTCCTTTGTATCGAGCAAATATAAACAATAACATCTTATATTTTTTATATTATTTTCATTGTTATAGGTACAGCCAACCAGAACCATTTAAACAATTATGGTTAAAACCATGATAATTTACAAATAATGTACATGCACTTTAATTTGCCTGTCGAGTAAAATACGCCGAAAATATTTAACTTAAGACCTAAATAAAGGCATTTTTCCATATAGTTTGTCAATAAATATTCGATGGGCAATTTATAATAATTGATATTAGTTTATTAAACATCATTAGACACACCATATTTGCCTTTTTCTGCAGCCGGAATGTTGACGGGTCATCCGTACCTAGCCCAGAAAATTGACTTTATTCCACGATAAAGGGAAACATCGTTGACTATCGTTTTATCGAAATAATTTAAAGATGTATCGATATATTACTAGCTTAGAAACATTACACGTTATTCAACGAAGTATAATTCATTTTTGAATTAGATTTCTGTGTTTTTATGCCATTCAAACATTTAAAGGAAGACAAAAAAGCCATATTCATTTAACGGTTCTTTTACATTATCCCATGTGCCAGGTCATTCGAATATTACCAATATATAATAAAGCACACAACTCCAATGTGTTGACATGTCGAAAAATATATCGGATACGATGAAACAGAAACAAATCTGCATTCTTGTGTAAAGATATTTCGTTAATGTTTTGTTTGGTTAACAATAATGATTAAAATATGCATATGCTAATATTACTTACAATAATTTGGTCATTGTGGCTCTATAAGTCAACGGCGCTTCTTTATCCTTTCTTTATAGTATAGGAATTTATTTGTTCGAATGAAGAAGCCTGGGAAAGATCAAACAATTTCTACTATATGAGACAGATTCTTTAAGCATCGTCCAGTCAATACGGATTGAACACACATATAGAATTAAATAAAATTTCAGATATTGACGAATGCAATGGTCATAACAAATGTGACGACCACGCTGCCTACTGCACTAACACTGTTGGGTCCTATAGATGCACGTGTAAAGATGGATACACCGGGAATGGTGAAATATGTACAGGTAATGACAAGAAAACTTAATGCTATTCACATCTTAAAAACTATTGCTATATTTGTTGTCACATTTTTCCTGGATATAATTTAATTAAACTTCTCAGTATTTAAATTTAATATTAGTTCATGCAATATGAGAAAAAAAAACACAATTTACCGTACAGATTTGTTTGGATTTACTTCCTCATAAACATACCCGTCCTTGAAAAAAATGTAGATAAAACAAGCAATGGAAAAAAATATTTTGCATCTTGTATTTATTTAAAACTTTAAATATATGCATGCATATGATATAAATTTTCATGGAAATGGTAATTATAAGCTTGAATTTAACTAATGAGGGATTTTAAGAACTAAATCAATTCGGCATTGCCATCGTTAAATAAACTGGAGTTGCAAAATTACAGTTTTTATATTAATTGTGCATATATTTGTTGAATATTTAGGTCTCTATTATATTTCATGTTCAGATTAAATTGTTATAAACAGTTATTTTATGCCAGTATGTATATTTCATTAAATTGAACACAATATAAAAGACCGATTTTTGGAGTATCCGTAAATGATTGTGCCGTCCAGAAAAGGATCTGTTGTAGTGTAGCGCTATGTAGCGACTCTGGCAGGTTTCTACAAATCGCCTACCTTTGTGCCGATGTTGGTGCTAGAAATCGTCCTTAATGGGCCAATAACTGAAATAAAAAAAACATCAACTATACTTTGTTTTATACGTATGTTTAATCAAAGTTTGGGGCGCGTGGTCAAGTGACAGAGCACCAGACTCAGGATTGGAGAGTCGCGGGTTCTATCCTCCGTCACGGCTATGTGTATTGTCCTTGGGCAAGACACTTTAACCACAAATGCTTTGTACTGTTTGTACCCAGAAAAGCCAGGCCTGCTTAGCGTCTGTTTATTTATCCGTGGGTCGTGAGTTCGAATTTCCGCTCGGCAACAGTCTCCGTGATGATTGATATACGATATTGCGTCTCATTATCATTTATCTCTCACGACTGGTTCAAGTTGGAAATTTATCAGTTACTAGTGGAAATGGGATACGCTCGAGTACTTGTTAACCTTTCAGTGGTTAGTTTAACTAATGGTCTGTTAGTCCTCGATGGCATAAAAATGACGCTAAATATTCAATCAATCAATCTACCAAGAAGGACTTCGAGGGTTATATGTTCAAATTGTACGACTTCCTTCGCAATCGATGTAAAATAAATACTTTAAATCTTAATCAATATATGGAAACAGCGTATTTACAGAACTAATGTATAATTCATTTGCCCACCGCATATGACAAATAACTGGCAAACTTTCATAGATAAATATTGTTGACAATACTAGGATCGAATCCAACACTTCGACTGTGAGCAGTTATTGCATTAGTTCACTGTGCCATTGAGATATGACAATAAAATGTGATAATCAAAGTGACAATCACTGTATTATTCACCCACTGACAATTGAAAAACATTGGTGTTCACATTTTTTAGGACCTCAACGGTGGTCTAGTGGTAGAGCGTCCGCCTCACATGCGGAATGTTCAAACCACGATCAGGTCATACCAAAGCTTATAAATGGTACTAAAAGCTCCAGCGATTGGCACCTAGCATTTAGGGTATAGTTCTAGATATGGTCGGCCCAGTGTCATTATAACGTGATTGAGCGGGGTATCATACCATTTGTCTTCAGCATGAAACTGCAGTGTGACAGCGCTCACAATACTTTCTCAAGTAGACACCGTCGCGATATAACTGAAAAAGTGTTGAAATCTAAACACCATACAACAATTGAACAACATCAACTGCAGGATAACAACCTCATAACCGAGATATGTCGAAGTTATGAAGCTCTGTTTCATTGTCAACTCAAAAGCGGAATCATTTCAATAAAAGATTCAGATACACATGTATTTTTCTACCTCAAATAAGCACTAAAACTGCCAAATTTGAAGCCAAGCCAGGTTTTCAAAACCAGAACCATTAACTCTATCGGCAGGACACGATACTTCTAGTCTCGAGGTTGATAGTTCGATTCCCGGGGCTGACAAACTAGAAATACAAAGTCGTTCAAATGGCCCGTGTGACGGTGCAATATACCAAGAACGCCAAACCCCCCCCCCCCCAACTTTTATTGGGTTTCTATCTGTATACTCGACAAACCTTAAAAAATCCCAATATTTCCGGGGCTTCGCCCAAATAAGAAACTAGGAGTGGTGTAAAATAGGCTTATATGCAAACATTGTATTTGAAATGAATCCTGTAAATTGTGAGAAAAACCGTGATACAACCTCGGGGTGAGGAGCCCTCTTAACTATACGAAAGTCTTAGCATACAAAAGTTTAACTGATGGTCTGTTAGTCCTTGATGGCATAAAATGACGAAAGGTAATAGTTGACCATCATTTATATCTATTTTCAGATATCGATGAATGTAAGGACAAGCCCTGTCAGTATTATTCATTCTGTACAAATTTACTTGGCAGCTACGAATGTACTTGTTACCCTGGATATCAAGCTAAAGACGGGAAATGTTTTCCACTTTACTATTAATAAGCCAGCCGAAGACACATACTGCCTTACGCATGGACCTAGTGATTTTGGAAAACTTTAACCAGGGTCCGGTTTCACTAAACATCTCAAACTGAGATTTTCCTCAACTCAAAAATTTCAATTTTTCAAGATTATTTGGGCTCATAATCTACTAAACCACCACACGTAATTGAAATCAGAACAAAACTTTACTTATTGGTAGAGGATGCTATTCAAAATGATCCATGTGAATGAAGTTATAGCATTTAAAAAAAAATGAGTTGAGGACAATCGTGAGTTGAGATGTTTAGTGAAACTGGGACCAGTGACTTAATTACAGAGACTGGCTGGGTTATGTCAATATAATATACAAGGCTGAAATTTTAGCTGGCACCTTTATTATGTCTTTAATAACTGTTGTCTGAATGTAATAATTTTGGTACAAAAGTATATCTGATTAATAAAATGACTATTTCCAATTATCTTTTTTTTCTGAATTTAAATGATGACGGGTTGAACACGGAAAATTTTGGAATTTTTACATATTGTTTATTTTTTTTAAAAAAAGGGTAGTGCACATGATTTAACAAACAACTTTTAACAACACCAAAAACACTTTTATGTAGAAAGATGAAGAGGTAAGTTCTCCTTCGGTGATGAACATTTCATATAATTATTTAAAGAAGTGTTTCTTATTTCTTACCTTAATATTGGGCTAACTATAAGAAGATGATCACACAAAAATAAACAAAAGGGTAAAAAAATCCATTTTTTTTAAATTCAAAAGAGAAAACTTCATCACCCAAAGTAACAACCAAACCCTTCTTATAATACCTAAATCACAAAAGTATGTTTTTTGGTTCAGTAAGATTGGTGCTTCCTAGATTAAAAAAGGTCAAATGTGCCACCTGAAATTTAGACAAGTGCCTGTAGTTGCCTATCTCTGTTTTATGTCTCTGCTTCAACAACGTATTTAAAAACACTGATATTAGTTAAGACTGTTTCAATTTGAATATAAACATTCAAACATACATTAATTTGATTATGAACATGACTTGTAATTAAAAGTTTTTGTGTTTTATACAATATATTAAACATTCTATATTTGATCTACACCACGATAAACCGTGAAACAGCAGCATTGATCTGAATACAAACAAATTAAATATGAATTGATATTAATATAAATAAATATAATGGATAAGGTATATTCTAATTCTTATCGATTGGAGGACAAAGATATTAACATGCATTTAACCAAATGTGGTAGATAAACATTAATATACTGAACGCAACAGCTAACTTGCCTCCCAACATGTTATGTATTGCCTCTAAAAGTATAAAAAATACCCTCGTATATAAGCATTTCGTGCCAAACAGATGTGCACGAGTAATAGTACAGAGCTACGAAACCGGGCTTTGTTAAATCAGTGCATAAGTGTCTATGTCTTATACACATTTTAATAAGGTTACGCAAAAGTTTGACTCTGACGAATATGTTTGAAATAAAACGTGCCGGGTTAGCTGTTTCGTCCAGTATATTTGATACATTTGCTCTGCACATAGGATTTACAATTACTTTTATTTTAATATATTTGATCTGAGCACAAATATTGAGATATTCGCTATGTTAAATATATTTGATCTGAACAAATATTTAAATATTCATTATTTTCAATATGTTTGATCTGAACACAAATATTTAAATATTAATTTTCTTCAATAAATTCAATAAGATATGATTTATTTAAATATATAGTAAAACTTGTCTCAAATACGGACAGTTGGAACACCACACATATCTCTAACTACTTATCAGGTTCCAGCCGAATTTCTATTTCGATGTACTATACATGTACATGTACGGTATGATGCTGAACACTACTTGGCTCGAAAGACTCTTAATTCGAACATTTGTGTCATGTCTCGTCATGGTCGAGCCATCAAAATTCAACTGTTTTTTATCTGAACAGAAATATTTGAATATGAATAATTGTCAAAAATATTTAAAAATGCATAACACTTATTATGTTAACACCTTTACTCAAATATCAATCGGTATAAATGAACTCATGTATTGTATGTAGTTCACCATCCAATAAGCTGTACATTTTTGTCACTCACTTGGAAAGAAAATAAAACGGTTTATTTCCTGTTCATACTTGTTTTGTTTTGTATTGTTAAACACCTATTAATCTTTTGAATGGGATTAACGTCATGCTCAATACGTACCATAGTATATATGTTATTTCGAAACCACGCTATAACATGTTATATTGAACTAATGTCATAGCAGGTAATATGTATTATATCAAATCCACGTTCGTTAAAACAGGTCATATATATTGTCTCTACCCACGTTATAACAAGTCATATATGTTATATAGAAACCACGTTATAACATATTTTTATATGCTATTACATGGTATATCGAATCCACGTTATAACATATTTTATATATGGTGTTATATGGTATATCGAACCCACATTAAAACATATTTTATATTTGCTATTATATGTTATATCAAACCAACGTTATAACAGGTAGTATGTATTATATCGAACCCACGTTATAACAAGTCATATATGTTATATCGAAACACGTTATAACAGGTTTTATATATGTTATATCGAAACCACGTTATAACAGGTAATATATATTGTATATCAAAAACACATTATAACATATTTTATCGAACATTATAACCGGCTATATGTTATAACTTACCCACGGCCTCAGTGGTGAGAGGTAAATGGTCGTTAAAAGCTACTATAAGCATTGTTATAGATAACAAAACTGAATAAATATGTAAGTTGTAACCCCAAAACAAAAGAACATACTCAAGTCTTTCTGTGACATTGACCTTTGAAGAAGAGACCAAAGTCATTCGTATGTCACATCACCTTGTCCTTGTAATTATTTGTGCCGAGTTATTTAAAAATCTAATAACAACTAAAGAAGATAAGGTCCGGAGAGCAGCGGACGGACAGAGCTGTGACCTTGACCTTTGAGGAACAGACCCAAATAAGTCGCATGACACATCGTCTTGTCATAGTGAACATTTGTGCCAAGTTATTTAAAAATGTAATCACAACTAAAGACGGTCAAGACAGGAAAAATATAGTGTATACATTTGATTTGCAAACACTTGAGCTATGACCTTGACCTTTGGAAAACAGACCCTAGTCATTTGCATGACACATCGCCTTGTCCTAGTGAATGTTCGATCCGTAGGCTTATTATGTAACACAACACACATTATATAACAATCCCCGTAAAACTGAGCACATATTTAGCGTCATGTGTATGCCATTGAGGTCTTACAGACGATCAGATACATAACCATTGTTTCCTCGGATCCTGGAAGACTTACCTGACCTTAGTTTCACTAAACATCTCAACTCGAGATTTTCCTCAACTCAAATTTTTGAAATGTTATAACTTCATTGACATGATCATTTTGCACGTTAAAATGAGTTCTAATCAGTTAAAATGTGTTCCAACTTAAACAATGACAAAACGTGTAAGATACGGTATGTTTTTGAATAGTTTTTTTTTCCGGATAACTCTGATCCACACAATATACATAAATACAAAATTATTACAAATAAGAGAAGTTCAGTGAACATGACCAGCTCTCCCGATTGGGTCCGTTAAATAACAATGGTGGAAAAACACATTTGAACACGTTGATTGGTCAGTTGCTTGAACTGAAAGTTTGAATGACGTCACAGTAAAATAAGCGTTCTATTGCTATGCATTTTTGGACAGGCAGATATAACTCTCTGCTTTTTCATTAGAGGTTTATCTACCTGATTTGGGAGACATCAGGTTTTGGCATAAACTAACTTTAAGGACATATATTCTTTTAAAAGATATTTACTTCTGCATATGTATATGTTATAAATTTATATGAACAATATTCAGTTTGATGCTTGTTTAATGTTTTAACGCCAAAAGAAAACGGGTAGTTTATCAAAACCGGATTTATTCGTACAGAACATAAATAATCGGCGTCGAACCCTCGAACTTCCGCAAGTAACTGGCGAACTTTCTCACATAAGAGACCCAATCACCGATAAAACCATGTGGAATGAGTCCCTCTAATATCTGATCAGTGAAGTTTATTTATAGCAACAGTTCTCGAGACCGTTTAATAGTATTGCCAATTAAAGCAAGGGGGTATATCAGGGAAAAAAGCTATACACGTCTTAAAAAATAAAATAAATTCTAAAATGGATAAAAAGCATCTTGTTATCATAAATAAATACAATCCGAATAGTTTAGTATATCAAATCCAACAAAACGTGACTAAATCGATGTTTCAATAGGATTTGCTAACTTTAAACGATATCCCTATACTAAAAGTAGACATAATTTAAATACTGCTTGATAACTTTCACATCGTCATTCTATTTCTATTTCTAACAACGTGCGAACCAATATCAATTGAAATTAAAATAAAAACACGTGACTCGTGTAATACGTCACAAAATATGTTGCAATTTTTAGCGGATAATCTATTTAGTTTAACCTAGGCGCATAGCCCAAATTATTTTCAATATATTATATTTAATATGTATATTTTTGGCAAAACGGTGTCAATGAGTATATATAGACATGATATATCCCTTGTACACCTAATACCGCGAATGCCCGTATAACAGCAATATCTCGGAAATGCACAAAACTCCCAACTTTCGTTAGCGTCGGCATTTGTTTACATTTCGTATCGGCAACTGTTTATTACTCAGCACACTTATAAGTAACGTAATTACTGTTTATTATTGATGCTGTTATTTAATGGTTGACAAAATTTTAGCCTCGCGGTAATAGGTATGACCAGTATAAATTGGTAAAAATATTTGAGCAAATTTTTAAATATCAGTTCGATCAATACGATTATTCGGCCGCTTTTGAAAAAATAGGGTTTAGGTGCACCACTTAAAAGACTGATAAACTGATACATAATTTGTAAAACACATGAAAAACAGTTGACCGCAACTTGCTCACTTGTTTGCCACTTCCGGCATATGCCATGTACGGGGTGCGTAGGTAATTTTATTTTATTGCATTTAATATAAACGTTTAACAATTTCATCATAACAAGAATATAAATATGGTTTATGAAAGGTCTCGCTATCATGAATGTTACCATCAAGTGAAACCGGTCCAGACGATCACAGTGACCTCTGAACCACATTCATTAGAAAGAAATGAAAGACTATGCCAGATGTCTAATACAAATTATATTGAAGATGAGTTTCACTTTGTTTTAATATGTTCTAACTATAACAAAATTAGAATGAAGTATAACAAGACCAAACATGTTTAAGTTTTTAACATTTTTGCAATCTACAATTAAAAAAGAACTTCTAAATATAAGTAAATTTATTTTCCGAAGCTTTTGTAACAATTCCAAATACTATTTCCTAAAATGTGCATTATTATGTGCATTCTCATGATTTTGTTGATGACACAAATATTTAAAATTTCATAATATGATTATAACATCTTTTATTACAGAGATCAATTTAAAGTAAATATCATACCTGTCATGTAATTATATATATATATATATGTGATGACGAGAAACTGTATATAGTTTAAGTCAATGAAATGTCTTATTTCTTATATTAATTCAACTGTGTAATATTGACCTTTAGTATTCTAAGAAGTGTTCTAATTATTTATTAGATAAATATTGACATATTGTTTTTATTGCAAGTTATTGTATTTAAAAAGGTACGGTTCTTACAATATTATATATATATTTTACTAAATGATAAAATTTACTCATTAATTTATTCTCTTTTCAATAATAATCAGTATCATGTGTTATTGCTTGCGAACCGTGATACCTGTATCGTGATATATATCGTATTGCCATTGGCCAAGCAATACACAGCAGCAACAAAAACACTATTTTAAGATAGGCTTAAACAGTCAAAAGTTTTAAATGTATGGCATGGTATTACAACAAATTCACCCAAATGCCTCATTTTAAGTACTTACACTGTTTCAACCAGTCTTTCTACTACTGAACATTTTAAAGAAACACAGAAAAACAAAATAGAAATGAGATGAAGTTGCTTAAAAGAGAGGATCACGTTTCATGTTCTACATTTTCTGTTAAAATATTAATTGTTACCCCCTATTTTTTTTTTTGTGGTTATAATTTGTGTGCGAGAGATCACAGGGTTCCTCTATTGTTAAAGAGTATGAGTAAAGCAACGCGCAAGAATAGGGAAATTACGACGTAACGTAAATCTGACCTGCAGTAGATAGGCATATATGACATGTTTGAAACAGATTTTTTAATTTCACTATATACTTTCTTCAAATGTTGCGTACGGTTTGACGTTATGTTAAATATATTACATGTAAAACTTCAAATAAATCCATCGTGTCATTTACATATTTTGAGATTTGTCCGTGAACTTCTGGATAACCTCTCGTATGTACTGAATGTTAATGTGATGTCTGAGGTGACTGTTATACGTATGCTTTGTCTCCTGTTCGGTACACGTTGGAAAATATATTTTACGAAAACAAAATTTATTTATAATTTTCTTTGCTTTACGCTCTTGACTGCATTTCTTTGTAACCAATGACGGGAAATGAAAACTTTATAAACACGTGTATTATAAACACTAATATTAGCCAGGTAAGAGAAATTTGAGGACGACGACGAGGAGCCAGCAACAGCCAACTAAAGGAAAACAAGCAACCAATAACATAATAACGCTATGTATAAATTCATCTTTAGTACACTGTGTAAATAAATGTAAATATAAGGTATTGTGGCAACCCTTAGTGTAACGGTTGCAATCGCAACCCTTAGTGTAACAAAACCCCTTAGTGAAACGGTTGCAATCGCAACCCTTAGTGTAACAAAACCCCTTAGTGTAACGGTTGCAATCGCAACCCTTAGTGTAACAAAACCCCTTAGTGTAACGGTTGCAATCGTATCCCTTACAAAAATAACAAAAATATTTACTTCTCTATTTTAATATCTCTATATGTTATGGTAAATTACACAATTATCTGCTTAATACTGTTACATGTTGTTTGTGAAATTGGTGGTTGGCATAGTGCCGTCCGTCCTTCCGTTCTTCAATAAGTCACAGTTTTAGGTCAATGACACCGTTACTAAACTAGAAATCGATGACAATGTTCTACCAGCGTTATTTCCATCTGATTTAAGCCGATGAACCTTCACACATATGTTCAGAACAGATCTACTTCAGATGCCTTTCACGACTTTTTCGGGTCAAGGTCAATGTCATCGTTTCTAAAAGAAGAAAATCACCGTTAACGCTCTTCCGTCCTGATTTTTAATCCAATGTTAATTAAACTTCATATAGGTGTTTAGAACCAAGTTACCTCGGACGAATTTGCTTTTCTGTTTTCTGGGGTAAAGGTCACCATTAAAAAAAATAGGGGGTGGGACATTCAAGTTGTTTCAGTATTGTTAATTTGTTATCATGTTTATTTAAATTGACAAATTTTACAATAATATATAAGAAGTCTTACAAACAAAATATTATGCACTAAGGGTTGTGGAAATAAATAACCCCTTGTTTAACAATTGTTACACTACGGGTTGCGGTAAAAAAACCTAGTGTAACAAAAAAAAAACACTTATCGTCGGAGATTTTCTTTACCAAATCACAACCGCATCAAACTATGTTTTTATACTTAGGGTTGCGGCTATAAATAATTTTTAGTGCAACAAAAACACTTTGTCAGAGATGTTGGACGCTTTTCTCAAACTCTGGTTAATAGTTTGTATTTAAATATGAAGTGATAGAACGTAAATCTAAATGAGACTCATAATTTTATATTAGATTTGACCCCACATCCCACAAACAAAATGAGGGAACAATACATTTCTAGTTGAACAACAAATGGTTAGACTATGTAAACTGTTTTATAATCAAATCATAGAGCTACAGACAATACATAGCTGAGCGCGTTCCTTCATCAACCAATCACTCAAACTTAAGTATTCTTACCAATTATCAGAAATGCCAAGTAACGGACATGAATGGTTACCTCAAGACATATGTGAAGTATATATAGATATATTCTTACCAATCCATACATCCGTCCATTCTTATATAGCGTTGTGTCACAATGGGGACAATGCGATACTTGTAGTCATACTTACCTATTCAACTGCACCATTTTATACATGTAAGAAGTAATTGGAATCTGCACTTATCAGCTAGGTTGAGTCAATCTGCATCTACTTTTTCTCAACCCTTTTAACAAATTTCTTAAACTTAACTGATATTTAAGAATTGTTTAACGTCCATGTAAAATAATTATGCCTTTTCCAAAAATAGTTACGAAAGTTAGGGTCTGGGTACACATTGAGTTATTCATATTTATGTTATATTTGCATCATTAAGATCTACTTTTCAGAATGGAGTTCAGTAGAAATTAATTGAAATTGCCATAAGTTACTTTTAAACTTATTAATTTCACATAGATTTAGAAAAAAAGTTCTTACAACTTAGACAAATCACGCTCTTCCTGGTAAAATCAGAACTAAGCATACGCGGATAAGCATATTGCTCATTGACATTCCATAGCCGTGATGGAGGATCGAACCAAAGACTCTCCGATCATGTATCAGACGCTCTTTCACTTGATCACACGCTGTACGGTGTTGCAAAATTTGAAATGCATAGAAACAACGTCATCATGATTATTGTTAAAGATGTTTTATAAATATTATTTGTTATGATCCAAAATAGTTAATTATAGATCCCTGAACAAGGCATTATTTCTGGGATTAATGTCATACTTTATAACGTGCGTAGTTAAATTATAGTTCTTATATTTCCTTATTAAAGTGACAGGCATAATGAAGATACAATAGTAGAAAAAAAAGTTAATACATATTAAGAAATATCAAGCCTAAAAAGGCTTATCTGTCTCTGTATTATCATAATTGTAATACCTCAACGCATAAATAGAGAAGAACAATTGTGTCTATTACATTTCCTTTCTGCTTAGTTTGATCAATCAGTAATAAATTACATGCTATCATGAAGGTGGAAAATGTACACAAAATCTGTCTAAAGCAGCCCGTCAAGGAAAGGAGCCAAATTGACCTTTTAAGACAGGTTGTTGTTAATGCAGGTTAATTTGCTCTGAAAGCATATGAATGGGAAATAATACATGTGGCTGCTTACGATAAGTGGCTGCTTAAAAGAGGTGACCACGTATACAGGTTTGAATGTAATGATATAGAGGATGGATGACTGTAGTGTTAAATACAAGTTGGACATATTTTTTTATTAAAAGCAAATATAATTTATTGACGCTGGCTGTCAATCAAACAAGTCGATAATCCAATCAGAGATCGATCAAGTTTCCAGGGTCGCCAGTTTTCATAGACAAGCTCATGGTCTCCAAGTTAACACAATATTATATTACATTTTATTTACTTGGACAAACAACGCCACGTGGCCAGCGGGTAGAGCGATAGCCGCTCTCGCGTCAGGTCGGTTATTCTAAAACCGATTAATGTGGATGTTTTTACGTCGACACTTTACAATGATAAATAAATCGGTGTTGATATCGCTGCATACATCTTGACTGATGTTATAGAACGACAGGTAAAACGTATAAATAATAGAAATAATGAATGCATAAACAAATAGCAAAAGCAACGGAAACAGCAGTAGCAGTAACATCAACATTTAAAATACAAATTTTATAAATCAGCTTTATTTTGATTCATATGATCCTGACAATAAAGGCAAACATGCCAGTTATACTATTAACAAGAAATGTCACTGGTTAGTGCCGCATGCCCCCCAAATGGTCGTTAAAAGTAACAATATAATTATGTTATAATAGGTAGCAATGTATCCATGAATATAAAGAGTAATGGACTGATGTTTCAGACGAGACATGCAATTTCATGTTTTTTACATTAAAGTGTGACCATGACCTTTGTGTAACCTTGACATCTGTAATGGTCTGGGTATTTCAACAGTTAAATGCCGCTGAAACATCATCATGACATGATGATCACTTGTGTCAAGCTATTTTAAAATCCCTAAATGTAAGACAAAGTTACAGATCAATTGTTGATAAATTGAGCCAAGTGTTTTTGAAATCCATCCATGTATGATAAAGTTAAATGACATACTTGAAATCTCAAACAGATTCAAAGTGTTGTCATACATACTAAAAGTGTGACCTTGACCTTTGAGGTATGGGTCTAAGTTTTACTTATGACACGTCGTCATGTCATCTTTAAAAATCTAGCCAAGTTAAAGGCACAGTCACAGACCAGACACACACTATCAAACAAATTGGAAGTATGACCTTGATCTCTGAGGAAAGGTTCTGGGTTTTACATGCGACACTTAATTATGTCATGTTGATCAACTGAGCCAAGTGTTTTTAAAATTTATCCATAGATGACAGACCGGACAAGAAATGTCAAAATGACTGAAAGTGTTGTCAAACAAAGTTAAATTGTGACCTTGACCTTTGAAGTTGGAGTTTGGGTATGAAGTGCAACACGTCGTCATGTTATGTTGATCATTTATAACAAGTATTTATAAAAATCCATATATGCATGACAAAGTTGCAGGCCGGACATTAAATCTCACAGACTCAAAGTGTGACCTTGACCTTTGAGGTAAGGATGTGGGACTTACTCGCGACACGTCGTTATGTTATGTTGATCAATTGTAGCAAGTATCATTAAAATCCATCTATACATGACAAAGTTACAGGCCAGACACTAAATCTCACACAGACTCAAAGTGTATTCAAACAAACTCAAATTGTGACCTTGACCTTTGCGGTACAGGTGTGGGTCTTACTTGCGACACGTCGTCATGTTATGTTGATCATTTGTAGCAAGTATTTATAAAACCATCTATGCATGACAAAGTTACAGGCCGGAAACGAAATCTCACAAAGACTCAAAGTGTATTTAAACAAACTCAAATTGTGACCTTGACCTTTGCGGTACGGGTGTGGGTCTTACTCGTGACACGTTGTCATGTTATGTTGATCATTTGAAGCAAGTATTTATAAAATCCATCTATGCACGACAAAGTTACAGGCCGGACACGAAATCTCACACAAACTCGAAGTGTTGTCAAACAAACTCAAATAGTGACCATGACCTTTGAGGTACTTGTGTGGGTCTTACTTGCGACACGTCGTCATGTTATTTTGATCATTTGTAGCAAGTATTTATAAAACCATCTATGTATGACAAAATTACAGGCCGGAAACGAAATCTCTCACAGACTCAAAATGTATTCAAAAAAACTCAAATTGTTACCTTGATCTTTGAGGTACGGGTGTGGGTCTTACTCGCGACACGTGGTCATGTTATGTTGATCATTTGTAGCAAGTATCAACAAAATCCATCTATGCATGACAAAGATACAGGCCGGACACAAAATACCTGACGGAAGGACAGACGGACGAAAGGACGGACGGATGAACGCTGCGATTACTATATGCCACCCCAAATCCAGGTGCAGCTATAATTACATGCAGTATAGGTATATCCCATGAATGTTCAACACATTAAGTTGACTTCTATCTTTATATTATTGATGCTCTCTTTAAAAACCAGATTGTCCTGTTTCGCATATACCCGGCACCGTTACACAGTTAGAGTACGTTGTATCTTTAAAATGACAGTTAATGAACCGAACAAGGTCGATCTTTGGCAAAAAAATATAACCACTCATGAGTTTGCGTTCATAGGAAATTGAACGACACTTGTATATAGGGTGTAAATATGTAGTTTAATTAGCATTGATACAAAGATATCAACATTACATACATTTGAATATTAATTGAATGAATATGCCAATCTAATTAAGCAGCAACTATACCCTAAGTTGGAAAACTTAAAATGATTTATGCAAAGTAAACTTTTCCGTTTATGTCACTTATATATGAAATATCTTGTACTTGGCGCCAAATACGCAACGGTAATGCTTAATATGCTTTTTAATTGGACAGGCAAATTAGACGCGGTATTCGTTTCAAATGCATCCTTTTGTCATTTCCATAATCACAGTATAAGAAAGTTAACAGCAACGTAAAAATCGTGTGTAACTCGTCTTATGAATTGGAATTGATTAGTTAAGTGCAGATAGGGCGTTTGAAAGCACTTGAATTTATAAAAATAAACTTTGTTTAAATCAAATTAGTTAAATGCAAATTGACCGTTACTAATTTGGAAAGCACTTTTATGTTGGCCCATTTGAATCTTTATTGTACATATATACCAATAAAATGTGTTTAAATCCAATAAGTTAAATGCACAATAGTCATAACTAATTTAGAAAGCACTTGTGAGCGGACCCAGCTAAATTATATACGAATAAGAATTGTTTAAATCAAGTGTTGCCTTATTTCAGGTTCCTCTAGTAATTCAAACACAGATTTTAGCGTGGTAGCAGGAGATGCAGTAGCAACATTGAATGTAATGGATATAAATGTCACCAATAGCTATGAATTGATTCTTCAGGGCTCACTGCTCTATTATCTCCCTTGAATAATCCGGACAAATAGAAGTAAAAATAAAACAATTTTCTTCTTTAAGGGCTGTATATTGCTCTGATCACTTTTTTCCTACGACTTTTCAATGATTAGTAAAATTCAGAAATTACCACTGAAATTTTGATGTTGATACCAAATATCTAGCCAATTCTGTGTTATTTTAGACTTGATGGGTCTAATCTTATTGAGAGGAACGTTTGTGGCCGAGTGGTTTAAGGCGCAGTCTCAAGATCACTTACCTCTCAGCGCTGAGGCCGCGCTCCGTACAAAACGTTATGTGAGATAGTGTGCGAGTCACTTGCGGGAGACGTTGGTTCCACTCAGATTCATTCTGAGGTCTTCCTTCACCATTTAAGGTAGTTCGCGGGTTTACACATGGATTTTCGAAAGTCGCCGGATTTAAATGACACTTTTGGTGATTGTTGGAACACATCTTGTCTTTTACATGTTGGTAATTTTTTGGCCGAAAATATGGCGATTTTGACGTAAGTGGCGCCCCCTGGTGACAACCCATATATTCGCCGTTTCGGCAGTCTAGTCCGATCATTAATTGGCCGATTTTTAAAATATAAGCACTCACTTGAATAACACTCAATCCTATAGGAGTTTGGGTACAGTTGTATGCATTAATAAACATTAATAAGCGCAGTAAACGCTTGTTTATGAATGAAGGTGACCATTTGCGTATTTATTATGACCTCGTAATGTGTTACAAAATTCCATATCACGCGAAATATACGAGGTAAAAGTTTTTTTATTTTCTGTATGGTCTTCTACGACGAGCGAGACACTTGTTGAGGGAATAAAAAATGGGGGTTTAACCGTGACATTTTTTGCTAAACAACTTTAAAAGTATTTGAATTACTTTAATAGCGCCGTTTTTTACAGCGTCACGTCGACAACATGGTGACGTTAACGTTTTTACATAATGACAAATATGCTGTTGATATGAGTATTATATTTTCTTTTTTGAATTTATATATTAGATTAATGCTCAAAGGTTAAATAACGACATAATGACTTATACGTATGAAACATTTACGGGGAAAAAACAATTTAAATATTACGACATAATGTATCAGCATTTTTCTGCGGAATTCACAGCAGAATATAAATTAAAAGCAGTCTTCCCTGGAGTTGACAATACATTTTTAAATAATACTGCAAGTCCGTCAAGTCCTGACCGTCTCAACACCAGTTCTATGTGGTTTTTACTTAACCCACTTGCTGCGAGGGATTCCGCGTTTCCTTTTGTTACAAACTTTCGGCTTATCCAATCTGAGTAGGTATCAAAATATTTCTTTTCATTTAAAATCCGTTGAATTTTATAGTTCACCTCTTCTACAGTTATAAACTTGAATCAGCGGTGAGAGACAAATGATAATGAGACACAATGTCGTATATCAATCATCACGGAGACTGTTGCCGGGCGGAGATTCATACTCACGGCACCTGGATTGATTGATAGTCAAACTCGCTACCGACTGAGCTTTATCGGGCCCGGCTATACGCTAAGAAATGCAACTAAATGAAGTGCGATATATAGTATATATATAGATATTAACATTATAACTTATAACATATCAAGCTAACAAATGAAACAATAAAAGTTGCGCTGATTTATTAGTTATCATATTAAATTAATCAATTTACGAAATGATAGTTGCTTTATTAACATCTTCGATAATACATACCAAACCCAGTAATGGTTACAGTGTTTGTGATAATGATATTGATATCGGTAGGTGTAGTGGTAGTGGCAGTGTCATTAGTAGTGGCAGTTAATATTGTAGTTGTTGTGATGGTGATTGCAGTAGTGACAGTGGTTGTGGTTATGGTAATGATAATGCTAATATAATTGTAAATGGTATTTATAATAGCAATGGTAGTGGTAGTGGTAGGAGTGAATGTAGTGGTAGTAGTTGTGGTGGTAAATTATGGCTAAAATTCAATATTGATAAGGAATAAAAAAAACACACACTTTTATTTAGAAGATGAAAGACCAGTCGTCCAATATGCACTGTAAAGTCACATAGTTAAACAAGACAGATCTTTTATAACTGTTTACAGGCGCAGACGCTTACATGATTGCAAGGTTAGCACAACAACGGAAACATTCCCAGAGCTTATCTCTTCGCAAACTGAATATTTACTTCTTCTTTTTAGTGAAAATCTATCACCATAATATCAAATCGCCTTTAAATCTCGTTAAAGCGCGTGGTCCAGTGGTAAAGCACCGAACCCAGGATCGCAAGGTGGTGGGTTCGATCCTCCCCACGGCCATACGTGGTTTCCTTGAGCAAAACACCTTTTCCGCATATTCTTAGAACTGGTTATACACAGGAAGACTTCGAGCGTAATTTGTATAAATTGTTAGAACTTGAAGTAAAATAAATCAGTTAAATCTGCACGTGTTGTATATATATGGAAAATATTCACATTATAAATCTTTACTCCCATCTAAAAACAGGATGTTTTATCTATATAACAGGATGTTTTATCTATAAAAACAGGATGTTTTATCTATAAAAACAGGATGTTTTCATCGAATCCGTTTCTAAAGTATTTTTAGAATTTGAAAAAAAATCAGATAAGCTTTGTGACATTGCAATACCCATTCAAGTATCACGCATCCATGCACGCACCCATGCACGCACATGCTTTACAATAATAATATATCACGGAAGTTAAGAATCATGTATATGTTGTTGATAAAATATATACGTGACTCAAAACTGAATATAACAATAATTATAATTATGCTAAATGTAAATACGAGAAAAAAACATTATATCAAGTTGACAACGTAACTAAAATTATGTATGTTTTGTTATCTAAAATAGAAGCTATACCATTTGTATACAATATGTTCTGTGTTTGTATTTTAATATAAAAATAGATTTCATATCAACAATATGTTAAGATGTGTTTATTTCTAATATGAGTAAGCTCCACGTCCGGACAGCCCACATATCTAAGCGACTTTAGGAAATCGTTAATATCCATGTAAGCATCGGTATGAAATATTAGGTTTAATTATTGTTGCATAAATTTTATGCAAACTTAACTACATAATCATTCTTTGTTTATCCGTCCAATATTACAAATAGTGTAGCAAATCCAAGGACTGCATTCAGTTCGGTTAAACGTTATCCAACATATTTTTTCTGGATACTGGCTTAACCTCAAATTAGCACACAACACGCAACAAATTATGGGAACCAGATATTAAACGTGTTTGCTGTGTAACAGTGCTGAACATAGCCTAGTTTCTAAAATACTCTGGGATTTTGAAAAAAAAATCAGTTCAGCTTGGTGACATTGCAATATACATTCAAGTGTGTATTACCATCCATAAAAATAAAATTAGATACAATATCGAGATGTAGTGAGGCCCAAATAACGATACGATCATTCGCCATGTTAAAAATGTTGTTGATGTTTTAACTTCACTGCAACCCATCCCCAACCACCAGGTTTCTGAGAAATTCGTGAAAAAAAGGTAAAAACGAAAATGACATAGTCCTAATCAATTTTTAAAACATTTGTTTTAGATATTCTTGAAAACGTAAACGTAAAGATAGTAGATATGTATACTCATGCTTTTCATGTCCGGTCTAGTTGCAATCCACTTAATATAAACCAACCGCTTTCTGGCTGTTTTGTTAATCGTAATTTTATGACTGTAAAGTTAGTAGGTAGTTCGCAGTTGGTAGTTGGGGATTCGAATAACCAACTACCGACCAGCTGCCAGTTGAGGATTCGGATTCGTTACTATTTGGTTTACATATTTTACTCGTGTTATATGTTTAAAATTATAATCAATAAAAATGTATTTAAATTAATAGAAAATGTGAATCCCCAACTGGCAGCTGGTTGGTAGTTGGCGATTCGCGGCGAATCCCCAACAGGAAACTTTGAATCGCCGTCTGGTGAGAATACTCGTTATATTGAAGAACCAACCCGGCACTAGTGTGTTATTTATTATTATAAACTTATTTTTTTAATTGATTATAAAATAAGTCATTATGTCGTTATTTAACCTTTGAGCATTAATCTAATATATAAATTCAAAAAAGAAAATATAATACTCATATCAACAGCATATTTGTCATTATGTAAAAACATTAACGTCACCATGTTGTCGACGTGACGCTGTAAAAAACGGCGTTTATTAAAGTAATTCAAATACTTTTAAAGTTGTTTAGCAAAAAATGTCACGGTTAAACCCCCATTTTTTTTATTCCCTCATCAAGTTTCTCGCTCGTCGTAGAAGACCATACAGAAAAATAAAAAAACTTTTACCTCGTATATTTCGCGTGAAATGGAAATTTGTAACACATTTCGAGATCATAATAAATACGCAAATGATCACCTTCATTCATAAACAAGCGTTCACTGCGCTTATTAATGTTTATTAATGCATACAACTGTACCTAAACTCCTATAGGATAGTGTCCTATTCAAGTGAGTGCTTATATTTTAAAAATCGGCCGATTTATGATCGAACTAGACTGCCGAAACATAGAAAACAGCGAATATATGGGTTGTCGCCATGGGGCGCCACTTACGTCAAAATTGCCATATTTTCTGCCCAAAAATTAACATCATATAAAAGACAAGATGTGTTCCAACAATCACCGGAAGTATCATTAAAATCCGACGACTTTCGAAAATCCATGTGTAAACCCGCGAGCTACCTTGAACTAGATATGCCATATATAACCTGAAATGGGTTGAAAATGACGTTAAATCCCATTTAATGATCAAAAGAATGTTACAGAGTGTAGATTGTTGGCCTACTTTTACCACAGAATTCTTAAAAAAACAACAACAAAGAATGAATGTTATGTTAAAATTGCAGATCTTCAACCAGTGGAGAATTTGTGCACAGACATATCCTACAGATTTTTAGTTTTCACTGTGTTGCGGATACCAATGTCCCAGTTGAAAATCTAATAGTGGTATGAGACGTTTAAACGAACAATAAGATACCAATTAGCCTATTGCAACACGAGGACGTTTCTCATGCATCGACACCACAACCCAATGTTCAGCATAAAATAGTATAATAGTAGTGGTGTAGCTGCGATTAGCGCTTTGTCGGTACTGGCACTGCTTTTTCTTCATCTGAAAAGGCGTGTAATGAAAATTGGACCTCCCAATACCGTCTTCTGTGGCCTAGTGGTAAAGGTGTTTGCCTCGGAAAGGGAGGTCGAAGGTTCGAATCCCTGTGGTAACACTTGGTTTTATGATGCGGCCGGTTGCTCACCCGGTGGCTAGTTCAACTGAGGGGTACCGAATGTCGTCTGACGTATGGCACGGATAGCTTTCGGGAAGCAACTGTGTACAGCATAAAGGTGCCTCATAAACCCATTGTGGCTGGCCCTTTTGATAGGGATGACACTATAATAAACAAACACATTTCTGTCATTTCTATTAGTATATCAATCTAAATATGCAAAAATAATATAATGAAAAGGAATTTTTGGCGTTCCAAATTAGACCATTGATTTCATACTGATTTCTTTTGATCCGTCATATTAGTTATATTTTGTTGAATGCGTTTCATCTTGGAAAGAGACGAGGTCAAAGTCGCCTAACTGTATGTGGGTGATATGTATTTTAAGAACTTGGATTTCCTATCAATTTCACCAATCGGAGTAAAATATAGTGTATTTTTGTCTCATTATGCTGATTTTTTTAGTCTGAAGCATAAGTGTTTATTTGTAAATGAATATGAGACCGTTTTTTATTTATTTATACATTTATAATAATTGTTCCTGAGAAACTGTCTTTAAACGTAACAAATAACTTTGTTTCTGCCTATAACAGAGTTTTTACGTTACCTTAAATATGTATATCAGAACGGGCCCGATGAACTCAGTCGGTTACGCGTCCGACTATCAATCCAAATGTCGTGAGTTTGAATCTCCACCCGGCAACATTGTGTCTCATCATCATTCGTCTCACACCGCTGATTCAATTTGAAAAGTTATCAGTAACTTGCGGAGATGGAGTGTGCTCAAGAACTGGTTAATCCATCTGGTTAAGACATCACCGGTGTTAAAAAGATGACTTTTAAAGGATTTAACTGATGCATGTATATAGGAGCATTTGAGGACTTCATTTTTTAAAGTTTTAAGGTATCACTGCACTGTCTTTAAAACAAGCAGGTCAACCTTTCGTTGTATGTGCAAATAAGTTCCTACTATTAAAAATACAACACTGTATCACATAATGATCATAGAATTTTGTAAACAGCACATTTAAAAATTTTGCTTCAGGTTGGTCGAATTTCGTTGTCTTTTTTTTTAGACGATTATGTTTTCATTTCTTCGTGAAGTTTACATATTTCGTCGCAACTTTCTTTCATTTCAGTCTTTTGAATATAAAATAACGAAGTTTTAATGTACCTAAGGTATTTTGTAATATAATAGCAATATGCAAAATTCTGGTCTGGCGAATGTCCCCTTAATTTCGTTATCTTTTTACGATTTTTTAAAATTTCTCCACGATGTTTATCAATATCGTCGCAATCTTCTTTCCTTTCAGTCTTTTTCCACATATACTAAATGCAGGCTCTATCCAGGAAGAAGTCGAGCGTGATTTGTCTAAGTTGCTATAACTTGTTTCGCAATCGATACACAAATAAACAACATGGCATAATGATAGGACATAATCTTCAAGAATATGTAAATAAAAGTCAATTTGTTATATATTTGAAAATGCTCATCATTGATTACACAATATACATCGAATAAGAACGTGTCGAAGGCTTAACAACGTCATAAGGTTGAATGTAACTGCTGCCACATCATTTCCCTATATGTTCACGATATATGCCGATGTCTGAAGAATAGGATTTGAACTTTTGTATCGATTAATCGGACATTTGAAACGATTAATGAACGATTAAATTCGCGATTAATTTATAGTGGGTTTTCATTTCTTTATATAATAAACCGATATTGTCCCAGGAATCTAAATATTGTCTCTTATTTTTTTCCCTGGAAAAGGAAAAGAGGTAATTCATCTTGTTTTGCCAGTCATATTAGTGAAATGGCCGAGGCAAGTTTGATTAACTGTCTGACTTAATTTTCGTTTAATCAGCGTACACTATAGTTATAAGGAAGAGTGACAACTCACAATAATCGATTGCCGAACTCAACTCAGTCGTCGATGATCGTGCCAGTGACCTTTAGTAACAATTTTGCAATAAATATTTTATTTTTTATTTATTGTTATCATCTTCTAAATTTGTTCATAATTGATAGAAAAAAAAAACATTCTGTACAGTATTCAAACAACGCAAACCCGAGATAAAAAACAAAATAACTTAAATAGTAACTTGGAATTGTACTCATTCCTATACAAATAAAAACGGCATATCGATGTTGATAAAAATAAATCTAAATAATTCTTATAAATCAGGTACTCAGATTATTCTTTGCCTTTTCATTATTGAAATGAATCGAGGGACAGAAGGTAATACACAACATAATTATGATTGCATCAATGTATTACTTTTCACCCTACCGTTAAGTGACGACAAAGCAACTACATGTGTGTTAGCCTTCAGATGTACCTAGTTGATTATCAACAACGACATTTAATGTACCAACTAAACAATACGTGTACAGTACGCATGAAAACCTACCCGGGCAAAACCCAGTTTCTGTTCCAAACAGTGGGGTTTACTCGGGTACGGCGTATGAAGAAATATGACGAAAGAGTTCCTCAATCAAATAACGTTGTTATCAATTATTTATGCTTATTGTATATTTTTTGATTATTTAATATAAATATGTTAAAGTTTGATTAATAAAGTAAATGTTAAACATAATAAAAGTAAAAGTTAATTATGGTAAATAACAATGAAAATTACTGCGCCAACATGCAGTCCTTACACTGTCGCTTCACCACCCATCAAAATATAGTGCGATATTTATGTGATTAATTTAGCTAAAATCAAAGTATTTTTGTTCTCAAAGCACTGTATTTCAAGTTAAAAAGGTATATTAAATAATTCTATAATTAAGAATATAAAATACTTTTCTTGGAATAACAGTTTAATTATTCGAAGAGTAATACATCGAATCATAACGAAGCTGCTGCTGTCTGTCCGCGCCATTTTAGAAGCTACTGTCAATGGTGTCAGATGTATTTTAGATAATTTAATAACAAAGTAAGCCGGAAAATGCACTTTGTTGTGAAGCTTGTTGAAGGTGTCGATGGTGATGGGAGGTGGGAACGAGCAGAGCCAGGAATGATACGTTCATTGTTTTACCACTAGTAATGGGTTATGTGCATCCACTTAACATAGAAGTCGGGTGAAACACATTCTTGTCACTTTTTTTATTAAACTTTGTGCTTCATAATTATGAGACAATGAATTTCCACTTACGTTAATAATTACTGGAAATAAAAGGAAATACATGTAAATGAACTTCACTGTATAGGCCATTTTAGATGCTCCAAGGAAGAAGATATATATTATCTGGATTCTTTATCAATGTGCTCTGAAGACAGACGCATACACCGTCTGTCTGTGGTATAAAGGAACATAGCAATGAGAACCAAGTGACTCGCATATGGTCTCTACTGGTATCGAGCGATGATCTAACCCGCAACCTCTCAAACTGGCGTCTTAAATATTGCCAATTCTAGACGTGTGCCGCGTGCTCTTATAACACACACAGGAACACCTGGTGTGCTAATTAACTATACTCACTTTCATTACGAATTTAGAAGCATTGCTTGATAATAATATTTTCTTCAACATCCATTTCAGTTTTCAATCTGTTTAATTTGTATTTGAACACTCGGTTAATATTGGTGGTATCAGCCCAGTGATACAACATTCGGGTTTATTCTAACTACAAGATCAAATATGTGAATTACTAATGGTCATAAACAGGGCTTCTAAAATCACCGGTTTTTTCGTTTTTCGGACCGATTTCTACAGTTCAAAACCGGTTTTCATATCAAAATTTAATAAAAAATCGATCCACATATTTTCTATCGGACGTATAAATTACCCTTATCATGCTTTACTATAAGCTGTGAAATACGCCTTGCGGCAGATTTGTCACCCGCTGCGCGAAAGAAGGTCAATTTTGACTAAGCCATTACGGATAGTAAGGGAGTTTTTCGGAAGTGTCTATCGCTACGTAACATGCCTTTGGTGTGTGATCAGCGACCCGTATCGGTTCATCAAACCGGTTTTGTATCGGTTATTTCTTTGATATACCGCTTTCCGCAATGTATTAACTTGTTTGCTCTGTCGCGCAGTATTGCTTGTTTGTTTGAGTTTTTTAACAATGACTATAATAATAATAATAATAATATTAATGACATTAATTAAGGAAAGTGATCAAACCTGGACTGATTTTATAGTTATGTCGAACCGGAATTGTTTGCGTTAGCCATAACGTTTGGAAAAATAGTTGTCGACAGAGTACAGATCTGTGCATCATCAACGTTACTTGAAATAAATAATTAATATAAAATTTTCCATACCGTTTATATATCTTATCCATTAATTTGATATATTTCCTTCATGTTACTAACTTCGCAATCCTAAAACATGCTTCAATTTTCAAAAAGAAACGACATAAACATGTCACTTTCAAGGACTTGAAATCATGTACGTTCCACACTTACAATATCCCTTTAATGTTGGTCGACGCACGGTGACGTCACAGTCATCAAATAGACGACAGTAAACGTGTTAGTTCATACAATACATGCAATAAAATTGTACAGTTTGTTTCCATATAAACTCTCTCTTTAGGTTGTCCCCATAATAATTGAACCGCTCCTACGCTCATGTGTATATAACTGTTTTGGTAAAGTTCATACCGGTGTTATTGGTAAAGGTTAAAAGAAATATTTCGTCCAATAAAATGTTTAAAGTCGCATTAAAAATTGATCAATATTGACAAAATATGCGGTTTTATCCTCAATGGGTTCTTTCCGAAACCTTAATTCATTTTCGAATGATACTCAAGAAAGAAACATGAAAACATGGCAAAACTCATTTGATATAATACATTTTCAATCGGTGATATTGTCAAAGTTCTAAAATATATATATTTTTTTAAAAATCATCAAAAATTTACTCATTTCCGAGCAATGTATATTTTTCTTCTGCAAATGATGCTTGTCCTTGTAATTTATGTTCCAAACACGTGCTTATCATACAGGTAGCGCTTGTCTTTTGTAATTAAGATACCTAACGTGTGGTTATAATGTTGTTGGTTCTTAATTGTGTAATTTAAGTACCAATCGTGTGCATATAATGAAGTTGATGCTTGTCTTGTGTAATATAGGTACCAAGCCTGTTCATATCATGCCGTTGGTGCTTATCTTGGGTATTTTAGGTATCAAACGTGTGGTTCTCTTATGCGGTTGTTGACTGTCTTGTGTATTTAAAATATCATACACGTGCTTATCGTGCAGGTAAGGCATGTCGTGTGCAATTTAGGCATCAAACCTGTGGTTTTCATGCCGTTGGTGCTTTAATTGTGTAATTTAGGTACCAAACGTGTGCTTATTATGCAGTTAGTGATTGCCTTGTGTAATCTGGTACCAGACGTGTGGTTCTCATGCCCTTGGTACCTGTCTTGTGTATTTTAGGTATCAAACGTGTGGTTCGCATGCAGTTGGTACTTTTCTTGTGTAATTTAAGTACCAAACAAGCATGTTTTGATAAGCACTTGAGACGTGTTTGGTACTGTTATTACACAAGACAAGCACTAACCGCAGAAGAACCACACGTTTGATACCTAATATACAAAAGACAGGCACTAACGGCATGAGAACCACACGTTTGTACCTAAATTACATAAGACAAGCACCATCATGATCATGATAAAACTTACGTTTGGTACCTAAACTATACGAGTTTATTGTTACCTGCATGATAAGCGCTTGAGACGTGTTTGGTACTTAAATAACACAAGACAATCACCAACCGCAGAAGTACCACACGTTAAATACCTAATATACAAAAGACAGACACTAACGGCATGAGAACCACATGTTAATTGTGTCATTTAGGTACCTAACTGTGCTTATCGTGTGATTTGTGCTTGCCTTATGTAATGTAGGTACCGAACGTGTGGTTATTATGCAGTTGGTCCTTCTTTTGTGTTGTGTAATCTCAGTACCAAACACGTGGTTCTCATGTTGCTGGTGCTTTAATTGTGTAATAAAAGTACCTAACGTGTGCTTATCATGCAGTTGGTGCTTGTTGTGTGTTATTTAGATACAAACGCGTGTTCTCATGACGTTTGTAATTTTCCTGTGTAATTAACGTACTTAACGTATGGTTCTAATGTCGTCGATGCATCTCTTGTGTATTTTCGATACCAAACGTCTGCTTATCATGCCGTTGGTGCTTGTCTAGTGAAATTTAGGTACCAAACGCGTGGTTTTCATGCTGTCGGTGTTTGTCGTTTGTAAATTACGTGCGGTTCTCTTGCCTTTTTATGATTTAATTGTGTGATTTAGGTACCAAACGTGTGCTTGTCATGCAGTTTGTGTTTGTCTTATGTGATTTAGGTAACAAACACGTGCTTATCATGTGAGGGCGCTTTTCTCATGTAATTAAGGTACAAAACGTGTGATTCTTATGGCGTTGATGAATTATTATTGTAATTTATGTACCAAATGTGTGCATATCATGCTGTTGGTGCTTTTATTGTGTAATTGTAATAAAGATACCAAACGCGTGCTTATCATGCAGTTTGTGCTTGTCGTGTGTAATTTAGGTACGAAACGCGTGTTTCGCATGCAATTGGTGTATGTGTATTTTACGTACTGAACGTGTGGTTTTCGTGCCGTTGGTGCATGTCTTGTGTATTTTAGATACCAACTATGTGCTTATCATGTAGTTGGAGCTTGGCATGTGTAATTTAGGTACCAAACACGTGCTTATCATGCAGGTAGCGCTTCTCTTGTACAATTCAGATACAAACGTGTGATTTTCATGGCGTTGATGATATAATGGTGTAATTTCGGTACAAAACGTGTGTATATCATGCTGTTGGAGATTGTCCTGCGTAGTTTAGGTACCAAACGTGAGCTTATCGTGCAATTGGTACTTGTCGAGTGTAATTTATGTACCAAACGCGTGGTTCGCATGCCGTTGGTGCTAGTCGTGCGTAATTAAGGTAACAAACGTGTGGTTATCATGCTGTTTAAGTTTTAATTGTGTAATTAAAGTACCAGGCACATGCTTATCATGCGGGTAGCGCTTGACTTATGTAATAACGGTACCAAACGTAAGATTCTCATGCTGATAGTGCTTTGTGTAATTAAGGTTCTACACGTGTGGTTCTCATGTCGGTGCTTTTCGTTTGTAATTTACGTACTTAACGGTTGGTTATCATGCCGTTTATAACTTAATTGTGTAATTTAGGTACCAAACGTGTGCTTATCATGCAGTTGGTTCTTGTCTACTGTTATTTAGGTACCAAATGCGCGGTTCTCCTGCCGTTGGTCCTTTTCGTTTGTAATTTACGTACTAAACATGTGATTCCCATGTCGTTGGTGCCTGTCTTGTGTATTTTAGGTACCATACACGTGCTTATCATGCAGTTACAGCTTGTCTTATGTAATTAAGATACAAAACGTGTGATTTTCATGGCGTTGATGATGTAATGGTGTAATTTAGGTACCAAACGTGTAGATACCATGCTGTTGGCGATTGTCCTTTGTAGTTTAGGTACCAAACTTGGGCTTATTATGCAGTTAGTGATTGTTTTGTGTAGTTTAGGTACCAAACGCGTGGTCCCCATGCCGTTGGTGCTAGTCGTGTGTAAATAATTAAAAAAACACGTGGTTCTCATGCCGTTTATGCTTAAATCATGTAATTTAGGTACCAGACACGTGCTTATCATGCGGGTAGCGCTTGTCTTATGTAATTTAGGTATCTAATGAGTGCATTTTATACTGTTGGTGATTGTCCTGTGTAGTTTAGGTACCAAACGCATGTTTCTCATGCCGTCGGTGCGTGTCATGTGTAATTTAGATTAGTTTATACTAATTTATTTTATCTCGATTGCGATGAAATCTCAGAGATTATATGAAACGCTCTCGAGTCCAAACGCGTGGTTCTCATGCCTTTGGTGGTTGTCGTGTGTAATTTACATACATGACGTGTGGTTCTCATGCCGCTTATGCGTTATTTATGTAAGTTAGGTACCAAACATGTGCTTATCATGCAGTTTGTGCTTGCGTAAGCACCAAAACGAATGGTCTCTTGGAGTTGGTGCTTGTCTAATGTATTGTAGGTACCAAAACGGATGGTCTCATGGAGTTGCTGCTTGTCTTGTGTAATTTAAATTCCAAACACGTGCTACGTGCTTATCATGCAGGTTACACTTTTCTTGTATTCTTGATGTACCAAACCTGTGCTTATCATACACTTTGTTCTTGTCTTGTGTAATTTAAATACCAAACGCGTAGTAATCATGCCGTTGGTGATTGTTTTGTGTAATTAAATTATCAAATGGGTGGTCATCATGCACTTTGTGCTTGTTTTGTACAACTTATGTTCCAAATATGTGTCTATATTGCAGATAGCACTTGTCTTGTGTAATAAAAATCCCAAAACGGATGTTATCATGCAGGTACATGTAGTCAATGTCTAGTGTAGTTATCAAGCATGTGATACTTTGTCTTGTGTAATTAAGGTACCAAACGTGTGGTTACCTTACATGTGTAGATTATCTTGTACGTAGCATTTGTCTTTTGTATGTTAAATGTCAAACGGGTTAACCACACAAGTAGAATGTGTCACTTGAGGTACAATACTCGGGGACACTACAAAAAGGTATTCTGTATCATTGCACTATCCTCTAAAACTCTAAAAATTACTAATACTCTTCTGGAGGCGTCGCCCATAGAGAAAACGGTGGCGACGATAAATAGAAATATCATCAACAACATGATAACATTATGGTATGAAATAATATTAGAACACCTAATGATAGACGACAGAGAAATAAAAATAAGTGATTAAGACAGACAGACAGACAGACAGACAGACAGACAGACAGACAGACAGACAGACAGACACGAGAATGCGATGCTCATGTCTCATATATACACATTTCATTTAGGTTTAATTTTGTAATGAATGAAGTCTAATTCTAGTAAGAGAATACTCAGCAACAAAATCGTTATAAAAGATATTTAAAATCATTTAAGTACGACACATTCAGATATTTTATGTTTTTAATTTGAAACCAAATATGGAAATATATTAACGTCTGCATAAATATATACTATAAACATACGCTTTTTGTTTAATTTGCGCAGTTTGTGTGCATATCTATTACATTTATTCAAAAGAAATTGTCAGAGTTTTATAATAGACAGACAGACAGACAGACAGACAGACAGACAGACAGACAGACACGAGAATGCGATGCTCATGTCTCATATATACACATTTCATTTAGGTTTAATTTTGTAATGAATGAAGTCTAATTCTAGTAAGAGAATACTCAGCAACAAAATCGTTATAAAAGATATTTAAAATCATTTAAGTACGACACATTCAGATATTTTATGTTTTTAATTTGAAACCAAATATGGAAATATATTAACGTCTGCATAAATATATACTATAAACATACGCTTTTTGTTTAATTTGCGCAGTTTGTGTGCATATCTATTACATTTATTCAAAAGAAATTGTCAGAGTTTTATAATAGTATGCGTAATACTAGCTGTCATTCTTTGTACAATGACACCTGTTTAGTGTACATAACCTCTTTGGAAAAGTACATAAATACAAATCGAAGCAAGTTTTAATGAAAACGTTGGTATAATATATCACTGTGTATTTTCTCAAAATTAAACTGAGCTATGTAGATATAAAGCTTGCTTTTTTTCACCAAACCTGTCACGGACTGGATCAGTATAAGGACAATGGTAATACAAAAAAAATTAGACAATTTATCACCATAAGGATTAGCATCAGAGAATTCCATTTTCACAAGAACATTTTAGAATGCAGCATCAGACTGACGTTTGAAATTTCCCCGGTGTGGGTGGGTGGGTGTTATGGGCAGCCGTTCCCTCGTTAGCTGGAGAAAGAGAGAGAGAGAGAGAGAGAGAGAGAGAGAGAGAGAGAGAGAGAGAGGGAGGGAGGGAGAGAGAGAGAGAGAGAGATAGAGAGGTATTGTAATTCCGTAGATGTGAGGACATTTATCCAGTAAAAAACCAACATTGTGGGGACATGACATTTTTGTTGGGACATGTCCATGTCCCCACTTTTACGGTCGCTTATTTTAATGAGTGTGCGCATAACACATTTATTTTGGGTTGCCGCAAATGTCCCCATAGTGTTGTGAGAGACACCTTTCACTCTCACTTTTGGTGTGTGTTTCCGAAAAAACAGGCATCGTTGCACCCGCTCTGCGCATGTTTCAATCCGAAGAGTGCTCGGCCTTTTCCGTAACTAGACTACACACTGCGCATATCCATTTCTTACCATTTTCTACGAAATAGACAGAAAATTCCGATTGCAATCTCGGTCAGCCAAGCGCTTTGAAAGCTAATTTTGGAAGGAGAACAACAGGGAAAATGCATTCAGGTAAATTGCCAACTAATATCGTGATATTTTGTATACAAATTTTAAGTCAGTTCGTAGCTTAACAGAAAATCATTTATAGTTGAAGAAAGACATGGGACATATGAGTCTTTGTCGCAGGCTAAATTCATGTGTGGCTAATCAAAGGGGTCCGGCCGGTGAAGCGTGAGATCCTTCAGCCCCATGAAAAATGTCAGTGCGCATGCGCATCATCATTAGCACTTCCGGTGTGATAATCGTCAGACAACAAAAAATATTGTTAAAATAAACTTTTAAAATAGTCTATCTCCGCCATTGGCACAGCTGCTCAGGTTGTACAATGTCTACATAATTATGATGTTATAAAGTATCAGCACAATGGAGCGTTAGTGCATATCAAAGCACGTCTTCGAACGATTTTTATATTTTTTTATTTGATCGTCCTCTACGTGCATACTCCATCCGCTTTTTTATGGGTGGATTTTCCGCACCGATTTCAGTGCGGAGACCAAAACACTCGTATTGATTAAAAATATGTAATATCATTAGCAAAAACTCTTACCGGTTGTTAAAAAATACTTTATATATGTCCATACTGCAAAAAAATCCACAAAACCGCACATTTAACACTTAAATAACTAAGTTTTTACATACAATCCTACTTTCAAATCGTGTTTGACAGTTATCACGTGACGCGCACCTTTCAAGTTGAATAGAAACACTGTGGATGGAAGCTCTACGCGGTAAATTGAAAGGAAATACTTATCAGGGTAGGCAAATACGCATTATGTTCCGAGAAAGTGACATTTCCTGTCAAAGTGTGTATTTAAATTAGACAAACCAATACTTGACAATATTCATCGCTATTAAAGTTTAATAAATATTATGTCTGTAGCAGAAATGTTGCTTGTACTTTATAAGTAGAAAACGGATAATAAGATGTGAACAAAATAGTGTTTAAACTAAATGCTGCCTGTACACTAACATTTCCTTTGGCAAATAATGCAGCCACACACATAACATTGTCTTTCTCCGCATTGCCTCGACTTTGGAATATCTGTTATTTTCATATTTTTTTTAATCGTCTGCTACCGTTTTCGTTAGTGATCTTTTGTAAGTGTATTATTAGATCGACATAATGTTGTCCAGTACGGCCACCCATTCCTACCTCCTGCCAATATATCCTAAAACACTTTTAGGAGCTCATCAGTTAATGATAATATCTATGTCGGGTTTATATACTTCCATGCCGAAAGTTAATCGTGTGTTCATAAATCTCTGGTAATCTTCTATCATAACCGTTGAACGTATAGTAAAAGAGTAAAACTTAATTTTCAAAAGATAACTACATGCGCCAACAGTACACAATGATATTTTTTTTACCATATTAACTTATGTACAACGTTAAGCCGATGTCAAAGAATTGACGCAAGTTCCTTGATGCATACGTGACTATTGAAAATAATCTTGTATAGTTCTAATGAATTATGGGCAACGATACACTTATTAGCTCTAAATTGGTATCAATCCATATTGCAACTGAAAAAAATATTGCTATAGCTTCGTCAGGGATCTGTGGGTTGAGTAATGCAATGCTTCAAGCACGGTTCTATGGTTAGAAATTGAATGATACATACGTTATTCATTATTTAAAATCATCATTAGGCATTCACAATATAAGAAACTTGTTTTACTGTTAGCTTATGACAATTCCCATTTCAACAACAATTTGATATACTGCCAATAAGTAGTTAGAATCATTAAAATTGTGTGGCCGATACATACGATATCAATTAGTTGAAAACTCAACAATAAATACCCAAACAGTCGTAGCTTGTCACCCAATGTTGCTCGGACGGACATTATTTAAATAATGAAAGCTGCTGAATATTATTGTATTTGATCACAACCCACTATAAATGGCAGACAAATCTGGATATTCATGTACAGACTTTAGTATCAACACTAAATGTTGTATGCATTCACATGTCCTTTCCACCAGTATACGCGGTGTTGCTAGATTTCTTGAATTTGCCCACCAATAAATGAAGATATTCTCAGTGTAGTGTCTAATATTTAACTATAGGCCCTGTCTTACAGATCTCACGGCTAGATTTCTTGAATCTGCCCACTAATAAATGAAGATATATTTATTTTTGCAGGCCCTACTATTGCATATTAGACATAGCTGTTTTTTTTATTTAGGCACCCAAAATAAACAACTTTCTCTAAAAGATATATTCTTTAATTCAAGTTTTTGCATTTATCCCTGATAATATACGCAACAAAACTACCAACAGCGCAAATCAATTTTCTAAAATTAGCTTTCTTGGAAAATCCGAGTTTGGCGTTACTTTTCGGGGCCAATAAATAACGTTTTCACAAGAATTGCATTCATTTTTTCATTTTAGCCTACTTTCTCTTTTAAACATGTATATACATAACGACTGATTACTTATTTATTGTCATATCATGCTGCACACTCAAGGTCTTATTGTTCAAATTGCACATACACGTGCACGTGAAATGTCTATGCTTGACCTTAATTTCTATCATAATATGAATCACATTGTGGACTTTAGGGGATTTCCAGCTACTGTGTGCGAAAACGCCCCCTAGATTATCGATTCTTCAACGTAGTTTAAATATATATAAAGTAATTGCAGGTAGCAATGTCTAGCTGTTAACAAAGACAGGGAAGTTTTAAAGCATTTGTAATTAGATCGATATTAGACTTATTTATAAAGCAACATGGCAAAGTCGTTGATTACCAAACGGGTTACAATCGAAGTAAAATAAATAAATTCAAACTAAACTTAAACTTTAAACTCTAAACTTTAAACTTAACCAAACGGGTTAAATATACACAACAGCAAAGTCGTGAAAAAATAAACAAGCTATGTAAAAACATTTAAAACATATAGTAATATGACTACAGCTGACGATGGTATAACAATACATTGATATTATCAGACAAGGAACTAGGAAGAAATATATGTGGAAAGTTTCACCATACAAATAAATACCATATAATAAACACCTTGTTTTTTTTATATTCCCACTTATATATTGCTATAATCTAGATCCAGGAAGACTTCCCGGTATGTGTCAGTGTCGATTATATACACCACAATACAATTAGAACGATTAACCTATATACCCCGGGTAGTAAACAGTCGGATAGTGTTACGGAGAGTATTTATAGTTCAATAAAGCCACCCAAACACAACACAGCCGGGTACGATTAACTCGGTCGGTATAGCGCGTCTCACTATCGTCTCACTATCGGATCCCCGCACGGCTACAGTCTCCGTTATGTTTGATAAACGACATTGAGTCTCATTACCATTCGTCCATTAACGCTGGTTCAAGTGATGGAAATTAACACTTACTTGTGGAGATGGATGTGCTCGAGTACTGGTTAGCCTAACAGGATCCGAAGAAAGAGTGGTTAGGTTTACTGATCGTCAGTTAGCCATTGATGGCATTAAATGACACCAAATATCCAATCAATCAATCAATCAATCAATTAATCAATCAACAATTCAATCAAATAAAAGAGCCACATATGTTCACATCATTTACACACATAGCTTTGGGACATGTAGTACAGGGGTTAATATACGCCCGGACAAACAAAAATTTATCCAAGGTAATATTGCTAGGTATTTAAAATGCAAATGAATTTTAATATACGCGACAGATCACCGGACATTATTATTAGTGGAGTCGAATCGCATCGATACTAATACAACACTGTTTCTGTGCGTTTTTATATGTATTATTAAAACAATGTCAATGCATTGGTGAATAATACCAAATAATAAATGATACCACAGGTTGATATAACCACTCAAGTGCATATAGTTTTGTATGGCATTGTCATTAAGTAAGGCACGCCAAATTGTAGTAAACATAATAATTTAGTTCTGTATAATGTGCCATTGCCATATTCAGTGGTTTGTTTACAAGAGTGCACACCGCCACATGTGTGTCGTTGCTAACCGGGGTACGAGTGCACCTTGATAATAATTAGTAGCCGTTAAACCCAATGAATTATACAGAGTCTATACAAGTCCTTGGTTAAACCCAATGAATGCTATGAGATTAGATTGATCAGCTGTCGAGCATGCAGCGCATGATAACTGTACGCACATATTGATATTCACAATTCGTTTGACAAAAAATGAAAACAACTTGGAAGAGAAACCAGGTGACAAACATATTTACAATTCGCTATTTATGGATTCATAGGATAGAGAACAATGCATTCTTAGTGAGGCGCAGTGTTGAAAGACAATACAATGCATTCACAAATATGTTTACGTTTACCAGGGGAAACCAGTCTCAGTGGGGGTATGTTTGCAATGACTTGCATACACAATATCGGTGATACAAAATAGCGCCAAGGTTACTTACACCTTGTTATTATTGGAGTATGTTTATAAATGGCGTTTAGGTATGTCGGATACATGCGTCATTTTTGCTCTACCTTTTTACTGTATAAGTAACAAAATAGAACACAATCAAATAGCCAAATTGGCAATACATGTACATTTATTGTGAATACAATATAAGCGCATCACATGTGACAATAAAACATCCAATTCAACGGCAACAAAGGCTTGTTTACTGTTTATATGTCGTGCCGACGTAAAGTAAAAATTATTTTTTATTTATTTTCATTCGTCAACTACAACAATAACAAACAACAACATCAGCAGTTACAACAACAACAAAACAATAACAACAACAACAACACCATCAACATAGAAAACAGCAGCAGCAGCAACAGCTACAAAACGGCAACAGTTAAATATCCAAAAGGACACAGTTGAAGCTAAGATATTTAGAGCCCCGCTACTGGGGTCACTCACCCTGCTATGCTGGTTGCCGTGAAAGGGTATGGGCTTGACTAGTAGCTATGTATACGTTTTGTATACAACCGAGCCGGACGGGTGATTATTGTACTAGTTTTTTTTTCAATGATCTTAATCTCCATTATTTTTATGTATCTTTCCTGTCAACTTAATGTTTTATCTTAGTAAAATATTAGACACTATACTGAGAATATCTTCATTTATTGGTTGACATATAGAAATCTAGCCATGAGATCTGTATTAGACATGGCCTATAGTTAAATACTAGACACTATACTGAGAATATCTTCATTTATTGATTGACATATATACAGAAATCTAGCCGTGAGATCTGTAAGACAGGGTATATTGTTACATATTAGACACTATACTGATAACTTCATTTATTGGTTAACATATAAAAATCTAGCTATGAGATCTGTAAAACAAGGCCTATAGTTATAAATTATACACTGTACTGAGAATAACTTCATTTATTGGTTGGCAGATTCAAGAAATCTAGCCGTGACTTAGTCCAGAGGGTCCTCAAAAAGGTAAAAATTGGAAATTACAAAAGAAGAATCGGTGTCATATTTATGCACCATTTATGTCGTATTCTTATCCAAATACCCTGGAGCAATGATATATCTGAGAACATATATTAACTTCCAATTTTTGGGAATTTTATTTCATTTGACTGTAATATGGCTGAAAGAGTATACTATAGATACCGTCCGTAGATACTTTATTTCCTTCGATGAACATGAAGATAATTAGAGGAAAAATTTATATGATATAACGACCATTTGCAGTTTATCTAAGGCGATAAACAAAAGATAATTTGGCTGCGTTGCGAATCTCCGCTTTAGATATATTTCAAGTTTTAGGTGAATGTTTTAAAACTATTGCCTCATTTTACTTTGAATAAAAAAGAAGGTTTAATTAACCACAAAACCTGTAATATCAGTCCCATTCCCCTCTCCAAAAAGTATGTTTTTTTTATATGAAATTTTTTTTCGAACAAATAATTGTAATATTCCCTTATTTCAAAGAATAAAAACATGTTAAAATTATAATTGTCTGAAATTGTTGTTTTCATGGATTTTTGTTGCATCTAGATTCATGATGACACATCTTTGGTCAGACATGTATCCATTTATCTGATAGGTTTTCCTGGGTTGTCAGACCAAATGTCTGACAAGTCATAAAAATCATTTGCAACATCACATGAAAGGTATTGTGGTGTTAATGAGGGCATTTTGAGAAACTTCTTGTTTTGTGAGAAAGTTCTGATAGGGACATACATGTTACAGCTTGCATGTTAGATTTTTTTAAAATGCTTCAAATGTCTTCACAGGTGGTAGTTTGGAATGTATTGACAGTCTCATGAACACATTCTTGTGAGAACTAATATGGTGGTTGTGGGGACATGTTGAGAAAATTCTTATGAGAATGGTAGTGTTAAAGGGAGATGTTTAGAAACGCTGTGGGAACATTCTTGTCAGAGATAAAATGTTGGTAGTCGAAGCATGGTGAGAAAGTTCTTGTGGGGACATTCTAGTGAGAGCTAAAAGTGTGGAAGTGGGGACATTGTGTAGGAATCTCTGTAGAAACAGTGAGAGTAAGCATGTTGGAAGTGAGGTCATGCAAGTTTCTAGAAAATTTCTGGATTGTGGACATTCCTCACAAGTTTTCAGTCAGACTTACAAGTCCTCCCAACACCCCAACCTCTCATCAAATCCAAAGTCACTTTTGGGAGCAGTGTACATGATAAGGAAATTCGAGGAGATACGATGGGAACAGAAGGGGTCGCACGGACAGACGCAGCCCATTTCTATATTCCCCGCTCCGTTCTATGAGCGGTGGCAGGGGATAACAATATTTCATTGATTTTACTTAAGTCCCTCACTGATTAAGAAAACTTTAGAGAATAGATAGAGAGTGCAACAAATTTTAAGTGTCTACATGCTGACGGAGGTACCAGCAAATTGTTACTGTTAAGGAAGTGAATTTCATAGAAGTAAAATCCAGTAATGTTATGTTTTTTCCTGTGTCCAGAATTAATGTTCCTTTTTACAGAGTTTCATACAATAGAAATAGAAGAAAACAATTTTGGATTGCCAAGAATATCTGGTTTTTGAGTAGTCTATGTAGAGGGTCTGGTATACGGCGGTTCTGCTGTACTTTGTAATTATTATGGTTTCATTTAGATGCAATATTCTAAATGGAGATACTGGATTGAAACTTCATATGGTTGATGTTTAAGATTCTGTACTGTACCTTCAATCTTATACCTATTTCAACATACAAGGCAATTTTCTTCCATTGACTTTTGCATTAATTACTCTATACAAGCTTGTATCTCCTAATGAGAATAAAGATAAATTATCAAAACAGTATATGTCTTTATGGTCACAAAGTGAGACCCCCAAACAATTTTCTTCTTTTTGTTGTTAGTTCAGTTCTTAGTTGAGTTTACATGTAACTTTAAATTCAATATTTTAGGAGATCAGGATGAATACTACACAAGAGAAGTGCTAAGAAAGACAAACATCAGTTGTGAAGAATCAAGACAGACCAAACAGCAGTAGTGGGGAGTCAAGACAGACAAACAGCAGTAGTGGAGAAAACAACAGTACTGAAGAGTCGAGACAAACAAAATGTGTATACAAATAAGTGTTCATTATGCTCCAAAAAGGTGAATTTGTAGTCCAAAATTTGTTATTCCATCTGTCAGTCTGTCAGTAACACATTCGTCCAGAGCATAATTTTAAAACTAATGCTGAAACTTCACACAGTGATAGAATATATTGGGAGGAAGTACAGAGTTTAAGAATCTTAACTCAAGTTAATTTGTGTTTTAGTGGGTCGGATTAGCAATCCCCTACAAGTCTTTTATTGAAAAAGTTTTATACTAACTTGTGTGCTGTTACTGGTAGTTTGTACAGTTTACTGATTGACAGAATAGCCATAATTGTGCTACCCCCTTCCAATTTGATTTACACCTTAAACACCTAGTTCTAAAACTGTAGACCTGGACCCATGTGACTTTATTAGGTAAATTAAACTGTATGTGAAGAGTGATGCATCTGTGCTATTTTTTTTATGTCCCCACAATAGGGCCATAATTGTAGATGACACTTCAGTTATATTTTCCAAAATAAAATTTCTATTGTCTTTTTTATAGGTACATAAAAAGATGAACAATGGAAGAGAAAGATGCTCTGGCGGTCCTTGTGCGAAAATCTGCAATGGAGAAGAAGCCGTCTAGAAGGAATGAAATATTATTAAGTGAACAAATTAAAAATTCCGTGTTAAAATCACTGAATTGGCTGAAAATAAAATATCAAGTGTGGGCAATGGCCTAGCAAAAACAGTAAGAAGAACAGAAAGTGATACAAAATTAGGACTTCATTCTTAAACACAGCCTGTCTGTCTGCACACATACTGGATCCAAAAGTATACATGATTGGTTCATGTAATTCAGTTCTTGGTAGTGGGCAATCAGGAGATAGTGTAGAGCAAGAACCATACTCTGGCTTGCTTCATTTTTGAATTACCACTCTTCGTTACTTTTTGAAATATAACTCTAAAACTATGTGAATTAATTGAACTTAAAATAAGGAATGCGATCATTACCTGGAAGTGTATTTTGTAAGAACCATATCTCTGACTTATCTCTTTTTTATATTACTTCACTTTGTAATTTTTTCCTTTTGAAATATAACTAAAACTAATATTGAAAATCAGTTGACACTTGAAATAAGAATGGGGACATTGCATAAAAGCACATTTTGTAATTATTTTAATTACCTCCCTTTTTACTATTCCACCTCCCCTTTTGAATAAGAGGGGGTATATTCTTCTGCAACTGTTGGTAGGTTGGTTTGTCAGTCGATAGACCAAGTGGTTTACAATCAATAACAAGAGAAAGGGCAAGTCACAGGTACAATTAACAGTAAAATGATTTCCAGGCAAAACGTAGAGATGGCTTGGGTTTAGATTATTCAAACTTAGTAGGCAGGTTGGTCATAACCACCAGTAGGTGACCCTTATTGATTTTAGTTTCATTAGGTAAAAGGTAAAGGTCACAAGACAATGAACAGTTAAACAGTTTCTGACAAATATCTATTGAAAGCTTGGGCCAAGACTCCTCAAAGTTGGTAGGCAGATTGATCATGACCAGCAGATGACTCCTGTAGCTTTTTTCAGTTGGTAGGTCAAGGTCATGGTGGTCTTGATTTGAAATGCATTTTCAGTCAATAATAACTGAAGAATGCTTGAACATAAAACTGTCAAACTTCATAAATGAATGATTGTGGCCAGTAGATGACACGATTGTTTTAGGGTTAGTATGTCACGGTCACAATGACCTTTAGATGGAAAACCATTTCCAACAGGTCATCATTTGGGGGCATATGTGCTTTGCAAATAGCTCTCAAAAACTGCTGATTTGGAATTAGTTGAAACTTAGATGAAAGAATGGAGTCATTTATAGGTGACTCATTTTTTAATTGCCTCCAAACGGGCAAAGCAAAGGGGCATTTATTGTTACTCAAGTCCACCTGTCTCTGCAAAAAGTTGTTTTTTGATTAAGAACTCTTGAAATGTATAATTAGTTTGATTCATATTTTGGTTGTAGGTTTATACTAAAGTAAAATTTTGGTCACACTCAACTAATTTTTGGTGAGTTTATGGCCCTATTTTGTCTTTATGGTTTTGGTTTCTGATCAAAAACTCCTGATCAATTTGATTCATATTTGGCATGGATCAAAACAAAGTAAGGTAAATGACAAATAATGTTTTGTGCCTTATGTTTAAATTTGTCCATAACGTTATCAGCATTGTTCAAAATATTTCAAACGATACAAATCGGGGTATCTGCAATACTCTTTCATCTATACTGAGTTGTTCGAGACAAAACTATGTCACATTGTAAATGATATTATTTGTATTCTAAAAAGTTTGAATCCCTGCCCGGCAACAGTCTCCGTGATGATCGATATACGACATTGTGTCTCATTATCATTCGTCTCTTACCACTAATTCAAGTGGGAAAGTTATCAGTTACTTGCGACTTAATTTTTCAGGTTAAAGTTTTTTATCAGGTAAGATATTTATGCAACCACTCATTGGATGTAAATGAAACTTCACATGTGTGTTTTCAACATCATCAATGAAACACACAGAGACAAGAATTATAACTCTGGATTGCATTTTGGCACAGTTATGGCCCTTTTTCGACTTAATTTTTCAGGTTAAAGTTTTTTATCTGTTAAGATATTTATGCAACCACTCATTGGATATGAATGAAACTTTGCATGTGTGTTCACCGTCGTTAATGAAACACACAGACAAGAACATATGTGTTCATCAACATCATTAAAACACACAGAGATAAGAACCATAACTTTGGGTTGCATTTTGGCACAGTTATGGCCCTTTTTGGACTTAATTTTTCAGGTTAAAAAGTTTTTGATCATGTAAGATATCTATGCAACCACTCATTTTATATGAATGAAACTTTGCATATGTGTTCACCATCGTAAATGAAATACACATGAACCATAACTCTGGGTTACATTTTGGCAGAGGTATGGCCCATCAATCTTTTCATTGGTGGTGAGTTTCATCCCATCGGCGAGCTTTGTTTTCTTCTGACAACTCTTGTTACAAGGACTTCATAGTACTACTCTTTAGGTCAGCTAAATATATTTATGTGTGTACATTGACAACTACTTGTGCAACTGCTTGGTATTATATCCTTCTAGAATTCAACTAATGTAGTTACGACATGTGATTTATAGTTGAATAGTCAAAAGACATTATTAGTTAATTCCATCATTCTGTTTTTTATCATTATTTAAAATGCTTTGATAAGAGAATATACGGTACATTGTAAATTTAAAGCTTGTTGTACTTTAAAACTGTTGGCAAATTTGAAGCTTTTTGCATTTTGTAAACTGTTGCATTAACAACTTCTATACTCTGTAACCATTGCAACTTCTTTAAGAATGCTGAAAAATTCTTCATTTCTTTATTGTCCTTTATAAGTAGACTGTTTTAAATGCAAAGTTTCTTTTTTGCTGACAGTATGTATGAGGGTGGTGGGGGTTCAGAAAGTTTGTAGACTTGCCATATCTTTTTTTTTATTTATCATTGTATTTTAATAATTCTCAGGGGGCATGTTCCACTATATATTTGCATAATTTTGCGAAAAATTGATAATTCTTCATCATTAGTTTATATTCTATAATAACTATGGAAACGTTGATTTACGTAGTCGGCGCTGTTTTTGCTTTTTTTCCTACCGCTACTATTCAAACGAGCGAAGCGTTGCCAAAACGCGTTTTATTTTTAAATAAAAAATATCAATGTGTGCTGTATTGTATGCTTGTTTACACCAACTATGTGCATTGCAAATTTACTGCAATATTATGATGTTACAGTATGCCATTTTGTTTGAAACAAAATGACGTCGGGGCACTTGAAAATGGATTAGCACGCGAAACACCGCAATTCCGTAAAGTTCTACTCCACGTCAGGTAATACACCTGCTCATAGAGAGAAACAAAAGTATAAACGGTGAATCTAATGTTTCAAGTTCTCTAGTGTTTAAATATCACAAAATTAATGTTTTTGAGATGGCCGGGAATTAGTAATTAAAAAAGAGCAAATGGGAAGTCGATTTGAAGGCCTATTGGAATCAAAGCATGTTTTACAGAACTTTGTGTCCAGTATACCATCTTCTGATTTTGTTAACATGTTCACTGAATGGTGTAAATGGTGGCAAAAACGTATAGCCCATGGAGGAGAGTATTTTGAGAAGAGTGACTCAGTAAATTTGATGCAAAAGCACCTGTTAAAAATATTGACGTCGTTTTTTGTTGAATAGGTCATCATTTTGCCCCGACATATCTAACTGCTATGCTTTGATTAGTGCCTTATTTTCTTAATAGTTGATGTATCATGCTGTCCCATATACATTTATTTCAAATACATTAACACTATTGTGCATTGTATAATTGACATAAATAAGTTATAGCAAAAGTCTACAAACTTTCTGACCCCCCCCCCCCCCCCCCCCTCTTATTTTGGATTTAAAAAGTGACAATTTTTATAGTATCAAGATAAATGTACATGAAACAATCTGTTTAACTGTCTTCTAACTTTTTAGCTCTCCTGAGCACGAAGTGTTTCGGGTGATCTATTGTGATCACTCACTGTCCGTTTGTCCGCACTTTTCTTCAAATGACATCTCCTAAACCACTGGGCTAATTTCAACTAAACTTCACAGGAATGTTCCTTAAGCGGACCCCTTTCAGAATTGTTCAAAGAATTCCATATCATACAGAACAATTGTTGTTGAAAGGAAAAATCTTCTTGTCAGAAACTATTGGCTGGATTTCAAAATAATTTCACAGAAATGTTGCTTGGGTGACCTTCTCCCAAGAATGTTAAAATATTCTGATTTGTCAAAAAACATGGCCACCAGGGGACATGGTCACTTTTCCCTCTATGTATGTAAGGGAAACTTTGAAACAATCTTAAAAAATGGATCCCTTTCAGATACTGACTCAGTAGAAAGAGGAACCTCTCAAGGGGCTATATTATCTCCTCTACTCTTTTCTATTTTGATAAATGATCTACCTGCTACACTAGAGGGGACATGCATGGTTACCAGTCAATTTGCTGATGATTCTGGCACATGGCTAAAGGGGTCAATTTAAACCTGTTACAAATTAGAGCTCAATCGGGACTTGACCTTATATTGGGTTGGGCCAAAGAATGGGGTTTAAAATTAGTCAGTCTAAAATAGTGGGTATTATTTTTGGAAATTCAAATCAACAGTGTTGATGTACATTTAGGTAGCACAGCGATCATATTAAAAAAAATCATCAAATTTTTAAGCATGCTTTTATTGATTGATTGAATATTAGTGTCATTTTTATGCCATCGAGGGCTAACATATGATCAGTTAACCTAACCAATGTTTCCTGTCATTAAACAGTACTCGAGCACACCCCATCTCCGCAAGTAACTGATAACTTTCCCATTGAATCAGTGGTGAGATATGAATGATAATGAGATACAACGTCATATATCATTCATCATGGAGACTGTTGCGGGCCACGGCCCTGGATTCATAGTCAGACGCCTAACCGACTGAGCGGGGCCTGGCGCATGCTTTTAGATAAAAAACTAAATTTTCACCGTCACATGAAAGACATCATGATCAGGTGTGAGAGAGACTTAAATTTGATGAGAATGCTAAGAAGTACAGATTTTGGCTCTGATAAACATAGCCTCTTATATATATGTCTCTTATATGTAAAAAAAATAGACTATGGAGCTCAAATCTGTTCTCGTGCACCCCTTCAATACTTAAAAAATTAGATAACATCCAAAATAAGACCCTCAAGTTAGCCCTCAGACCTCTCCAGACCACACCTGGTCATATATTAGAAGTGGAGGCTGGAATTATTTAACTTAAATTAAGACGGGGAAGATCAGTCAGTTAAGAACTGGGCCAGGGCTCAAACTAGGAAAAATGGGAACGCTGTGAATAAACTCATTGGGACCGGGTACTTCATCAAGTCAAAATATTTAAATTTTGCTTCCTTTCGGGGCTTATACCCAGGACTTTGTAGATGAGTACAGTCTCAGATTTTAAAAAAGAAGGATCTAGTAAAATATTAAATTCCATTGCAGCCAAACCATTATAGGTCAGTTTACCTATGCCACCAAACGTTATGTTTGGGGTTTTACAGCACATTGTAATTTGTTGATGGTTTACTATTGACAATTACTGATGGTATGCTGGATATACGGTTACATAAGATAACTATCAATTGTATTCTACCATTGTAACCACACACAATTATTGTGTACAGACACCTCTTTAGATAGAATTAAATTTTTTTCGAAAGTTCATATTTAGGTCGAATCTTGCTGACAATATAAGCAAAGTAATTTGCGCTATGAGCAGTGTTATTTGGCTTAAAATATTGGTAAACATGCATAGGTGCACCTCATTTAACATAAGTAATTACATGCACTGATTATAAACCATTCATAGGTTTATGTAATATATTGCTGCAATCGGTGAATACAAACTGAAATAAAAATAATTTCTTTGTATAAACTACAAATTTGAATGCAAACTCTTCTTATTTATTGAAATCATCTTCATTCATCACTCATTATTCATCACAGAAATACGTAATCATCTTTTATGTTTTTAATAATCATCTTATCCTGCTCGCCAAAATGACTGGTTCAAAGCGCGAGGATAAATAAAAATTGATACATATATACATCAATCTGGGTACGAGATTGTACCTAGATGTCCCCTGTACGAATTACACGACTACCAATAATCAACCGTATATGTTCGAACCCCATGCGCTACAGCACAATGAGTGAAAATAAAATTGATTTCTGCGCTTAGGTACTATGTTTGCACGTATTGCACGGGTTGTTAATGCATTTTGCAAACTTATTTGTGGTTAAAACAAGAATCAACACATATTCCGCTAAAGAATGGTACAAAAATAACTTATACTTTTTTGTATAGCTCGGGTCAAAAATTGGTAGCACGTGTCAGAAAATGAGAGGCACGTGTATTGATTTTTTTTCATATATGTTGTAGAACACCTTATTCTGAGCAACTTTTGTTCTTAGAGTGATCATCTATCTGTTTTCATTTAGTCCAAAACGGCCCGTGCCAACACGTGCCACTCGGGTAAAAATATGACGCCAATTGGGGTTCCATGTTCAAACCCCATTACTGACGTCATTCTTGTGACGTTTTTATCCCGGACACAGGGTTCGACAGGTATTGAGTAGCTCTTCAGGTTGATATCATTTTTTTTTTTTGAAAAAATGGCCGTCAGTGGTCGCAAGCAGGCCTCGAGCTTAGATTATAATGTAGCACGTGCCAGAAAATGAGAGCCACGTGCATTTGGGTAATGTTGATATATGATGTAGAAAATTTAATACTGACCAGTTTTTGTGTTGAAACTATATGGCTATCTCAAACCGTTAAACCAGTAGAACCTTAACCCCAACTGACTTATGGTCAGCCGGAGGGCCAAAAAAGGATCGAACCTGAGCCGAGAGGCCATTTCCGATCCGATATTTTCAAGTTGGGTATCGTACGAAAGGTCTTGACGAGCCTAACAAAGTAGCATCGAGTTTTGTTAATTAATCTGAAGCACGAGCAAAAGCACATGCAAAAATCGAATATTAGACTTGGAGTCGAATTTTATTTTTTAACTAGATCTCGTCAAATAAAGGCCAGTTTGTTCTTACCGTTTTAAAAAAAAATATTTTACTTTTCTATCTAACTGATTCCAAAAATCGATATTTGGCCGATTTTTCCATTTTTGGCTATGTTAGAGTCTCCATAGAGGCATATGCCGTTCCACAAAGCTATAAAACTATATATTTCTAGAAAGATCTATTCAAGCCCTTCAACATGGTATCAAACATATTAGACCCAATGACATAAAATGTCATTAAGTCATCTGAAAATGATCCCAAATTCATTAATTTTAGTGATTTTGGCCCTAAAAAAAGTCATAAACAAATCGGAAAATCGTTCATATCTTTGCCGTTTGTGAACACATTGCTCTGAAATGTTCCATAAATGTTCCTTTACTCATGTTCTATGGATTTCGATAGTTTGCGAGGGCGAGATCTGAAGTTTAAATATACTTTTCTTTATCTAAACGCGTTTTTTACCTTGGCTTTGAATGAAAATTGAAGATTGACCTTGACGGTTGGGTACAAGGAAGGATGCGATCCATTCATTGGTAAAGAGTTTATAAAGATCAAGAATCGCAATGTTGAGATATAACATTTTGAACATGTACACCTTAAAAAAAAAATAATTTCATAACATTGTTTTTACTTGACGAATATTTTTATAGTGAAATATCCCCTACCTAACCCTACCTTAACCCCAAGGGTTGCCCCTGATAAGCGATCTCGGACCCTCCTAATTATTGAGATAATTACCATAACTCCCTAATTAAGGGACACCATCATAAAATAAATGATTTTTTACCCCCAACTTTCAAGAACCATAACTCCGTCAAAAAAATTGGGAAAAGTCACCTCCGTGGTCCTTATCCATTTATCTTTTTAATGATACATTCAAATTTAACCCAAGTCATACAGTAATATATATGTCATCTAATTATATGGTTAAATCGGTATTTAGGAACTTTGGGTCGTGAGGTTTGGATTTCCCCATATGCCCATCTTTTTGCTTATTTTTTTTGGCTGGGTTTAGGTTGCCCATCCCAGGGGACCTAAAAAACCTCGTAACTACCTGTAATTTGCACTATCCGGGTCTAGAAAGCTTTTAAAGACCTTAAATCAGGACCCAAGAACATCATTTTTTTCAAAGTCCCAACATTTTAGTTACATGTAACCCTAGGTTTAGGTATCCAAAAGACCCTATAACCTTATATAGGACCCCCTGGTCAAACCCCTAAACCCAGCAACACATCAAGAATATTCCCCTTTAAAAAAAAGTCTCAGAAACTGCCAGTCCGATTTCAAAATAATTTCATAGACATATTTCTTGGGAAGATCCTCTACCAAGATAGTTCAAATTATTCCGATTTGTTGAAGAACATGGCTGCCAGAGAACGTGGTCACTTTCCCCTAAATTTGTATAGTGAGAATTTTAACAATCTTCTTGTCAGAAACTGCTGGCCCGAGTTAAAAATAATTTAACAAAAATGTTCCTTGGATTCCTTTGAATATTGAAATATTATGATATGTCATACCAGGAGGCATGATCACTTTTCCTAAATATAATGACAAAACGCTTGTGTGTACAGGCGCTTTTTGTCCGTTTGACGCATTTTGTCCGCAGAAAAAATAGAAACACGTCAAATTTTATCAATATGTCGCCTTTTGTCTGCAGAATATTAAGGACAATGAATATTTCTGTGCGCATCGAGACAAAAGTCGATGTATTTCTATATTTATGTAGATAAAGAGAGTTGCGGACAAAAACGTCACAGGCGTGTAAATAGCCGACATCTATTTACACATTATTGCACACACAGGTTTTTCTTAACTGATATTTACTTAATACTGGTGAAATTTCATAGAGAATATAAATATGAGTAAATCAAAACGTTGTTAGTTGAAGGAAAGGCGTAGTTTTGGATCTAGAGCGACTTTTATGTGTGATAAAAAAACAAACAAACAAGGGATGTTAAGAACGTCTAAACAATTGACGATAACCATGATGATGATGAAAACAAAGATGATGATGATGAAAACAATGATTATGATGACTTATGGTTCCCTCCCCCCCCCCCTTGTCAGACCGTCACACAAATAGGGATCCTGCGATAACTTTAGAAGTACTAGGTATTTTTTCATGAAACTTGGAAATGGATAGATGGCAATATGGAGAATATGCACGTGCTTTTATTTTGTTTTGTTGCTATGGCAACAAATAGTCTAAAAATATGACAAAATTCACAGAAAGAAGTGGGATCCTTCAATAACTTTAAAAGTATATGATATTTTTTGAAACTTGGAACATAGATAGATGGCAAAATGGAGAATACGCACTTACTTCATATTGTTGCTATGGCAACAAATGTGGTTGCTATGGCAACAAATGGTAAAAAAATATGACAAAAATAGTGAATCCTGCGATACCTTAAAAAGGACAAGAGTTTTTTTTATGAAACTTAAGAAATAGATAGAAGACAATATGGAAAACATGCACGTTATTTTATTTTCTTCATTCGTCTGTTAGCCTGTCAGTCAGTCAAACATGGTGGATTCTGCCATAACTTTTAAAGTACAAGATATTTTTCATGATACCTGGAGCATAGATAGAAAGCAATATGAAGAATATGCACATCATTTTATTTTGTCTGTTCGTCTGTCTGTTCGTCCATCTGTAATTCCATCCATCAGTCACAAAAGATAGATCCTGTGTTAACTTTAAAAGTACAAGATATATTTTCATGTAATCTAGTTTATAGATGGTTAGTTATTCTGAGAATACACAAGTCCTTCAATTTAGTTTCACCATAAAAAATTTGGTTCTTATGCCAGAAAATATGACAAATGCCCCCTTCGTTAGGGGACTTTTATTGTTGGCAATAGTCTTGTTCAACAGTATTTCAGTTCTGGTAACCTAACCAGTATTCCTGGATTCTGTACCAGTACTTACCTGTTCTCCTCAAGTTACTACCAACTTCTCCACTTGAATCAGCCGTGGTGGACAAGAGGTCTTAGACACAATGTCTTCAACCCAATTGTCGTGGAAAGCATGCGCCTTGAACTCACGATCCCGAAGTCCGTAGACATACACTCTCCCTATTTGGCTAATCAGACGGGCTTGTTTCTTGTTTTGCTCGAAGAACAGCCTGAGCTTATCTACATGACTACATTTTCACATACCATATTTGCATGCTACAACCAACAGTTCAATGTAGCTGGGTTTAAATCCTTGACTTGCAATCGAGTGAAAGTTTTTGGTAAATTGAGGACCTTAACAAACACATTCCGCTTGGTCAAGTGAATCAACAGAGACCAAGCCTAAGTATAGTTTACTCCTGTTTTCATTAGTAGAGCTCAAGGTCATCAATTGGTATCACCCTAAATCTGTCGTCAGCTGTCAACAACTCATTCAAATGAAATTTCTGGGCAGAAAACCCACCATGCCAGCCTTTGATCACATTCTAAAAAGTCCTTCCTAACGCACCCCGCCCATTCTCAGTTGCACTCTATTTCAAATTTAGGACCCGCCTTTCACTGTGATATGCTACCGTATACATATCCACTATATTTACAGCCTGTAATCTTTTACCCCAACCCACGTATTCACTATCATATATCCTATAATGTTGTAGAAACTATACAAATACAGTCAAACCTGTCTTAAGCAGCCAGTCAAGAGAAGGAGCAAAAGTGGCCTTTAAAGACAGGTTGTTGCTTAATACAGGTTAATTTACCCATAAAGCATAGAAATGGGAAATAGAAAATATGGTTGCTTAAGACGTTAAAGCGGGAGATCGATGGTTCGAATCCCGGTGAAAGCACTGGAATTTTTCCGATGCGGCCGGTTGCTTACCCAGTAGCTAGTTAAATTGAGGGGTATCGAATGTCTAACAGCCTCACGCCAGGCAATGATAGCTTTCGAGGAGTAACTGTGTACAGTTTAAAGGTGTCTCATAAGCCCAGTGTGGCTGGCCCTTCCAACAGGAGTGACACTATAATAAACGACTATAAAATAAACAAACACTTTACACAGGCGTATATCGCAAATCTAAAGTAGGACAAAATCCCTTCTTATTCAATATTGAATTAGTTAGTAATGCGTGTGTTCTTTTTCATATTTCTAAATATTAAAATTCAATTTAAAATATATTATTTTAACTTCGTGGAACAACTATTTTAAAATAGATCCGCCTTATTACATATTACGCCGTACACATGTTAAAATTCAGAAGCAAGTTGCAATATTATATCTTATGTAATAATAAATTGTGTTAAGTTTTGTTGGCTATTTACGTCTCACTACACAGTTACGCCCTTTATTCCCCACGGTAACATGATTCTTTCGCTTAAAAACAAGGCCTATGTAATTTGGTTTTGTAATAATTTCAAAATGGTTCATAACAGTTGTAATTTCTTACTGCAGATGAGTAGAGCAAATGTTGGTATAGCATATATTGCAATATAACATTACTGGTTTTAAAAAAATGACTTTTATAGGATTTCAACATATGCATGCATTTAGGAGCATTTTAGGACTTTTTATTTAAAAAAATCTCAGGGTGTCACTGCACCTTCTTTTTTTAAAAAAAACAACGTGGTCAACCTACCAGTTAGTGTGCATTTTTGTGAGGGTTTACATTCCTGCTATGAAAAAAAAACAAACTTTAAAATAATCAATGTGGAATTCTTTTTTTATCATGGAAATCCTAGTCTTTACTTTATATAGAACAAAGAACAAAATTCAACTGTGTAGTGAGACCTTAAGGCGAGCACCTATACTAAATATTATTGCTGTTGTTTTTATAAAGACGTTCATTTCAACTAGACAACATCAGAGACATATGGAAACAGGTTGGAAAATGGCAGCTTGTTATCATAACAAAATTCAAGGACTTGTATACCCCCCCCCCCCCCCCCATTAATGTTTATGATTATAAATGTGCAAACAGGAAGGAATATAACTACCTGGTAAGTACAATTTATCGTCTCATTAGTGGGGTGTTATGTACTATTAAACTATTAATGAATCTAAAAATAATGACAAGAATAATTAAATGGATGAGTATGTACTTGAGTGAGTGAGTGAGTGGATGAATGAATAAAATATGTAGCAGTATGCTGTAATGAACATGAAGTATTTAACTGACTTAGAATTAGTGATTGATATTATTAGCGCTGCGGCCTATTTTCGTTTCCGTGACGCGTGATTTGCAACTGCATATAGCCTTAAATTAATAGAAAATATTGTCTTTATTTTTGATTTTGTAAGCCCACAGATCGGTCATTGTTTCAAGAATAACTTATGTATTTGTGTAGTATATATTTATTAAAGATGAAGCCAAATTGGTAATTTAATTAACATAAATGATATGTTGTTCATCATGTTTTTATATTTATGTTATTCAATATTTAATATTTTTATTTTACTAAAGTTTCACGCTGTTTTCTTTTATTTTTCTACTTAAATAATCTAATTGTAAGTTTAACATTCATGTTGTTTAATCAGCGATTTCAATAGCTATTACAATATTCAAGGAATTATATAGAGATACAAGTCCTTGACAATACCGCATGAAATGGTTGTGGGTATTTTTCGCCGTTTTTGCGAAGGAATGTCCATGAAAAAAATGCTTAATTCTCCTTAGTTACGCCAGTTTCTATGAATATGATCAGGTAATAGTTCAGCTTTCGATCGATATATGTTTCACTAAAATAACAGTTATCAATTAAGTAAATATTGTGTTTAACCGTGATTCACTGTTGGTGATTTTCTGTCTCTTATAGCGACCAAACCCACGTCTATTTTCTATTGTCACCAAGTGTATGTTTTAAGAGTAAAATAACACTCCCAGTGGGTTCTTTGCATATTCAACCTATGTTTAAACGAAGACACGAGATTTCAAATGATTAATTACCTTTAAACAAATGTATTTATTCGATTCAAAACAATAGCAATTGCGTGTGATTTTTCCGTGTGTGAATCTCATGACCCCCACGGCAGATCCGCACGCCTGGACTATCGGGACTGCGTGTGAATCAAACGTGACATCGGTATTTCTTTTACTGGTCAGACTGCAGTTTCGAATCTGAAAAAAAATCAACTGCTTTGAATTATTTTATTGTCGCGAAACATTTACCGGTATTACAACAAGCGCAAACGTTAAGGTCAATCATTATCATAACGGAATATGGGTAATTATCGTCTTCAACTGATGTGCACAAACGACTGTTTTGTCAAACAAAAAATATATACATTCCTTATTATGGTATCTTACATTGTACATAACACGGCCTTTATACACCGGATCATAAGTGTGTGTAATTATGTAATACATAACTGATACCTATAAAACACACGTTACCGAATACTTAGAAGTATACGATAATCCTTATCAGCAGACGCGTGCCTACCGTCGGGAAAGCCCCAGCGGGTGATAGTGTGGGGAGAGTACCGTGAAAGTAGTCCTGCCGATAAAAGTAGTACCGAGTTTCATGAAAGTGGTCACATGACAGTTTACTTAAACGCTCATGGGTATGAACACGTAATGTAATGTAAATAGCAAATTTAGAAATTCTGCAATTGGTGTGTCAAATGTCCCGTTAATTTCAATGTCTACTTCTTTTTTTCTACGATTATTCTTTAATTTTTCTCCATGATGTTTACATTTATGGACAACGCATTCTTTAGTTAGTGTTGTAATTTGAATAGCAAACAATGGCATTTCAACGTCCCTTATGAATGATACAAGTATCAAAACTAAAAATTCTGCCTCTTGTATGACGAATGTCCTTAATTTCGTTGTCTTTGTCTACGATCTTTTTAAATTTCTTCATGACGGTTAAAGGGTAACTTTAATGGAAAAATAATTTTTGCTTAATCAATTCAAATAGGTATTCTAAATATAATCCGCCAGTGCGCACCAACACCAGATGCCATATAGAACAGTAATACAGGTAAAATCTTATCGGCACCTGAAATAAATTCGCCATTCCATATATGCCGAAATGACGTCACCGGAGATCAACCAATCAGAATAACCGACCAAAATACCGCGCCAACCTGTCATCGTGTCATTCGCTGTAAACAAACATAGCTGATCGCATCGCTCTGCTTGTTTATGGTTATTAGAAATCCGCAACTAAGCCCTTACACACGCCGATATGGGAAAACAGTGTTCGATCAGAAATTGTAGGAAATCAAAATGTAATGAGTGTTAGTTTGCATAAATTTCCTTACAGTTACTTGTTGGAAAGTGCATGGATTGAAATTGTGACACTCTGATATGCGGGAATAACACAAATCTCCACATTTTCAATCGCTAAAACAATACATTTTAATATATCAGTGATCACGCGAGGTCATTGAATTGTCCAGATTTACTCGGGAATACAAAAATCTCCCCATTTTCAATCGCAAAAACAATATATATGATATATCTATACATTTATTTTTCAAGGACCGGTTGTTTATATTCGCGTGGCATAGCAGTCCGCGCAGTAATATTATGCATGACACCAAAGGTTTCATTTGAAAATAGCGTCCAATCGTAAATACCCATGCCAGTGATCATTGAAGTTGCCTATACTTTCAGTCTTTTATGTATCAGAGGGTCGTTGAATCGATCCTCCGCGACGGGTTTGTTTGATGTTCTTGGACAAGACACTTTTTCCACGTAAACTTAGTACGAGAACCCGTTCTACCTACGAGGACGCCGAACGTGATTTGTCTAAGCTGCAATAAATTATTTCACAATCATAGTAAAATAAATAGCATGATATAATAACATGACGTAATCTTCAAGATTATTGTAAATAAAAGCCAATTTGTTTTATATTTGTAAATGCACATCATTAATCACGTGATACACATCGAACTAGAACGTGTCCGATGGTAACTCCAGTGACATCAATTCAATATATCATCATGATATATGCCGATGTCACAAGAATCGCAGCTGAACTTTTGAATCGATTAATCGAGCATTTAAGACAATCGATGAACGATTAAAATCGCGATTAATCTTTAAAAGGTTTTCATGATATCATTGTACGATAAGCTTTGTAACATGGACGCCTTTAATCAAATTATAGAACTAGTTTCCGGTTATCCTTCTTTAAACATGACAGATAAACAAACGGTTGCTATTTCAAAAATTACATTTAGACATTTACATCATATGACTAAAGCATTAAGATATACGTTTATGTAGATAACACACACACAATACTTCATCTTTTGTGTGTTGTCACTTTGTTGCTGAGCTCGTCGTTATCTCGTATTGACAACGAAAATAACAATACACAATAATATTGTTTGTATTCAAATTGTTAAAAAAAAAAAAAAAAAAAAAAAAAAAGTAATGTCTTCAAATAATGCGTTCCTTTCATTTAACTTTTAAGGTACGAATACAATTATGTTTTTGAAAGATATTATTTGGAACTAATACCACTTTTAGCGCCCATATAGTGTATGTATGTTCTTGTGTTTCGTTTCGGCAAGTCATATCAGTCATTATATGCAATACTCTTCTAAAAGTGTCAATATATTTTGCAATTTGAATGGACATATCATTTATTTATTTTGTTTGTATATATGTAAGTTGTTTGAACTATCGAAGTAATATGTTTGTTTGTATTGTATATATATATGATTGTCATTTAATTGTCTATATGTGTATTATGTTTTTGTATATTTATTGTACTCCCATTTGCTGTTTAAATGTTTATACTCTCCTGTATATTTGTACTATGGAGGAAATAAAGAATCAATCAATCAATCAATCAATCAATCAATCTATATAATAAACCGAAATGGCCCCAGGGATCTAAATGTTTTCTCTTTCTTTTATCTTGAAACCACCAACGTCGAATATCATTAATTATATATTTTAATAAAATATTCATGATACAATATTTGATAATTAATTAATTTTCCAGCTTTGTTACATGGTGCACATACGTTGTCTAACTTTGTTACATGGTACACATACGTTGTCTAGCTTTGTTACATGGTACACATACGTTGTCCAGCTTTGTTACATGGTACACATACATTGTCCAGCTTTGTTACATGGTACACATACGTTGTCCAGCTTTGTTACATGGTACACATACGTTGTCCAGCTTTGTTACATGGTACACATACGTTGTCCAGCTTTGTTACATGGTACACATACGTTGTCCAGCTTTGTTACATGGTACACATACGTTGTCCAGCTTTGTTACATGGTACACATACGTTGTCCAGCTTTGTTACATGGTACACATACGTTGTCCAGCTTTGTTACATGGTACACATACGTTGTCCAGCTTTGTTACATGGTACACATACGTTGTCTAGCTTTGTTACATGGTACACATACGTTGTCCAGCTTTGTTACATGGTACACATACGTTGTCCAGCTTTGTTACATGGTACACATACGTTGTCCAGCTTTGTTACATGGTACACATACGTTGTCCAGCTTTGTTACATGGTACACATACGTTGTCCAGCTTTGTTACATGGTACACATACGTTGTCTAGAATAAAGTTTAATAACTACAGCGGTCTAGTTACGTGATCTAGAACAAAGTTTTATAGTTACATGGTCTAGCTTCATGGTCTCGAATAAAGTTTTATAGCTACATTTCTATTTACGTGGTATAGAATAAAATTTTATAGCTATTTGGTCTAGTTACGTGGTCTAATTACGTGGTCTAGTTATGTTGTCTGTTTACATGGTCTAATTACGTGGTCTTGTTATGTTGTCTGTTAACATGGTCTAGTTACGTGGTTTAGTGATGTTGTCTGTTTACGTGGTCTAGTTACGTGGTCGGTTTTCGAGGTCTCGTTACATGTTCAAGTATTGACGTGGTCTTGTAGTTACGTTGTCTATATACGTTCTCTATTTACGTTGTTTAGTAACGGGCCTAGTAACATGGTATCGCTATGCACACAAATCCGAAATTATACTTTTAATTTTTTTTGTTTAGTACATTTAAACCTGTCTTAAGCAGCAAGTTAAAGAAAGAAGCCAATGTGGCCTTTTAAGACAGGTTGTTGCATAATACAGGTGAATTTGCACTGAAAGCATAAAAATGGAATATAGCAAATGTGGCTGCTTAAGACAAATGGCTGCCTAATAGAGATGACAGATGACAGATACACAGGTTTGACTTTATTATATATTTTGTCTAAAGCAAGTTTTCCTATATTTCATGAGTCACCCCTTTCTTTCTTTCTTATATATTTGATAAAGCATTAACGCACTTAGTGTATTTATTATGGGTGTAAAGCAAATGAATACATATACGTGTAATGTTCAGTCAAGGGCATAGAGCACGAGCCAAGTGTAGGCCCACTCCATTCGAGGTCATTGCGTTTACCGAATAGTCACGTTGTTTACACATATTTTCATAAGATCCCCCCACCCCCACCAAAAAGAGGTCAAAGTCAAGTAAAAAAAAAAGAAGAAGAAAACATTGTGTTTTTGTCGTATTTAAAACTGTATATACAACTAAATGAGGTCGATATTGTGTTATGAAGTAACTTTTTTTGAAAGTTGGTATACACTTTCTGTCAGATGTTGGACATTATCAATTGTATCAGGTTGTACTTTATTTGAGTTTGTATATTGACAGATAGCCATTGCAAGACAAGGGTGCTACATGCGATTAAACCTCCATCTTTTTTGTAAAAAATGTTATAACGGCAATGCAAGTGACAATACCTATACAATGGCTTGTTCTCTTTAATTCCCACATATTGCTTTGAAAAGAAAATAAATGATTTGTTTTCGTTTGAGCAAAGCGAATTAGAAACTAATGGACACTTTATCAAATAACTATGTTTATTTTCTACACAAATGACAAGATCACATTTTGAATTCATTGATTGTATTGTTTCGTACAGTAAATAAAAATCTAATCAGATTACATTTGTTCCTTCTGATCAACCTATTTGTTTTATATATGTTATGAAATATGTAATGTTCAAATATCCTTTAGCCAATAAAATATAAATAAATTGCACCATGTTTTCCAACGAGATCTGTAAAAAAACAAATTCTTAAATATGTTGTGCTCCTTTTCTATATACAGTGAAAACTGTATCAACGGTCACCTCTATTAAGCAGTCATGTATGTGCTTTCAGAGTAAATCAACCTGCATTAAACAACAACCTGTCTAAAAGGCCACTTTTGCTCCTTCTTGATTGACTATTTAGCGTCTTTTTTATGCCATCGAGGGCTAACAGACGATCAGTTAACCTAACCACTGTTTCTTGGGATCCTGGAAGGTTAACCAGTATTCCACCACAACCTATCTCCGCAAGTAATGGAAAATGAAATAATGTATTTCCATTGAATTAAGCTAAAAAGAAGATCATTGAAACTATGATGATATAGTTTGTTTATACTAGTCATTGTAAATGGGATAGATGCTTGCCAACTGTCGAGTAAGAAAATCGAGTGTCGGGTAAGGACAGTCGAGTAAGAAAGTCGAGTGTCGACTTAGGAAGTCGAATATCGAGTAAAAAATCGAGTGTTGAGTAAGAATGTCGAGTGTCAAGAAAGAAAATATTGAGGGTCGAGTAAAACAGTCGAGTAAGAAAGCAGAGTGTCGATTAACAAAGTCCAGTGTCGAGAAAGAAAGTCGAAATAATTATATATATGAAAAGCTTATTGATCTAATGCTATTTTGAATCAATATGGTCACAAGACATTATGACAATAAACTATTCAAGAAGGTCACATATTTGAATAAACAAGTTAAATGTTTTACAAACAAAGTTGTTTTACTACTCTTTTACTACAAGTACAACACTAAGCAGTAGATAAACTATTTCATATAAATAGACACTGATCAGCAATTAATGTTTTACCCATGATGGAGTACCAAAACAAAAGCTAGTGAGACAGAGACTTTAATGTATATGTTAAAATGGCCAGAGTATTTTTACAAAACAAATTCTCTGCTGTTGGTATAACCCAAAATGATTCAAAGTAATGATTGAGTTTCTCATCTATATGACATTAATTTAAAAACAAAATGAATATTGTTATATTTGAGGTAGATTTTAAGTTGAAAACCATCAAATTTTCTTCCTTACTTTGAATCCATATACCAGTATTATATTGCAGACTTCTCTTAGAATATAGTAAGGTATGTAAAACAAATGTTTCTAAAACATGATCAGTTCAAGACTCTGCCATGTCCCCTGGCAACTCAACTTTCTTACTCGACACTCGACTCCTTACTCGACACTCGATTTCTTACTCGACACTCGACGTGCTTACTCGACACTCAACATTCTTACTCGACACTCGAATTCCTTACTTGACACTCGAATTTCGTAATCGACACTCTACCAAAAACGACACACCGCCCAGTCATAGTTTCTGCGATTTTTGACTGATATACGGCATTGCACCTTGTTGTCATTTGCCTCACACCGCTGATTCAACTGGGAAAGTTATCAGTTACTTGCACAGGTGTGCTCGAGTACTGGTTCCAAGGAAAACGCGATTAAGTTAACTTGTCGCCTTTTAGCCCTCGATGGCGTAAACATGCTGCTCAAACGAACGAATGAACAAACAAACGAACGAACAAAGACAGACAGATAAAAGCACCCGCTTTAGCTGTCATGTATACATAAAGGATAAATAGGTCAACTACAAATAAAGAATAAAGGTAAATCAATACAAAATGTTTATCTTTAGTAGTAGCAGTTGATAATGTCTAGTGACACACTTATGCTGAAATCGTGCACAAATACATACTTTTGGTGTATGTATCATTTCTTTAAACCAATTCATTAGGTTTATTAGGTTTTAATAAATTTCTTAAATATTTAATACATCTGGGAAATATCTTACAGATGAGAGGAAAAACGTTCTATTCTTAGTTGATTTATTCGCTAAGATGCTTTCTGAATAATACTTAAGAGCTAGTGTTAATCTTAGATGGAAATATTGGTTTAAGATGAAAAGCTTTATGAATACGGCCCAATGTCTGCATTTCCGTTTTACTCGTTAATTTTTTAGCATAACTCGGTACTGGCTACTGATTAAAAAAATTACAATACAGAGACAAAATACAATACAAATTATTGAATATCCATAATACAATGTATATTAAGTTTGATATAAACGTGCAGTTTTACTGCTAAGCGGTGATATAGATGAGGCCTCTGTAAAACGCATTTTGTCTTCCTGGTTGATCTTAATGAGATAGCTATTGAATGTGTATTGGATACGATTCAAGGTCACACACAAATACGCGTTTACAAACCTTCTAGTTTCACAACAGACGGTAAAGTCTCGTTCTAGTTTCACAACAGATTCGCAGTAAAACCTCGTTCTAGTTTCATTACAGATTTACGGTAAATCATTAAGTTTATGTCAGCTCAGTCGTTTAGTAAGGATTAACTCTACCTAAGTAGGAAAAAACTAGTCCAGTAAATGATTGGTAAGTTATGATTTATTTTACCTTTATAGCTTTTTGAACAATGAATGGAACATGAGTTTATGAACCTGTTGAGCACTAATTCATATTAATAACAAAAATGAATAACACATATTTTAATATTTGAGAAAATACACAGAAAAACATTTTCTTGTATAAGTTTTTGCTTTAAAAAGATATAACCGGCTATAACCAATCCACTTTTTATATGTTTTTTAACAAACTCCTAAACATTAACTTAACTTTTTTATAATTTTGTTTCCTTTGGTCCAACATAAGCACTTTCAGAATTTATAAATAAACGGTTGGCTGTCGTGTAGTTTAAATGTATATTTGTAAAATTACCTTAAATAGTGCATGTATTGATGTTTAAAATAGTTATCATATGTTAACCTAAGAAAATAATAATGGTAAGTTTTAGTTTAAAATTAGTCTTATACAAACTATCATGCACCTGTACAAGTTTTTGAAAAAAAAAAAGAAACAAGATTTCCTGTTATGTAAAAGTGTGTATTACGCCTTAAGTTACCTCTACCCCCTATTTTTCGTGGTAAGAAAGATAATGGTGTCTTAAAAGAAATACAACTTTAATTTAAGATATGAAATTCACAAGCATGAAAATCGGAAATAATCGGAGCCACAATCCTTAGGCCAAGCGTTTGTATGTATCTCTCCGTCCTCTGGCCACGTGGAGTTGTTTGTCTAAGTAAATACAATGTGGCGTATACTTTGAAATCGTAAGTTTGTCTCAGGAAAATGGCCGCGTAGCAACCAATATTGACATGTTTGATTGACAGCTCGCGTAAGGTCAATTGGACTTCACACTTATACTCCCTTGGAAGTTTGATTAAAATTAGTAACTGAGTTTAGGAGAAGTATGATTATCTGACTGGAAAGTGTGTCGTAGGGTATACATAATTACCAGTTATATACTTACAAGATCATAACTACGTCGAACGTTGAGGAAGCAATTTAGAACCGACTACAGCTTACACAATTTACCATTAAAATAAATAAAAGACACTAATTTCACGAAAAGTTAACGATATGACACGCAACGAGCAAGCCCAGCTTAGGAGAGGTGCACAGTTTACACAATTTACAATTAGAAATAAACAAAGGACAATAATTTCACGAAAAGTTGATGAGCCGGAACGCATTCTTGACTTGATCAACTGTGCGCCATACTGATTCTCTCTATCACGTCTGAAGTAGAAGAGCTGACAAGATTTGTATGAAGGGCTAACGGACAAGGGGGACACACCAATGGCGAGGGCATACGCTACATAAAATTACATACTAATCTCAATACTATACTAAACACATACTAACATACTATTGCATATAGATATGTTTTTTAAATGAGCATGTTTACCATATATATGTGCATGCTACAGCATTTGTAAGAGGACGTTTTTAACTTTAATCCAATTTCACACAGCCATATTTGTGAACTGACAATATAGGTAATCTATCAGGATTATTCAAAGTTTTGAAATTAATTAAAATGTTTTTTCCTATACATCATGCCTCTGTTACAATTACTAACCCCGTATTGCCAAGGGGATATCTATTTTAACATGCCAAAATAATAATTGAAAAGGGATTACCTAACTTGGGCTACGCGCCTAGGTTAGGTTTAAATATATTTACCAATTGCAACGTAGATTGTGACGTATAGAATAGGTCGCATGATTTCCTTTATTTTTATTTATTTGATCCGCCATACAGATTTACATATTTTAGAGTTCGTTCATGTTATACAGAGTCCGAATGACGAATATCAATTTTTAAGTGCTCTCTTTTTTTGTTTCAGTTTTACCACTCCAATCAAAATATACTTTTAAAATATATAGTTTTCACTTTTTGATGGATCTGTTTTATACCAAACCATTCGGATTATATTTATCTATGATACTGAGCTGCTTTGAATCCATTTTGAAAACAATTTATTTTTTAAGCATTTATATTGTATTTGTTGATATAGGTAACTTGACTACCTTTAATAAATATAGCCAGTGTGATCGTTACTGATTTGTTTATATAATTGTTGTTTTTCCGTCGTCAAGGACAGCAGACAAACAATTTATTTATAGCCCGTCTATATTACATTTTGTTATTATATTCTTCAATGCATATAACCTTGTTTTTAAGTGTATTTTCCATGTCGTCTAAACCATTGGGCATTAAACATGTTTTTGCCAGGTGTAATCAATATTGCTGTCACGCGCTTTGTACTTCACTAACTGAAATCTAATAAATCACTCTATGAACTATTTGTTGCACTGTTTAAGTAAACACCACTGCGGTGCACAGTTTCACTTCTTTTTTGTCCTTAGCTTCAAATGGGTATTTTTATGACAATTTGAATCGTACAACTGCGCAAAAACGTGATACTGTTTAGCTTTACATTATATTTAACGTTTTCAAAGTAGTCCTGTTTCAGAATGTTGAAAATAATAACCATATCTTTGTTGCGAGAGGTTAATTGAGAACACAACATCATATTAGTAAGTCTAGTAAGTGAGGTGGTAGTCAAGTGTTGGCCGCTTATCCTAGATGTTGCTTGTTCGATCCGCTGATCTCTCCGTACCAACATTCGGTACTGTTTCTACACAAGAAGCTGACTCGAGACTAAGCGCAATAACCAGAAACACTACCTTCTTAATCCAACACAAAAACTGGTATAATTCTTATATATAGCATAAATTGGGGCCTATCTGGATTATGTCTGATGCAAAATATCGTAAAATACATGTATTTATACTCGCTATTTCCCCCGATATTTGAATTAGGCATTACTTGTAGAATAACGTGAATCTAATATCAATGACGTCGCAATATTTGGACATTTCCGGTCATCATCGATTAGTTATAACTTGTATTTTACTTCGACTGTGAAACAAGTTATTAGAACTTATACTTATCACGTTCGAAGTCATCCTGGGTAGAACCTGTGCTTAGAATATGCGGATATAGCGTCTTGCTTAAGGACACCACACATAGTCGTGGGGAAGGACCTTCCTTCCAACTACCCTCCGATCATGGGTTCAATGCTTTACCACTGGACCACGCGCTCCACAGTTATTATCGATTTAATCTGATTAAGCGGTTTAGTTTAAAATTAGATTTATACGGCCGATTCCTGCATAGTACTGTGGACATGGCTATGGTTTATGGCTCGGCCCCTCAGGGTTAAAATTCCGTGCATTTATGTCTTTGCACATATTTTGCGACGGTTCTCATACTGAAGGATGTCCTCGGCCAGGTCATACCAAAGACTTGAAAAATGTACTATCGTCCTCGCTTTGTGCTCAGCATTTAGATGATAGTTCTAGGTCTGGTCGGTTCGGTGTCGGTATATTATGACTGGGTGGGATATTACACCATGTGTCTGCGGCATGATACTTCAGTAGGGGAGCTCTTCGACTTCTGTCTCAAGTAGACGACGTCGCAATATAACTGAAAACTTGTTAAAAGCGACACTAAACACCATACAACATCATAACTGAAGGATGCCAGAATTGGCCGAGTATATATCATGTTTTAAGTTTAACGATCATTTCCGTCAGCGGTGCATATAATTTGCATATTAGAATTACTGATCAGTAAATATAGATATAAAACACGATTTATTCACGTTTGAGAGAGGTATCGGCCGGTATAAATGCATCGAACGTTATTCACGAATATGTTTGTTATTCATAAACAAGCTGTTTCTTTTTTATAAAAGAAATATCTCCAGATACTGATTATTCCCATTAAATAGAATTAAAATGCTACTAAGGTTTTATAGTTGCCGAGGCCTTGGTTGGAGCCTAGCTAACTGGAAGAATGTTATATGAGAAAATTTGCTAATTACTTTCTGAAGAATAGTGGTTCTGCTCAGATACATTCAGAAATCTTTCTTCACCTGTAAAACTGGATTTGCCATATATATATAAAATGTAATATGTTGAAAATGACGTTAAACTTCATATTTGAAAAGGTGTATTGTTTAAAACTGCGAAGGTGTTTGACTTTGTGGTAAATATATTTACGAATGACTAAACGTGATACATACACACATTGAGATCATTGGCCAATTTAATATCGATTTAAACCCTGTAGATCAAAATAATTATATTTATAACTATGTAATTCATTGAGGAAGGCCATACATTAACAAACATATTGGTAGTTATCTTGTATGTGTGTATTTTGCAGTGAATGTATTTATTAAAACTGCGTTGTAAAAAGGGATTTTGACATATTGTTGAAGGTAATGTAACTTGAGCATTTGGTGATTAGACTACACATTATAGGTATTGAAAAGGTTTCCAGTTTCATAGTCAAATTTACGGTAAACCTATAAGGAAGTAGTTTGACGAGGGTATGTTTATATGGATTGACTGATTGAATATTTAGCGCCGTGTTTATGTCATCGAGGAGATCAGTTAACCTAACCACTGTGTCCTGGGATTCTGAAAGGTTAACCAGTACTGGAGTACCCCCATATCCGCAAGTAACTGATAACTTTCCCACTTGAATCAGTAGTGAGAGACGAATGATAATGAGACACAATGTCGTATATCAATCATCACGGATAATGTGGACGGGCGGAGATTCGAACTCACGACCCCTGGATTGTTAGTTAGACGCGCTACCGACTGAGCAAATTAGGTCCGTCATATTTCAATAATAGTACGCACATTAATTTTGTAAGATATCAGTAGACTTGTGCGGTGAATTTACAAATGTGACTAGCTGATTGGTAAGACGTATCCTATACATTTTTGTAGTCGTCTTATAAGGCACATATCGTAACTAATCAATAACATAGTAGAACCTGTCTTAAGAATCGGCTATCATTACATAGAAATGTAAAGTTGAATCACTAAATTTACAATTTTTTTTCAGATTCCCCGAACTATTATTGTCTTTGAATAATCACGACTTGCAGATGATGGAGGAGAAAGAAGAAATATAGTTCTCATTTTCGTTTTTTCAGGACTCTATTTTGAAGGGATTACGTTAGAAAGTGACCACATGTTGAGGCCGATATGAGATTTCTAGACAATTCTGTCTGAATTTTTACTTGGTGGGTCGAATCATACTTGATGTACTCTGATATCACCGAACGATGGCATCTAAAATAAATCAACCTGACCAAGGTATTTGTTTCTGTTTGCATTTGCAGATCTTGGATCAATGGAGAATTTGAGCCTACAAATATGTTTTAGATTTTGGACTTTATCATCACTATGATAACTATGCGAAATGTAATAGTGGTGTGAGAGGTTTACTCTTCGGGGGTTTGGGGTTCGAGTCCAGCACGGTCCAAGTACTGTATGTAAGAATAGTTTCCAATTTACTGCAAGATGATTCATATAAATGTATTTTAGGTCTTTCTCCAAAATTCAAAAGTGAATCCATTAAAAAAACAAACATATAAACTAAAAGTAACTGACGTTTCGCTTTCGGTGGTCAGTTTATTGCTGCTCGTTTTAAACAAGATATCACGTGAAGGTGAAGGCTTACCATTTTAGTAATTTTAGTACAATGTTCTTACTCTCTTTAAATGTTTTCTGTTCATTTTTGCTTTTGTTTTGGAGCTTAATTTGATTTGAATTCTCTGTTTCTAAATATTCCATAAATATTTAATATTCCTTGGGAAGTTATTTATTAAGAAAAATAGGCGTACGTTTTATGGTCATGTAGATGCAATTGGACAATGATTCTTTAAAGACTTCGATGGCAATACGTAACGATCCTTCTGAAAGCGAATTATATTGTAAACTGATGTAACAAATGCTGATGTAACAAATGCTTTAAAATTTAACTCATTATTTTATTTTACAGGTAGTAACATATTAAATCGATTTGAAAGTGCTGGATTTAAAAATTGGATCAAATGTTCGTTAGGTTTGGTTGAAACAAAGGATGCTCTTGATTACTCGATTCTTAGCCGATTTGCTTCATTTTATAAATCTCATTCGTTCTATGAGAATTGGGGTTACCGGTTCAGTGATATCAATGATCATCACTTTAACCATCATAGAACACAACAGTGCAAAGTCACTTGTTGTCGAATACAGTTTCATCATGAACATGATGTTGAAAAAGGCATAAAACGATACCGTGAAAAATGGGAATGCAGGAATGGTTGTTGTAGATGTGCATTTATTTTCAGTTCTGTACTGAAAATTTGCACCGATCCTGCTTCCAGTGGCATTTATTGGTCCAACAGTCAAGTATTGCAAATTCCCACTAATTTACAGGAATGGGAAATTGCGAAGGTATTTATGCCTATGGGACATAAAGACAACAAAGGATTAAAAGACACAGACGCCGCAGCTATATTTAACATTATAAACACGTGCACATTGTTTGGAGGGGTGGATCACTATGTGTTAGATAAGGTGAGCATATAACTTCCAAGTAGCACTAGTAGTGTAGTAGTAGTAGTGAAGTAGTAGCAGTAGTAATAGTATAGTAGTAGAAGCAGTAGTAGTAGTATAGTAGAAGAATAGAAGAAGTAATAGCAGTAGTGTATACGTACTGTTGTAGTAGTAATAATAGTAGAAGTGATATTAGTAGTGAAATAGAGGTAGTAGTCGTATTATTAGTAGTGTTGTAGTAGTAGAATAGTAGTGCAGTAGTAGAAGTAAAACTAGCAGTGTGGAAGAAGTACTAGTGGTGTTGTAGTAGAAGTAGTACTAGTAATGTTGAAGTTGAAGAAGTACTAGTCGTGTAGTAGTAGAAGTAGTACAATGTACTAGTAGTGTAGTAATACTTATAGTAGTAGAAGTAGCACTAGTAGTATAGTAGTAGAAATGGTACAAGAAGTGTAGTAGTACCAGTAGTGTAGTAGTAGTATAAGTGTTTGTTTTGTAGTAGCAGTAGTAGAAGAAGTGATAGAAGAAGTAGCACTAGTAGTGTAGTAGTATTAGTAAAATTAATTATTGTATTAGTAGTAATAGTACTAGTAGTCTTGTAGTAGTACTAGTAACGATAGTAGTTATAGTAGTAATTGTAGTAGTAGTAGTAACAGTAGTAATGTATTAATAGTAGTATTATTAATTGTAGTATTAGTAGAAGTATTTGTGTAGAAGTAGTAGTGTAATAATAGTATATAGTAGTAGCAGTAGTAGTATCAGTAGTAAAATTTGAGTAGTGGTGGTCGTTGTAGTTTAGTAATAGTAGCAGTAGTTGTAGTGTACTATAAGTAGTACAGAAGAAGTAGTATTAGTGTAGCAGTAATTATGTGGTTGTAGTATTAGTAGTTGAAATAGTAGAAGAAGCAGTAGTTGTACTGTAGTAGTAGTTAGAGAAATATCATTGGTAGCAGTAGTAATAGTAGAAGTAATAGAAATAGTAGTAGTATAAGTGTTATTTGAAGTAGTGCAGTAGTAGTTGTAGTAGCAGTAACAGTATAGAAGTAGTAATAGTAATGTAGTAGTAGCAGTAGTGGTAGTAGCAGTAGAAGTGGTGGTCGAAGTAGTAGTAGTGTAATAGTATCTATTTATCTTGCCTTAATGCCAAACCGCTTTTGGAGACATAGGTTTGCGTCGTCGTACCGACAAAGTCTGTTAGTTTATTAAAATTATATTAAAAAGAAGTATAAAATAAACAGTGATTTTTCGGCTGTAATGTTTAAAATAAAAACATGTTAAGAATTTATGGTGAGATATGTTCAAGTCTGCTGACTTCAGAATATGTATATATATATATATGGAGCTAAGGAGTTCCAGTGAAAAACTGTTCTAGGGAAAATAGTAGTAATAGTATTAGTGGTGTAGTAGTAGTAGCAGTGGATTATTATTATCAGTAGTAGTAATAGAAGTACATTGGTAGTAGTATTAGTTGTGTAGTAGTAATTGTAGTAGTAGCAGAAGTGTAGTAGTAGCGTTCTTTTATATTAAGATGATCTTGTTACATTAACTCATTGGCAAACTAAGACGTGTATACAAAATAAATAAATGAAAATCTGACACTCGAGTATATAAATTCTCTATATAGTGCAAGCATATAAATATATATAATGCTTAGACTACTACCTAGATCAACTCGTCAAATAAAACATAATTATTTTCGTCAGAATACATGGTGAACCGCTATTTTATACATAAACTATGGTGGTATTCTTGTCCAAGGTGTTGTTCGTTAATATGATTGATCACGTGATGGTTTGTGTTAGACATTATTATATAATTGTTTTTTTTTTTTGACGACATATGCCTAGGTCCTCAATAGGGGTTTGGTATTAACGGAAAATAAATAGTAGTAGAATAAGTAGTAGTGTGGTGGTTATAGTAGTGTAGTCGTAGTACTTGTGGAAATAATAGTAGAAGCAGTAGTAGTATTAGTGTAGTAGTAGTGTAGTATAGTAATAGCAGTTTGGTAGTAGAAATAGTAATAGCTGTAGAATTGTAGATGTAGAACTAGTAGAAGTAGTAATAGTAGAAAAAGTAGTAGTAATAGCAGTGGTAGTAGTAGTAATAAAAGAAAATCAAGAAGTACTAATAGTAGAAACCATTATTTTATCCATTGGTTTTAAGGTAAATATGTCAAAACTTTGCATTTACGTGTCATCATTGTAGTTATGTGTTTCTTGCGTCACTTTCAGCATGTGGCGGTGTGTCCAAGAAATTAGTTAATTGTACCTTACTACAATGTTGGCATGAAAAGAATGATAACGCAACAAAATGAAATTTAATATTTGTGGAAATATTAGATTAATTATGCACGATCCAAATCTCCGCTGACTTGTGATAATTTTTCAGTGTTTTACCACCTTTCACTATCTCATAGATATTAAACAAATTGTCAAATAAACACTATATTCTGTAAAATAATAAACGAAGGAGGCGGTCTTCCGACCACGTGAAGTTTTGTGTTCGTCATTATTATATAAGTATATGTTCCAGCTAATTGTGGCAAGAAACAAAGTGATGCACTCGGGTGATAATGAAATCACAAGAGAAGAAATGGTAGAATATATTGACCTTATGATTACACTTCTGAAGTTCAATAATGACAAGGTTATTGGTGACATCACCCATCCACCTTTCAAGGATCGTCCCGAATGTCAGTCGACCGCAGAACAACTGGAAAATGTGAGTCATATACAGATTTTTACGACATCATTTATGATTGTTAATGTTCTCAACACTTAGTTTAATAATATGTTATTGCAAAAATGTTCAAAGCATCATTTTGTAGCATAAATAACGAATAAAATGCAGAAAGATCGGGTTACAAGTTTTACATCATTAGTTACAACCCTCCCCATCCATTCTCAACACCTGCATTATATTAGAAATGTATAGAACATTACCTTTAGTATTGGATATTTTTAAATCTGCAATATGCTCGTGTTGTGTCTATACTATCAACTTTTTAAACAAAGAATAAACGTTATTTGTTGAGCGTTCACAAGATATGAACTTATATGCATTACATGCGAAGTAAAGGAACCCAAAGAGATCACGTAAACTTAGAATGTTGCCAGAAAGTTCATGTTTCGTGAATGTCAAATACATGGAGTTTATTACTTATATCTTTACTATAAATACACTCAAGTAATGTCAATATGTCTTACTTATCAACAACTTTCAGCGGCTAATTAATTATTGTGGGTAATTAATCTTTGCTAACATAACAAAATTGATCAAATATATTTGTACTGTATCATTTCATTAGAAGGAATTATATATCCTCTAAATTCGATTATCTGAGCAACAGGGGTCGAAATCACCGACCATTCCTGATAATATTCTCTGACTTCAGCTTAAAAATCCAAATTTCGACCTTAGATATCTAGTTTAACATGGCAGATAGAATAACTGTGAAAGTTCATTTCACTATGAATTAGGTGTCCCTACAAGCTTGCAAATTTCGGTCTCAACACATGGTTGCGAACTGGGTTTTCAGTATTCACTGCGTTTAAGAATATTCTTAAGAATGGACGAAGAATACCACCCAAGATCTTGCTTTTGACAATGACGCTTTGTCATTAAAATTGCCAGAATAAAATATTTCAATTTTACCTAGTTACAAATTATTTAATCTCGTCATTAATTGTTAATGCAGCTTTGGAAATAAATAATTGAAATGTATAAATGCGCATTTGCAATATTGTATATTTCACAACCTAGGAAATATGTTTGAAAGTAAGTATCATTAAAGCCAATAGCTTTTTTCAAATTAAAGTACTAACAGTATAATTGAGGTAAAAGTACAATACAAGTACATATTTCGGTTAATTTTAGAGAACAACTGGGAATTATGATTTCTCCATGGGTGGATGAATGGTTAAGAACTATTACCAATGCGAAGTATCAAAACAATAACAAACAAACTGCTTTGTGCTTAACTTGAAAATATAGATATGTAAATCGAAGTATAACAAATACGATATTTCAATTTTATATAACAGATGAAATATTTATAACAATATAATCGTAATTCCTGTGTATCACTTGTTATGTTTTCTAACTTGTTGTAATTAGAATAATTGGTATAAGTCAAATAACTAGAACACAAATGCGAATCTAAGCTATCAAGGTTTATTTTACAAGTGTTCAGCATCATCAGGTTCATGATTCTATATAGTGGTCAGTCTATATAGTGGTCAGTCTAAAGTCTGTTTTAAGTTAACAGATATATTACATCTCCCTTGATTTGAAATAAAAAACAACTAAACAAAATAACAACATATTTTACAAACAATTTCATATGGATGTAAAAAAAATGTACTCATGTCAAATAAACGGTATTATATGACGATATGACTGATACAAATATACTGTTTATACTTTTTAATAAATGTGAACAATTAGTCTTCGAATGTGACCGTATGTAAAAACACATTAATTGCACTGACTTTTGACCTGGTTGAAATGCAATAAGTACATGTGCTGTTATCACTTAACCCAGTTATCACTGAAATAGAATTTATTCGGCTGCACAAATCTACCTGATCGTGTCTGATAAGAGGCACTATAAACAATATGTGGCCGGGAGCTGGAAGGACAATGAGTTCATTTCTATTTTCTTGGACTTGAGGCTCCCGTGGGGTTTGATGGGTGGAAACATTATCAGGGTTAAAGGGAATGTGCGCAAACACATTTGGGGCGAAATCCGTAATATCTGGAAATTGTTCATTTGTCTTATTCAAGACCCGCCTATTACGTCGGTATATTCCACCATCCTTAGTTTGTACAACATAGGAACGGTCAGCATGTTTCTTAATGATCTTTGCTGGTTTCCAGATTATTCCTACTTGCAATCATACACGATCGTTTTCGAATAACAGTGGTAATGTTTTTTATGACTTGTCTGTCTTTTGATTGTTGGATATTGTTACGTACAATATCAGGGTTTACTTTTTGGGGCATAAGATGTTTATTTGTAGTAGGGAAAATTGATTTCGTTCAACTACTCACTCACAGTTGAGATGAAGAATAATTACAGAAAAGCGGTGTGTTTCTGTATTCAAGGATAGCAATATAGGGATCGCTTCCGCTGTCCTTTGCCTTCTGTAGCAATCGCATGACAGTTTGGACAGTCCTCTCAGCTAGTCCATTAGACATAGGATGTAATGGGTTGAAGGTTGTATGTGTAAAATTCCATTCTTCTATGGAAAACAATTGAAAGTTTTTCGAGATAAACTGTGGCCCATTATCTGAGACTAACTTATCCGGGATACAAAGTATAGCAAAATGCACTTTAAGTTTCCTTATCACTGTTGTACTTCGTGTGTCTGGTAACCTGTCTATCTAGAAGAATCTACTGTAATAACCTACAGTTACTAGATAGTTCTGTCCGTCAAAGTGAAACAGGTCAGTGGCTACATTGTGCCATGGTCTCAGGGGTATCTCATGGGGAGTTAATGATTCTTTTGTATTGGAAATCCGGTGTTTAAGACAGATTGAGCATTCCAAAACAAAGTCAATTATTTGTTTTGCCATACCAGGCCAAAACACTTTTTGGAGACGTTTTTTCTGTTCCCATATGTCCAATAAGAACTTGTTCAATCATATGCTGTCTAAATGATTTTGGGATAACCAGTGTTTGTCCCCTAAATAAAAGATCGTCTGAAATTGAGAGCTCATCTCTGTGGTTAAAATAGTCCACAACTAATTCGTTGCAATCTACTCTCAATTCTGGCCAGCCTTGAACTATAGTCCGCTATAAGGCTTGCATATGATGGTCAGTCTGTATGGCTTCTCTCACAGATTCCAGTCGTCTGTCTATAAAGTTCATTCCTTTGAGGATCGTATGAACATGTAAGTCAAGGCCTTCCATGTCGTAACTGTCCGACATAGGTTTCCTTGAAAGTAAGTCACTAATGTGAACTTACTTCCCGCTTACATGTCTTACGTCCAGGTTGTATTTCTGTAATTGAAGCATCATTCTCTGCAGCCGCGGCGGGGCAGCAGAGAGGGGTTTCTTCATAATGAAGGATAATGGTTTATGGTCAGAGTGAACAACCACTGCTCTACTATATATTGGTGAAAACGCTTACAAGCAAAAACGATCGCCAGTTTTTCTCGCTCAATGTTGGCATAACCTTGTTCTGTCTGTGTTAGTGTCTCTGATGCGTATGCTACTGGGCGGCCATCTTGTATAATAGCTGCACCCGCTTCATGCATTGATGCATCACATTCAACAATGACTGTCTTTTTGTGATCAAAAAATGTCAAAACAGCACTTTGCATTATAGTCTGTTTCGAATGACTCTGTCTGTGGCTAGTCCCACAGGAATTCTACGTCTTTTTTTTTTCAATTAAATGCGCAATGGACTTGTGATTTCTGCCAAATTTGGAGCAAATTTTTGCAGATAGTTAATAATACCTAAAAAGGTTTCAAGCTCAGCTTTGTTTTGAGAAACGTCTAACTTCGCAATTGCTTCTATTTTTTAGGATCTGGCTTCAGACCAGACGATGTAATAATATGACCAAAGAACGGTACTTCGTTCAATGCAATTATGCATTTGTCGGGATTAAACAGTAAACCTTTAGCACGTGCACGATCGAGCACAGACCGACCGTAAGTGTTTGTGGTGTTCCTGTCTCGAACTGCCGTAGATTAGTATATCATCTACTATGGCAGTCACGCGTGTCAGTCCTTCAAATATTTCGTCTATTTTCTTTTGAAGTATGTCCTGAGAGGACGAGATACCGAAAGGTTTTTCTGTGGTATCTGTATCGACCAAATGGGGTGCTGAACGTTGTCAGATACGAGGAGTCATCATCTAATTGAATGCTCCAGTATGCGTGCGTAATGATGTCAAGTTAACTGAAACACGTGGCACCTGTCAGTTTTGAAATCACGTCATCAAGTGTTGGCACTGGGTAATGAGGCCTGCGTATGGCATTATTAAGGGCTTTTGGGTCTAAATATATCCTTAATTTACCAGTTTTTGGTTTTTCAACAACCACAAGGGAGTTAACCAAGTCAGTAGATTCTGTCACTTTTGATATTATGCCGTCCTGCCCCATTCTATGGAGTTCGTCTTTAAGTCTTTATTTAAGAGCTTCAGGGACACGCCTAGTTGGGTTCACCACCGGCATGGCATCCTGATTAAGGTGCAATTAGCTTATTCCAGGAATGACCCTGATCCCCTCAAACAATTCCCCATATTCATTGAGTACATCCTGTTTATGCATAACAGCAGGAGAATTATCCACGGAGTATGTGAGTTGTATAAGACCCAGGTCAAGTGAAGTCTGTAACCCTATTAGGGGAGATGCGGAACTAGTGATTTAGCACTTTTACCTTTGTAACAAGAGGTCAAAGTGACTTGGCCTAGAACTGGAAGTGTGTTACCAGTATAGGAGGTCAGCTTGTGCTCAGGGGCATCTAAAGGGTGTTTCAATTTCAATGATTGATACTGTTTGAAAGGCAATACATTTACAGAACTACCAGTATCAAGTTTAAACTGAATTGGGGTTTGGGATGGGCCAACATTTATTCTTACAAATGCACGATCAGGAGATAAAGTGCTTACCGTGTCTATATACTATTCCGTAACTTCAGCGTGCGTAGCTGTTTTTGAATTGTCTATGGAATGTACATTGTCATTGGATCTGGAACGGCAACATTTAGCAAAATGGTTCATTTTTTGACAAGAAGTACACGTTTTTCCCTTGGCTGGACCTGCACCGTGTTTATGTTTATATCCGCAGTTTCCTCAATTCACAGTCGCTGGATTTTGTCTTCGTTTGGTTGATCCTTGTTTAGGTTGATGATCATTCCGATGTTGTTGTTGTTGTTGTTGTCTGTGGTTGCTGTCTTTGTTTCTGCAAAAATGAACGTCATTTTGCGTCATCGATCGAAGTTTCTCCTGAGAATACTCAAACGATTGTGCGATTTGTATTGATTTGTCTAATGTCAGCTCGGCCCCAACGTTTATTAGCTTTTCCCTTATTCTGCTGGAACTAATTCAGAATACAATCCCATCTCTGATCATTTTGTCCGTATTTTCAAAATTTCAGTCCCTTGCACACAAACGTAGTGACAAACGCATCAACTGAGTCCAATCCTTGAACTTCATTATAAAACTTATATCTGGCAAATATAGGGTTCAATCTTGGTTGCACATATGTTTTGAACTTAACATAGTACGTTCCAAATTATCGGCTTCTTCGTCGGATAGTGTCCATGTGGCATAAAATCTCGTCCTTTCTCTCCTACCCATATGAGGAGATAAGATATTTGCTGATGTTGACTCTTGCCTTTAAGCGGACCGGTAAAAATCAACTTAACATGACGTTGAAATTTGTCCAAAGCTTCTGGCAAGTTACTATCGTCCTATCTCATAATCGGGGGTTAAATGCAACTTAAATCCTATTTGAAAAGTTCAATTAAACTTTGTTATTTAATTTGATAAAATATCCAGTAAATCCAATATTTTATTGAAAACCCAAATAAATAGAAAGTTCTGACACGATGTTATGTTGTCTAACTTGTTGTAATTAGAATAATTGGTGTAAGTCAAATGACTATTAATAACTAGAATACAAATGTGAATCTAAGCTATCAAAGTTTATTTTACAAGTGTGCAGCAGCATCAAGTTCATGATTCTATATAGTGGTCAGTCAATAGTCTGTCTCAAGTTAACATATATATTACATCCCTAATATTAATAACGTATGAACAAATGACTTTTAATTAGCATGCATTTCAGATGAATTCGAAAAGAAGGTATACATGTAAGTATTACCACGGTTTTCGTTCACAAATCCATATATAGCTTAACAAACACTGGCGTATTGCGAGTGAAGCCTCCTCCCATACTTTAAAACAGCAATCATAACCATTGCCATCATCACTTGCAAGCAAGTACAAGAGCGTTGTTAGCGGACAATTTATACAGAAAAGCTCATAAAATATTTTCTCTTCACAGCCGGGCTAACACTCTTTTTTTCCCCACTAAACATACTTAATTTTGTTTGATCTATTTCAGTTCAAAGACGCCGAGATCGAGATAACATTAGATATGGTGCACCAGTCACTCATTAACAAAACCGCCGCGATCAATCAAGATGTTCAGAAAGGGAAAAATGAAGGTAGCGATACATCCAAACTGGAGGCATTACGTCAAAAAACGATAGACTTTCAGGCTAGTATTGGAGATATTGATGCGCTCAAGGTTGTCCAAGAAAACAAGGAACTGAAAATTAAAAACGAAACGCTGGAAAGAAAAACAAATCGTTTACAACGTTTTGTTAACGAAGAAAGAGAATTATTTGTGTTTCTAAAACACGGCGTGTCGTTAATGACAACACGTGTCACCGGAGAGTTGGATGATATGAAAGGTTGTACTGCAGAGATTAAAGAACGGGAAGAACGTCAACGAAACGAATTACAAAGAATGACACACGACAAGGAACTCTTAGTAAATTATGTCAGTCAAGAAAAAGAATCACTAGATCTGCTGAAACGCGACGTAGCATCAATGATAACACGTGTGCCCGGAGAATTGGCTTATATAAGAGGTTGTACTGCAGAGATTGTAGAACGGGAAGAACGTCAACGAAACGAATTACAAAGAATGACACACGACAAGGAACTCTTAGTAAATTATGTCAGTCAAGAAAAAGAATCACTAGATCTGCTGAAACGCGACGTAGCATCAATGATATCACGTGTCACCGGAGAGTTGGATGATATAAGAGGTTGTACTGCAGAGATTGTAGAACGGGAAGAACGTCAACGAAACGAATTACAAAGAATGACACACGACAAGGAACTCTTAGTAAATTATGTCAGTCAAGAAAAAGAATCACTAGATCTGCTGAAACGCGACGTAGCATCAATGATAACACGTGTCCCCGGAGAATTGGCTTATATAAGAAGGTGTACTGGAGAGATTGTAAATCGGGAAGAACGTCAACGAAACAAATTACAAAGAATGACACACGACAAGGAACTCTTAGTAAATTATGTCAGTCAAGAAAAAGAATCACTAGTTCTGCTGAAACGCGACGTAGAATCAATGATAACACGTGTCCCCGGAGAATTGGCTTATATAGGAAGGTGTGCTGCAGAGATTATAGAACGGGAAGAACGACAACGAAACGAATTACAAAGAATGACAGAGGAAAAGACACTCTTGGTAAATCATGTCAATCGAGAAAAGGAATCACTAGATCTGCTGAAAAACCACATGGCGTCAATGACAACTATGATGAAAAGCGATATGACCAATGTCGCCAATAAATTGACTTATTTGAGAAGGCGTGTAACAGAACTAGCAGAACGGGACGATCTTCAGAGGGAGCGGTTCAGATTACTGAGATCAATTGATAAACTGAAACAAGAAGTATCTGGCACAGAATGTTTTGTCCTGGTCTTAGTCCTGGTTATTTCTTTACTTGCGGCATTTTTGCTGTACTGAAGATATAGTGAAACGTCGATTTATCGAGCATCAAAAGCTAATTAAAAGTACATGTACTAATTGGAGGGAAGTGGATGCTCGCGAACATTCGCACAAGTTTGCTACGTACAATTTTTTTGCTAAGTTGCGATGCGGTGTGGCACTTAATGAAGGTTTACCTTTAAAAAGTAAAACATGTCTAGTTTGTAAATATTGTGTTAAAGATGAATGATACGTGTTTTAATTGCCCTTTGTGTACTTATATACATATAGAATTATTTTCAGTATGTTATAACTTAAATAACATTTTTGATTCATTACCACGGAGTGATAAATGTGTTCTGTTGTTTACCAGTCCACGTTTAAAAGGAAACTGCGCATACGCCTGTTGTTTTTTATACAGAAAAGACGATCATTGTTCTATCAAAAAAAGAATATTAACTTGTAAGATTTGTCATAATATTTCACTTGTAAATAATGTAAGTTGACGTCTATTCTATTATTCGATGTTTGACATATGCATTCTGTGAAAACACAGGTAAACACATAAAAAGAGTTATAAAAAGTGTAATAGGTTACAACAGATATACTATTAATATTCCCGTGTGTGTGTTATGTGAAGAGTAAATTATACCATCATTTGGTGATATTCCTCTTGCTTACCTGACTCGACTGTGTCTCGTGAAGTTCTTGTTTACCTGACTCGACTGCGACTCGTGCAGTTTGACGGTTAAAAAAATATCATCAAACAATGGTATTATTTACACTACACATAAACGGGAATATCAATGATCAATCAATTTGTAATTACTCTGTACACATGATATTTATAGTATGATACAACTGATTTAAACTATCTTCCAATTCTTATAGAGTGACAAGGTCTATGTGTTATTGTAATCTAAGTTGTAAATGTTATACTTATACCATGGCGAGACATTAACGAAAAAAACCCACAAAACAACCATCGTTAAATTGAAATATTTCTGGTGGTCCGAGTTGACTAACATTTTTTACACTATAACATATGTGACCGAGGTCATAAAATCCAAACATCATGTTTAACAGAGGACACCATCATTAAAACATCGGCTTAGATTCATTGTTTTTTTTCAGAGGTCTTATAAATTCGACACCATGTTTGCAGATACCGTTCGTGACATTTTAAAATCTTTGTTTCAAGATGACGTTTCTATGTTATAAACTCACCCATGGTTGAGCACTTTAGCATCCATATGTATCATTAGCTCTTCACCAAATAGTAGTTATATAACCATAGTATCTCATGTATGTTCTTGAACTTGCCAAATTAGATACTTTATTTTAAAGTTATGACACATATCGCACTATTAAATCTTGTTTACGCTTCTAATCACCTATATGTATATACACTATATTTATATAATCATAGTTTCTCGTATACATTCGTTCTTGAACTTTCTGAATTTTAATGTATGGTATCCTGTAAGTGACTTAAGGCCATCGAGTCCTTGTTGAAAATGAAGTAATTTGAAAATCAAGTTTTTGAAATGAAAACATGTTCATGGTATCCTGTGCCACAGGTGAGCGATTTGGATTCATCGTGACACTCTTGTTTAAATTGGTGAACAATTTATCATTACTTATTTTTTATTTTTGTTTTATTACCATAATTCACACAGATTCCGAAATATCGAAAGACAATTTAAAAACATTTTTGAGTGGTGTTTAACGACATTTAAACACATTTCAGGTTATAAGAGTTAATGGTATATCCAGTTTTAATGGTGAAAAAAGAACTCAGAATGAATCTGAGTAAAACCACCGTCCTTCTGCTAGTAATTTTATTTAGACCACTCAGCAACGCAGGACCCTTTTAGAAACAAAATATATAGACAAGCCTTCATATTTCTACGTTAACTATCGAGAGTGGGGTTTTTAAATATTTTTTTAAGATTTGAAATATACAAAAACAATTTACGTGGTAAATTTCTTGTTTTCATTATTTAACAAATAATACTTAAAATTAAGACTAATTAAGCAAATACTTTAAGGGGGTGCCCTGCACTATTGCAATAGACCTTTCTCGTTGTAACGCATCAAGTTGATCTTTACGCCTACGAATGTATAAACAAATAGCAATATTCATCACCGAATATCTGTCTCTCTAAAACTTCATTTTTCAGAAATTATTTACAGTTTTGTTTTTGAAAACTTACTCTGACGTAAAAATGTGATGAAAATGACGCTAAGTCCTATTAAAATGTATATCGATGCTGATCATATGTGCAGTTTGAGAGTAATAATACACTATGTCATTTTATTATTACTTCTTTATTTTGAATCTCGTACTAAAAAACTAATTCTACATGGGCTATATTTACGGAAACTTGTATTTTATAACGTTGGGCAAAAACTCCAAATAAATGAACATCAGCACATTAGTTGGTCTTGTCTAACAAACTATATAACTACAGGGTAATATGTATAAAATAATGAGTGGGGGTAATAATGAAATTCACACAACATATACAGTTGTCATATAGTTCTCATATATTGTAGATTAACATAGAAATATGAAATACAACAAAGACAGATCCCGTTTGGTTCGAATTTATTTCTTCTTTTTCACTGTAATTGTTGACTTATATTGAATACTCATAACATTTATTGAGAAAGGGAGACAACGCAAATATTACTGAAAACACTTTTGTCGTTTATAGTGGGTGGTTACCTCATATTATGATTTATTCCTTGTTTAATGATTTTTATTAAAAAAAAATTGATTGTTGTTCTGTGTATGTTTCTGATTGATATTCTGTTTATTTATAATAATATGATGTAAATAGATGAGGCTTAAGTCGGAACTAAACTCATTTCTTTTTAAGAGCGAGTTTTAAACTGCGATTTGTTGCAAATACACACAGACGCATGGGTTACAAAGCATAGCGTTGGTATGTTGACCTTATAAAGTATATCGTTGATATGTCAACCTTACACAGCTATGACTTGTGTTTCAATAACACTCAAGACGTATTAAAACGCAACAAAGGAAACGATATGAAATCACAGTTTTCAGCATGATTGCATAATGTCCATATCCGACAGTGACTAGTGTCTGTTGATGCTATTGGTTTTACATGATATTTTACTAAATAATTGTATACCGTACCTCCTGCATTGTTTTCTTTCTCTCATTTTCAAGTAAGCGTCCTCTGATCCCGTGTAGCGTTTTTCATATCCCTTCCTGTGGTGCGTTATCATATATAGAATGTATGTACTATTATTTATTTTGTGTTTTTCTGTCTAGTTATTTAGTAATCGTGTTATTTTATGTAGTTATTATGTTTGTACATTGGTGAAATGAGGATATAACTTGTTAATTTGTTGAAGTTGACATTATTACAAATCCTTGTGATTGAATATATAGCTTAATCCCATAATTATATCATTCAATAAGATAAAATCCAGTAATTAAGATTAAGCATAATATGTATCCTTTTACAAATAGAGTTTCTCTCTATAGTAACTTTGTTTCTGGTAAATGTTCCAGATAAAGAATTTAGACTTTATAAACACAATTTAGTGGCATAGATCTTAAATTAGGTAACAGAAGATCACTATCAATTCCGTGTTAAATAAAGCTAGTTTGTTTTTGAAGAAAGAAAATAAACGGATACAATTAATGCATATTCAAAGTTGCCGAAACAACAAACATTTCGTTACATGTTCTGCGTACACTATTGCGATAACATTTTCAACATTTCAAAACATAATAATTTGACATTAATTCAATTTATTTTTCTCAAACTTTATTATCACAATTTTGCACGGAAATTGGACAACCAATATAATATGTTTTGTTATTTTCCAAAGTATTCAACCGATTTTGAATTATAAAGTATTTTTATGTATAAATATTAAGACGGATAATAGTATACAAATTATTATTTCCATGTCTGAAACATATGCCCCAAACAATAGTCTAAATAGTAAACAGAAAACAGAAGCTGGTGTACAGTACATCATCTGTCGGATAAAATAACACATCTATCATATTACTCGTGTTATTAAAGGGGCACAATCTAATGTTCAAACTATTTTTAATCACATCAACTTTAATCACGATCAGTCATCAATTCAATATTTATACTATATACGTATGACATATGGAGATGTTAATCTTCAAGAACCAAGATTTGAAATATATAAGTAAACAATCTTTCAATTGATATTTTGTGGATATTTGTCTATCGTATCAATAAAAAGTGGTTACGTTACTTCTTAAAACTCTTTATTAATTCATACTTAATACATTGTAATTTTCATGTAATATCTTCATTAAAGCATAGCATACATGTTTTATGCTTTACATTTTGCTGTCTATGGGAGTAACGCATATTAAGTATAGAAACATATACGTGTAGGCTAATACAATATAAGAACAAAATATGTATTATTTCAAGGTTTTTGCTCAAATAAGAGGAAAACACTTACAGATTACAATGAATGAATGGTGTTTTAAGGCACGTTTAAGACACATAAATAGGTCATTTTGTGCGCGCAAAGATTAATGGACGTGATGATGAGAAAAAATATATTAAATAAATACGGTTAAAAATTTATTAAAACTTTTTACAAATAAATAAATGAAAATTATTTACAAATAAATAAATGAAAAAAAAAAAAACAACAACAAATAAGTGAACAAGGTCAATAGTATTATAATTGTACTAAAAATTATTAAAAAGCTTAACCTCTTTAAGGAAACCAAATATATGTGAAACATCAATTTTATCAAATAATTCATTCATACTGTCGACTCTGTAGTACTTTTCTCGCATTGGAGAAAAGTCCACACAGTCGACCAATATGTGCTTCACAGTAAGCGATGCAAAACAGGGTACACACTCTGGAACAGGTTCACGTTTTAAAAGATATGAATGTGTACAGCGCGTATGCCCAATTCTACACCGAGCTAATACAACTTCTTCTCGACGAATACACCTATTGCTAGGATGCCACACGCCAAGTTTTGGTTTTATAACATGTAATTTGTTATTTATAGCAAGATCCCAAGAGGACTGCCATGAACTAAAAATATATTTATTAATATGAGATTTAAAATCTGTAAAAGGCAGTTTAAAAGTAATAATATTCAAGCTTAAGGCTGCTTTCGCAGCCTTATCAGCTTCATCGTTTCCACGAATGCCTGTATGGCTAGGAAGCCAGCAGAAAACAATAGTATTATCTTTACATAGTACATTGTATTTATTTAAAAGTTTAAGAACAAGAGGATTATCATCTTTCATGCCATCTATGGCTTGAAGAGATGAAAGTGAATCAGAAAATATGATTAACTGTTTTTCCTCAGAATCATTAATGTAGTCCAATGCCAAATCAATGGCTTTGAGTTCAGCTGAAAAGATGGAGGCTCCGTTTGGTAATCGGCTCTTTGAGGTGTGCTGTCCTGTAACAGCAGCTGCAGCCATGGCTTCTCCATCTTTAGAACCATCTGTATATATGTGACAATAATGATTGTAAGATGATTTGATTTCATTAAAATTTACTTTGGAAGATAGTGGAGTCTGTTTCAGATTTTTTGTCTTTACAAAGTTCAAAAATGATTTTTGGTTTTTCAATAGGCCATGGTGGTATTTCTGAGATTTGTACTTAGCAATTAAATTAAGATCAATATTGGCTTCGGTTAGTTTTGGTTTGATCCGGAGACCGAAAGTTCGAATAGCTTTAGGTTTTTTATCAAAGAGAGTTTCATAATTTGGGTCAAAAGTAAGATTAAAAGCAGGATTAGATGGATTTGAATGAAGTTTAATTGCATATTGAAGAGCCAGTTTTTCACGTCTTAAATACAATGATGGTTCATTTGCCTCTACATAAAGACTACAAGACGAATAATAAAAACATTAACAGTATTTTCTGTATTTCCATATGTTTTGTATATAAATAAAAGACCATTGATATCACAATGATGTTCTTTATCTTTAAACTTTCCAGAATCTTTTATCCCATATTTAACCAAGTGAGGATAAGCAAAGTTCTGTCAAAATTACCGACTGTCCCAAAACAAATATATAATTATATGTTATTCATATTTTTGATGGAATAAAATTTAATGTTTTCAGTATTTTTAATTAATGTCTGAATGTTTTTCACTAACACTGGTGGATTTTTAAAATAATTATTATTTTCTCATCTACTGTATGACCATACATCAGTGTAATGATATGTAAATATTGTTGTCTATATAACTATCCTAAATTTTTCACGAACACATTAAAGGGTGTATATCAGGAGAAAAAACGCTATAAATGTCTTAAAAATAATATTATTTGTAAAATAGATAAAAAGCATCTCATTAGCATAAATAAATAAAATCTGAATGGTTTAGTATTATATCAAATCCTGCAAAACGTGACCGATGTTTCAATTGTAGTGGTAAACTTGAAACGAAATCTCCATTCCAAAAATAGACTGCACTTAAATACTGATTGACACTGTCACATCGTCATTCGGACTCTTTCTAAGATGAAACCATTTTTACAACGCATGAACCTGTATGACGGATCATTTTGAAATTAAAATGAAATCACGTGACTCATTAAATGCGTCACAAAATATGTTGAAATCTTAGAAAGTTATTTTAGTCCATCCTAGGCGCGTAGCCCATGTTAGGAAACCCTTTTACAATATCTTATTTTAGCATATTTAAATAGATATTCTTTTGGTATTGCGTTGTCAATGAGTATATATAGGCACGATCTATTGGAAAAAAATGTTGATACCCAGTTTTAAAATTTTAAATAATCCTGATAAACTCTCTTTAATTTTTTTTTATCTTTTGTGTCCCAATTATAGACACTCTTTCATTTTAATTTTGCATCACAACAGGTGCTTATTGTTATATTTACTTCCTCATTATCTCCATATATCAAATTCACAATTTAATGCAATACGATATTTCGTTCCATTGGTCTAAAACAGTCGACTAAATGTAAATATATGAAAATAAGAAGACACTTTTTACCGTTTTATACTTCATGAATTTTGGTTTAAACACTTTTATTTCTCATACCAATTTGTTGGTGTTTCTTAACTGGGGTTTAACGCCATTTTCAATACATTTTAGGTTATATATGGCATATCTAGTTTTATTGATGGAGGAATGAATAAATGAATAGGGTTTTACGGCGTTCCAACACATAATAGGTTATTCGACGCCAACAGGAAGGAAGATTCCAAGTTCACTCTACATGTACAAAAACAACAAATTAACATACAGATTAAAAAAAAATACATCAACAAATGAATATGCAGAATGAACATAGAACCTCGATACCTGCAGATCTGTAGAGTTTCAGCAAATTCTATCGTATTACTCAATTTGTCGCTTCTTACGACATGCATAAGCTATAGTGATCCTATTTTGCCATCACTTATAGCTCCCTGGAACCACACAGGGGTTGATAGTTTAACCACAATAGTGAACATGACAAAAAAGTATACATGAACATGACACCCATTCGGAGGATTCCTACCCCTCTGCAGAGATCGACAATGATTCTATTCTTAGCCGGAACCACACGGACTTATTGATGGAGGAAGACTTCAGAACAATTCTTAGTAGAACCACCGCCTTTCCGTATTAACTGGCAAACTTTCTCATAATAAATGTTTTGAAGCGAGCGAGACTCGAACCTAGACGACGCCTTAGACCACTCGGCCACGGAAGACCTATCTCATATATTGGACAACATAATGATTGTAAACAATAAAAACAAAAAAGGACTTGAACTACGTGGGGACAGAGCGAGGTTGGGTGCATCGTTAAACAAGGTTAACTGCTCGCGAATATAACTAGTTCAAAGAGTGAGGGTTAACAAAAACTTAAACATACAAAAAAACTAGGTTTACGCAATGCATCGGTGGTCTTGCTACAGACCGTTCCAAAGAAATAAAAAGATGTTGTCTCTTCTTCTGTATAATTGTATTGTTAAAATTGGGGTTATGATGATCATATGTGTTGATTATCAATATGATGCCGTGGTGGGTGTATTTTTTGTCAGGGCTTTACCCAAATATTTACCCAATCGGCCACCGGGGACTCTTTAACGTTATCATATTCGTTTAATAATTACAAAGAATTAAACAATATACATAATGTATAATGTTTGTACATATCCTAAATCTAAATTATGTTTGTGCTGTTGTGATTGGTGTGTCATTCGAACGCTTTGTCTAATGTATGGACTTATTATGTCCCCTATAGTTTTTAACATTGTATTTACTCGCACATCTCACACTGTTTTTCTTTAAAATCTGTAAACGTTTCACTTCTATGCTCATGTCACTCCTGAAAATGACATGTTCTACTTTGTCGTCTGCAGCGTAAAGAATAAAATAATCGAAATGCCCAATCCCCATAAATCATCTTATGTATGTTTAGACCATTTCAGCGTCGTCAAAATTACACAAGTCGTGACAATGGGCTTATGAGACATTTTATGTACTGCACATTTATTTCCCGAAAGCTATCCTTGCCAAGCGTCAGACATTCTTTTAACTTCAGTGCTTAATGATATATCAGGAAAAACAGGTGCTTCCAAAACTTCGACCTTCCGCTTCCAAAGCAGACGTCCATATATAAAAGCCACGGAAGACGGCATTAATGTTACAAACATTTGTCTTAAATAATACCAGAAAGTAATTGTCGGTTTTTTTTGTTGGTGAACAAAATGATGTCATCTTGAATCATGTCATTGGTTTTATGTTACAAAATAATGAAGAACATCGATATGTTTCCGAATATAACGTCTTAGTTCATTACCCGAAATACATGTGCATTGAGATAAACTTTTACTATATCCTTACGCGATGTTTGAGTTGGACACATGCTATTATTGAACTCATGTGTTACACATATGCGTGCATCGAATCAATGTTTACATCTATTTACATATGAACATATAGAAATATAAATAAACTATTATTACCCGAAACTTTATATTTAATAATATATTAGCAGTTCTTATCAATTGAGACATATTAGCAGTTTGGCGGGGAAATAACTCGAAGACTCCATAATGAGATGGAAATTATTTCCACCAAATAATGTGACATGTTGAACAAAAGTACCATCAGTCCTCCCATACAAACACAAATAATAGGTTAGATTAAGTTTACCTATATCTATTTACATTGTAGATGCTGCAAAACATCCACTTCAAAACAGTTGATAACCTGTATATAAAATGGACGCGACCATATAAACTGGTGATACACACCACAAGTAGTCTTGATCAACTTCAAAGCTTGCTTTTCTAAACGATAAACCTGATACTTTGTGCAGTAATTTCACACTGCGACCAATACTAGTATTGCTGTTATGTTTTTTTGTATAGAAAAAAAAACGTTTAAATAAAGAGGTAAGATTTGATAAACCGACACAAACATATCTTTTAGAAAAGAAAGCGTAGAAGATGATGAAGTCTATACCATATTGTAAGATAAAGCGGTTTATGCAGAAAGCATCCGATTTCTATGGTACCCTGCGTCATATTGCGTTGTACTGACTTGTTTCCTTGTGTATAGGATGCCTAACGGGATATAGGTTGACTTCCGTAGAGGAAGAACCTTTTCAGTTGTCATACCGAGGTAACTTTCAAAACTATCTCCCGCATATTTTAAGATATAAACAGGCTAATAACGATGTAAGAAAAGTTGAATGTTTAACTACTGAGTTATGATTAATACAATGTCATGAATCGTGATCGAAACTATAAATCAACATATCCCAGACGAAGATGCTTCACCTATAACTTTCTGTTCAGTAAATGATGACACGTTTATTGAATCACAAAGAGAAAGGTCCCATTCAAAGACAATGGTTGATTCCTTGTAGTTTATCATTTTACAAGGAATTTGTTAATAGACAGGACGACATTTTCCGTTTTATTCGTCGACGTTTTAGCATAACCCGATACTGGCCTATGCGTGACTTTATCGCGGGCCGCAATTCAGTATTTGATCAACAAAATAAAAGAAATTAACACTACAGATACAAATACAATACAAGTTATTGAATTGAATATCAATAGTACAATGTATATGAATTTTAATAGAAATGTGCAGTTTTACTGCTAAGATCGAAAAATATCGGCGATATAAGCGAGGCCCTTTAAAACACATTCTCTCTTTCTAATTCAATATAATCAGAAAGGAATTATTATGTACAATTGAATATTTTTTTGGATAAGATTCACGGTCACAAACAAAGACAAAGATTTTAAAAATCGTTCTAGTTTCAAAACAGATTCACGGTAAAGTATTTAGCTTATGTCAGCTCAGTTCGTGTAGAGAGGTTTGCGTTTACCCGAGTAGGAAAGAAATAGTCCAGACATTGATTGTCATCAGAACAGAACACATTGGGAATTAATTGATTGGTAAGTTATGATTTATTTCACCTTAATTGCTTTTATGTAATTCAGAAAATGAACAAAAACGTATTTGGTTATCTTAAGGATTTGGTTCATCAAAATGAAATTCGATTTTTTTTTAAGTTAAAAGCCATATTTATTATTATTATCTAAGATGAAAATGATCACGAAAAAGGTATGTTGCCATGCTCGTTTTCTTGCAATTACCATTGTTAAGATTATAAGATCATCAAATGTTTATATTTTGTCATTTTATATATGTTTGTTATTCATAAACAAGTTGTTTCTTTTTTATAAAAGAAATATCTCCAGATACTGATTATTCCCATTATATAGAATTAAAATGCTACTATGGTTTTATAGTTGCCGATGCCGTTGGTTCGAGCCCAGCTAAGTCGAAGAATTTTGTGTGAGAAAATTTACTAATTGCTTTCGGAAGGATACTGGTTCCGCTCAGAAACATTTAGAAACATTTCTCCACCTGTCAAACTCGATTTGCCATTATACATATAACATGTTGAAAAAGACGTTAAACTTCATATTTGAAAAGATGTTATGTTTAAAACTGCGAAAGTGTTTGACTTTGTGGTAAATATATTTAAAAATGATGCATACACACATTACGATCATTATTCATTTTAACTCTGTAGATCAAAAGAATTATATTTGAAACTAAATCATTGAGGAAGGCCATACATTAACAAACATATCGGTAGTTATTTTGAAAGGAGATCGGAAATATGATTGTGTATTTTGCAGTGAATGTATTTATTAAAACTGCGTTGTAAAAAGGGATTTTGACATATTGTTGGAGGTAATGTAACTTGAGAATTTGGTGATAAGAATACACAATATAAGTATTGAAAAAGTTTCCAGTTTCAAAGTTTTAAATTCACGGTTAACCTATAAGGAAGTAGTTTGACGAAGGTATGTTTATATTATAATTGATTGATTGGTTGAATAATTAGCGTCATGTTTATGCCATTGAGGGCTAACAGACGATCAGTTAACCTAACCACTGTTTCCAGGGATTCTGAAAGGTTAACCAGTACTCGAGTACCCCCATATCCGCAAGTAACTGATAACTTTCTCACTTGAATCAGCAGTTAAAGACGAATGATAATGAGACACAATATCGTATATCAGTCATCACGGAAACTGTTGCCGGGCGGAGATTTGAACTCACGAACCCTGGATGATTGTCAGACGCGCTACCGATCGAGCAAATTAGGTCCGTCATATTTTAGTAATAGTACGTACTACCTTTAATAAGCATAGCCAGTGTGATCGTTACTGATTTGTTTATATGTAAGACGGTATTGTTTATCTGTTGTCAATGACGTCAGCCAAACTATTTTTTATAGCCCGACTATATTCAATGTTGTTATTTTATTATTGACTGCACAATATATTTTAAGTTCATTTTCGATATTGTCTTAACCATATCATATGTTCTTGTTAGATGTATTCAGTATCTCTGTAGACGCGTTTTGTACTAAACTAACTGAAATTTAACCCACATTACTCTATGAACCGTTTGCTGCACTGTTTAAGTAAACTCCACTGCGGTGCACAGTTTCACTTATTTTGTGTCCTTCCTTATTTTCATATTACTCCAACTGAATGGGTATTAGATGACATTTCAAAATCGAACAACTGCGCAAAAACGTGATACTGTTTACGATTACATATTTCAGAAAGTTTAAAATAATCATCGTATCCATGTTGCGAGAGGATAATTGAGAACATAATATCATATTAATAAATTTAGTTATTACAATTAAATTTTAAATATATTTAAATTTAATCGTGGTGAGTGTCTAGTGTAAGTTGCTCGTCCTTGTTGTTGCTGGTTCGATCCCCAGCTCGATATGACTCGAGAGCGGTTCATATAAGCTCTGAGCTGGTTCGATCCCCAGCTCGATATGACTCGAGAGCATTTCATATAAGCTCTGAGTTGGTTCGATCCCCAGCTCGATTTGACTCGAGAACGGTTCGTATAAGCTCTGAGCTGGTTCGATCCCAGCTCGATATGACTCGAGAGCAATTCATATAAGCTCTGAGCTGGTTCTATCCCCAGCTCGATATGACTCGAGAGCGGTTCATTTAAGCTCTGAGCTGGTTCGATCCCCAGCTCGATATGACTCGAGAGCGGTTCATATAAGCTCTGAGCTGGTTCGATCCCCCAGCTCGAAATGACTCGAGAGCGGTTCATATAAGCACTGAGCTTACTTCGTAATTGTGCTAAATTATATTCGTATAAACTAACATGTATGTTATATCTATAATTGTCTATAGTCAATACTATATTAAGTATAGTTCTGGTCAAATATTGATACAACACTTGATTTTAACATGCATACATAAAATAATCATCGTATCCATGTTGCGAGAGGATAATTTAGAACATAATATCATATTAATAAATTTAGTTATTACAATTAAATTTTTAATACATTTACATTTAATCGTGGTGAGTGTCTAGTGTAAGCTGCTCATCCTTTTTGTTGCTGGTTCGATCCCCAGCTCGATATGACTCGAGAGCGGTTCATATAAGCTCTGAGCTGGTTCGATCCCCAGCTCGATATGACTTGAGAGCATTTCATATAAGCTCTGAGCTGGTTCGATCCCCAACTCGATATGACTCGAGAGCGGTTCATATAAGCTCTGAGCTGGTTTGATGCCCCAGCTTGTTATGACTCGAGAGCGGTTCATATAAGCTCTGAGTTTGTTCGATCCCCAGCTCGATTTGACTCGAGAGCGGTTCGTATAAGCTCTGAGCTGGTTCGATCCCAGCTTGATATGACTCGAGAGCAGTTCATATAAGCTCTGAGCTGGTTCGATCCCAGCTCGATTTGACTCGAAAGCGGTTCATATAAGCTCTAAGCTGGTTCTATCCCCAGCTCGATATGACTCGAGAGCGGTTCATTTAAGCTCTGAGCTGGTTCGATCCCCAGCTCGATATGACTTGAGAGCGGTTCATATAAGCTCTGAGCTGGTTCGATCCCCCAGCTCGAAATGACTCGACAGCGGTTCATTTAAGCTCTGAGCTGGTTCGATCCCCAGCTCGATATGACTCGAGAGCGGTTCATATAAGCTCTGAGCTGGTTCGATCCCCCAGCTCGAGAGCGGTTCATATAAGCACTGAGCTTACTTCGTAATCGTGCTAAATTATATTCGTATAAACTAACATGTATGTTATATCTATAATTGTCTATAGTCAATACTATATTAAGTATAGTTCTGGTCAAATATTGATACAACAATTGATTTTAACATGCATACAATTGAAACTTTAAAAGTACCTCAATAGAAAAAATATGTCATGCTTTACCTTTGTATTCAATTTGATATAAATCAAAGCATATATAAAGCAATAAAAAAAACACAAAAACATAACTTTTGTGTAAATTGATAAAATAATCTAAAAACAAAGCTATTGTGTAAATCAATAAATTGATCTAAAAACAAAGCTTTTGTGTAAATCAATAAATTGATCTAAAAACAAAGCTTTTGTGTAAATCAATAAAATAACTTAAACCCAAAGCTTATGTGTTAATCAATACAATAATCAACAAAGTTAATGTAAAGTTCTGAAACCGAATCTTTTGCAAAGATTAATTAATAGATATAATGAATCTGTATAGAATTATTAATGATATTTGAGCTGTAGACCCTATACTACGCAAGTTGAGATATTTTGTGAATACATGGTCAGTTGTTCATTTTCAAGTATTGTTGCTGGGAAACCTTTAACTTCTCGAATACAATAAATACTAATATCCTAAGCGCAATAGCCTGTAAATTTTACCCTTTTAATTAAATACAAAAACTGGTATATTTGTTATATATAGCATGAAGTGTTGCCTACCTGCATTATGTCTGGTGCAAAATTTCGTTGCTCATCGTCAGATATATGTATTTAAACTCGCTATTATCTCCGATTCATGAATTAAACCTTATTCGTGGAATAACGTTAATGGTTTTGTACATATAATCTTGATAATAGCGTAAAGTTTGGACATTTCCAGCCATCATCGATTAGTTTAAACTCTGGTCATGGGTTGATGCTCTACCACTGGACCACGTATTCCACAGTCATCATCGATTAAATCCGATTAAGCGGTTAAGTTTTAAATAAGATGTTCCAAAAAAAAAAAGGAAAAAATTCAATATATGCATTTATATCTTTGCACATATCTATCAACGGTTATAACACTTCAAAATCATACCATATATTTAAATAAAATGGTGCTAGAAGCATCCCCGCGTGTCGCTCACCATATAGTGGATAGTTTCTCGGTATGATTGACCCGGTGTAAGTTTAATGTTGCTGGGTGAGATATCATACTACTTGTCTCTCTATAGAGCATATTCAAACCACCTTGCCAAGTAGAGACACTTTACTGGTAAAAACAATTTTTGCCACGGGAGGTAGTTGTTTTAGAATTGTTTTTATTATTTTGGATGTTGGTTGTTATTTGTTGAGAGTGGTTATTGTTTATTCCTACGCAAAAAACACTATTATAATCATGGATGGTGTTAGTATAACTACCGTACTTCCACGACACTGCAGTGACGTTAGTGTAGTAAGAGTTCATCAGGTCTCACTTATCAATAATGACCGTAGCATGATTATTGCGCTCAAGCAATAATAGCTGTGTAAGTCGATTGGGCGTTAAAATAAATGTTGTTGAAAATGCTTAAAATGGTCATGTGTCATTGTATATATTTGGACATGGAACATATTTATGAATGATATTGGGCACTGTTGGCTGAGGATATAACAGTTTAAAGATGCGTAGGGATACACTACACCAAATGGGTAGAAATGCTAATACGCAGGGGTGTCATTTAACCATCAAAAGTGTGAAAAGGCAAGCTGGTTAACCCCAGGACTATCTATGGAAACAGGGCACTTTCAGAACCATTGGTTATGTATTCAGTGTTCCTGGAGTGCATTTCTCTATTTGTAGAACAGTGTAAAATTATTAATTGGTGTGCAAGACGTTGTGGACAGTCAATTGGACCGGTCTCTCTTAAATATTGGCAAATTGGCGGGAAAATTGCCCGAACAGTCCATAAAGAAAGTGGATTATTTCAAATATGGTATGTTAAACATAGGTATTGTCTTCACGTACAAATCAAACATAAAACAAGCTATACTACGTTTAACATTGTAGCTGCTGCAAAACATTTACTTGCATAACGGTTAATAACCTACAAAATGGACGTGTTCATATAAACTGATGATACGCACCACAGGTAGTCTCAATCAACTTTGAAGTTTGAATTCTAAACGATAAACCTGACACTTTGTGCAGTAGGTTCCACACTGCCAATCCTTATGGCTGGTTTATTTATTTGTATAGAAAAGAGTTTAAATTAGGAGGTAAGATTTGATAAACCAAGACAAACATACCTTTTAGAAAAGAAAAAGCGTAGATGAGCAAGACTAGGCCGTGTTGTAACACAGCATTTTCTGTGTTTCCTTGCGTCATATTACGTTGTACTGACTTGTTGCAAATTGTAAAGGGTACCTCATAGAAAATATAAAGCTATCTGAGTACATAGATTGGCCTCTGCAGAGGCAAGCCAAAACACGTCCTAGTTACACCGTGTTACCTAACAAAAATATTCCCGCCATAGTTCAATATAATTATAAATCGATTAGGAGTATTTACTTCTAAGTTATGATTAATACAAGGTCGAGAATACATGTGGAAACTTCAAATCGGCAAATCCCAGTTTAAACACATTCAGTCTTTCTAAAAGAGTTTTATCAGATAGCAATTAAAGTGTGTTTGACACAATTCAAGGTCCCACACAAAAACAAAGAGTTTAAAATACGTTGTAGTGTCACAACAGGTTCACGGTAAAGTATTTAGTTTTATGTCAGCTCAGTCGTGAATTAAGGTTTACATTTACTCGAGTAAGAAATACATAGTCCAGTTGTAATTCTTCATCAGAATAGTACACATTGGGAAGTAATTGATTGGTAAGTTTAAATTTATTTTACCGTTATAGCTTTTTTGACAAGTATTGCAACATGCTTCCATGTGGGTGATGAATACTTATTTATATCACCAAAATAAATGGTTATGGTATCGGTTAATCAGGCAATAGTTTTAATTCAGTTAAATTATCTAAGATGAAATTTATCACGAAAAAGGTACGTTGTCGTGCTCTGCTTTATAATTCTTTAGATGATACCTGTGTTTAAATCTAAAATTTTGTAATTTTTATGAAAATGTCATTAAGATATTATTCTATTATACATATTCAAATGAACTTAAAAATGAATATCGTAATTAAAATGGATAACAAATATTAAATCTTTAACAAAATACACTGTAAATAAGTTGTTTTTTCTTATATATTTTGAGAGAAAAAAGTATCTGCTATATCAAACTCACTTTTTTATATGATTTGTAATCATAACTCATAAACATTATATAAAATGGGATAATTAGACTTTTTATAATTTAGTCTTTTTATATTGAGCATAATGCATGACATGCTCAACTGTACGCCATACTGATATTTTCTAGCACGTTTGATAAAAATCGGTCGAAAAGTAGAACTGTCTGATAAGAAAGTGTTACGAGCAGACAGACAAAGCTAATACACATGCAGTTACATAAATGGTGGAAGCATAAACTACATACAAATACTTACTATACTAAATACTGTACTAAACACATATTTTATTACAATATATTATTGAAACGAATACTAGTATGTTTTTACATAAGAATAATTTGTTTGATATACATATGTGCATGCTATAACATTTGTAAGAGGACGTTCACACAGTCATATACGTTAACTAGCAATGTAGAGAATAAATCAGGATTTTTCAACGTTTTAAAATTGATTTATACATTTTTCCAAAATATCATGCCTGCATATAATCACTAACCCCGTATTGCCAAAACGATATATATTCTAACATGCCAAAATAATAATTGAAAAGGGATTTCCTAACTTGGGCTACGCGCCTAGGTTAGACTAAAATATATTTCCCGCTTAAAATTGCACCGTATTTCGTGACGTATAAGATAAATCACGTGATTTCATTTATTTTGATTTTAAATTGTTCCGCCATACTGATTTACATATTTTAGAGTTCGTTTATCTTAAAAAGAGTCCGAATGACAATATCAGCTTTTAACTGCTGTCTATTATAGACTTAGTATTTCGTTTAAATGTTAACACTCCAATTACAATTTCGTTTTGTTACTTTTTGATGGATTTGTTATATACCAAACCATTAGTTTTTTATTTATTTATGGTAAAGAGATGCTTTATATCCATTTAAAAAATGGTTTTGAGGCATTTATAGTGTAAGTTTTAGATATAGATATACTTCTATTAATATAGCCAATGTGATTGTAACTTACATAAAGTTTTTGAAGGTACTCGAAAAAAAACATTATGTGAGAAAATTTGCAAGTTAACTGCGGAAGAACGGTGGTTCTATTCGGATTTATTCTGAGGTATTCTTCCAAAAATAAAACTGGACATGCCATATATAATCTGTAATGTGTTGAAAATGGCGTTAAACCACATTAAAACGTGATCGTAATTGATTTGTTTATGTAAGGCGGTGTTGTTTTTCAATGACATCAGACAAATTATATTTTCAGCCCGACTAGTTCTGTTTTTATGTTCTTAACCGCATATAACCTTCACATTTTAAGTGTATAACCATTATCCCTTAACCAATAAGCATATATTCAATATCACTGACGACGCGTTTTGTACTAAACTAAAAGAAATCTAACTCGCATATATCATATTTGCAGCACGTTCAGTTACGGCGATATAAGTGTTAATAGGAAAACCACTGCGATGTAGAGTTTCTTTTTTGTCCCAATCCTTAAATTACTACAATGGTATTGGTTTAGATATTTCGAAGTCTAATAACTGCGCAACAACGTCATAATGTTTAGCATTATGTTATGATTTCTGTTTTTAAAAGTTCTGTTTCAGAAATCATCTTTGTTACAAGAGGTTGATTGAGAACACAACATTTTATTAGTAAAATTATTTTAAGCGAAATGACGGTCCAATTGACAGAGTGTTGGCCGCTCCTCCTGGAAATGTTGGGTTAGATCCCCAGCTCGATCCGTTAGCCTCTCCGAAACAATATTCGTACTGGTTCTACCCAAGAAGCTGACTCGAGAGCGGTTCATTTGAGCTCTGAGCTTACTTCGTAATCGTGCCAAATTATATTAGTATAAACTTACATGTATGTTAAATCTATAACTGTCTATAGTCTATAATATACTTGGTATAGTTCTGGTCAAACATTGATACAACAATTAATTTTAACATGCAATCAACTGGAACTTTCAAAGTGCTTCATTAGAAAAAATATGTTATTCTATACTTTCTGCATTCAGTTTGATATAAAACAAAACTTATGTGTAAATCATTAAAATAATCTAAAAACATAGCTGATGCGTCAATCAATTTAAATAATTTTAAAAACAAAGCGTTTGTGTAAATCAAGAACATAATTTAAAAACAAACCTAATGTAAAGCTATGAAATCACCACAGACTTTGTGAAGATTAAATGATAGTTATATTGAATCAGTCTAGAATTATAAATGTTGATTGAAGACGACATTTGAGTTTGAGATAGTTTGTTAATACATGAGCAGTTGGTCAATGTCAATGATAAAGGTGTTGCTTAGAATCCGAGTCGAATACGATAAATGCTTATATATTTAGCTTAAAGCGCCAAAACTAGTACATTATACTTTTTTAATTCAATAAAAACTGGTATAATTGTACTATTTAGTATACATGGGGGTTATCTGGATCCTATCTGGTGCAAAATATCGTTGTTTATCGTCAAAAACATGTATTTAAACTCTCTATTGTTGCCGATATTTGAATAGCACCTTATCCTCGGAATAACGTAAGTGATTTAATACATATAATAATATCAGTTATATCGTAAACGTTCGGGTATTTCCGGTCACCATCGATTAAATCCGATTAAGCGATTAATTTTCTAATACTGAAGGATATCCCGGCCCGGTTGTACCAAAGACTTAAACAATGGTAATAGAAGCACTCCGTATTGAGAGGAAAGTTCTAGGACTGGTCGTCACGATGTCAGTATAATATGACTTGGTGAGATACAATACAATGTGACTGCGACATGATACTTCAAAATTGCAGCACTGTGAATACTGTCTCAAGTAGACACTGTCGCAATATAACTGAAAAAATATTGAAAGCGACGCCAAACATCATGCAACACCATTACTGAAGGATGCCGGAATAGGCCGAGTATATATGATTGATTCGGAAATTTTAAGATAAGTTCTGTCAGCGGAGCAGCTTATTTGCAGAACAAGTTTTTTTAATAACAGAGATATCTTCAGACACTGATAATAAATAAATATATACATAGCTACTAAGGTTTAATAGATGTATGCCCTTTTCCTCATAATGGTAGGGTCTCGGTGGCTAAGTGGTACAAGGTCTTTAAAAGGGAATATAGAAGGATTTTTCAAAATTTTAAAATTGGTCTAACTCATTTTTTTACAATATATCATGCCTGTTGATACCACTTACCCGTATTGCCAAAAGGATATCTATTTTATGATGTTTAAGATTAGACTTGAATATATTTCCCAACGTTTTTTGTGATGTATTAAACGAGTTACGTGGTTTTATTTTGATTTCCATTTGATCCGTTATACAGATTTACACGTAGTAAATATTGTTTCATCTTAGAACGAGTCCGTATGACGATGCGACCGTCGTCAAGCAGTATTTAAGTGCTGTCTATTTCTAGAACGGCGATTTCGTTTCAAGTTTACCACTCCAATTTAAATATTGATTTTGTCAAGTTTTGGTAAATTTGACATTAGATCATGAGTAATTTATCTATTAATGATAATAAGATGCTTTTAATCCCTTTTTACACTAATTTAAATTGACAATTGTAGTGTTTTTTCTGATGTACCCTCTTTAATGACAACGACACAGTCATCGTTGAGACTGTTAGTTCGAGTCCAGCTCAGTCGAAGAATTTTGTGTGAGGAAGTTTGCCAGTTACTTTCGGAAGGCTAGTGTTTCTGCTCAGATACATTCAGAAGTTAAAATGTCACGAGATTATTGTAGGTTGCCTTTACAAAGAAATCAGCGTAAAGCATTACCCGTTTTCTCTTTATTATTACTTTTATATAATATATGTGTGGCAAGTACATGCTGTAGAATTTATAAGCGAATTATCTGGCAGGGTTACTTTTATTCTCGTGTTATGACGATATTGGGTGCACCCGAAATCATGCTAAAGCAACTCGTCGTTCCAAAGTGATGATCACCTCTGTCTGTCACTTCAGTTGTATAAAAAGTATTAAGTATTTCATGCTGTTAAGGTTGTTATTTCCCTTGAATACTATACTCCTATTGGACACATGATTTCTTGATATGTTTAATGTGGCATACAAAAGACAAACACGTGATTTGAATCTGTCAGAAAGTATCACATTGAAACATAAATAAATTGAGAACACGAGATAATACGTTTCGTCGAAATAGTTAATATATTCAGATGTAAAATTAGTACACCATCGTGATATCGTAGCATTTTAATCAATCATGCTTGCCCATATCCATTTTTTGGTCGATAAAAATGACTAAATTTTTTTTTTAATACATGAAAACATTTATCATTAGAAATTTGCTTCACATTGAAAAAAACGAAACATGATACCAGAATGTATGGCATAACATTGGATGACATGCAACATTCTTCATGATATATCCGTATCTTGTACCTATGTACCTATGTCTTTATTGATTAATTATCCTTTTGCTACCTCACCAACTCATTTTAACAGACAAAAATATGTTCTGCAAAATGAATATCTGTATTTGTAGACTAAACAAGGGATAATCGGAAATGTTTAAGACAAATCCCATACATTTAATTTTTTTTTTCAGTTTTAGTTTGGTTAGTGCAACCCTTCAAAGTACTCTCTGTTACCCAAAACGTACGTTTCAAAACGAAATACTATTACCGGAAAGTCATAGCATAGTATGTAACTAGTAGAGTCTGCAGACACTGAAAAATGGCGGACTCAAGAACACTTTTTATGGTATAACGTCGGCGAGATTTTTTTTCTCAGTCGAGGAAATAGGTAGAAATCATAAGAATTTCTGTTTTGATAATACGGTGAGTGTGGGAGCTGCACGGCATTTTATTCTTCCAGAAATTGCTGGACAACCTGGCTCTCGTAGACAGATGTATTATCATGCAGGTGGTGTATGCCTAACAAACCAGTTGCTGGTTGTCTTCTTTTTTAGCTCTACTGGCGAAAGGCCATAAGGGCTTATGCAGTGGCGCGTTGTCCGTCGTCCGTAAGCATCACTTTCTCTGAAACAACTAGGCCAATTAAACTCAAACTTCACATGGATGTTATTATTGCATAGGAAACTATACAGAAGTGGTTTTTTTTCGATCTGAATTTCAGGATGGCCGCCGTTACTAAAAATAGTCCAAAACTTATAAAATCTTCTCATGAACCACCAAACAGATTGTGAAAATATTTATGTAGTAATGATAACCAACTATAGTTCTGTAAGATTTGTTCAAATGATGTCCCTCGGGTTAAAAATGACCCCGCCTCGAGGGCTTAATTAGGGGACACTTGCCTATATTTTCATAGAAGCATTGTTTAGTCAAATAGGCTCAGGTTTGTAAAAATGACTCGATTTCACTGTCTTAAGGGGTCAGGAGGGGTCACAAAATGGTAAAAATTGGAAATAACAACAATCGTTTTCTTAACAATCGTTAAGTCAGATTTGTTCATATTTGGCATAAATAATATCTATGTGTAGTGGTTTGAATGCAGATAAGAATTAATGGGCTCACATTTGTATTGGCCCTGTAAGGGGACTAAGAATTTTACATAGAGATTCTATGGGAAAACAGAAAATTGGCATTGTTTCATCTATTCAGGTAAAATTATTATTCAATTTGAGTTCACGTATCATCTAGTCATAAGAAATAAGATTTTGTTCAATAAGGAGAATTGCCTTTCCATAAGGGGCCAGAGTGGGTAAAAAACGGCTTAAAATAGAAAACTTTCCTCTCAACAACCGGTCAGTTAAATTCGTTTATATTTGATATAGATTATCCCAATGAGTATGGGGTTAAAGTTTGAACAAATCAAGTGTCTTTGGGCCCTGTAAAGAGACTTTGAGTTTTATATAGAAATACTATTAGAAAACGGAAAATTCTATTCTTTTTCATTCATTTGTGACTTTTCTTAGTCAGCTGAGTTTTAAAGCATCTTCTAGCCATAACAAATAAGATTTTGTTTGATACGAAGGATTGACTTTCTAAAAGTGGCCAGGTAGGATCACAAAATGGTTAAAATTGAACATTGTCATAAATCATACTATGGAAAATTCTCATTTATTCGTCCATTTGTGTAAATATATTGTTCAATTTGAGATCTTAAGTATTGTCTAGTAACAATAAATTTGATTTTGTTCAATAAAGAGGACATATTTTCCATAGGGGGCCAGGGGGTGGATGGGGGCAATATGTTTAAAATTGGGAATTTTCACAATGCTTCCTCTCAATAACCACACACTGATTATCAACTAACTTTGAATCGACTATAACTGCGGTATTGGTTACTCAATTGCGATAAGATCTCGTGCACTTGGCTATTGTATAGCCTTTTATTGTAATATAAACCGTTACAAATCGGCAGGTATAGTTTTAATGGAGATCCGTTTGTTTAAAAAAAATCCATTGGCAATCGTATGTTTTTATGTTACTTTATCTTTTTTAATTATGATACGAAGCTATTATATTCTTACCAAGGGGCCAGTTTGTTGTTGACTTCGGCTTAATTATATGTTGAAACATTCAATTTGGTGTTGTTTTTGTTTCCTCTTTCTGTCTGTCTCTTTTCTATATCATGTATTGAAATGATGTGTGGACAGGGTATTGGACATTTTTATGTTTGAAAATGATGAGATTGATTTGTTTGCTTTTATGGTAATTATAATGGAAATGATTTTTCTTGTAATAAGCTTTTGGATTATTAAAACTGACAAAAGAAAAGAACACGAAGAAATTCATTATTCTAAGTGCAAAATATTTTATATTAAAATACAAATGTAATAAGTAAAAACCACAATTTATCGCATACAAGGAATACTTATATCAACCAATAGAACTTGAAAAACAAATTGCAATGGATCATTATATCATAATAAATTAGAAAGTCATGAAATCAAATGGCAAAATATATATTGGTTTGGCAGAGGCCTTGATATTGTATCTATGGTTTGCATTGTAGCTAGGTGCACTCGCCGTTGTCTGGTCTGTACATTTATGTCTTGGTTATTCACAAATAATTACCTCCATATATATATATATATGCTCTGTAACTGTATCTCTCTTCTCAAAGGTTTCTTTCTCTGTTTTTCTTCCTTCCATATTATTTAGTCTATTTTATTTCATCGCACATATTACGCCAATGCTTACACATTAAAACATTCACAAAAGAAAAAATACTTCTTTTCTGTATTTGTTAAAATTATTCGTTTCAGGTTCTTACTTCTATCCAGAGTAAAATTGAAAATGTCATGATGTACTTTATGCATTTAAAATAATATTGTGTATTTGCTCTGTGCTGTTGAAATATAATGCATACAAGTATATGCAAAAAATATGAAAGTATCAGAAAAAACATATGTGTCACATGATTTAAATCAAAACGTATCCTTTTCATATTAGTTTCAGAAAAAAAGTTTCTATGCAGATCTAGTTGTTAAATTTCCAGACAACTGTTGGAGGAAAATTGCTAATGTATTGCAAAATAATTTTATCTTCTATATGACTTCGTGATTTTGTACATGAAATAGTATACAGTTAGACAGATTCTACGTATCACTAAAATTAGTTAATTTTCGAACCAGTGCAGATATAACAATACAATTTTGCTTTTATTTGTACTAATTTAATTAAGCTAGATTGCAAACAAGCTCAGAGCTTACATGAACCACTCTCATATCTACTTCCTGGGTAGAAGCAGCAATGAGTCAAAGGCATAAGAGCCGTGGGACCAAACATCCTCACACACTCTCCTCAGGTTGCCCGCCCCTCCCCGTTGTTGTTTTTTAAGGTCATAAGGTTGAGCTGGGATCGAACCAGCAGCATCTGCGAAGGTTAAAACCTCTAACGAAATCCGTCAACACTTTACCCTTTCTCCGTAGTCGAGTGGTCTAAGGCGCCATCTCAAGGTCACTTACCTCTCACTGCTAAGGTTGTATGTTCGAGTCCTACTTGCTCCAAATACTTTATGAGAAAGTTTGTCAGTTACTTGCGGAAGAACGGTGATTCTACTCAGATTCATTTCTTAACCAATACAACTAGATTAAATCTGAAATGTGTTGAAAATGGCGTTAAACACCATTAAAAAGATGAAAAAGAACTTGTATTGGATATTATTACATATAAGTCGAAATGCACTTATCTTCAATGTTTTGTTACATGTTGTTATATTGAAGTAATATATGTATTTCTATTATGGATGAATAGCCAGTATTTAGAAAGTAAGAATGGACACCTTGATGCTAAGATATTATTTCATGCTAATTCTGTATAAATGTTGCAAGTATTTAGAAAATAGGCATGGAAACGTTGATGCTAATATATTTCCAACTTATTATGTCCTTTAGCAGTTTTGTTGCATCGAATGACATCGCAAAATGTTTACGTATCATTACTCTGAAATTGATAGGTACTACAGAACCATGGAATTTGAAGAAGAGAAACTAACTGGAGGTATGTTTCTGTTTATATTTGCAGTTCTCAGACCAATATATTTTATGCTTTTCTTTGTTTACTGTTTCGAGTTTCATTAACATGCAATAATTCAGATTTCATTATTGGGAAGTTATATAACCACGTACGCGATAACGGCGTACGTTGTTATGTCTTGTTGCTGATAAGTGAAATACAACGGGACCATGATCTTTAAAAGAAAAAAGTCGATAACAATATGTAATAAAATCAGAAACTAATTGATAATATTAAATGATGTAACAAACGATTGAATATTTAATTGATGTTATACTTTATTTTACAGATTCTGGTGATATATTCCGAAAGCTTAAAACGTCTGAATTTAAAAATCGGGTAAAGTGCTCGATAGGTTTAGTTGAAACAAAGGAAGCTCTTGAATACGCAGTCCGTAGCCGTTTTCAATATTTTTATAAATCTAAAGTCAATGATATATATCTCTGTTGCAAAAATCAAGCGAGCCGCTGTCAGGATGACGAGCATATGTGTAAGGTAACTGCACAATTCATTAACGAACGAAGACAATGGAAACTCAAAAAGCATTGCAAAAGGTGCCAGGTTGTTATGGATACTTTATCAAAAATTTGCATCGACCCTTCTTCCCCGAAGATCGGTTGGGGCAATAGTAATGTAATAGGGTTACCTCTTGAATTGGAAGAATGGGAAATTGCGAAGGTGTTTATGCCTAAAGGGTATAGAAAGAACAAAGGGCCTTTAGACACGGACGCCGCTGCTATATTCAATATCATAAATACCTGCACATTATTCGGAGGGAAGGACCATTCGGTTTTAGATGAGGTGAGCATATACTTATATTGTTATTATAGTTATAGTGCATAATGATGTTGTTGCAGACGTCACTCTCACTCAACCGAAGTGAAAGTTTTATTTGTGGAAAATGAGATTGAGTGTGCATGTTCGGAATATCTTCTGTACATTTATGAACGTTTACGTACGTGTTTTTTTACACATTTAATTTTTATGGCAAAGTCAGAAGAGTTTTTGTTAAAAAATTGCGTTATATGTTGTAACTGTAAAGTGTACGAATAAAGTTGTAATGAAAACGACAAATAAAGTGAGGGTAGTGCAGTGGGTAGAGTGTTGACCGCTTACGCTGGAGGTTGCGGGTTTGATTCGTTGAACTCTAACACCAACAATCAGAACTGTTTCTGCCCAAAAACCGAACTGATGTCCGATTCATAAAAGAAAGATTATTCAGAATTTTAAAGTTAGCAAAACGTTTTTATATATACTCACTAACCCCGTATTGCAATAAGAATATCTATTTAGAATCGGGATTTCGTTGCAAATTAACCACTCTAATTTTGTTTCGTTTTGGTGGATTTGACATACCAAACCATTCGAATTTCATTTATAAATGATATTAAGATGCTTTTTGTTCATTTTAAAAGTAATTTTATCTTTAAAGACATTTATAGCTGATTTTTCCTGATATACTCCTTCTTTGAAACTTTAGAACAGTTCTTTGGTGAAACAACAAAAACAAACATATTTTAAAATTATTCCACTTTATAGTCTATAGAAGTGCCGACTTGGGGTTTCTTTGTCAAAAAGTCTCGAGGTGCTATTTTATTTATATATGAGCTATGGTGCTATGGGATTGTTCTTGTTTATGCTATAGTTCATCAACTTAATTCAAATAGGAATAGTATAACGAAGAGGTGTATTGTGTTTGTCTTTGATATACAAGTATAAATGTTTGTTTCAGCTAATAAAGGCAAGAAACACAGTGATGCACTCGAGTAATAATGAAATCAAAGAGACAGAAATGGAAAGCTTCAGTAACAATATGATCAGTCTACTACAGTCTGACAACAGCTGTGATATTGATGGAAAACGCCAACCATCTTTCAAAGATCGTTTTGAATGTAAGGACACCGCAGGCAAACTGGAAAATGTGAGACACAGCGTATTATTATTATTGTTTGATTGTGACTTTTACCAACACTTGATTTATATTAATATATATATATATATATATATATATATATATATATACACACCATAACTTTTATATTAGCTCAAACAGAAATAGGTTTGTGCTGTACTTTTTAATTGACGAATGCATTTCATTTATCGAAATTTTATAAGATATAAACAGCGAAAACCAAACCTACTTGGTCTATTTAAGTTAAACCGAATTGCTTGTAAAGAAACTGGAATCAGATTCATTATAACCGATCGTAATATCTCAGTAACACTGTTTTTATCTTAAATGTATCCGAATCTAAACATGACCGTTCACGTGGATGCGTTCATGGGATATAAACGACAATTTTTTCTATACGTTCTATGCAGGAGTTACGTCACAAATGTCAATATTAACATAGTACTTTAATATACTAACCAAATGACCGAAATATTCCGTTTATTCAAAACATTGTTCATTTGCTTTAAAGATGTTTATGCTTCTATGCATATGCCATTGCCTCGAGGTCATCAACAATTCAATATCATCACAATGTTGCGAACAAGGGACCCTTTTTCAAATATTATTGTCATGATATGACATTTCTGTTCATGCAAACTTATGCATAAGGTACTCGTAACAATTTGAATTAGCATTAAAAGTCAACTTTCAGAAACTGATAAAATGCATTATCATATCAATTACATAATTTCCCTGTTAACTCGAAAATAGTTTAGTGTCGACATAAACAGTTTTAGTGTCCAGAGTGAACACCCTTTGAAAATAATTGAGAGTATTTTCTGCACTTCCTTTTTATGATCTATTTCGCAGTAACCACACCTCATTAACAGAATGTAGCTGTTTGGGTGTTGAACATCCGCAGTAATGCTGCAGTTTTCTGTGCTAGTATAATTTAACACCATTAGTACGCGTCAGAATTGCTTCTTTCTGTAACAACGTCAATGGTTCGAGTACATGCCATGGGTTGTATTAATTTTGTTCATAATCATTGCTATGAAAAATTGTTTGTTTCTTATTTATTGGCCAAAAAATAGGGTAGGTAGGTAGTGATTTTTTTTTAAATTGTTTTTTTTAAACTTGATGTTATGTTGTTAATTATACATTATGTATTTTTATCTACAAAAAATGTATGTGCTTTTAATGTTTATGAATATAAATTTAGATAAATACAACCAACAAAATTGTTGAAAAACACCTTATGCCTGTCATTTCTGCATTTAATAATAGACACCCATCCAGCCATCTTATTGACTTTGTGTTCAATTGGGGCTGATAGACCTGATTCGGGAGATATCAGGTTCTGGGACAGACCAGGGTTGTCCCTAGAATTTTTCATTTCTGGGTTAAGAACCCCTACAATAATATTTAAAGGGTCCCAACTATCAGGCATCATCTGCTGATCTGATAAGGCTTTTTATTTTTTCTTGCAATTTTTTATTCAAGAAAACAGCTGTCAGCTGTAAAATCACAAATCAGAATGGCTCTTGCTTGCACCTTTGGGAAAAAGTTTTGAGCCCTTGACTTTGAAAAAAGTATCTTTATTTTAAAAGAAGGTGGGAAAATTACATAACCTTCATCATACATAGCAATACAAATGTTTATGTTTAATGTATAAACATGTGACCCTCTTTTAGAAGACCTTTAATATCATTGATATTAAAAAAATCCCAGAACTTCCGTCATGCCCGACTAATTTGTAAAGTTTCTAAATCGCGAATACTGATTACATTACATACAATAGTATTTGCAATACAAATTACTGATGCTTATGATGCAAACTATTGCAAAAATAATTTAGGATATAGACCCAAAAAATACGAAAAAGACGAACATAACTGCATTAAAACACATTTTATTTCATTAATTTCAATGGCTTTTGGATTCTCCAAACACTTGTCACCTGATCAAAAACGGCGTAAAGGGAAACAAGTGGTAGTGCGTATGATGCGCTACATGCGGTACTACGTAGGGTAAACGTTTTGGTGGAAATAACAAAAACATCACGATGGAATTTGATGGAATTCTTACAAAAAAATGAATATATATCCAAATATTTTCTTTGATTTATCAGTTTCCTTTTGAAATTAGGAATTTTGTTACTTTGGTTAGGAAAAGGAAAGGAATGAACGACATTGCTTATTGCGAAAACGTGTCCCGGACGCAGTGGAACTTATAATACGAGTCCTCGGTAGAAGATGTGCATCTGATAACGTTAGCTAACATATTTCTTTAGGCCTCAAAAGTCAGTGTCATTTTGATTCGGTGTGTTTCGTTCTGTACGAGAGCGATGACGGTAAAATATTTAAACAGAAAATCTGATGAAAGGGTCTTTGCTAAGGCGCTCCACAGTCTGACTTAAAATAATTTTTTCTGTACATTTTAAACTCGCTTATGCCAATTTTTCATATGTTTTAGCTATATATCAATGATGAACAGATATTAATGCAAAGTTATGGCACTCATTTCATTGCTACTTTTATTCTTTCCAGTTCAAAAGCGCAAAGATAGAAATAACAATTAAAATGGTGAGTAAAGCACTGTCAAATAAAAACAAAGCCATCAGTCAAGATATCCAAATAGGGAACGAAGAAGGTAGCGATTCATCTGAACTGGAGAAACTATATCGACAAACGGTATCCTTGCAGGACGAAATTGATCCTCGTAAAGTTAACCAAGAAAACAAGTACTTGAAAAGTAAGAACAAAACTCTGAAAAGAAAGAAACAACTTTTTGAAAATTTTACAAAGGAGCAAAAAGCAGACGGTGCCCTTCTGAAAAAAGAAATCGAATTACAAAAAATGAAATGGGAACTCTTGGCAGACTGTGTTAATCAAGAAAAACAATCACTAGTTCTTCCGAAAGATGAGCAACCGTGCAGCAGATTTCGCAAAACGAGAAGACCTTGAGAGAGAACGTCTCAGACCAGTGGGAATCACGGATAAACTGAAACAAAAAGTATCTGCCATACCGCGTTTTTGCCGGGCTTTAGTCCTGATGTTTTTACAAGCGGCGACGACTTTACTGTACTGAGAATATACACATAAGTTAGAAACGGCATGAAACCTGGGACTGAGGTAACAAAAAACAGTTTATCAACAAATGGAAGCCATGCTTTCATTGTAAATGGATTTAGATTGGTCGGTGGGAATTTCAGTGACACTCAGATTTTTTATGTCATCGGCATAGGCGCAAGGATTGCAGATAACTATTTTATCGACTGAATTGAGTACCGTTGGCGTCAGAATTCTTGACTTCATCATACATGATGATTTTGCATTTTAGCTTAATTGGGCTAATGATAACCCTGCGCCCATTGTCCCTCCAAAAACTTTTAGTTGTGTACAAAGTTCCTGAATTATTATATTTATTTTCACAAATATAACACGTTAGGTATATGATCAAAACATCTCAAATACGTTTCAAAGAAGTCATAATAGATGATTATACTAACTTGGACAGACTACAGCACGTGGCTTTGGGCAGATCGATTGGTTTTTTTCACAGCAGGTCAATTATGGCTTTTGAAATCGACAAAGGGATGTAACTTGATTTTGCATATATTTTAGCTCCTGCATCTTTATAGTCGATACTCACCAAATAAACACAGAAGTTATATACCTAAGTAGAATTGACCAATCTCTGCCGATTAAATGTCAATGTTGGGAGAGCAACAATGAGCACGTTAATTAGTCAGTTGCTTCAACTGAAAGTTAAAATGACGTCACAGTTCAATGAGTGTTCAATTGCTATGAATTGTTGGACAGGCATAGCTTTACCTGATTTTCATTAGGGATTTATATACTTGATTCGGGACATATCAGGTTTTGAGATAGTCTAAAACTATATTTGACTTTATATTCTCTATCATTGGCATATTTCATTAAATCTTAAATAAATTACACAGTACTAATAAGATCTTAGACAAATATTTGAACTGGCCAAATAGATAATCAATATTGGAGTTATGGCTCTTGAATAATAAAATTTGCAGTAAAACTTGCATTATTCAGCTATGTGTGCACTTTCATAACGTCATTTTTTATTAGATCGTCCTTAAACTTACACGTTAACATAATATATTATTTGAAATATGTTAATTAATGTAGGCGTTTCGGCCTTTGAAATAATGTTTGCGTTAATTGCCTTTGTGTGCTCTCTGGAACTTGCAGGTTTTATTTTTTTTCCACAAAACTTACACAATAAAAACGTAATATCTCGGGTATTTTTTCAACTGGCAAAATCGGGTAATTAATGTCAGAGTTGCCGCACTTGAATAATGATTAAAAAAGGTTGGTCCTGTGTGCTATTTAATGGTTCGAAGTGACCAAGTGGTCTGAGGCTCTGTCATCACATGACTATTTTATTTCGCTATACTTTATTGTGTGAACCAAAGCATTTGTATTTATAATAAGAGAATAATGAATCGTACAGTACTTATATTACCTACCATAATATCTCGGAAAAATGTTTGAACCAAATCGGTATTAAGGACTGTCTCAAGATTGCTTATAATTATTCATGTATGTATCATGTTTTGTTATAACATCGTCGAAGTTGCCAGTTTAAGGTTCGAACCTTGCGCATAGCAAACGAATGACAAAAGACCATGACTTCAACCAACTCAATAAAGTTGGTGTCAACCATGACTTTGGTTTTACATGCAACACCTCTGCACTGCTAGGTAAATTTACATACATGAACAGGTAGCTTTATCTGACTAGGATCCAGTGATAGCTTTTTAAGAGTATGTTTCAGTTAAGGATTTATAGCTACTCACATGATATATAAAATATGTTATATACATATGTATATGTATGTAAGTGTTTGCTGATTATATTATTTACAGTTTTGGAGTAAAAAAGTGCTACGTGCACGATTAATGTTATAACACTAGCCGAAAGTCCGAATTGATGAGCACAATAGCTGGACTTATCTAATAAATTATCTAAGAGTTTGGTTCATTATGAATAACCAATGCAACTTTATTTGTAGATTTAAAATTTGTCTACGAACCGAAGACATTAGACGGAGGACCTTTGCATTTCAAATCGATCAAAGATTACACTCTATTAAAATAAACGTCGCGTTACTGGCAATTAGTTAAACCAGTTGTAGCCTAAAGCGATATAACCAATATTTGAAGATATTTCTTTAAATGTAAAGAAAGAAACAACTTGTTTATGAAAACGTTTGTCTTTCTTAAGCAAGTTGTTTCTTTCCCGATCTAATTGTGTATAATCCATCAGTATTAGAACGATCGCTAGATATGTGCAAATATATCAATGCATAGATGGAAAAAAATCTTTATATATTTATATTTGGATATAAGAAGCATTTAATGGAGCACTGCAGGAAAGATAGTGTTGCTAGGGAAATTAACAAAACTATATATTTCTTGTCATGTGATTTTATCCCAGATCGCCCGAATCATTATCCATAGATAAAACCACTGCGCCATGCAGGAATATAAATCTAAGTTTAAACTTAACCGCTTACTAGTGCTAATCGATGCTGACCCGAATATTCCGAACGTTAACCGATATAATTGAGATTATATATGCTTAAATCATTAACCTTATGTCACTGGTAAAATGTAATTGAAATATCGGCGATAATAGCGAGTTTCAAAAACATTTTTGACAATAAACAACAGTGTGTATTTTGCACCAGATATAAACTAGACAATTTATACTAAACATTACAATTAGACCATTTCTTATTGAATCGAAAAGGTAGAATGTATTTGTTATGCAGCTTTAAGATAAATGTTAACATATTTCTAATGTATGTCAGTTGTATCATGATCATGAAATGCTTTGTTTGAAAAAGCAAACAAAACACGTATGTATTAATATTTGTTATAAATGGTATTCCTCTTTATCAATACACCTGTTATACGTGGTTGTTTGTACTTAACATATTGCATTGCGTTGTAATGACGTTTTTATCACTGTGAATAATGCATATATTTGATCTATATAAACTTTGTTACTAATACCGTTCTATCTGCGTAGGTTGTAAATCAGGTTTCTTGTGTAGCTTTTACTAAGCTTAGTCAATACCAACTTATGGATTTGGCTCGGAAGTTTACAGATTTTCATGTAAGCAAATTCACACCTTAATTAAAGTTGTATTTATTTTAAGAAACCGTTAATTTTGTTGCAGTCTTATGGATACGGATATATTGAACGGTTTTTAAAAACTTTTACGAGATTTTCTTTTTCATTTTCTTAACAAGATTAACTTTAGGCGAAATAAATATTTTTTCCATCATAGAAAATCTTGTTGTATAAGTATAATTATGATAGTATGTAGATCTATCGTGACAAGTTAACATTTCAAAATAATACCAAAATATGCACTTTATAAGGTACTTTGAATATATAATAAATAAAATTCTTTAAAATGCACGGCAGCCTATGTTTTTCTTTATATATTCTGAAAATGCTAACATTGGAGCAAAGAAAACTAAAATGTAAAATAAATCTATATATTTTATGAGTTTTGGTTTAAAAATGTAAAAAAGTGCGTTGATGATTTTGTATCAAAATGAGAATTGAAGACACTTTCAATAGATATATAAGTGTTTTATTTATATTTAGAAAGACACTCTCTAATAAAAATTTCCACGAACTTATCGAACAGCCCTCGTATACGTACTCTCATGACCTGTATAAACAAATCCATTTATCACATAACATACGTTATCAAAGGGACACAAAGGAGCCCTCCGTGGCCGAGTGGTCTAAGTTTTAGCGGATGATTTTAAAAAACAAAAATAAATAAGAGAAAAATTTCGTTTTCAGAGTGGATTTTTTTCTTCAAAAATTAAAATATATGTTAACGATTTTCATCATGATGTCAGTTTTCATTTCAGTTCCAAAATAATATTATGATAGGATGATATCTAAATAACCTCATTTTTTTATCCGTATTAACATAGTAATAAATTTCGACGCAGGTATTATCTTAAAATAATGAAATATCTCAATAACAAGCACGGCAACGCCTTTTTTGTGATTAACTTCATCTTAAGTTGAATTTATAAAAAAAAATCTAATAACTTTCAATTTGACGAGCCAACATCCTTAAAACAAGTCGATATGTGACATTTGATACCTTTAGTTGTGTTTTCCCCATTTGAACTATAGTGTAGTGTTATTGCCAGAGTGCCCCTTGTAATCACTTTGTTGAAATTGACATTTACATGCATTTTGTCTAGTTGAGGGTTTTATCAGAATATACTGTACATATTTTGAATACGTAATGTCCTTGTTAATTGTACTGTGTATATAGATGAGGCTAAAATGGTAATGTACATATATTTCATATTATTGCTTTCCTTGTTAGTATTTTTAGTGACTTAATTACAGAGACTGTTATCTTCAATAACTCTTTGGACCTTTGTCTAAATTTAATAAATTTGGTACCAAAGTAAAGCTGATAACATTTTGACTGTTTCTCATTATTAATTTTACAAAGTAAATTATCCATTGGTGGTTTAAGTTTCATATCAATATTTAAAAAAATGTTCTTATTTCTTACTTAAAATGTGCTAAAATGAGAAAATGTCACACAAAAATAACTGTCTTTAAATTTTAAAAAAGAAGTTACAATCAAGCCCTTTCTTTTGATACTGAATTCACCAAAACAAATTGGTTTGTTCAGCAGAAGTTCAGTTTTCAGATTTGGAAAACGCCAAAATGTGCCACCCGAAATTTAGACAATCGCCTGCAGTCACTTATTTTATGTTTCCGAAATACTGTATATTGATGATGTATAAATAGATACGTACACATATTTTGTGTAATTGCTTTCCTTGTTAAAATACTGTACAATAAGGATTGTCCTTATTAATATTTTCAGTGCCTTAATTACAGACACAGTCACACACATATGCCGATTATAAAAATACAAGCTGTGTTTATTATATCTATGTGCCGAGTTGTTTTGTGTATTTTAAGTTAATGTGCTATTTTATAGATTTGATGTGTGTTATTTTCATATGATTGAGATAACGTTTTCAAACTAGATGATTTGAAGATTTTCATCAAAATTGAGGCTCTGTTGAGGTTTTTGTTAAAACAATGAAACCATGATATACATAGGGTTATTTTTGTAAGATTTTAAAGTGTTTTTGTCTGAACAAATTACAACGTTGAATTACCATTTATCCGAAAATGGTGTGATTTTATACTAGCTTGTGCATTTTGTGACTTCATCAACTTCATCGCGAACAATGGGCGAGATAAAATACATCCTACCTATAAAGTGACAATATCCTTATCCTATATGCCGAAACACAGGAACTACGTAGAGTAAACATGTCCTATGTTACAGTCAAAGACTTTTTTGTTTTTATAAATACAAGAAGACCAATTGTTTTAGCATCGTCGTATACCCAGGGGTGTCAATTCCGATACTCTCCATCCATCACCAGCGGGGAATAACGCTAGCTCTTCGTCGTGTAATTTTTAACAGGACAGCTAACAAATACAGCTAACGTTAACGTCTTATCAAAACAGCGTTTGCACGAAACTAGCGTTGCGATTGGATAACATTCCCCAATCTCCTTTCCAGAGCGTTACCGTTCGTTACACTCATTAATCTCTGCAACAGGTTCAATGTTAGGATTTTTGGCGAAACTTAGTAATTACAGTTTATGCAGTTGTAAGCATATTGCTAAAACCAGACAAGAAAACATTAAAATTTTACATTAGAACAAAAACAAAAAAGCAGCTTTCATATGAATAAATGTTGAACTATTTTCTTCCTGTTTTTATACAGAGCGATTTCCCGATTAATACGCATTTGAAATGGCAGTGCTCATGTGACTGGAAAGTCACGGGAAGCTGAAAGTAGTCCTGAGCCAATGACAGATATGAATGTAATGAGTCGAATGTGTTAGAGAGTGAATATTCCATTCATGAAATCGTATGGTTGCATTGTGGCTTGGCATAAACGACGCAAAGCCGGTGTAATATCCCACGGGTGATAAATGGACAGTATTGAAATAGAAAACGCGTGGGTATCTGACGATGTTGTTTTAGTAGCTAAAATGTTTTATTTTTTTGAAAATATGTGAAGTAAAAAAAGGTTTACAGCAAAAACTTATTTGAAATAAGAATACCCAACGCTTTTTTTTGACCAAAACAGAAATCAAAGTTAAAATTTGGTAATAATTTCCCGTAGGCATAAAATATTGTGAGTAAACTTTCAGCATCCTTAGAAGTCTGTCTTATGATAAATTAAAAAAAAACTCTAAATTTTCATCTTATCAAAATTCTTCATGGAATTTTGCCCACCAAATTATTTTCTTTATAATGTTTTTCTAAAGTACTTAATCGATTTTAAAATATGAAGTATTCTTTTTACCATTAAGGAATGGTAAGGAATTACCATTACCTATTTCACGGATACTGATACATAATTAAATATTTTTATGCGCATATTGTGTTTGCATAAATAAATAACTGTTAACATGCATCCCAAACAATAGCAAATGAAAATAACACAGAAAATGAAGCATATCGTATTGTCTTATCATTTAACCAGTCATGGAGTGAAGTTACATTTTACAAATGATAAAAGAGTGCATAACAATAAACGGAGAGTACCACGAGAAAGAACGAGAGACGTTTCCCTTGTATAAAATGCGCGACGTGGTATATGACGTCGTTATCATTTGTGCCATGCTCCGGATAGCCGTAGCAGACTGTAGTATATTTGATACAGAATTTTAGCAATATATCAAACTATGATTTTCCGTATCAAAATGAAAATTGAAGACACTTTCAATAGATATATAAGAGTTTTATTTATATTTATAAAGACACTCTTTAATAAAAAATGTCCACGAGCTTATCGAACAGCCCTCGTATGCGTACTTTCATAACCTGGATAAACAAATCCATTTATCGCATAACATATGTTATCAAAGGGACACAAAGGAGCCCTCCGTGACCGAGTGGTCTAAGTCGCCGTCTCAAGGTCATTTACCTATCAATGCTAAGGTCGTTCGAGTCCCGCTTGCACCAAAAACTTTATGGAAGAAAGTTTGCCAGTTACTTGCGGAAAGACGCTGGCTACATATTTATTCTGAGGTTCTCCTCTACCAATAAAACTGGATATGCCATATATAAGCTGAAAATGGTGTTAAACTAATTTCAAATAAGTAATTTGACACAAGTTAATGTTGAAATTAATTGTACATCCACCAAATCAGTCCTTTAAAACACATGGAAATGTTATTCTCAAAGTACACTATTTTTCATACTAGCGGTACAATTTTTTATGAATATGAGTAAAGAGTGTCTATCAGGCACAGAAGATATATAGCAGGTAAAAATCGACGAAACACAATTTTTTTTTGATTATTTAATTAAAAAAAGTGTAGCTAGGATGATGGAAATATAAATCAGCTTCTTGTTCATTATATCGAAGTTGGTACACATATATGTGTCCCTGTCTTGTTATACCTTCACTATATTATACTTTACTATTGATATAGATTGTATTATTTAAGACATGAACTATATTGAAGTTTATGGGATATGTAGCACGTGCAATGTGAGTGAACCCCAAAGGGGTTCGCGTAAAATTTGCTCGTTACATGAATTTTCAACAAAGTTCTTACACCTGGAAAAAAAGTTAAGCACCCTTGGGAAATTTGACAATGAATGACAACACGAATGCTGTCATGATATGACCGACAAATTATATTATCCTGCACTGTTATCAGTTAAATGTATATTTTAATCAACATATCGAAGCATAAGCATTGTTTCTCTACCAAAAGTTTTAAGTATGTAGCTGACAGTTTAAAATACGTTTTAAGTGAGTCTGTTCTACTAAAAAAAAGCAGGTATTACCCTAACATGACATTATGTGACGTCAGTCGTCAGTAACGTGTAAAGCCACCGTGTGTCCGGATGGCATCTTCAACTATTCTCCTTATGCACAAGTAGGACGTCAGAATTGTGTTTTTCTCCGTGTAAAAAATGTGCCAGTTCTTGCAGATATGGTACTGATGGGTCCGTGTCAAGTTTCTGTATCTTGCAACTTAGAATTTTATAAATTGCAATAGTCACCGCGCTAAAATGGGTAAATAAATTCAAGGAATGCTTAACTTTATTCCTTGTGTATATATCCTGAATGCACTCGATTAACATACATGTCATATTTTGTATTTATCTAGTAGCGGTACACGTTTGCATTCATAGGTTAATGTTGATGAACCTAAAGCAAAGGTTACGTTTCTTGTACACTACCAGTTGTTTCATGACGCCAACTTCCGTTAATATGTACGACGTTTTAAGCTTTATAATCATCGCAAATCTCGAACAAAGTATCAACATTTTGTATATATATAAAATATCAATGATATCAAAATGATGTTTTTTATTTTTAAACTTTCCAGAAATGTTTGTCCCAAATGCAAGACAGAAAAGCAAAAACAATACATTTAGTACCAAAGCATTCCTTTGTACGTCTTTGAAATTAATTATCAATACAAATACTTATATGTCTCTATGCTCATACTTTGGATACCAACGGCTTAAAATCGACATACACTATTTAAAAACGCACACGTTGGTAAAACTATCGTAATATTTTCAATATCATTAGACGGAAAGCTCTTCGTTTCATTATGTTTGTTTTATGAAAATGGGAAAGATTCTTGTTTTTGAGTCAAAAGCGTCATATTTTGCATATTTGTGGTCAGAGCAAAAGTAAAACAGACATCATTTTCTTCTGTTTTTAATTGTATGATAGAAAAGAAACTGCAAAACGGAGAGAGCTTACACGCCTGCTGAGCTATTCTGATTTCATATTTGCATTATAGTCCCATTTATATTTCTTAAGAATTAAGTGAAAATCTATTAAAATTGCCACGTGTCACTTTCATTATCAATGTTAGAAATTTCACCTTAAAGAGAGAGAGAGAGAGAGAGAGAGAGAGAGAGAGAGAGAGAAAGAGAGAGAGAGAGAGAGAGAGAGCAACAAGAGTTTTGAACAAGATATAAATGTACAGATCAGACTAGAGCGAGCGCGTCTAGCAACAATGTAAATCATAGACACAATATCAAGTCATCTACCAAACCAATAATTTTGGTTTTAACTATGACTTACATACTATGGTTTTACATGCATCACCTCTGGACTGGACAGACAATTTACATACATGAACTGACAGCTTTAGTTAAGGATTCATGCCAACTCACATGCTATATAAATGATAGATTTAGAAACCCCGTGGATCATGAAGATATAGTGAAGTCATATGTATTTATTTCATAAAGGGAGATAATTGAAACAAAGGAATTTCCGATTTTTTTTATCTTTTCAGACTCACATGCACAGTGTATAGTACATTTATGGAGATAATTATTCGTGAATAACCAGACAAATGTACCGACCGGACAATGGCGAACGTGCTTAGATACAATGCAAACCATAAACACAATATCAAGGCATCTACCAAACCAATATATTTGGTGTCAACTTATGTATGTAAATCGTCCGTCCAGTCCAGATGCGTTACATGCACAACCATATTATATAAGTGTTAGTTGACACCAAACCTCCATAGGACACACACACACACACACACACACACACACACATCTGAAAAGATCCCAAAAATCGGAAGCGCGCACGCGCTTAGCTACTAAAAAGCAAACAAATGACACAAGACCATGACATTTACCAACACAACAGAGTTGGTGTTAACCATGATTATTTGTAATGGAACACATTCAAGTGATATATTTGTAAGGTTAGGTTCCAGTGGTGTATTTATATGAGTAGGATCCAGTGATAGCTTTATAGGAGTAGGATCCAGTGATAGATTTATATGAGTAGGTTCCAGTGATGTATTTATATAAAAAGAATCCAGAGATAGCTTTATAGAAGTGGGATACAGTGATAGATTTGTATGAGTTGGTTCCAGTGATAAATTTATATGTGTAGGATCCAGTGATAGCTTTATATGAGAAGGATACAGTTATAGCTTTATAAGAGTATGATACAGTGATAGATTTGTATGAGTAGGTTCCAGTGATAACTTTATATGTGTAGGATTCAGTGATAGCTTTATATGTGTAGGATCAAGTGATAACTTTATATGAGTAGGTTCAAGTGATAGCTTAATATGAGTAAGATGCAGTGGTGTATTTATATGAGTAGGATCCAGTGATATTTATATATAAGTAGGATCCAATGATATATTTACATGAGAAGGTTTAAGTGATAGCTTTGTATGAGTAGGATCCAGTGATGTATTTCAAGGAGTATGGTCCACTGATGTTTTTTTATGAGTAAGATCCAGTGATGAATAGATATGAGAAGGACCCAGTGACATATTTATATCAGTAGGATCCAGTGATAGATTTATATCAGTAGGTTCCAGTGATAGCTTTATATGAGTAAGATCCAGTGATAGCTTTATATTGTAGGATCCAGGGATGTATTTATAAGAGTAGATCCAGCGATGTATTAATATGAGTAGGTTCAATTGATGTATCTATATGGGTAGGATCCAGTGATGTATTTATATGGGTAGGATCTAGTGATGTATTTATATGGGTAGGATTCAGTGATATATTTATATGAGTAGGATCCAGTGATGTATTTATATGAGTAGGATCAAGTGATAGATATATATGAGTTGGATCCAGTGATGTATTTATATGAGTAGGAACAAGCGATGTGTATATATGTGAGTAGGATCGAGTAATAGATATATATGAGTTGGATCTAGTGATATATTTATATGAGTAGGAACAAGCGATGTGTATATATGTGAGTAGGATCAAGTGATAGATTTATATGAGTAGGATCCAGTGATGTATATATATGAGTAGGATCCAGTGATGTATATATATGAGTAGGATCCTGTTATATATTTATAAGAGTAGGATCCATTGATGTATATATATGAGTAGGATCCTGTTATAGATTTATATGAGTAAGATCCAGTGATTTATTTATATGAGTAGGATCAAGTGATATATTTATATGAATAGGATTCAGCGATGAATATATATGAGTAGGATCCAGTTATAGATTGACATGAGTAGGATCCAGTGATGTATATATATATGAGTAGGATCCAGTGATGTATATACATGAATAGGATCCAGTGATGTATATATATATGAGTAGGATCCAGTGATGTATATACATGAGTAGGATCCAGTGATGTATATATATATGAGTAGGATCCAGTGATGTATATACATGAGAAGGATCCAGTGATGTATATATATGAATAGGATCCAATGATAGATTTACATGAGTAGAAATCAGTGATATATTTACATGCAAAAGATCCAGTGATGTATATATATGTGTAGGAAAAAGTAATAGATTTAGTAGGATCAAGTGATATATTTACATGAGAAGGATCCAGTTATGTATATGTATATATATATATATATATATATATATGAGTAGGATCCAGTAATAAATTTACATGAGTAGTGTCCAGTGGTATATTTATATGAATAGGATCCAGTGATAGATTTGCATGAGTAGGATCCAGTGATGTATATATATGAGTAAGATCCAGTGATAGTTTTACATGAGTAGGATCCAGTGATGTATATATATGAGTAAGATCTAGTGATAGATTTACATGAGTAGGATCCAGTGATGAAAATATTTGAGTAGGATCCAGTAATATATTTACATGAGTATGATCCAGTGATGTATATATATATGAGTAGGATCCAGTTATAGATTTACATGAGTAGGATCCAGTGGTGTATTTATATGAATAGGATCCAGTGATGTATATATATGAGTATGATCTAGTGATATATTTACATGAGTAAGATCCAGTGATGTATATATATATGAGTAGGATCTAGTTATAGATTTACATGAATAGGATCCAGTGATGTATTTATATGAATAGGATCAATATATGTATAAATACGAGTAGGATCCAGTGATGTATTTATATGAGTATGATCCAGTGATATATTTATGTGAATTGGATCCAGTGATAGATTAACATGAGTACGATCCAGTGATGTTTATATATGAGTAAGATCCAGTGACAGATTAACATGAGTAGGATCCAGTGATGTTTATATATGAGTAGGATCCAGTGATGTTTATATATATGAGTAGGATCTAGTGATGTATACATATGAGTAGGATCCAGTGATAGATTTACATGAGTAGAATCCAAAGATGTATATATATGAGTAGAATCCAGAGATGTATATATATGAGTAGAAGCCAGTGATACATTTACATGAGTAGGATCCAGAGATGTATATATATGAGTAGGATCCAGTCATAATTTACATGAATAGGATACAGTGATGTATTTATATAAGTAGGATCCATTGATGTTTATATATGAATAGGATCCAGTTATAGATGCACATGAGTAGGATCCAGTGATATATATATATATATATATATATATATGAGCAGTATCCAGTTATAGTTGATATGAGTAGGATCCAATGATATATATATGAGTAAGATCCGGTGATGTATATATATGAGTAGAACCCAGTGTTAGATTTACATGAGTAGGATCCAGTGATGTATATATATGAGTAGAAGCCAGTGTTAGATTTACATGAGTAGGATCCATTGATGTATTTATATGATTAGGATCCAGTGATGTATTTATATGAATAGGATCCAGTGATAGATTTACATGAGTAGGATCCAGTGATGAATATATATGAGTAAGATCTAGTGATTTATTTATATGAGTAGAATCAGGTGATATATTTATATGAATAGGATCCAGTTATGTATATATATATGAGTAGGATCTAGTTATAGATTTACATGAATAGGATCCAGTGATGTATATATATATGAGTAGGATCCAGTTATAGATTAACATGAGTAAGATCCAGTGATGTATATATATGAGTAGGATCCAGTTATAGATTTACATGAGTAGGATCCAGTGATGTATTTATATGAAAAGGATCCAGTGATGTATATATATGAGTAGGATCTAGTGATATATTTACATGAGTAGGATCCAGTGATGTATATATATATGAGTAGGATCTAGTTATAGATTTACATGAACAGGATCCAGTGATGTATTTATATGAATAGGATCGATTGATGTATATATATATATAAGTAGGATCCAGTGATGTATTTATATGAGTAGGATCCAGTGATATATTTATGTGAATTGGATCCAGTGATAGATTTACATGAGTGGGATCCAGTGATGTATATATATGAGTTTGATCCAGTTATAGATTGACATGAGTAGGATCCAGAGATGTATATATATATATATATATATATATATATATATATATATATAAGTATCTTTTGTGATGTATGTATATGAGTAGGATCCAGTGATGTATTTATATGAGTAGGATCAAGTGATAGATTAATATGAGTAGGATCCAGTCATAGAATTACATGAGTAGGATCCAGTGATGTATTTATATTAGTAGGATCAAGTGATAGATTTATATGAGTAGGATCCAGTCATAGAATTACATGAGTAGGATCCAGTGATGTTTATATATGAGTAGGATCCAGTTTTAGATTTATATGAGTTGGATTGAGTGATTTATCTATATGAGTAATATCCAGTGATAACTTTATATGAGTAGGATCCTGTGATAACTTTATATGTGTAGGATCCTGTGGTAGCTTTAAATATATATAATGGAGACAATTAGTTATGAACAACCAGACATAAATGTACAGACCAGGCTACGGCGAGCGCGCCTAGCTACAATGCAATCCATAGACACAATATCAAGGCATTTACTAAACGCTTTTTATATATGATTTCAGGATGCCAAATAAGTGATGACAAGAACAGGACCACTGTAGCCCATTTATTTCATAAGACTGCAGGTTTCAAGGTTGTAGAATTACTTTACATATATTTTCTTTATGTATCTTTGTCAAACTATTAAGAAAATATGTTCACAAATGATATGCATAATATAGCGTTTATTAATTTGTGCAAATTATACCAGGATACTCGCAAAATAATATATGTAAAGTTTAGAAGCTGTGTGTTTGGTTCTTTCAATAGGGGTGGCACTGTAATAAACAAACCTTTGACTTATATATTATCTGTATGATTTCATGAGTTTTGCAAGAAATAGCATGCTTTTTGACTGACACCATGTTTCACCAAAACATAGTTAATTTAAGAACTAGTGCATATATGAGTCTGATTTTAGTTCTATTGAACTCTTATTCAGTGTGTGTACATACTATTTGTAAATGTTGAATCTTTAAATTATTATTTTCAGATCAGTAACGATTTGGCTTCTTTATGATGGTAGTGTATTATTTCATTTGAAGCTTATTCAAATCGAACTATCCAGTCAAATTTGATAGCAAAAACAGTATTCTGCTATCGAAAATGGCGTCCATTTTGAAACTGAAGTGGCTAATGAATTTTTTTAAACAAGAAAACCAATAAGATGCATGTGCCGATTTCGTTTCTTGTATCACACTTTAAATGTTTATCCGGACTTATTTACTTAATCTGCTGAGCTATAGTATCGCCCTTGAATACGTTCTGGACTGGAGATGAGGTAGCAATAGAAAAAATATCTCTTTTTTTTTTAATTTGTTAATTATTCCTATCATGTGAGGAAAAATGAATATTTAAAAAGCGACCACAACAATACCGATATGAAAACAATATGATGCCGATATTAGACTTCTAGCCAATGATTTCTTATTTTGTTAACTTGATAGGTAGACTCACATCGTGTAACATATTATTACTAGGAAAATGGATTTACATGGAATTGTCACTCGTGTACCGTGTTACCAAAGTCCTCAAGGTATGATTTTTTTCTATTTATAATCGTCGAAGAATTTGAGCCTAGAAACATGCTGTAGATTTTATGTATGTTTTCATTGTCATTTAGACATAAATATAACTTTGGAACTGACTACTAAGCGTTAATATACAATAGTTTTATATAATAAAACTTCGCTCAAATGATGCAAACAAACAGACTAGGCTAATATTTTGTAGTATATTGAGCTTTTCTTACTGAATGTATACAATCACTTACCACACGTGTTGTACTATTTTGTCAAACGTGTTACTGAAAAGTGGGTGTGAAAGGAGACCATAGTCTTTACAAAATATTATGTGACATCCAATACTTTATATTTTTACAGATACTCATTGGGAATTGTTGGATCGGTTTAAAAGGCCAGGCTTTAAAAATTGGATAAAGTGCTCGATAGGTTTTGTTGAAACAAAGAAAGCACTTGGGTACTTGATTCGTAGCCGTTTTGAATCATTTCATAACTCTGTGCACTTCCATGTGTTGTCTAAAGTCACATGTGACACCAGCCAATGCACATTTAACACAACGTTTAGCAAAGAAAAGAGATGGGAAATCAAGTACAATTGCAATAAATGCCAATCTATCTTGAACTCTTTATTGGACATTTGCACCGACCCGTCTTCCCCGTACATTTATTGGTCCAACAGTAATTTACTGGAGTCACCTACTGAATGGGATATTGCGAAGGTGTTTATGGCGCGTGGACACAAAAAAGACATTGGACCTGCAGATGCAGACGCCATTGCTATATTCGATATCATAGACAAATGCACGTTATTTAAGGTTACGGATCATAATCATTTAAGAGAGGTGAGCATTTTATTGTTATTATAGTAAATGATGGTGGCTGTTGTAGTAGAAGTAGTAGTTATAATGTAGTTGAAGAATCAGTAGTAGTAATAGTAGTAGCAGTAGTAGTAGTATATATGTAGAAGTAGTAGTAATAGCAGTAGTATATAAGTAGAAAAAGTACTTATAGTAGTAGTAGTAGTAAAATAGAAGTAGTAGTTGTAATAATAATACTAGTCGTAGTAGCAATAGTAGTAGTAGTAATGATAGTAGCAGTAGTAGTAGAAGCAGTGTTAATAGTAGTACTAGTAATAATAATAATAATAGTAGTAGAAGTAGTAGTAATAATAAAAGTCGAAACAGTAATAATAGTAGCAGTGTTAGTAGTAGCAGTAGTACTAGTAGTTGTAAAATAAGTTGTTCTAGTAATATCGATAGTAATATAAGAAGTTGTAATGGTTATAGTAGTACGATGTCTTAGTACCATCCCATGATTTTAAGATAAATATGTGACCAATTTACATTTGTACGCCACAATTACAATTTCCATACTTTCTGGTTTCCGACAGGATTTAGTTGTATGCCAAAAGCAGTGGATTTGCCGTACATCATGCAACAGTAAATATATAATGTAAAGACGCCCATGCAGCAAAAGTGAAATTAATTATATATTGGAAAATTAAGTCAAATGTGAAGGCTCGAATTTCCCATTTGACATTTTGTTGTAAAATACCGAACATGTTGATTACTGTTGGTGTTTATCATATTTTACTTTTTAAGAGAAACTCTATAATCTTGTGTTGTCACATTTACTATTTGAAGTAATTGGAGTTTGAAAGTATGAAATGTTTAATGATGAAATAAATTAAACACTACAGTTTAACACAAGAGGTGTGCATTAGGCCTGAATTCCGTCGAAAACAACATCCAGAGTAATTAGACCCTATATAACGGTATATCAACGTTAAATGCATTAAGATCAATACAAATAGTAGAATATGTCTTAAAGCAACACATCCACGTTTAAACTTTTTAAAAAAAAATTCAGTTGAGTTGTGAGCACATTTCCCATACATAAATATATGGTCAGTGAGCTGTATATGTGCTAACAAACACTATCCAGAACGCTTTAGAATTATAAAAAAAATATGTTCAAATTATAAAGCGTGACAAACGCTTTATAAATTATTTCTAAATTGCCGAGGATTCCAACTTTGCTTCAAATTGAATTATGCGAGTCGTATTAAAAAAACTTCACGTTTTAGTGCGTAGTGTACTTTACCTGCCTTGAAAGTCATTTTGACATTTTTTTTGACTCGGGTAAGTTACACGCTTGTTTTATAAAGTGTTAGTCACGCATTATAATTTGGGCATCATTTTGTTCGGGATTGTGTTTATATGCTCATATACAGCTAATTGATCATATGTTTGTATGGGAAATGTGCTCATAACTCAATTTTTTTTTTTTTAAAAGTTCAAACGTGGATGTGTTGCTTTAATCTAAAATAAACATTAACATATACAGTAAATATTAACAACTGTATGGTATTATTGTTAAAATTTGTCTGGTGAAACATTTGATATGTCAAAAAATAATAATGATAATTATATTGACCGAATATTTTGAGATTAAACGACATTACAAAGAACAATCCTGAAACAGGCAATGTAATAAATTATAAATAATATGATAATAACACAATGTTTGAGAATTATTGCCATCGTAAATGATTAATTTCTGTTAAATGCATGAGCTTTGCTGTTCTTGTCCGTGTTATTGTCTGTTGTCAAATAGGAATAGTATGGGGAAATGAGTTTTTTTTATTTGTCTTATATATATGTATTTGTTTGTTTCAGCTGAAAGAGGCCAGAAACAAAGTGATGCACTCGTGTGATAACGAAATCACAACTAACGAAATGGAAAAAACAATTAACCTCATGATCAAACTTCTTGAGCTTAATAACGGCCATAAAATTAATAGAACAGATCATCTACCTTTCAAGGATACTTCTGAATGTAGGTCGATGGCAAAACAACTTAAAGATGTGAGTCATCTTTTCATTATATCAGTTTGAATGTTACTTTTGCTAATACTTAAACATATGCTTTATTATATTTGAAACTATAATATGTTCGTGACATGTGTTTATATGGTCAACTTTTTAATCTAGGAATAACTCGTTTGTTTAACGTTCACGAGATATGAATTTAGATGTGTCACGTGCTAATGCAGCAAGTGCACGTTGCATGCTCATATCTCGTGAATGTTCATTTCTTTTAATAATATTTCAATTAATTCACACAGTCTATATCAATATATCCTAACAAGTCAACACCTTTTAAATAAAAAAATAAATATAGCACACGTATGTTGTTAACATTGGCAATATAAAAAGACAAAAGTCATGCATACTTTGTGCATCTGTGTCTATTGCACATAACAACGGAAACTGTAACCAGTTTTAACATAACCTATCTCAATATCTCGGTAACACTGTTTATACCGTTAATATAATCCGAAGTTAAAGATGACGGTTAAAAGGCTTGCGTTCAGTTCTATACAGGTTTAACGAATGAGTTGTAAGTATTAATAAACTAACCAATATGCGAGTCGTATGTAGCACCATTTAACACATTGTTCACTTGATTTATACTGTAAATATCGTTTTCATGTATACCGCATTTCCTCACTCCTCAACAACAATTTATTATACATGTAGTTATAACGTTGCGAGCAGAGGATCCTTTCAGATGTTGTAGTTATTTTTTTATTTCTGCTTTGGCAGTATGCAAACTTGTGCATATGTTAACTGGTATCAGATTAATCGGAGTTGTTTAGCTAAAAAGGTTAAATGATAGAATGCACCTATCTTATCAATTACATAATTTCCATGTTGAATCGAGATTGAGACTGTACCGTCCCAATATTTCTAACTTTGGATAGTAAACAAATATATGCATTAAAACTCCCATGCATATTTGAAAAATCAATGTAAGTGATAGCACTGTTTTCATTCCAAAAGCATGAACAGTTAAACGAGGAATGGCATGTCGCTAGCAAATTCTTGTTAGGCGCCTAAAAGCACCACGTCATAATCATTGTCATCATTTGTATTTTCCAATCTCTAATCAGCGTCATTGGTTTATCGTTCATTCCGTTCTGCACAATTGCATAGTCTGGCTAATATCCTTTTATTCCTAAACATATTAAAGTTGTTTATATATTTTATAGTCATTAGCTATCTACCGATGATTACCAAATATTAAATACAAGTTACGGTACACTTATTTCATTGCTTCCTTTGATTCATTCCAGTTAAAAGGCGCAGAGATAGAAATATCGTTTGAGATAGTGTGTGAGTCACTGTCAAGCCAAACCGACGCGATCAATCAACGTATCCAGATAGGGAAAGAAGAAGGTGCCGACATATCTGTTCTAGAAACACAACGTCAAAAAACAGAAGAATTGAGGGCTAGTGCTGGAGATATTGATGTTGATAAGGTTCACCAAGAAAACGATGAATTGGAAAAGGAAAATGGAAAGCTGGAAATTATAATAGATCATATAAAAACATTTATAGACATCGAAAAAAACGAAACAGCCGATCTCAAAAAACGGGTCAAATCAATAATGACATTATCAAAAACGATAAAGAACGAGTTTGCTGATTTGATGAGCCATTATGCAGAGATAACACAACGAGAACTGCTCAGATTAAAATGAATCAAAGATAAACCGACACAAAAATTATCATGGTATCAATCGTGGTCATTTCCTTACTAACGGCGTCTTGCTGTCGTTAATTGTAACATAGATTTAGATTGGTTTCAGCGGAACACTGTTAAATATAAACACAGAGAGTGTTTGACCTCCGCGCAAGTCTTTCAGACACCTCACGTGATATGGCGCGAGCGTTGACATATTCATACTTCTGTTTGAACACCTCTTCCAAATTATATCGGGATTTTTAAACAAACTATATCAATGTGCAGGTAAAATGAGTATGAAGTAAACAGTGAGAGATAATGTTTCCAATTTAAAATTGGACTAGAAATAATATAACGCAACAAACGTAATATATAATTTTAAAGTGATAGTTTTATAATGCCCTGAGAAAAATAATCAGAAATTTTCTTACTTTCACAGCCAATGAAATCGCTCAGGCTTTTTTTTTTAATAAAATGTTTATGAACATGCCCCGTTAAACCTTAAATCCAATGAAAAGCAGAGCGCGTGTAACATGTGTTACATGTATCAAACAAACAGTGCTAACGCGCACATTCTCGTGTTTGTGTCCGTCAGTCATTGTTCGTTTCTTACATGTGGCTTAATTATATAGATATAAATATGTAATAAAAGAATGAATAGTTCACAGGAACTAAAAAGTAGAATAACATTTAAGCCTGTTTGAAGTTAGATAAAATTCCATATAACATCTAACCTATACTTATAGTCATCATTAATAATAGCGTTTTCAAATACATATTTGATAGTAAAATATATTTTATGATGTAACAAAAACGTTCATTTTACCTTTGTAAATCATGTATACTTTTGTTTTATATCGATTGTGTTACTTTACACCCATGTGTATGATGCAAAACAGTTTTAATCTTTATTGGGTTTCACCACGACAGCACGATGGCAAAAACGCGACGCTACGACAGCATGATGCTGAAGGAGCGAAGGCATGGTGGTGACGGAGCGATTGCATGATGACGAAGACAACACGAATGTGATGGAGCGATGCCACGACAGCACGACGTTATCGTCACTTCGCTCCACCACCTATTGCTGTCTCGCCGTCATCGCGTCTTCATGTCCAATTGGTCCATCCCCATCTGTAGCGAATTTGCAATATAAAATGATGCTTGCTTTAATAGGATTGTTTCTAATGCAATGGATCAATAACGAAAACAACAATGCCTGCAAAGCATTGTAAAAAACTCGTATAAATGCATCCTGGTGCAGTTTTCAAAATCGATTGATTGTGGATCAATATTCATCATATATTTATAAGTATATATGTAATGTAAATTAATTTCGTGTAAAATTGGTAAATTTTTTATTGTCATTGTATAAAACGAAAACATTAAATGTACACTAGGTATAATTTTATGAGAGAAAGTATACCTCTCAGTCTTGCAAAGAGTGACATAGTATATGATTTTGCTGTTTTACATTATGTAAATATAATTTGTATATACTGTGATGATACTTTTACAAAAATCTATAAAGGGCGGGGCGGTAATGTATTGTTATGGATAGTTTTGGCAGTTCACGCCAGAGGTTGCGAGTTCGATCCCCCACTCGATCAGTTGGCTCTCATAAAACAACACTCGGTACTGGTTCTATCAAAGAAGCGGACTCGAAAGCAGTCCATATAAGCTCTAAACTGTTCACATGCTTGAAATGATTTCATATAACAAAGGTTCTGTATGCATGATTGCGAATGCACACAAGTGCATATCGGCTTTGTGCTTTACACATATGTTAATACTCTCACAGTTGTTATTACTTTGTTGCATAATTGTTTTATCATGAAATCGCCTTTTTTTTATATATTCACTACTAAATAACTGGTCCCAGTTTCACTAAACATCTCAACTTGAGATTTTCCTCAATTCAAACTTTTGAAATGCTATAACAGCATTTACAATTTGGTCATTTGGTCATTTTGCTTTGATTCTATACCAATGAGAAAACATTTGTCAAGACTTAAATTATGTGTGGCCATTCAATGTGCAATGAGTTTAAAAAATCATTTAGAGAAATTGAGATTTTTAGTTGAGAAAAATCGCAGCTTGAGATATGTAGTGAAACCGACTGCTGATCTTGGATCGTATTCACCAACCATCCTTGAGAATATTCTTAGATTTGAGCATGAAAATCCAAATTTCAAGCTTAGATTTCTAGTTTACAATGACAGATAGAATAATTATTTGACTATAATTCAAATCTCATTATCATATATGTAATTAAAGCATTTTCATTGGACAACGTTAAATTTTTAAAGACTTTTATTTTTTTATATAACCCTGGAGCCGGACTATTTTACGTTTCTCCCGTAAACAAAGAAGCATCGACATTTTGATGGTCGGTTTAACAATATACGAACTTAAATGACGTTCACAACGGTTCCACGCTTATTTTAATAATAATATACAACAAAAACAAATGTTAGATCAAATCCTAGCTGTTTTCTTCGGTTTATTGTTTTAAATATTTCTTTGGTTCAGCGATTTAACCGGGCTTTACAATCAGACCATAAGAGACAATGAAGTAGGTCGTAAAATGTTCAGATTTGAGATGTATAGTGTACCATTGAATCATTGTATCATTGGTTTACCGAACGTGAATGCTAGCCGTTGACAAACATTTTCACAGACCAATTTATTCGAGAGGAAAAATGAAATAAAAACATGTACACGTAGTTGAAATTCAGAAGCAGACGATCGTGAGACAAAGTAAATACACAAACCTTGCACGTAAAAGTCGTTTAAACGTTCCAGATTCGGATTCTTCGTGAATGAGCGTGGATTTATATGACCGTCGTAAATATTGACACATTTTCTAAAAACAAGCGTGTAGACAAAAACTAAACAATGACGTCAGCGTCTACACTGTGTGGGTATTTCCAGGAATTATTGATTTTTTATTTGTCTACATCAAGAGATAAAAGACGGGTGTTTAATATTTTAACCGCAAATATTTCGTCATTTTACAATAAACCAAATAATGTTACAGAGTTCATCTGATAATGGAAACAATAGCCGTTACGATATTACTGGATATAAGATCTAGAGAATTTGATGTCAACCAGGTCAGAGGCGATGTATTCTTACGCGTTTACTTTGCAGCGTATACTTATTTTTGTTTTGTTTTTTCATTCACTTGAGGAGTCTCAAATTAAATATTATCATCAGGATTGGAATTATATATCCTTCGGACTTTATTTGATTTGTACGTGATTCGACATTCTTTACTCATGCATAAAAACCACTAAAAATTAATTTAATCCTATAATATATTATGTGTCCCTATATGGTTCTAAAATAAACGGTCTCAAAGTGTGTTTTTCAAAATTCATTCTTCATTATTTTTTTAGAATTGTTGGTGAATACGACCCCTGATATGATTCGTGTTTCAATTGCTCAATAGTTCTTTTTCTTATCCAATATTCGATCAATTTTGTTACCGTTCATAAACACTACTTGCAAATAAGTTCTGTTTTGTATTTAATCATAATAATATAACACGACATGTTGTTGCATGCATATACATATAATGTGTAAAATTCTTATTGGTATACGTTACAGATGAACTATATAAACAACTAAGTCAATTGAGAAAAGGCAAATCAAGCAGCAACAAGTAAATGATATTTTTATAATGTGAATTTACCAACAAGAAAACCATATTTATTTTGTATCGAACATAAAGTAAAGTATAAGATGAATAAAGGGAGGGGAAAAAATAAGGATCGGCAGTATTTTTTGTGTGTATTTTAAAGGGAAAGAGAATAAAGGGAGAGGAGATTGATTTGATATAGTAATTGCCTTCCATTAGTTTGTAAATGTATTCTTTTTCGAAGTTTTGGAGAAATAGTCTCTATTTTTGTTCGTGTTTTCAAATTTATTGTGTTAAAGTGGGGTTTTGTTTGGCTCAAAAGTAGATCTAATTTTTGTGTTTCTTTTGTCATAGTTTCAACAAACCTATTTTCTTAATACTGTCTTAGATTAAAAAATTGATACATGATTGATTTGCAACATTACATGTGTCATATCATAATTAGTAAAGAATTAATATCACGTCTTTGTATTATTTCCAATTAGCAATTATTTACTATTTTGTTTTTGAATTTAAATTATTACCGAGTGAAACCGAAAAATAGAAAAACCTCACACTTGCGAGATAGTATTTTTTAAATGAGTTGTTTTTGTTTTTATTTTATTGTACTCAAATAGATCTACTGTTCAAGTATGTTGTTGTATGTTAAATTTGTTTTGCAATTTCGGTGTATCTATTTAAATAGTTATTACTGCAGGTCAATCTAAAACATTTGTTGGACTTCCCTTATCTGATTGGGTCAATTTACGATATAAGATTGTGGATATGTTTCTGATTTAATCAGCTCAGTCGAGACAATATAAATATAAAGTCGTACGCTCAGAAAAATATCACACCTACTTCAGACATAGTACAACTCAAAACATGTCCTTCATTATAAATATTTCACAAATAAGATGAGGATGAGGCAACTGATTAATGTAAGGTGTATGTAACCTTAGGCGTTTTATACTGCTTAAACACTCAAAATGGTTGAAAAAAAAATGAATTTAACATATTGCAGTTTGAAGTAAACTTTCAAGTACCTCCCTTGACTTTTAGTTGCAGTATACAAATTTTGTAATCATAAATACTTCAACAATTGTAAGCACACTTTGCTGTGAATGGTCTCGGTTTGTAAAGAATGCGATTGTACAGAGACAGAATATTGATTTGTATATCTGAGATGAATGGTAGGATATTCGAAAACGAGATTCTGCGTGAAAACGCGAGCGTTCATAACATATTTCCTTCTCTATATAAGTTCTTGGATATATTGAGTGTTTGTCACACAGCGGCTACTAAGATTTATATCAAAGTATACTGAAATTATATTATTTTTGAGAGTGATGTGTATGTTTCTAACAATGTAAGAGGTCAATCAGTAAAGAAAAGATCAAACAATATGGTCAAAACTTGGGCAACAGTTATCTCTTACATAAAAATACCACAAACATGTCTTTATGCACATACCACTGATAGAATGAGAAAGGTTGTTGAGTTTGCAGGTCAATTTCTGATATTTTTGTTGAGAAAGGGAAATAACTCACTTTTTCAATAATATACGCATTGCACAAAAGAAATTTGACTTTTTCAATAAATTAAATGTTTTCCGAAAACATTTTTACATCACGATTAATTATTTTTTGTAGGTGTAACAAAGTATTATTTTTGAAGCATGTTACTACTTTATCACTCCTTTTGACTAGTGGTGGGATTGAGCCAAGTCAGGTACAAATAGTCACATTATGTGAACTAGTTTGCAAATTTCTTACTGAAAGAAAGCAGTTCTGCTCACTCACATTCATTAACATTAAAGCTGGATGCCATGTACAACCTGTAAATATGTTTGCAATGGCTTTTTGGCTTTGTTATTTAGTTGAGATTATGCTATAATTTGAACATTTGCTGAAAAAGGCATTATTGCCATTCTTTTTTAATAAATACACATGTTGCCATTTCAAAAGTAATAAATCAGAAAAAAAAACACAATATAGTGTCTTAATCTTAAATTGGATACAAATTATTTATCATAAATAAATGAAATCCGAATGGTTTGTATAATATATCAAATCAATCAAAAACCTACAATAAATATGATTTAATCGGAGTGGTAAACATGACAAAATCTTCATTCTAAAAATAGACAGCAATTAAATACTGTTTGACGGCCTTGACAGAGTTTATCGACCTTTTCCAAGATGAAAGAAATTTTAAAATGTGTTATCTCGTATTACGGATCTTAAACATCTGTTGAACTTAGACAAATCACGCCCAAAGTTATCATTGTTTTAATACATAATACAATAATTCATTGTTGAAAATGTTACTGTCCTTAAGGTTTTACCCGGCACTCATTAATCTTTGCCGATATGCTCGGGCCTTCTCCGTGCACCTTTTCGTGAGTGCGACATGAAAATGATTTGATATTATATCGGGATCGGTTTTTCAACAGTAATATCAATATTTACATTTACATCTGATGACATCTTTGCCGCATAACCGGTGCTCATAAAATAGTGTTATTTGTTTCCGATGCATATTTGATACGTGTTGGTATAAAAAAAGTAATTTATTGTGTTATAACGGCATGCACTCTTGTCTTTGCAAATGATGCAAACTTTTGTTCTCTATACTCTTTGATACTAGTACACTTTCACAAACATCTGTACATACGATACAAATTTGTTTTCCTCTACTCGTATGTTGATTCTCACCAAAGTTTAAATAGCTAAGCAAATAGTTAAAATTTATAACATGTAGATATTAAATGTATACTGATTTAAATAAGATAAACGTAACGTATGAACAATCACAGTTTAAAAAAGTAACTACCTAGTTAAGTAAATTATCCTACCAGAGGTGATATTCGATACTTTTTATGATACTTATTTTTCAATCGTTCTCTTTTTTTTCTTGTTTGAAAACATTACATATACATTCTCTTCTGATTTTATCATAGGTGAAATTCGATGCATTTGTTTTCATTCACGCAATGCGTTACAGTTTCAATAGTATATTTTCATTTTTATTGAGAAAGAGAGACAACCCAAATAGTACTGAAAACATTTTAGTTGCTTATTTTGGGTTGTTACCTAAAATGTTCGTTTATACCTTGTTTTATGATTTTTAAGTGGAATACAGTTCAAAGTGACATTAATGCCAATTCTTATGATTGAATATATTGTAATAGTTTAATCTCATATATATCAGTCAATAAGATAAAATCCAGTTTTTAAGATTGAGCATTAAATGTATCATTTTACAAACAGATACTCTCTATAGAGTAACTATTGTTTCTGGTAAATGTTTCAGTCAAAGATCTTTGGCTTTATAAACACAATTTTAGTGGCAAAGATAATAGATTAGGTATTAGGAGATCACAATAATTTGCGTGCTAAATAAAGCTGTTTTATTTTTGAAAAAAATAAATAAACGGGTAAATCAAATGCATATTAAGGTAGCCGAAATAGCAAACATTTCGAAATTATGAAATAACTCTGCGTAAAATATCGTCATAGCAATTTCAGTATTTCCTATTAAAATAAAAGCATTTTTATATACAAACATTAAGACTGATACTAGTCCATAACTTATGACGTCCATGTTCATATCATCCAAACCATAAGTGGCTTGAACATATTCCCTAAACAATAGTCTAAATCATTAATAGAAAAAAGAAAAGGCTGATGTTCAATACATGATAAGCCGGATAAACTAATACATTTATCGCATTACTCGTGTTATTAAAGGGACACAAGCCAATGTTCAAATCCATTTTAACCACTTTAGCTTTAATCACAGTCAGCCATCAAATCAACTTTATACTATAAATGTATAACACACGGGGATAGCAATCTCCAAGTACCAAGTAGTTATGTCGCGCAACATTTGAAAAGTCTACGTAAACAATCTTCATCAATTTATATTTTTTCTATATTTTTCTATCGTATCATTTAAAAGTGGTTACGTTATTTCTTAAAACCTATTATTTCATAGTTCAAACAATGTTTTTTTGCGGGTAATATCTTTTTATGCATAGCATACATGCCGTATGCTTTATATTTTACTGTATATGTATTACATCAAATGTGGGTAAATTATACATAAACATATACATACGTGTAAGCTTATATAAGATTAGAACAAATTATGTAATATTTTATAGAAGGTTTTTGCTCAAATAATACGAAAACTATTACAGATTACATGACAAATAAAACACATTAACTGCATTTCCACATGTTTTTGTATATAAATAAAAGACCATTGACCATTGACAATTATGTTCTTTATTTGTAAACTATCCAGAAACTTTTATCCCATAATTAAGCAAGTGCAGATGAATAAAGTAATGTAAAACCGACTGACACATAACAAGTGCACTTTTATATAGTATCCATATTGTTGGCGGAATAAGAAAGGGAATGATGTTTTCAGTGTTTTTCATGTCTGAATGTTTTTCACTGAGACTTATAGTTTTTTAAAATAACTTTTTTTTCTACTCTTATACCATACAAATCAGTTAAATGATATGTAACTATTATCTTTATCACTGTCCTAAATGTGTTATCAACACATCAAGATTGTGTTTTCTGTCCTCATCATAGGTTAAATAATCTACCAGCGCAACACGTGCTTATTATCATATTTTCTTTCACCTGATCTCCTTAAATCATAATCACATTTAATGTAAAAAGATATATCGTTCTATTGGTCCAAAAACAATCGACGAACTGTACAATATATGAAAGTAAGAAGACACTTTGTATCTTTGTGTACTAATAGATCGATTTATACTTCATGAACATTGGTTTAAACTTTTTTATTTCTCATATATTGTTTGATTTTTGAATGGGGTTCCAACACATTTCAGGTTATATATGGCATATCCAGTTTTATTGATGGCGGAAGACCCCAGAATGAGTAGGACCACCGTCCTTCGGCAAGTAATTTGCAAACTTTGACACAAAAAGCCTTTAAATTGAGCGGGACTCGTACCCAAGACCTTAACGGGGAGAGGCCACGGAGGACCTATCTCATATATTGTACAACATAATGATTGTATACAATAACAAGAAGTACTGGAACGAACAACTAGCAAACTTGACAGTGGAATCAACCTCACGTACACTTGTAAATATGTATATAAAACATCCAAGGGTGTTTTGTCGTAGGCGGAGACCTCAGATCAATATACCAAATGTTAGTGAATCTTAGTAGAACTGCCTTCCTTTTACGGTTAAATGGCAAACTTTCTCACATATCTAGATTGGACAAAGGTATCAAGCAGGAGTCGTGAGACGGCGTCATAGATTCTACCACGGATGACCCTGAATTGATTTCATCTTTAAATAAAATATCATGTTAGGTCAATTGAAGGTTGTCTTTTAACTTGAAATACAATATAAATATAAGTGTATTAAACCAATTATACATTAAAGAAATGCTGACAAAGATTATTAAACTATCAATAAGTACATGCCGTAGAACATAATCATAAATTAGTAAATTATTTTGCTATCAATATTTTGCTCAAAAATGAAGTATCAAATATAGATACCCAATAACAAAACATTGTCAAATGAGAAATGCGAATACAATTGTGACGCCTTAAATATATCATGGCATTGTATTTTTCATGTCAATAATATGGAGCTCGTCGTCCAGTGGTAGAGCATCGGTCCCATGATCGGAGTTGATCCACCGCCACGGCGGTGTGTGGGATACTTTTTCCGCACATGCTTAGTACTGGTTCTACACAGGAAGACTTAGAGCGTGATTTGAAGAAGTTGGTTTACAATCAAAGTAAATGAAATGTTTAAAATAAAAGGTGATTTTACTCGTAGCTTATATGTATCTGTTTTGTTTAGTACTGTTACTGTTAATTATGTTATTGTGTAAAGGTTATATTTAAAACATTGATTTCGGCGTCTTTTATTTACACCTCATTTTTGTTACGACTGGAGAAGGGAGAGGTTGGGTGCGTCGTTAAAACAGGTTTGATACTCGCCAAAATGACTAGTTCAAAGCGCGAGTGTTAAAATAAACTCATGCATACATACAACCAGCTTTGCGCAACGCAGTCTTGCTACAGATCGTTCCAAAAAATACAACGATGTTGTCTCTTCTGTGTTATGATTGTATTGTTAATATTAGGGTTATGATAATATATGTGTTGATTATCTACGTGGTGCTGTGGTGGGTGTATTATTTGTTAGGACTCAAACCCCATCGGCCACTGAGGACTCTTTAGTGTTATCGTATTCGTTTGATAATTACAATGAAATTAGAATGAAACACTATACATAATGTTTGTACATACCCTGTTTGTGCTGTTGCGATTGCTATGTCATTCGAACGCTTCGTCTCCTGTGTGGAACTACTATTTCCCCAATAGTTTTTAACATTTTATTTACCTGCACATCTTACACTGTCTTTCTTTAAAATCTGTAAACTTGTTGACTTTTCACGTCTATGCTCATGACACGCCTGAAAATGACATGTTCACCTTCTAATTGTTCGTTTTTAGACCATGCAGCTTCATCATAATTACACAAGTCGTGATATAGATATTCCAGAAGTGCATTTCTCTATATGTAGAACAGTGCCAGTGAAACGCATTATTGAACACATATGCATGTATCAAATCAATGTTTACACCTATTTACATATAGTTATATAGAATTATAAATCATATAAGTATTATTACCCGAAATTTTATAAATTATAATTGATTAAGTTCTTTTCAATCGAAATGTAAATATTGGCACTTTGGCCGGAAAGTAGCGCGAGGAGTCCATAATAAAAGGGGAAGTATTTCCGCCAGAAGCTATGGCATGTTAAACATAAATATCGTCCTCACAAACAAATCAAACACAGGTAAATATACAAAGTTTACTTTTATCTTCTTTTAGTATAGATGCTGCAAAATTATTGCGTCCATATAAACTGGGCTGCATTCAGTTCGCTTAAACGTTTAATTTGTTTGCAAACGTTTGATAACAGAAGTCAGTTAAACGACATGTGCCGAATAGACCGATTTCCGTTTACTTTTCGTTCGTTTGGTCCGTGTTTACGTTTATAAACAGAGTAAACAAGTTAAACCGTGCTGAACGCTGCAGCCCAGGTGATACACCTGATCAACTTCGAAGCATGCTTTTTGAAAAGAAAGCGTAGAAGATAATCAAGACTATATCGTATTGTTAAAAAACAGCGACATATACAGAATATATCCAATTTCTATGGTACCCTGCGTCATATTGAACTGATTTGTTTCATTTTGTACAAGATACCTAACGGGAAGGGAAATTATTACATGGATCGCAATTGAAACATTTAATTGGCAGTTCAATATGTATGATTTCTTTCCAAACATTTTTTTTATCAGAAATAAGAGTGTGTTATTGAATGTTGTATTGGACACGATTCAATGTCATACACATAGACGCGTTTAAAAGTCATTTTAGTTTCATAACATATTTACGGTAAAACTTCTTCTAGTTTCATATCTGATTTACGGTAAAGCCTCTTCTAGTTTCATAACATATTTAAGGTAAAGTCTCTTCTAGTTTCATAACAGAGTGACGGTAAAGCCTCTTCTAGTTTCATATCGGATTCACGGTAAAGCCTCTTTTAATTACATAATATATTAACGGTAAAGCCTCTTCTAGTTTCATAACTTATTTACGGTAAAAACCTCTTTTAGTTTCATAATATATTTACGGTAAAGTCTCTTCTAGTTTCATAACAGAGTTACGGTAAAGCTTCTTCTAGTTTCATAACATATTTACGGTAAAGCCTGTTCCTCTTCTAGTTTCACAACATATTTACGGTAAAGCCTCTTCTAGTTTCATAACATATTTACGGTAAAGCCTCTTCTAGTTTCATAACAGAGTTATGGTAAAGCCTCTTCTAGTTTCATAACATATTTACGATAAAGTCTCTTCTAGTTTCATATCGGATTTATGGTAAAGCCTCTTCTAGTTTCCTAACAGAGTAACGGTAAAGTCTCTTCTAGTTTCATATCGGATTCACGGTAAAGCCTCTTCTAGTTTCATAACAGAGTTACGGTAAAGCCTCTTATAGTTTCATAACATATTTAAGGTAAAGTCTCTTCTAGTTTCATAACATATTTACGGTAAAAACCTCTTTTAGTTTCATAACCTATTTACGGTAAAGTCTCTTCTAGTTTCATAACAGAGTTACGGTAAAGTCTCTTCTAGTTACATATCGGATTCACAGTAAAGCCTCTTCTAGTTTCATAATATATTTACAGTAAAGCCTCTTCTAGTTTCATAACAGAGTTACGGTAAAGCTTCTTCTAGTTTCATAACATATTTACGGTAAAGCTTGTTCCTCTTCTAGTTTCATAACATATTTACGGTAAAGCCTCTTCTAGTTTCATAACATATTTACGGTAAAGCCTCTTCTAGTTTCATAACATATTTACAGTAAAGCCTCTTCTAGTTTCATAACAGAGTTACGGTAAAGCCTCTTCTAGTTTCATATCGGATTCACGGTAAAGCCTCTTCTAGTTTCATAACTGAGTTACGGTAAAGCATCTTCTAGTTTCATAACATATTTGCGGTAAAGCCTCTTCTAGTTTCATAACAAATTTACGGTAAAAACCTCTTTTAATTTCATAACATTTTTACGGTAAAGTCTCTTCTAGTTTCATAACAGAGTTACGGTAAAGTCTTTTCTAGTTACATATCGGATTCACAGTAAAGCCTCTTCTAGTTTCATAATATATTTACAGTAAAGCCTCTTCTAGTTTCACAACATATTTACGGTAAACCCTGTTCCTCTTCTAGTTTCATAACATATTTACAGTAAAGCATCTTCTAGTTTCATAACAGTGTTACGGTAAAGCCTCTTCTAGTTTCACAACATATTTACGGTAAAGCCTGTTCCTCTTCTAGTTTCACAACATATTTCGGTAAAGCCTCTTCTAGTTTCACAACATATTTGCGGTAAAGCTTCTTCTAGTTTCATAACAGAGTTATGGTAAAGCCTCTTCTAGTTTCATAACAAATTTATGGTAAAGCCTCTTCTAGTTTCATAACAGAGTTACGGTAAAGCCTCTACTAGTTTCATATCGGATTCACGGTAAAGCCTCTTCTAGTTTCATAACAGTGTAATGGTAAAGCCTCTTTTAGTTTCATAACAAATTTACGGTAAAGCCTCTTCTTGTTTCATAACATATTTACGGTAAAGTTTCTTCTAGTTTCATAACAGAGTTACGGTAAAGCCTCTTCTAGTTTCATATCGGATTCACGGTATAGCCTCTTCTAGTTTCATATCGGATTCACGGTAAAGCCTCTTGTAGTTTCATAACATATTTACAGTAAAGCCTCTTCTAGTTTCATAACATATTTACGGTAAAGCCTGTTCCTCTTCTAGTTTCACAACATATTTACGGTAAAGCCTGTTCTTCTTCTAGTTTCACAACATATTTGCGGTAAAGCTTCTTCTAGTTTCATAACATATTTGCGGTAAATCCTCTTCTAGTTTCATAACAGAATTATGGTAAAGCCTCTTCTAGTTTCATATCGGATTCACGGTAAAGCCTCTTCTAGTTTCATAACATATTTACGGTAAAGCCTCTTCTAGTTTCATAACAGAGTTACGGTAAAGCCTCTTCTAATTTTATATCGGATTCACGGTAAAGCCTCTTCTAGTTTCAAAACAGAGTTACGGTAAACCCTCTTCTAGTTTCATAACAAATTTACGGTAAAGCCTCTTCTTGTTTCATAACATATTTACGGTAAAGCCTCTTTTAGTTTCATAACAGAGGTATGGTAAAACTTCTTCTAGTTTCATCACATATTTACAGTTAAGCCTCGTCTAGTTTCAAAACATATTTACAGTAAAGTATTTTCTAGTTTCATAACAGAGTTACGGTAAAGCCTCTTCTAGTTTCCTAACAGAGTAACGGTAAAGCCTCTTCTAGTTTCATAACAGAGTTACGGTAAAGCCTCTTCTAGTTTCATAACAGAGTTACGGTAAAGCTTCTTCTAGTTTCATAATAGAATTATGGTAACGGTAAAGTCTCTTCTAGTTTCATAACAAAGTGAGGTAAAGCCTCTTCAAGTTTCATAACAGATATATGGTAAAGCCTCTTCTTGTTTCATAACAGAGTTACGGTAAAGTCTCTTCTAGTTTCCTAACAGAGTTACAGTAAAGTATCTCTTGTTTCATAACAGAATTATGGTAAAGCCTCTTCTAGTTTCATAACAGAGTTATGGTAAAGCCTCTTCTAGTTTCATAACATATTTACGTTAAAGCCTCTTCTAGTTTCATATCGGATTTACGGTAAAGCCTCTTCTAGTTTCATAACATATTTAAGGTAAAGTCTCTTCTAGTTTCACAACATATTTACGGTAAAGCCTCTTCTAGTTTCATAACAGAGTTACGGTAAAGCCTCTTCTAGTTTCATAACAGAGTTACGGTAAAGCCTTTTTTTAGTTCCATAACAGAGTTACGGTAAAACATTAAGTTTTATATCAGCTCAGTCGTGTAGAGATGTTACCGTTCATCCGAGTAAAGATAGTCCAGTCGTTATTCGATATCAGAATAGCACACATTTGGGAAGTAATTGATTTGGTAAGTTAGCATTTATTTTACCTTTAAAGCGTTTTGAACAAGAGTTTATGTAGGTGTTGAGAGCGTATAAATATTGCCAATATAAATGGTTATGATAGCGGTATATCAGAAAATGATAAAAAAAGTTTTAGTAGCGTAAGATTTTAGCTCGTCAAAATGAAAGTAATTTGATTCTCTTTCTTTAAGTTATCAACTATATTCTGTTTATTAATATCTAAGATGAAAATAATAGCGAAAAAGATATGTTGAAGTGCTCGTTTTTTGTGCTATCCCATTTTTAAGATTATAGCTACGTCAAAATATAATATTTTGTCACTTTTGATCATAATAAAAATAAATAACCAATGTTTTAATCTTTAAAAAAGTACACCGAAACTTTTTTTTTCCGTATATATGTTTGCTTTAGAAATACATATATCCCACCTACTTTGATATGTTTTTTTAAGATGGGATTCTTTTTTATAATTTAGTTGGTTTAATGCCAGCACTTTCATAATTTATACAGAAAACTATAGGCCGCCGTGCAATTTTAAGAAATTACCTTATTTTGCATATTTTGGTGTTATTTTAAAAATGTGTATATTTGAAAATAATGCTTTGTTTTTTAAGTTTAAAGTAAGTCTAATGCATATCATCATACACTTGTACATTTTTTTGAAAAAAGTTACCCCTACCCCCATTTTCTCGGTAATAAAATGATGCCAAAAGCGGAAAAATAAATTATATCGAAAAATATTTTGTCAAATAAAGGACATGTTGCTCAAGTTGTTCAATGTATCGATATTCATAAGACTGCAACAGAGATATTGGTTTGTTAAAAGGCATACATAAAATTTATACACATGAAAATCTGAAATCGTCCAAGCCAACATCCTTAAAGAGAGTCTATGAGAAAAAATGTAGATAAAAGGCATCTCATTATCATTAGGAAATAAAATCCAATTGATTTGGTATGTCAAATCCACAAAAAAACACATGACATAATCGATATTTAAATTGGAGTGCAAAACTCAAATAGACATCACTTAAATATCTTCACATTGTCATCCTGACTCTTTCTAAGATGAAATAAGATTTACTACGTGTGGTCCAGTATAACGGATCATATTGAAATCAAATGAAATCACGTGACTCATTTAATACTTCATGAAATATATTTTAAGCCGGGAATCCATTTTAGTTTAACCTAGGCGCGAAGCCAAAGTTAGAAAATTCCATTGAATATATGATTTTTACACGTTTCAATAGATATCCTTTTGGCAATAAGGGGTCAGTAAATATATATAGACATTATATATTGGAAACATATGTTTTAAACAATTTAAAAAAACCCTGTTGTATTCCCTTTAAGAATTTTAGGGGGAGTAAGTGTGACGTAGGGTATATAGATTTACCACCAATATAAATACTGGACTATATCTCAACCAAATGTCGATAGACCAGAAACACTATGCACAGTCGGACTCTACACTGATATTCCCTGGGAAGTTTGATTAAACTTAATTAAGAAGTTAAGTGGAGTAGATCTGATAGAAAAGTGTGACGTAGGGTATATAGATTGACCATCAACATATTAAAAGATCTTAACTACGTCGATGGACCGGAACACGACAACGATGATATGCACAACTTGTCTTTCATCCCATACTATCCTACAAGTTTGGCAAAAATCGACTGAGATGGTTTAGAAGAGAGAGTAGAGCTTACATAATTTACCATCAAAAATAAGTAATTGAGCATAACTTTATCTAAAGTTGATGGGTCGGAACGCATGCATGACATGCTCAACAGCACACCATACTAATTCTCTCTTGACACGTTTGATTAAAATCGGTCGAAAATTTGAAAAGAAATAGAGCTGACAATAACGTGTTACAGGAGGACGGAGAAGGTCTGTATTTACATTAATGGTCGGGGCAAATAAAGGCTAAAATCCCATACAACCTAACGAATTATTGCATATTAATATGTTTTAATACTGTCATGCATTTTTCTTAACCATACACATGTGCATGTAGCCGTATTTGTTAGAGGACGTTTTTAACGTATATTCACACATTCATATCCGTAAACTGGCAATATAGGGATTGTATCAGGATTTTTCGACTTCACTAAAAACATTTTTTCCAAAATATCATGCTTAGATATAATCACTTAGCCCGTATTGTCAAAAGGATATATATATTTAAACATTCCAAACTAGTATATTGAAAAGATGTTTCATAACTTGGGCCACGCACCTAGGATAGATTTAAATACATTTTCTGCTTAAAACTGCAACGTTTTTTGTGACGTATAAGTTATGTCGTGATTTCATTTGTTTTTATTTTAATTTGATCAGCCATACTAATTTACACGTTTTAGAGTTCGTTCATCTTCAAAACGATTCCGAATAACGATAACAGTTTTTAAGTGCTGACTTTTTATGGTATGATATTTCAATTTCATTACTCCAATTAAAATATTTTTTTTGACACTTGTTGATGGATTTTGGATATACCAAAACTTTTATTTACTTTTATTTATTGATGATAATGAGATACTTTGTATCCTTTTTAAAAAAAATTAAGGCATTTACAATGAGGTTTTCTCCTGATAGAGTTTTACTACCTTTATTATAATATACAAAATTTTATGTGTAGTTGGCATGAGATATAACACAATTAACATAAGCTTTGTATAGCTATTAATAGGCAATAATTAGCTAGTGAGATCGTAGCTGATTTGTTTACGTGAGATGGTGCTGTCTTACCGTTGTCAATAACAGGAGACGATTTTTCTCAGTTCGACTATATGTATTATTATGGCCTTGACCCCAAATAACCTTCACCCATTAAGTTTGTTGTCATTATCGTCTTAACCATCAACATATTACTTGTCAGATGTGATCAATATCACTGTAGACGCATTTTGTACCCAACTTACTGATCTGTAATCCGCATATCGCATAACTCTATTAACTTTTTGTGCACGTGTATTTATATCCAATTGTTAATGGGAACACCACAGCAGTGCAGAGTGTCGATTCTTTTGTGTACTAATCCTCAAAATAGCTTTAGAATGTTTGCAATAATGATCATATATGTGATTCGATAGGTTAATTGAAATCACAACATCGTTTTAGTAAATATTTAATCTTAACTACATATAAAATCTTAAGAGCGGTTCAGTGGACAGAGTGTTTGCCGCTCATCGTAGAAGTTTTACATTTATTTTTCAAATATATTTAAACCTAATAAGAAGTTTAAAGTAATTAAGTAGGTTCCATATTTATAGTGGACTGGGTGCTTTATGTTATTTTATGAAATTTTATGAAATTAACAAAGTATGGGTGATTATTATCGTACTTTGATACTCTGCTAGAGTGAATCCTGTTGTCGCGAAGCTTCCCTGCCACATTCAGAACGAATGGATAGACAGAGCGTCCAGATATAAGTCAAACAATGGGATGATTTTTCCTCCTTTCGTATACTTTGTTAATTTCGTTAAAGAAATGTGTCAAACGATGAATGATCCTAGTTTCTTGTTTGAGACCCGATCCAGAGAGGATCATAATAGAAATCAAAGGTCATACAAAGGTCAGCAAGGGGTGACCAAGAAAACGGAAGTGCACTTTACTAGGCAAGCACAAGACAATGAAGGTGAGGACCTTCAGGATTTTCCAATACATACTGGATACCCTCACAATTTAGAAGATTGTAGAGAATTTAATAATAAGAATCTTACGGAGAGGAAACAGTTCCTCAGGGAAAAGGGTATATGTTAAAAATGTTGCAAGTCAGTAAAACATTGAGCTAAAAACTGTAAAAATGTCATCAAGTGTATTAAATGTAACAATACCAAACATACAACAGCACTACATGTATCATCAGATAACAAGGGACCTGAACATAGGTTTGAGTATAGACCTGAGTATAACCAGAGAATAAACAATTTATACCCAGATAACAAGGGACCCGAACATAGGTTTGAGCATAGATCCGAGTATCACCCTGAGCATAACCAGAGTATAAACAACAAACACCCAGATAACAAGGGACATGATTATAGGTTTGAGCATAGATCCGAGTATCAGCCTGATTATAACCAGAGTATAAACAACAAACACCTAGGTAACAAGGGACCTGAACATAGGTTTGAGCATAGACCCGAGTATCAGCCTGAGTATAACCAGAGTATAAACAACAAAAACCCAGATAACAAGGGACCCGAACATAGGTTTGAGCATAGACCTGAGTTTCAGCCTGAGTATAACCAGAGAATAAACAACAAACACCCAGATAACAAGGGACCCGAACATAGGTTTGAGCATAGATCCGAGTATCACCCTGAGCATAACCAGAGTATAAACAACAAACACCCAGATAACAAGGGACATGATTATAGGTTTGAGCATAGATCCGAGTATCAGCCTGATTATAACCAGAGTATAAACAACAAACACCTAGGTAACAAGGGACCTGAACTTAGGTTTGAGCATAGATCCGAGTATCAGCCTGAGTATAACCAGAGTTTAAACAACAAACACCTAGGTAACAAGGGACCTGAACATAGGTTTGAGCATAGACCCGAGTATCAGCCTGAGTATAACCAGAGTATAAACAACAAAAACCCAGATAACAAGGGACCCGAACATAGGTTTGAGCATAGACCTGAGTTTCAGCCTGAGTATAACCAGAGAATAAACAACAAACACCCAGATAACAAGGGACCCGAACATAGGTTTGAGCATAGATCCGAGTATCACCCTGAGCATAACCAGAGTATAAACAACAAACACCCAGATAACAAGGGACATGATTATAGGTTTGAGCATAGATCCGAGTATCAGCCTGATTATAACCAGAGTATAAACAACAAACACCTAGGTAACAAGGGACCTGAACTTAGGTTTGAGCATAGATCCGAGTATCAGCCTGATTATAACCAGAGTATAAACAACAAACACCCAGATAACAAGGGACCTGAACATAGGTTTGGGCATAGATCCGAGTATCAGCCTGAGCAAACACCCAGATAACAAGGGACCTGAACATAGGTTAGAGCATAGATCCGAGTATCAACCTGATTATAACCAGAGTATAAACAACAAACACCTAGGTAACAAGGGACCTGAACATAGGTTATAGCATAGATCCGAGTATCAGCCTGAGTATAACCAGAGTATAAACAACAAACACCCAGATAACAAGGGACCTGAACATAAGTTTGAGCATAGATCCGAGTATCAGCCTGAGCAAACACCCAGATAACAAGGGACCTGAACATAGGTTATAGCATAGATCCGAGTATCAGCCCAAGTACAACAAGACTATAAACAACAAACAACCAGATAACAAGGGACCTGAACATAGGTTTGAGCATAGATCCGAGTATTAGCCTGAGCATTACCAGAGTGTAAACAACAAACACCCAGAGAAATCCAATGGCGGGGAGCCAGCTCAGAAGGCAACCGTAAAGTGTACATCAGTTTGTAGTGAAGGTTTTAGTGGACGTTCTTGTGCAAAGACAGTATTGGTTAAGGGTACCGAGACGGAAAACCTGAAAAGGCAGTGTTAGTATATGCCATCTTGGTTGATCAGAGTAACCGTACATTGACTGCCACTGGTCTTTTAGACTCTCTTGAAATAGAAGGACAGAAAATTCATTACTAATTGGCCTCATGCTCTGGCTTGCACCAATCCTCTGGTCGTAAGGTTCATTCGCTAAAAGTGCAATCTCTAGACAGGTCATATGAACTGCCATTGCAAACAGTGTTTGAATGTTATAACATTCCGCAGGACCACTCTGAAATACCTACTCCTGTTATAGCCAGACAATTTCCTCATCTTGAAAGAATAGCTGATTATAGTCCACCGTTTTCAGCAGAAACTAATATTTCTTTGTTGATTGGGAGAGACCTCGTAGAGGCACATCACGTACAGAAACAAATTGTTGGGTCTAGGGGATCACCATTCGCGCAAAAACTTATCCTCGGTGTGGTGATTTTTGGATAAGTGTGTTTGGGCAAAGTACACAAGCCAGATGCAGACAGAATTCTTGTAAACACCTTCAAGACATACATCATCGACAAGGACAGGGCCTCGATTTTCAAGCCGTGTGAAAATAATTTAACGTTAAAAGAACTTGAAGGGTCGCAATCTCAAGACAATGTCTTATTCATCAATACAAAGGAAGATGAGAAATTAGGCCTCTCTGTGAAAGATCGAGAATTCCTAGATATCGTGGATAGGGAAGCGTTGAAGGCAGCAGATGACCGTTGTATGGCGTACGCCTAGACAAAAATACCTAATAATAGACAAATGGCATTGAAGCGTGCGTTGGTTCTCGACTCGAAACTTAGAAAGAATCCTGATAAAAGAGCACATTTCAAAACATTCATGGACAAGGTGTTGTGTAGTAAGGCAGCAGAGGTGGCGCCCCCTGTTTCGAATCGGGAGACATGGTACCTACCATTTTTTTGGGTGTACCACCAACGAAAACCAGATCAAATCAGAGGAGTGTTTGACTCGTCGGCGTCACTCAAAGGTGTTTCACTGAATGGGATTCTTTTATGTGGACCAAATCTGACAAATTCACTACTTGGAATCCTGATACGGTTTTGCCAGGATCGTTATGCTATAGCTGCTGACATCGAAAAAATGTTTTACGCATTTTAAGTTGTAGAAGATCACAGAGACTATCTCCGAATCTTCTGGTATAGGAACAATAATCCTGATTTAGATTTGATTGAGTATCGCACGAGAGCTCACGTCTTCGGAAATAGTCCGTCACCAGTAGTGGCCAGAAAGCAGATATCTACGGTCAGGATGTTCAAGATTTTGTGAACAGAAACTTTTATGTTTAAGACGGCTTGACTTCGGTATCAACGATATCTGATGCAGTGAGCCTTCTTCAGAGAACCCAAACTGCCCTTCAGACAGAAGGCAAGATCAGACTTCATAAGATAGTATCCAACAGCCCTGAGATTATGAATTCCTTCCCAGATAAAGATCTCGGTAATGAATGCAAGTCACTCATTCTTGACAAGGACCCTTTGACTACGCATCACAGTTTAGGATTGTCATGGGATCTGAATCATGACTGTTTTAGATTTAACATCCACCTAAAAGAGAAGGCAAGTACTCGGAGGGGTTTTCTATCAACATTACATAGCATATATGACAATTTGGATTTGTAGCACCGATCGTAATACAGGGCAAGATTTTGATGAGAGAAATTACAATGGGTGCAGACTGTGATGAGGAGCTAGATTCTCAGTTAGTTAATAAGTGGAAGGCTTGGACAAAGACCTTACAGTCTTTTGAGGAGTTGTCAATTCCCCGTATGTTTGTTGATCAGTCCACCAGTACTGCAGGCGAAACAGAGTAACATATTTTTTCAGACGCATCAGAAAAGGCTGTAAGTGCAGTGGCGTACATCAAGACTCGTGAGAAGGGCGAAGTAAAGGCAGGCTTTGTCATGGGCAAGTCCAAAGTAGCACCGTCACATGGACATACAATACCACGACTAGAACTGTGTGCTGCGCTTCTTGCAGCTCAGCTCGGTGAGGTAATAGTGGAGAATCTTGATACGCCTCTAAAGGCCGTCAAATATTATATAGACAGTAAAGTGCTGTTAGGTTACCTTAACAATCAGAAGAGACGCTTTCACAATTATGTTAGTAACAGAGTGCAGCGAATATTGAGTGTGGCAAAGCCTAAACAATGGCGTTACATCCCGACTCAGGAAAACCCAGCTGATTGCGGAACTAGAGGACTTTGCTCATTCGACCAGCTAAAAGGAACATGGCTTTCTTTACCAAGCAGATTAGTTAAAGAGACTGATGTCAGTATTATAGAATACTTTCCCTTGGTCACACCAGAAGAGGACAAGGAGATAAGGGTCGAGGTTTTCAAATCGATTGTCACTCAGAACCTCATAGGGAGATTTGAAAGATTCTCTGACTCGGACAGGTTTGTAAATGCTGTTACTTTACTAAAAGGGACAGCAAGAAGAATAAAAGGGGAAAATGAGCGACAAGTGACTCAGCTCAAGTTACTTAAATAGATTCGGAAAGGGTAATCTTACAACAAGAGCAACGTAATACCTACCCCGAAGAAGTTATGCGTCTCGTTGAAGGTAAACATGTATCTAAAGACTGTTTTATTGTGGAGTTGAACCCATATATGGATGAATCCGGAATCATAAGAGTTGGAGATCGCCTGAACAGGAGTTGTCTCCCCACGGTAAAAACTAATCCGATAATTTTGTCTGGGAAAGGCCACATAGCAAAGCTGATTTCACGTCATTTCCATGAAAGGGTTAGACATCAAGGCAGATTGCTGACTGAGGGAGCTATTACGAATAGTGTTTATTGGATTATTGGTGCTAAAAGGCTCGCATCATACATGGTTGTATTCAGTGTAGGAAACTGCGTGGTAAATGCGACATCAACAGACGGCTGACTTACCGGAGGATCGGTTAACACCAGGGCCACCTTTTACATCTGACGGCGTCGATACTTTCGGGCCTTTGTTTGTGGTTACGCGAAAAACCAGGGGTGGAACTGCCCATTCCAAACGTTGGGCAATTCTTTTCACATGTCTAACCACCAGGGCAGTACATATTGAAGTGGTGGGAGAGATGACTAGTTCATCATTCATTTGTGCCTTGCGTCGCTTCATCGCATTAAGAGGCAATGTGAAACCATTCAGGTCGGACAGGGGCACAAATTTCGTTGGAGCGACGGACAGTCTACAAATTAACGCAGTCAATATGGAAGATGGCCCCCTTAGCAAAGTTTCTGTACAATTCTGGAGTTACATGGTTGTTCAGCCCTCCACACTCCTCACATATGGGCGGTGTGTGGGAGAGGATGATAGGTATTACCAGAAGGATATTGGACGGAATCTTACAAAAGAACATAAGTAAAAATCTTACTCATGAGGTGCTCGTTACGTTTATGGTTGAAGTGTGTGCGATAATTAATTCTAGGCAATTGGTACCAATATCAACCGATCCTTCAGAGCCCATGATTTTAAGTCCAGCAACTTTGTTAAATCAAAAGGTAAATGGTGTTCCCATTGTGTGTCAGGAAGTGGACCTTAAGGATATTTATAAGGCACATTGGAAACAAGTTCAAGTGTTATCCAACATATCCTGGAAACGCTGGAGGGAGAGGTACTTGCAGAGCCTGCAAAGAAGACGATAGTGTTTGTCGAGCGAACTAATGTGCAAAATGGAAATGAAGTATTACTGAAATATAAAAAACCTTCCTAGAAATGAATGATGTGTTGGTGTTGTTACTGACGCTGTAAAGAGTGAAAGGGATGGGAAGGTTAGAAAGGCTGAAGTTCGAGTTTTTAGGAATGGCAGACATGTGATATACGTGCGTCCAATAACCGAGATGGTGATTCTCATGGAAGACTGAGCGCCAATTGTTTCTATAAAAATGAAGGATTTTACATCGACTCATTCAAGTATATATGGAAGTATGTAATGGGAAAAACTATAGAGATTAGTGTTAATCAAGTATGAAAGTATGTTATGGGAAAAACTAAAGAGAATAGTGTTGTAACCTTTTTATATTTGTTTCTAGTCAAGACACTGCATTTATTTTTCAAGTTTCAAATTCAGTTATGAATGTTAATGTTTTGTTTTAATATAAGTGATATGAGATATCAGACGGGGAGTGTTCTGACTCAGAGCTCGGGTTATTTATTTTTTGGTATTGATGATTCTTTGATATTTTATTGTTTTTGATCAACAGTGATGTCCCTTTCATTATTCGATAATTTCGAGAACAAACCAACGTGGTTGATAAACTTAGAATGATTTCTCCTATCTTTGAGTCATTACTACGCATGTGAATGACAATGAATACATTTCTGTATAGTAGATAACTGTTTTTATAGAAATTTTGTAGTGACTTATTGTACGTTGTGGGTAGAAAGAGATCTTCCCGCCTGATAGGGGAACCAATCACCAGTGAGCGGGAACCGGCGGTGACGTCACGGCTGACCTATTCAGCCAGCCGAGTTGGCAAGCAATCCTGACGAATACACATATATATTGGACAGGTAAAACCAATTGTTGGCGTATTCAAGCTTAGTTAATGGTGAGTAACACTTTAATGATGTCAAAAGTGACTCGTATCCTAGTTGGAGCTGTGGAAATGTTGTCGAAGTGAGTTGCAAATTTTCACAAGGTGCGTTGTCATTTAAATTACAAATGGCGGCATGAGAAAATTGAGCAAAATTGAAAAGCATGTAGCAGGACAACTAGCTCGACATAATAAATGCATATGCAAACAACAGGTGGAAAGGCATCGACTATGATGTTTCATGCAGAATTTGTTATATTAACAATTTTGAAAATAAACAAAAAACATGTGGTTTCTGCACACGTGCTGGGCACTTGAAAGCAGAGAGCGGGATATAAAATTTTCTTATAAGAGTGTTTTACATTCTATAAATGCATAAATCCTGTATGGATGGATAGTAAAGCTTTAGGAATAGTATTCTGTTAGTCACACCCATAAATAATATTGTTTTACACATTATAAGTGAGAAGACTACTGGAAATCTACACAGACCACTGGTTGTGTTAAGTTTTACCAACTACAAGTTAAACAACCCTTGTGAAGAGATTGACCATTGGTTGAGTTTGACGCCCTTCGGCACAACTCCCATTGAAGTCACCAAACAGATCGAGTATATTATTCCCTGTCGGAAATTTACATCCTGCAACAGAAAGGTATCTCAAAATAGTTAGTCATAAAACAACCCTCATAATAAATTCAAACAATGGCATCTACTCGAACCTGTAATTGCCTGTGGCGTTGAAATGAGTCGGCAT